>JAXGFM010000003.1:25060000-25802500 GCA_039880935.1 Streptanthus diversifolius | reverse complement strand
ACCCTAAACCCTAAACCCTAAACCCTAAACCCTAAACCCTAAACCCTAAACCCTAAACCCTAAACCCTAAACCCTAAACCCTAAACCCTAAACCCTAAACCCTAAACCCTAAACCCTAAACCCTAAACCCTAAACCCTAAACCCTAAACCCTAAACCCTAAACCCTAAACCCTAAACCCTAAACCCTAAACCCTAAACCCTAAACCCTAAACCCTAAACCCTAAACCCTAAACCCTAAACCCTAAACCCTAAACCCTAAACCCTAAACCCTAAACCCTAAACCCTAAACCCTAAACCCTAAACCCTAAACCCTAAACCCTAAACCCTAAACCCTAAACCCTAAACCCTAAACCCTAAACCCTAAACCCTAAACCCTAAACCCTAAACCCTAAACCCTAAACCCTAAACCCTAAACCCTAAACCCTAAACCCTAAACCCTAAACCCTAAACCCTAAACCCTAAACCCTAAACCCTAAACCCTAAACCCTAAACCCTAAACCCTAAACCCTAAACCCTAAACCCTAAACCCTAAACCCTAAACCCTAAACCCTAAACCCTAAACCCTAAACCCTAAACCCTAAACCCTAAACCCTAAACCCTAAACCCTAAACCCTAAACCCTAAACCCTAAACCCTAAACCCTAAACCCTAAACCCTAAACCCTAAACCCTAAACCCTAAACCCTAAACCCTAAACCCTAAACCCTAAACCCTAAACCCTAAACCCTAAACCCTAAACCCTAAACCCTAAACCCTAAACCCTAAACCCTAAACCCTAAACCCTAAACCCTAAACCCTAAACCCTAAACCCTAAACCCTAAACCCTAAACCCTAAACCCTAAACCCTAAACCCTAAACCCTAAACCCTAAACCCTAAACCCTAAACCCTAAACCCTAAACCCTAAACCCTAAACCCTAAACCCTAAACCCTAAACCCTAAACCCTAAACCCTAAACCCTAAACCCTAAACCCTAAACCCTAAACCCTAAACCCTAATGATAGGATGTTGTAGTTGGTCTTGGGTTTGTGCTATGGTTTTTTACGTGCTTCAAAATGATACAATATTGGCCCAGTAAAATTTAGTTTTGCTATAAGATATGGGTCAAATATTTTGGGCCGAAACCTATTTTGGGCTTCGAAATATTAATATTCGATAATAACACGCAAGTAGACCCAGACCCAGATATTGGAATGGCTATAATATAAATTGGGGGAGACTTATCCAAAGTGTCAGGTTTACCAACCCCAATACGCAGAGAGGGAAGTGGGACCTTTCGAAAGAGGTTGGACTAATAAGAGAGAGGAGAAAACTCTAAACCCTAATTATTTAGTTCAATATTAATTTTTACGTTAAGATATTTGTGAGAATAAATCAAATATGTTGGAGAAGTCGGTTGAATAAACTTTATGATCCGTAACTTACACTTAGTTCAGTTTCTCAAACTCGTTCGAAGTGGTACAGAAAACAGAGTAGTGCCCACTGCAATCAAGATCGTATTTTCATGATATTTGATTGATAGAGAAAGAAGCAAAATGAGTGGGTGGCTGGAAGAAAAAGAAGACTGGAGAAGAGAGAAAAATAAATAAATTAAAATAAATGAGTGAAAACACAAGGACACAATATGTTTATCAAATTTGAAATAATGACAGTTCATTAAATAGTAATCTTAATGACAAAAACAAGAAAATAAAAGAAATAGTATTGTTAGTAATATCATAAACACCAAAAGCTTGGTATGCATAAATAACACATGTGTTGACAAAAAAAATAATAATAAATAACACGAATGTGTGTGGTTTATATTTCATATATAGTTCATGTGTGGATAGTGGGATCATAGCGAAATACAAGCATATATCGTGTAGATCTCATTTTTGTGAAATTTCTCCATTGTTTGGTTGCAGTTTTAATGATGTGGAAGCAGCAGAGGCCGGAAGCCGTGGCTGAGACAAGCTTCCCATACTTGGTTCAAATCTGAGAGAAGAATGGATGTGCCGCACTCGTGCATTTCCCATCCTTCTAAGGCGTGCAATATGCCAGCCACTCTAGTTGTACTCATCGCCTTTCTCGGTAACCAGTTCTGCATATGTTGTTATTTAATTAGTTAGAATCCTTTACATCTAGCTACAATAACTTAATTCGATTGGATGGGTTTGTATACTTACCTCACAGGAGTGGATATTCACCAGAGATTTTGGAACTATCAATGCCGGTGTTGTATGATAGATACAATCTCTACGTAACTGCTTGAGGGGGAACTGTGAGAATGGTATAAACAACGTTCCTTTTGTCGCCTTCTCCTGCTCCTCTCTCGTTGTTTCTTCTCCTACCAGCCATACCTTCACCCAAAATATAATAGTTTTAATATGCTTTTCGACCATTCTGCCTTTTTGATTGTTTAATGGTATACTTAATTACCTTGTTCGATGAGAGCATTTCAGAGGTTAAAAGGACCAAATAGTCTCTGCATTCTCGTGGAACAAATGATCTTAGTTTCTCATACTCATCCGGCAACAGTGTCGAGACCTGCAGATGACATTCACAGGAAAATGTAATTAATGAGTTAAGATGTTTTAACCTATGGGCATAATTAAGGAACTCCAACCCATTATTGTCTTTTATCGTAGGCAATGACAAGCAAAAAAACGAAAAAAAGAGGAGAAAAATACAACCTGAACACCTCTCTGGCAAAGAGCAGAGGCGATGGTGTAGGCCACCTTTGTGAGACTGCCTGTCATCACGATGTTTGTCGTTGATTTGGGTACACAATTGATCACAACGGCTGCTGTTAATCTACTTCCGTCCACCACTCTTACTTTCACTTTTGGATGCTTGTGAATATACACCTCTCCATTCTTGTTCAGCTCCTCCCCCTGTTTCAACCCACAACAAATTTAATACTGTGACATCTCACCAATGTAAAACCTAAAGATTCAGAGCTTGTTTCCTTACTTGGTTCATGAGACCCAGGCTAAGCACCTTCACTCCTTTTTTATCTGCCTCCAATATCGCTTTCTCAATCATGTTGTTGATCGCGTCTTTCCTCCATTTTAATAAGTACTACCATTATTATGGATCATTTCAATGCATCAGCATACCAGCCTATACTTACATAACATCTAAATTCATAAAAAGGTCAAAAATTAAGCTGAAATGATGATGAGGACCTGCAGATTGTATCTAGGTATGATCCAAGACTGCAAGTTGAGCTTCTCGAAAGAGTTTCTCTCCGCTACAAAGAGGCGGGCATAGAAAAGAGTGAAGAGCATGGAGAGAGAGGTGAAAGGCCACAAAAGGCGCATGAACCATCTATAAGAGAAGGGGAAGGAGGCAAATGAAGCCAAGCCAATGCGCAAATGGTATATGGATTCGGGCGTCGTCAGGTGAGTTAAGTGCACCACGTCCACTCTATCTTCTCTTCTTTCTAGAGATTTTTCATACAATGTATCCGTGGTTTCATCCATTGTACCGTAAATGTAGTCATATAAGGGCATGAAGAGGGAATAGTTGGTCCGGAACTGCGTGTGGTGCAGCGAGTGGAATCTGCAACTATTTATAATCAATGTACCATCCAAAAGAAAATTTATAACAATAGCGTGTTTTTATTTGGTTTTTTTTTAATGGAGTAACATGCGCTCACCCCTCAATACATATACGGAAAATTAAAATAAAAAAACGTAATTTGAAATGAAATATATATGTGTTAATAGTGTTAATAACTTTAGACTTTAGAGGGACCACCCGCTACATATACCCTGATGCATTTGATATTTACTTAAGGTGTAAGTGGTAGTGAGTGAGAAGAATAAAATGAGTGGAAATTGGTTATTTTTTCTCTGCATTTTTACTCACATTTTTGTAAAGGAACAATTCCTAACGTAACTAGATTTATTTTTTCACTTTTTGTATGGTCTACTAGAAGGTAAAAAAAAAAAACTTAAATTCCACTAAAATAGTTAATTTTAGAGTAATTCAATGGAATAGTTCAATTCAACTCATTTTTATTATTTTATTATGTCAATCATTTGCACCTTTAGTTTTCAAAGGCTGTTTGGTTAAATAGGCTCACTACGTCAAATTCTGGGAGTATATATATGTGCCGATACGTTTACAGATATAGATTATATTGCTTTTTCTTTTTTGTCTATGGATTCGGTAATTGACGACCATATAAAGGGAACAACTATATCGCGTCACCCTTTTCTATTCAGGAAAGGAGAAAGTATTCATGCAAATGAATGTGATATATGTACATATTATTATACACACGTATTAGTATTAACTTTTATTTGCTTAATTTTTTTTTCATAATCACAAAATATAATTTTAATATGAACTAAATCGTTGTTGTATCATCAAATCAAAAATGGTTTCCGGCTACTGCTTACGTTATAGTCAAACTTATTTTCTAAAAAAATTTGGTATTAAATTTTGATATTTCACTCTATAGATAGTTGGTATAAATATATGTATATATGAAAAATAAGAGAAGTGCATATGTAAAGGAGTTACGAGGGAGTGTAACAGAGGAACTTGAGGGGAGGAAAGAGGTGGAAAAGGCGCTTAGGGACGAGCTCGAAGTTGCAGTGTCCCATGTTATTCATGAAGTCGATGAAGATTACATATCCAGCGAACGAAGCTATGGATGCCGTTTTCGTTAACAGCGTTGTAAACAATGGTATGGCGAAAAGCATGAAATATGCTATGTGCTCCGCAAATGGATGTATCACCGCTGCATATAATTAAAGATCATAGTTATTTATTACTAATTACGACGTCAAAAAGTGTATTTTCGTATGTTTGATAAAAATTCGAAAACTAGGGTACATATATAGAAAAAGGTAATATATAAAAGTTACAAGTGATGGGCTCAGTGACGATAGAGGAGTGGTGGTGGGAATGGTAGCGGGAGTAAAGAAAGTGGTGGTGAAGAGCTCTGTGGAGCCAATAGTACAGGAACTCCACCGGACCGGCGTGAAGTAGCGCCGCCATCAACACTCCGTCTATCCTCCACAAAGGAAGTTGCTTCGCCTGCGGCAACAGCAAGATCCCTATATAGAACAGCAGTCCATTGAACAATATTTGGTCATCCCTGCGCATGTAAATATCAAGAATACGTACATAGTTAGCTCTCATAAAGCACTAGCGAGGCAGGAAGATAAAAATTACGAAGAAGTGGAAAACGCACCAGTTGGTCTCCCTGTCAACCTGATTGAAGTCGATACCTTTGTCGAGGATTCGCCTCTTTCCCTTGGCAGTATAATAACGGGAAAAAGAGATCCAAACCTGATTGTGAAGAATTCTGAGGAGCAAGAAGGGGAATACGAGGGAGTAGCCGAGATCCATCTTCTCCGGATCATCAGTCACAAACTTGTATGTACTATGGACCGCCCATGGTGCTATTACTATGTACTATTGTATTAATTGTTAAGTTCCAAATCATATATCAGCAACGTACGGGTTTCGAGCATAAGCGCGCGTTATATCTAGTACTACTACAACAATTTAATAGTTAAATAGACAAAGGAAAGAAAACAGTGCACCTTGAAATTCCCGAGGGATGTCCAAGGCCAATCGGTGAGGATCCCTGGTTTTGTGGCCATTATACCGTCGAGTGTAATACGGGAATATGTGTGCAGTGTCTCTCAATATTATATAGAAAGGTATCAAACTCTTTGGTAGATGTAGAATGACGAAGCCAACCCCTATCTTCCCACCAGCCCACTTCCTTGTGGTGGGCCCTGCCTAGACCAAACATGTACTCCTCTCATTCGATACTTTCCACATGAGATCCTCATTTATGACACTCAGCTAATCTCCCCCGCATCTATCAATTACCGATCATATCATATCCTCGACGTAATAAAGCGAAAAAAAGAAAAGAAGAAGAAGCATAAGCAACGTATATATGGCTTTCTAAAATACTGAAAGTGAAAGACAGTTAATCTCCCACCAAATATACTGATGGATCCAGTTCGGCAATATTAGGTGATTTGATTCTTGGCAACTACTAGCCAATCAAGATCATGCACGTACGTTGAAGCGCCAGCTAGTGTCTGTTGCGCTAACATTAAATGAATGAAAACTTAAAACAGGGCACGCCTTCTTAAGCGAGCATTGAATACTTGTACGTTTAGTAACTCTATATCTCGCACCGCCACAAATGTATATTATGGTACGTATACCCTACTCACTCCTTGATTAGGTAGCCAGTGGACCATGATATGTAAGGACTATTTGAAGTAATACGTCGTAAAGTGGTTGCAACTGTTGATCTGATGATGCACCCAGATATTTATATAATTTGTTAACAGGCTTAGTTAAGAGGTAACTTTTCTAAACTATTTACTCATTTTTTCTAATTTTTATCAGTAAAGGTTATTTGTTTATATATATATATATATATATATATTAGCAGGATTGTTTAAATAAGGAAATCAATGGTCCTAATCTTTTTTTTGCTAATATTTCTGATTTTTTATTGTCAATGGGCCTAATTGTTTTTACTTTCTAATACATATAAAACAAGTGGCAGCAAACTTAACAAGGGTAGCCAATACTCATACAGTCGATTAAAAACATGATAAGCTGCAAACAAAGCTGGAAGGGAAGCAGATAAGTAGATAACCAAGAGACGGGAGATATATATATATACGTATATATATGAATATATCAGAACAGAGATGGTGGGAGAAGCTGGAGAGGTTGGAAACCGTGAAGGAGAGCAGCTTCCCAGATGGCGTGGAGACGGAAGCAGTTGCGAGTGTTGCCACAGTCATTCTCCTCCCAACCCTCAAGCGCATGCACTATGCCCCCTACTTTCCACGCACTCATCACCCTCCTCCCCAGCCAATTCTATATATATATGACGATAATTAATCTTCATTCATTGTTTATACATATATATATATATATTTTATATGTATATATATCTATATTTTATATGTGCACATATCTATCAGCTTATATTTGTTAAGCAACACACACATATATATATATATATATCTACGTATATATATATATATATTCAAATTTGTACCTCACAGGAGTCGATGTTTTGGGCAGACATGGGAACAAGCATAGCTGGAGTGGATTGGTAGAAACAGTCCTTGCGGAGTTTGTCGGGCGGGAAGTGAGAAATGGGAATAAAGAGTGTTCCTTCTTTTGCCTTCATCTGCTCTTCTTTCCCTAATCCATCGCCCACCAACCACACCATTGGGTAGTAATAATTGCTCGTAGACAGTACTAGATTCTTGACCCCGGATTTGACGAGTTTGCTATGTTCCTCCTCCCGTAAAACCACCACCTATATATATACCCATTCATGCTATTAACTTTTGTCTGGTTTTGAGAAACTGAGTGGATCCCATTCTCATACATGATACATCACATACCTTGACGCCCCTTTGGCATAGAGCAAAGACAACGGCCGACGCAACCTTTGTGGGACTGCCTCTATACACAACCTCCGTGGTTCCCTTTGGAATGCTATTGACCACAACCGCAGCTGCCATGCTGCTTCCGTCCACTAATTTTATCTTCAGCTTGGGATGCTTTTCCACGTACATTTCTCCACACCCGTTTAGCTCCTCCCTCTCATTAATCGTGTGTTAATTAGTTACTTACCCATTATATAGTTTATTCATATATACATGATGGATTTAAAAGATTTAATGAAAATGTACGTACATTGTTCATCAGGCCAAGGCTCATCACTCTTACACCCTTTTCATTTGCTTCGAGAATAGCTGCCTCAATGACATTGTTGATGCTCTCATGGTGGCGCTGAGATTTATACTGCAGCCGCATGCATGTTATGTAACAATATTAAAGCATCTCCATTGGTTCTCATCGAGAATTACACCATTAAAATAAATAAAAAATGAAAACAGGAAAAAGTATAAGAAAAATTCTCATAAAATAAATAAGAACTTTTTAGAACCGATTCTAAACCCTCTACTTCTATGTGTCATTTAACTTGCAATTTAATGTAAAAAAAATTAAAAGATAATTTTTCAATTAAAGTATTAATATTTTTATTTTTTGAGAATTTCAGATAGTTTTTTACAGATGGAAGTGGTCTTGGTAGATTGGAAAGCTTAGATGCAAACCCCAAAAGGTGTACCCACGAGGGAAAAGAGTTATTGTTTATTTAGGTCGTTTGATTTTCTTTTTGTTAAATGGTTATTATCATTTAATTAAAGTAATTTTTTTAATTCCCGCGAAAATGAGATTCTGTTTTCGTTACAAGGAGAAAAATGTGTATTTTGTAAGTGAAAGTTTAAAAGAATATGAACAGTTTTACGAAGTTCAACTTGGGAACTAAAACGTTAGCTGCATGTGCCAGTATAATATAGTTCATAGAGAGAGAGAAAAGGTGTTAATGCTTACGTGGAAGGCAAATTTGGGAATAAGGTGAGAGTGAATGGTGAGGCTACGAAGACGGTTTCTCTCAAAGACAAATGTGCGGGAGGAGAAAGCAGAGGTGAGGACGAAGGAGAAGAGGAGAGTAAAGGGCCACATGAAGCAGGTGAGGTACCATGGGGATCGAGACCACAAGGGGCGAGAGGAGAGGGACGGAAAGCCAAGGCGCATTTGGTATATGGAGTCGAGTGTAGTTAGGTGAGTTAGGTGAATGACGTCGGGTGATTCATTCTCTCTCTGTAACGACCTCTCGTACAGCGACTCACTCCCCTTGTCGGTCGTCCCGTAGATATAGTCGTAGATGGGCATGAACAGAGAGTAATTGGTCCTAAACTGTGTGTGATGGAGCGAGTGGAACCTTCAAAAATTTCAGTGCCCTGTTATAGATGCATGCGTATATTCAAATTATAATTAATGTATGTAATGTAGTGTTGAACAAAGAACGTACGAGGGGGTGTAACAGAGGAACTTGAGGGGAGGGAAGAGGTTGAAGAGACGCTTAGGGAAAATCTCAAAGTTGCAGTGTCCCATGTTGTTCATGAAGTCAATGTAAGTCATGTATGCAATGACAGGAACAATGGAGAGGATCCCAAAGAGAGACGCCGTTACCATGGGTATGGCGAAGAGTAGTGAGTAGGCGATGTGCTCGGCGAAGGGGTGCACCACAGCTGCCAAGTTAAATTAATTAGAAAATTAATACGTATAAAAGGTACAGAAGGAAATGATGGATTGAGGTAATCGTACCCGTAATGGGCTCCGTGACGATGGAGGAGTGGTGGTGAGAATGGTAGCGAGAGTAGAGGAAGTGGTGGTGGAGAGCTCTGTGGAACCAGTAGTAGAGGAACTCGACGGGGCCAGCGTGAAGCAGAGCCACGAGGATGGCTCCGTCTAGTCTCCAGAGAGGAAGGCGGGAGGAGCCTGGGAGCTTGATGTTGGCGAGGAACATGAGGAGAGTGTTGAAGATGATTTGGTCGTCCCAGGTGCGTTCTCGGTCCACTTGCTCGAACTCGATGGGCTTGTCCACGATCTTCTTCCTCCCCATGGCCGTCCTCTGGCGCGAGACACTTATCCATATCTGGCTGTGAACTATTCTCCACAGCATCAACGCCACTATCAAAAGTCTCCCGAGGTCTTTCACCTCATCTTCAGCCGTCACGTACGAGTGCATGCTCGCCATCATTAACGGGGCCACCAAGAGGTACTTGAAGCTACCAAGGGGACTCCATGGCCACTCAGTCAGAGCTCCGGGCTTCGACGCCATCTAATGGTACACTTGAACGTAGCTAGTAGTACACTGTCGAAAGAAGTTTGAAGGTAGTACGCATTCTTGTGTAGAATATGTGACATGATTAGGCATGGTATATAGAGGCCTACTAAAACTACTGATGCACTTGTGAAGGAGAAGCACATGATTGTGGGTCCGCACTACTAAAGTATTAAAATGTTACTGCAACAATACTAATCTACTAACGACAGTAACAATAAATTTATGAAGCGAAACAATATTAAATAATTCATTCTTTATTTTAAAGCTAATTGACTTTTGACTTAGAAAAGAAAGAAAAAAAAAAGAAGCAAACCTCAAACTTTCAAATATGTAAGGAGAGGGGCCAATGGGCATTGAATGCGATGGCCTGCCAAAATCCGGCTTTACTCATCAATGTCGTTGGCCCACATCTACCGGCCCCAACGCCGCCCATTTAATGAGTAAACGAAATACTTCTACTTTCCTTCTTTCTTCATTGAATTCGAAGAATGAACCCAACATCAAAGCCCAATATTAAAAATGCCTTTTTCAAGTTTTTTCTCTCGGTTTCCTTATTTAGAAAAAAACAAAATTAGTTAACACAAGTAGGGACCACCATCTCCATCAAAATATAATTTTGATTATTTTTTTGTTCTTTTTTACCGGGAAATCCGTCGACGGATGCAGCATTCACACCAGAGGACAATAAAAACAAGAGGTTTCCCGATATGAATAAGGATATTAGCTCACTCTCAGTGCTAGCTAGCACCAAACGTCTCGGTAATTCTTTCTTTTCCTTTTATCTCCTCATAACATATGCGATTCCTAGCTAGACTCGGATTTATAAGAATACACAAACTCCCTCTCAGGTTACCCTTTTTCTTTTAAGAATCAGGTTGTATGATAAATAATTATGTTGATTCCATACCCTAAAGTAAATCCCTTAAAGAACATGTAACTCCTAAGGCCATCTAAGTGTTAGAATGGTCGGAGGAAACCCAGCTAGTGAAATGGTGATCGTCTTGAACACTAAATGAGAGCCCTGGTCTTGACTGCATAGCCCTCCAGTATGCTGAGCTCTGCGAGGGTAATTGCAATGTCAACAACACTTCGACTACCAACTACCAACTGTGGTGTAGAACTTCCCAGTTTTGGTACCATAACAGGCCATGTCCTCGGCTGCAGCACCAAGTATGCGGCGCCAGAAGCCGCCTTCTCAGACATTCTCTTCAGAGATAACAAATCATTGTTGGCGCTCAGAAACAGGTCGCACACTGAGGTTGGAGTGGGAATTGCTAGGTTGCATAAAGGTACCTTCTTTTGGTGCCTTCTCTTTAGTAATGGTATGACAAACTCTTCCTTTGCTCTGGAAGATAACGGCCGGGGCATTAAACAAAGAAGGGGCTGCTACAACGGAAGTGCTTTTTCTTGCAACAATGAACATATGATTTGTATGCGTCTTCTCAACAGCTTTCTGGGCGTTCTTTCGTCTTCCTTTTGTCTATTTAGACATTAAGGGTGCCCTTTTTTGAAGAGATGAATTCCCTTTTTAAGTGTTGAGTCTGAAGGGCAAACAATTGGCTTGTTGCTTGTAAAAGACTAAAGAAAGAAGAATAGATGGACCATATCGTCATTGAAGCAACGAGTCAGTGTCTTCCTTTTTATTCTTTCGAAAGAAAAAGTTACAAACAGGTTATTATATAAATGGACAGATTCTCATCGCACTCGCTATACATAAAAGTGAATTACATAAAAGTGAATTGTCTTTACTAGAGAGTGAAAGGCTTTGCGTAGACATCGAATGGTTGACAGGCAGTCAGTTGAGGCTCCTATCAAAACAGATTTAAAAGCACGTTACTATCAATTTGTATCAACACAGCAGAGTAAGTAAAAAAGGATTTTACCTGTCTTAATCCCCCAATACCACTTCCCCCTGTCAGAAGCATGCTCAGGACAGTCGTAACAACTCCACCACTACCACCAATACCACCACCGTCATTCCCTGTATTCCTTATTGTGGTGCGCATCGAATTCAGAATGCTTCCGTAGGTTGTGCCTTGTGCGCTACGTTCGATCGCTTGAATAAAACAGAAAGTCATAGCACCCGTAGACGTGATCTTTGACAGCGCCTGTATATATACAATCATGAGTCGAGGAACCAACTACAAGTGCAAGACATATGGCTAGATTCTTTCTACTTACCGATGTGTCTGCCGAAGTCTGATCATCATCACATCCACTGATTGATATGGCTTCTCCGCCAGCTGTTCCTTTCCACAAACCTGACCTTGGCCGATGGTCCTCCCACACATACTGCCCAGCTCTGTTTCAATAACAATAAGGAAGCCTGGTGGGTGAAGGATATCTCCAGCAACCTAGCTAAATATAACAAGCAGTACAAAGGTAAAAAATAAAAACTTGGCTTTTTAGCAGTCTTTGAGGGACTAATAACCTGTTCATTCTGCAAAAGAATGGTAAATCGAGCACGGTCCCACTATGGCAAGCATCGATGATTGAATGGAGCTTGACACCATGTGGAAGAGGGCGTACAATAGTAGCGTTTATCTCATCATCGACAATCATCCCCTGGGTTTCAAAATCCAGTGGGCAGAGTGTTTCATCATAGCCATCAACTTCATCACCGTTGTAGTTTCTTTGACGCGAACCATGACCCGAGTAGTGAAAAACAAGTGAGTCACCTGCTGTACATCCCTGTACGAGCCAATACAATGCCATCCTCATGTTTTGCTTGGTCGGGATACGATATGGGTCAGTTTCTTCCTCTGCGTCAACAGTCATATACATACGAGGTGAACAATATATTGGCAAGCATCAACCAAAACTAGGCATACAATACACCTGAATCAGAAACCTAGAGTGAAAGGAAAACTGAAATTGAGTAGCAAGGTGATCGCAGCCAAAATTCAGTTGAGATCATGTAGATGAGATAGATGAAATAATAACTTAGATTCGAAAGGAGCACGAGGGAGCTAAGAAACCAAGTGTTAGATAGGATTCATATCATAGGAATAAAAGTTTGCCCCATTAAAAATGCATGTTTCAAGGATATCCATGGAGTTTGCAAGCAGCAAGAGCGGAGTATAGTTTGAGGGAATAAATAGATACCAGTGAGCATGAGAATGGAATCTGGGGAGAATTTGAACTTGTTAATGAGAAGGTGTCGCATGCACTTGGCGTCGTTGATGCAGCCTTTGAGCTCGTGGCGAGAGTAACGGTACGAAATACCACAGATTACAGCCCTCTTCCTGCCATGGGGGAGAGGAAGCTGACCGAGAGGCGCGGGGATGTGGGGAGGCTGAGGATTGGCGGAGGATGGAGAAGAAGGAGGAGGAGGGGCGGTGCGTGGGTCCGCGATATAAGTGACGGCCTGGCAAAGAGCGCAGCGTATAGATCGGGCGCCGGATGGGAGCTGGAGAGGCGTCCGGCAACCGGAGCAATTCACCAGCATCGGAGGAGCGTAGTGTGGTGGAGGGAACATTATTATTTTCCCAAAGAAGGAATCACTCAGATGTGAAGAATCCGATCACGAGAACGCGTGAGGAAGACGAAAAGTCAGACTTTTAGAGGAGGCGCACGCACTTTCGAGTGCGAGGTTTTTGTTCTTCTTGACTTTCCTTTGTGACAGCTCACCATACACCACCTTCATCTTTCCTCTCTGAAGCCCATATAATGGTAGTAAGCCCAATCTAGGCCCATAAGCAAAATGTTTCTCAAGTAGCGGAAACGATTGGTCAAAGCAGTTGGCATTGCTAGTCCAAGCTTCTCTTCTAATTCAATAGTTTCATTCTTCTGCGCCGAGGAAAGCTATAACGACGTGATCATCAAACTTGCTGCTCTCAAAGTTTAACATTCACATATCTAAAATAAATCCATCACTAATGGCTCCTGCATACAAAACACAAAACACCACTTCTCAGAGGCGTCATTTGCAAATGAAACAAGAGGCTACTAGACGATTTATTTTCTTCAACATCATTAGCATTTTGAGGATCTCCATACTCTGCACTCACGAGAACAGTGGCCGTGTTTTATTGCGTTCCAGTCGAGCTTCCCTCTGATAGACAACAAAACATGCACTCAGAGAACATATATATACAAGCAGACAAGTTGATTTCGGTTAAAAAGATTCCTCTTACAGCCAGATCTAGGACTATCTTATTATTACAAATCATCTTGCAGTTGCGCTAGAAGCATATGGGTCCCCTCGCTCTCATGGGAATCATTTTCCTCCACATCAGTAAGAGCTTGGTAAGATTTGTCTCGAAGGTGCCCCGATAGCCTCAACAATTCCAAAACTGTCTCTTTACTAGCAACATCCGACTCCTCTTCACACAACTTGAAGAAGCCTGACACCACCAACACCTTGGGCCTCCAATTACTGGACCCTTGAGCAGAAAAAGCTTCTTTCAGACAAGCCAAAGCCTCTGTTATACTCCTCTTTCTGGTATGTCCATCGGCTAGAATCTCCCACGTACTTGAGCTTGGCTTTCCCCCCATTTCAATCATGTGGTCGAACAATCCTTCAGCCTTGTCTAGTTGGTCGTTTTTAACGTACACATTCATGAGAAGATTTGGTATCCTGGGGTCATAAGAAGACTTGACTGGAAGCCACTCCTCATACACCTTCTCGGCCCCTTCAATATCTCCCATCCTCACCAACGACGAGACCAAAGCATGGTATCCCAAATTGGGAATGCTCGGTACAACAGATTTGTAGACGTTCCACACCCGGTACAGCTCTTTCTTGTTACCAACGCTGCCGTACAAGCTCAAGAGATAGTGGTATGGGATGCGATTACGACCAGTAATCCTCGCCTCAACCTTCCTCAGTGCATCTTCAGCTTTCTCGGTTTCGCCCATTTTTATGTACATGGTGGCCATTGTGCTAAAAGTGGTCCAGTTAGGATTGATGAAAACATCTGATTTCATCTGCTGATACACTTGCTCCATTTTCTCAACCGATCCTTGGGAGCCGCAGGAAGAGAGCCAGATGTTGTAGGAGTAGATGTCGAGACGTATATCTTTCTGCTTCATCTCGTAGACCATTGCGTCTACTTTGTCGTACTCCCTTAGGTTCATGTAGAGAGTCATCATAACGTTGAAGGGAAGCGGGTGCAGGGCGTATCCTTTCTGCCTCATTTTTTCGATCAAGGCTTCAGCTTTTTCTCTCGACTTGGCCCTCACATAAGCATTGAGGAGGGAGCCATAGACTCTCCGGTCCTTAAAATTCTCAGGCAGCCTGAGGAAGAACTCTTCGGCGTCTGAAATCCCACGCACTTTGCCGATTAAGTCGAGCTGGATCGCAGCATCACTTGCAGACAACCGAAACCTTTCGCCTCTGTTGTTCATCCAGTCATACACCTATGAGGAATGATCAAGCAGGTTAATTTGAAAGAAAAGATACAATAAAAGGGGGGGCACTTAGAGGGCAGACGAATGAATACCTCAAGAGCTTGGTTGGGACGCTTATACTTGCGAAGCTCCTTGACGACCGGACAGAGCTCCCACTTGGTAAGCTTACGGCCGCCTTTCTCCCACTGATTCAAGACGGAGGCGGCGCCGAGCTCCGGCTTCTCCATGAGAGAAATCTTCTTGTAGATGGCATTCCACTGGATAATCGGCCTTCTCTCGTAGTCCACCGTTCCGTAGCCATAGACCTGGGAGATGGAGCAGACGATTGACGTCTTCTTCGATAGAGCTACGGAGACGACGGGAGATCTGGAGCGGGGGAGGCGAGAATAGGAGGCGGAGGAAGCCAGTGGGGCATTGCGATTCTGTACTGCCTGAAGCAGCATATCTTTTTTTTATCTCTCTCTTTCGTTAGGTTTCAACAGTCTGTCTGACGATAAGTCGAATGGCTTTTTCCAAAATGGAAAATAGGGAAAAGGAGGGGTAAATTGGTAAATTACAAAATTAAGAGATCATCATCATCGCAATTGAAGGCCCAAAAGCCGAAATATAACCCAAAGACGGATTGGAAAAAGCAGAGGGTTTCAATCAATCTTTATGTATAGGCACATAGTAATAGCTGTTAAATGTTATCGTTTACATAACAAAGCTGTGATCCTACATCGAACCAAAACCATGTCTCTAACATCCTGGCCATTTCTTATGCAAATGATCTTCCTTCTTCATATTTTGGTGCACGTATACTTTGGCTCTTTTTACCTGCAACTCAACATTTTAAACTCAACATTGAATTCTAATGCACCTATTCTCATTAGATATTCCCCAAGCCAACCAATTTACCAGAACAATGGGAGGGAAACCTCGCCGCAGTTCGAGCCTGTCGAAGCCTTCTTCAGAAAACACACACTTGTAACCATCCACAAAGGGGTGCTCGCTGCTCAAAGCATGACAACTTTATTAGATGTTGGCCATCAACAAATGCTATCTTTTTTTTTTTTTTACTAAGAAATTGCTTTCTTCTCTATGATGAAAATACTCACTTCACAAGGTACGTGAAATTTCGGTTTCGCAACTCCTCCACCACCACCTCTTCTTCTTTTGAGTATCTGCGTTGCACAAGAAAGCTTTATCTCCTCCTCAAAATACCTAAACAGATACCCTCTTATAGATATTCAACAAAGAGATGCCTCTCTCTAACACAGTTCGGTCCTTGATGTCTCCTTTACTTCTACCAACACTAAAGCAGGGTAAGACAGCTAAAGAACATAGAAAGAAGAATCAACCTCACTCACCTCCACGGAAAAGCATCTTCACAAAAGCGAGATATTCCATTCATAGCACCAAAAGTGTCTATGTGAACCCACTCTTCTCCCACTACATTTGCAGGATGGCCTGGGAAACATGGAAGGCACCAGGTAAAACTAATCATAACGTAGGCAAATTATCAGGCCTGGGTACATATACACCACAAAACAAAGATGATTAGGTATAAAAAGGGGCATGTGGGACGAACAGAGACTGGCTAGCATATTTTTCTTGATTGATACCAAAGTAAACGCTGCTGCAATAACAAGAAACCCCAAAAAGAAAAGTCACTCACTTATCTGATGCAAGCGCTTAAGAGCATAGCCGCTTGGATAGTTGTTGTAAGATGCCATGAATGTTACGACCGTGCACCCCGCACTATAGGACACGGTTAAGTAGATTAGCAAATCCCTTTCCTTCTCTTACATAGCAAAGATAATTGCCTAATATATATACCTGATTACAAATAATGCTAGCATAACCATGTTCACCAGTTTCCAAATAGATTTCTTCCTGTTATTGTAGCTGTATAAGGAAATCGGATTATATTACGAGCTCAGGCCTCATTGGTAGTAATATTAAACGGCATTCAGAAACAAAGTGTATCAAAAGCGCTCTCGAGTGACTATATAAAAGAACGTTCTAGCTGTGATCGAAAGCTTAGCTAGCAAACAACTGATAGAACTCATACATTCTGCTAGCAGCAACTGCAGCAGATAAGTTGAGCATTGGCACTGAACTAATAATAAAGCGGAGTTCCTGCATACATCAAGAAAGACAGGTAAGCCTCTGTCAGCAAATGGTTAAGAAACTCTAGTGACTACTGAGATAAGTAATCCATCTGAATACCTTGTGTGGAAGTTTAGAGTAGAGTATAACAAATAATAAAACTGGAAAAATAAGGAATCGAACCCTCCTGTCAATTAAGGTACCAAGCTGCATAACCCAAAAGAAAACAAATGAAGAAATATCATACAGATACAATCAAATATCCTAACTCGAAGGGAATAAGACAACAAGAGAGATATTAGGAGGACAAATATTTACCAGGGAAAGAGGATAAGCTACTAGTAAAGACCGTGGGAGTGCCGAGGTGAAGTACCAATGAATGGAATGTGTCTAGTTTAGCAACTAAGTTTCAAGGAACAACATAGAATTTCATAAAAAGGCAAGCGCCACAATCTTAGCAAGATAAGTTTTGCATTGGGAATACAGTAGTGTATGGAAATCTAAATGGTTATCACTTAAGAAAGGAATCATCTAATCAGGCAGTGGAACATAAGCTAATAGTTTATAAAATCATGGAAACAATTTGTGAAGGATACACCCCAGTCAGAACTCCGGTTCAGAATGGAGTTAAACCAGAAAACTTCAAATTCTGGCCAGACAAACTTCTTCCACATGATAGAGTCAACGGAAATGGTAAGACCTGTGCTAAGAAATATTTCATGACCAAGAAAAGACCGATTCGGAAACTAGTGACCAAAGGGAAAAAGTAAATAGATCACAGAGTGAAGGGGAACTTAAACCAACCTACAGCCACCACAGCGGTTCCAACACAATGCTTAAATGCTTTGCAGAAGAAGATCGATCTGGTCTGTCATTGATAAACATAAAGCACCCCCATCAGAAGGAAACAACAAAGTACACATACATAAGTTCAGAAACCAATCTATTCATCATCAGCTCACCAATAAAAACTCAAGACCGATAGGTCCAAGCAGTAAGATCACATCGCATCTGAAGATTAAAGTGGCAAAAATCTGATTGTCAGAAGAAAGACATGTCAGAAAAATCCACAGTTCCGGAGGCCATGACGATTATAATAATCGGAAATTATGTTACCAGGAAGCTCAAAGCAGAATAAAAGTTTCCCTTTAACCAATTACCATATGCCACATTAACTGCACAAGCCATATTTCACAACATTAGCAGCAAACGCGACCTACGCTAAATGGGTCTTCCCTAGGAAATTACTAGTGGAGTCAGATGAATAGAAGTAATCACCTAATCCCAAAGCTAGAATATTAGGTAGAGGACGAGTGCAGTAGAAAAGCAAATGAAATTGAAGACTGGTGAGAAGTACAAAGAAAGATTCCACTTGAGGTCCAAACTTGATTCTTATCTGTCAAAGAGGTACCTTTTGCTCAGTGTACAGGAGAAAAAAAGAATGGTCAAGATGCATCTGAGGTATCCCAATTCCAATGACATGGGGCAGACAAAGAATCAGATAAGAAGTGTAGAATGGAAACAAGCAGCAGAGCAACTTACTAAGTAGCAATAAACTTCATACCTGAATCCGGAAAAATCTTAGTGTGGATAATATGATGCAGCCCAACACCAAACGAGCTATATAAGTTAATAAAGAAACACAATGATGTGAATTCGTTTAGGCCGTGTTTAGAATTCAAGAAGACAAGTGGCTAGAGATTCCAGGAAGACAAACAGAAGAGAAACCTGCAACAAGACTATAAATCTTAGGGAAGCCAAGCCAGCTGACAATGGATACGACGGGTGATGCAAAAAAAGAGACTATGAAGGCTCCTGCAAGAACAAATCAATCAGAGTTGATATTTTTTTAGTCAAAAAAATATCAAAGAAAAAAAAAGGAATGACTAAATCCTCCACTAGCACAGCATTTACCAATAAAAGTTCGAGGGACAACACCGGGGAACTCCAAATGGTCATACTGACAGAATAAAACACTCAGTAAAACGTGCCTCAAGCTTCACTTGAGACTTACAATTTCAGACATGCCTTAAAGAAGAAGAGGTGACTCACAGAGTCCAAATGATGGCGATGGTAGAGAATGTCGTGCATTGACTGGTCACATGCAAATTCAGACGAGAGAATCGGCGAGACCACTCAGTAAAGCGGGAAAGAGAGAGAGAGAGAGAGACTCTAGATATTTTCAATTGAAATGAAGGAGGTACCTGTACGTTGAAGCTCTCTTCCACCTTAGTATATGGTGCCATGACCACATAAATTGCAGCTATAGCTCCCAGAATCAGATCATATCCTGCTCCCACAACAAATCAAAAGTTCTAATTAAAAAGGAAAGAGATCATGTGGCCAAAGAAGAGCATGCACAATTAACTACCATAGGATTGAAGAAACTTGGCCATTTTGGGATCAGTCGGCCTCGTCTGTCTGAAATCAATCGATCTCTCGCGGCCGACGACTAAAAGGAAAGACTATTTCGACGGGAACAGAAAAATCAAATTGGGCCTGAATATTAATTTATGTGGGCTGACATGGAAGCCCATTAAGATGAACTTTTCTGCGTTTTCTTCTTTTGGGGTTAAAAAGGGGAGGAGCAAGAAAGAAGGGAACTCGGGGGAAATCAGTCATGGCCGCGGAAGAAGAAAACGAGTTCTACCTGAGGTACTATGTCGGGCACAAGGGGAAATTTGGTCACGAGTTCCTGGAGTTCGAGTTTAGACCGGACGGTAAGCTCCGTTACGCCAATAACTCTAACTACAAGAACGATACGATGATCCGGAAGGAGGTGTTTCTCACCCCCGCCGTTCTCAAGGAATGCAAGCGGATCGTCTCCGAGAGCGAGGTATTTTTTTTCTCTTCCATGACTCCTCTGTTTTGCTTCTATTTTTTCTCTATTCCTCTCCGCTACCGCTCTAGCTTAGGTCGGAACTCGATTAGGGTTTTTTTTTTTTGGGCATATTTTCTTTGGAGTTTGATTTATGTACAGTACGTGCGTGCAATAGGAAATAAATAAATATTTGAAACTGATTTGTGGCCAGTGTAGATTTAGAACCTTTTCTCCTCTTCTGGGCTTCGTTAATGCTATCGCTTTCTATGTAACTGGTAATGATTTTTGTAGTGAGCTTTTGCGCACTTGCAGTATATTTTGTGACTTGCTCTTTATTTTTCTTTATGGCTAGATAATGAAAGAAGATGATTTCAAGTGGCCGGAACCTGACCGCGTTGGAAGGCAAGAGCTTGAGATCGTGATGGGAAATGAGCATATCTCCTTCGCAACATCTAAGATTGGATCTCTTGTTGATGTCCAGAGCAGTGATGATCCCGAAGGGCTTCGCATCTTCTACTATCTTGTTCAGGTCACCTCTCTTTTTCTTGACTTTACCATTATGAATTTTATACCAAGCTCTCATTCTCTAGAGACCTAATTCATGCTTTAGGATTCCCTTCAACTCTATATCCTCAATACCGGAGGCCTCTGCCTCTGTCATTGTTTCCCAATGTCAAACTTAAACATATGTGGTCTAGCTGCTAACACCAAACTTTTAGCTGATGTTGTTCTCTACCAGCTGATTGATAATGTTTCTCTACGTACTCTGTTTATTGTGTGACCATACTAGTTACTCTGTTTATGATGTGACCACATCTCTAGTTAATTTTTTGCTCTAACTAACATATTCTTTTCAAACATTCATGGTTGCAGGACTTAAAATGTCTTGTCTTTTCGCTCATCTCGCTGCACTTCAAAATTAAGCCTATTTAAAGAGAAATCAGTCGAGTTGCTGGGAGCATGTGGCTGAAGTTTGGTTGTTTTTATGTTTCTGTCTCATTACTGAGAGTCATGCGAGTTTCTTGTGCTGTTAACTTAAAACCCTGAGTTCCATTTGTATGCTGTTTTTTGCAATGAATCTTAAATGAGCGTTGGTTTTGGAATGGACAATGGGTTGGCACTTATAAGCAAGTGGGCTTTGCCCAGTACTGTTATTTTTATTAGTAACAAAACGAAATTGGGTTGGTATAAAAGATTGGAGTTTTGTCTGGAAGTAATCAGTTGTTCACGCATATTTTCATCTGGCTATACGTACTTGTCCATCTTATAACTTTTTTGGTTACAAACCGTTTGTATTCGGTAATGAGATGATTTAGGGGGTGTTATTTATCGGATCCTTACAGTTCCGTAGAGTTCAAACATATTGTAAAACTATAGAATTTAGACGACTATACACTGATTTTAACATTTTTAAAAAATTTGGCACGAGAACAATGACTTTTATTTGTTATTTAGTATGATATTGGATGCTTTGGTACAACCTCATTGATAAGCTGGTAAAGTCGTGTGAAGGTTGAGGAGTGAAGAAGCTGAAAGAAAACTTTCTCGTGATGAGAGGAGGTAAGTGGTTGTTGAATGATTGGTGAATAAGAAGGCGCCAAAAGGAAGCAATAATAATAATAATAATAATAATAATAATATGAGGCGTATGGAATCACCTTATGTGGTTTATTTCGACTGGATTTGGGTGAGAGTGGGTATGCATGATGGTTCTACCCTCCACTTTGTGTCAACATCCCATCCCATGTGAAGTTATCTTTTTTACTCTTTTTTAAAATTTTTTAAAATTTTTTTTTCTGGACCAGCCATTTATTTTACTTGATGTTATTTCAACACAAGCCATTCACTCTCTCAACATATTTCATATATTTGTACTGATTGACATTCCCTGAATGTAGATGATATGATCAAGGCTTTATTTTTTACATTGAATATGATCTATCGAAGTGAAGGGTATAAAGCTGATGTATTAGTTTTGCGGGATTAATCAATATATAAAAAGAGTTGAAAAGAGTATATAGAGTTTAAAGTAACAAGAACCTCTTCCACTAGGAAGAATATCCAAACCGCTTACCCATAAACTTGCGACTCTGATTTCTTATGCATTTTTCATTCTCCAAATTCACTTCCGCACTGAAGATATCAAAGTAGCTTTACGACAAGTCGGGAAGAATAATGGAGGATCCAGGCTTCTTTGTTGACGTCCAACGGATTTCTCACAGCATGGACCGGGGAGGCACCTGCCATTCATCCTCAGGTCAACCACACACTAGTCTGCTATAGCTTTTTTTTCTTAGGGGTGTTTTAAGACAGCGACATTTTTTCTAATCACATGTTACAGCTGAGTTTGTATCAGGATCAGGTGCATGGTTAGGGCGGGGATTGGCTTGTGTTTGTGCACAGAAAAGGGAGCACCACTCTCGTTATTCCTTTGATCTCACCCATGCGCATGTACCATTAACACCGTTCTTTTTCATCATATTGCTCACTATGTTGATTTCACATCGAGAGTGATTGATTGGTTTGTGGGTTTTTTTCTTAGGAGGAGTGCTTGCAGAGGCTGCAGAGTCGGGTTTATATTCCCTATGATGGATCAATGCCTCAGCACCAGGTAAGTTTCTTTCTAGGATTACAATGTATGTCAATACAAATGGTTTAACAAATCTCTTTGTATGATGGTTGTATGCGTATAGGAAGCTTTGAGGGATTTGTGGAACTTAGCTTTCGCGGAGGAACAACTCGACGGTATGATATCAGAGCAGTGGAAGGGAATGGGTTGGCAGGGAAAGGATCCTTCCACTGATTTTAGGTATCAACAAATATCTTTGTTGCTGCTTTCGGTGCTTTTTCATGCCTACCTGATGTGGTTTCCATGCTTGCTGCAGGGGAGGTGGATTCATATCGTTGGAGAATTTGCTGTATTTTGCAAGGAACTTTCAAGTATTTTTTCGGTTCTAACCATTGCTTTTTTAAGATTGATTTAGATTCTATAAGCCAATGCTGAGAGGTTCCCCTTTTTCTTTTTATTTTATTTTATCTTGAGAATGCAGAAATCATTTCAGCAGCTTCTGAGAAAACAAGTAGGTGAAAGCTCGGTGTGGGAATACCCATTTGCTGTTGCTGGTGTAAATATTACCTTCATGCTCATTCAGATGCTCGACCTTGAACCAGGTCTTGCTTGTTTTTTTCAGCTTACACAAGGCTGGTGTGTTATCATATTATTAATCGTTGAGGCTGAGTAAAAACATTTGTGTGGCAGTTAAACCACGGTTGATGGTCGGGAAACATTCCTAAAATTACTCGCAGGTTAGTTACTACTTACTAGTAGTAGTTGCCTGGCCTTGTCTGAGTAAATATTATTAGTGTGACTCAGAAGAGAGTAGACAACATATATATACTGACTTGGATTGTTTGTTATCCCGAGGAGAGCAGAAAACGAGTCAGAATTTGATATTCTGTATTGCATTGTGTTCATACTAATGGATAATAAATGGCTCACAACACGGGCTTCCTACATGGATTTTAACGTACGCTTCCTCCTCGATCCTTGACTATGATGAGATCGTCCTGAAACAGACTAAAAAATAAAATATGTGTTATTGGCAAACAGTGATGAAGTCAACGAGGGAACAACTGGAGAGAGAACTTCTGCTGGAAGATGTGTCACCACTCCAAGACCTACCTTCTTTTAACCTCCTTCGCCCTTGAGTTTCTTGCTTACTTTTTGTGGTGGTGGTCTCACATGCTAATTTGCATATTCAATTCACTCTTATAAATTGAATCAAGAAAATATTGATTTTTTTTGTTCGTATTTTGGTTTGTTTTGGACTTGCAAAAGAAAATCCTCCCTTTTGATTTTTGATATAGATAATTAAAGCATCAAATGTTTACACTAAATAAATAAATAAATAAAATATGAGAGGATGATACACAAGAAGAACTACTCGTAAGGGTTAAGGCTGCTTTGCCAGTTGATAGGACCATCGGGGAACCAGAGTGCAATCTCCTTGTCAGCACTCCACTGAGTCACACCCGTGGATCACGTTTCTACCAATGTCGATTGCAAAGTCCCCACAGATGGTTCAAGGCTCAGAGGCTGCTGGGTTTGTGGCTCCAATGATCTTTCATCCCGTCAACACAACATTCTCCCTCCAGATCATTGCAACAACAGGCCCGGACACATTGTAATCAACCAGACCACTGAAGAAGGATTTGTTGTTGGAACAATATATTAATAAGCATGTGGACTTATAATATATAGTTAAAATGTGAATGAGAATTTACTTAGGGGAGGTTAAAGATTTTTTTGTAACTTACAAATTTTGGTATTAAAAACCAAATAAATTTGGCCATTAAATCTACTTGACCACCAAGTTATTCTTCTCCTATAAATACCAAACTACATAGAAGAAAAAAATCATCCCTTCATTCTAAAAGCAAGAAAACACCATTAGACACATTTTAGATATTCTTTGAGAAGTTTCTAAGTGTTGAAGCTCTCTTGAAATATATTATTGGTTGTTGGTGTTAAGTGCTAATAGCTAAAGAATTCACAAGGTTTAACAGGTTCCTACTTTCTCCCTCTTTTCTACTTTTCTCTTTCAAAAGTAGATTTTGTGTTCTTGAATATATGGTAGAATATTAACTTGTAGATTCTAACATGAATGAAGCATGTTAGTCTTATATGTTTGGTTGTATCCTGGGATTCAAAGAATGCATATAAACCGTCTCATTGCAGGTATTTTATTGAGTTAAAGAAATGGATCATCCCGCCTCCAAATAGTTTTATGATTTTATAAAATCATAAATATTGGTTAAATTTTAGTTTCACACATATTGTTGTTTCAATCTATATTCATCTTATTCTTTATTTAAGTTGTCAATATTAAAATGATGGTCATGAAATTATGCATTGTTAATATTGAATCTAAGAATTATGTTCATGAGAATATATATGTGAAATATGAAACTATAATTTTGGTCAAAAAATAAAACTAAATATTGTTAGCTTTTATGTTTTTGCTAATAATTATGTTGGTCATTCTTGAATTTATTATTCATGCTCAAAATGTTATACTTAAGTATGTAATTTAATATTGTTGAATTATGTAAATGTTAAAATTATTTTGCTCAAATAAGTTATGGCACATAAATGTTAATATTAATGTTTGTATATATATATATATAGATATTAAAAATATATATATATATAAGTCAGAATCATGTACCATAATAGTAGTCACCTCTGAAATTCATGACATATGTTTGTGGTTCGAATCCAGTACCCCTCAATGTTATGAGGGATATTAAAGCTATTAAATTATGTTGACAAAAAAAAAATCCGATTTTATAAAGTTCTACACTTGTGAGTATAGATCTGTGTAGTGCTTCTTACCAAAGGAACGATTAGCTTCAAACCTGTTCAATGTTCACCCCCTTAGTTGATGAATGAAAAACTTGATCTAATCTAATTTGGTGATCATTACCCATCAGCGTGAAACCCTTATTCTCAAAACTGCAGATGATTTCACCGATCCAAACAGTTTTATGATTTTATAAAATCTGTTTATTGTTTAAATTTTAGTTTCACACATATTGTTGTTTCAATCCATGTTCATCTTATTTTTTATTTAAGTTATCAATATTAAAATGATGGTCATGAAATTATGCATTGTTAATATTGAATATAAGAATTATGTTCATGAAAATATATATGTGAAATATAAAACTATAATTCTTGGTCAAAAAATAAAACTAAATATTGTTAATTTTTATGTTCTTGCTAATAATTATGTTGGTCATTCTTGAATTTATTATTCATGCTCAAAATGTTATACTCAAGTACGTAATTTAGTATTGTTAAATTATGTAAATGCTATAATTATTTTGCTCAAATAAGTTATAGCACATAAATGTCAATATTAATGTTTGTATATATATATATGTTTGTAAATATTAAAAAATATATATATATATATATGTCAGAATCATGTGGCATAATAGTAGTCACCTCTGAAATTCGACATATGTTTGGGGTTCGAATCCAGTACCCCTCAATGTTATGAGGGATATTAAAACCATTAAATTATGTTGAAAAAAAAAATCCGATTTTATAAAGTTCTATACTTGTGAGTGAAAATCCGATTTTATAAAGGAACGATATTCAAACCTGTTCAGTGTTCACCCCCTTAGTTGATGAATGAAAAACTTGATCTAATCTAATTTGGTGATCATTACCCTTCAGCGTGAAACCCTTATTCTCAAACTGCAGATGATTTCACCGATCTGAAACACCAACAATATGGTATCCCTGTCACTTTTTAAAGCACAAACAGCCCCCCTCCCCCCCTCAAGGAACTGAACACAAAACCGAATTCGCAGGCAAAACATATATGTATTTAAGATGAAAGAAAAAGGGAAAGTTACGAGTCCTCTCTGGACACCGTCGGACTTGATTATGATGAATGTTTGCTCCATTTTTCTCGATGCTTACTTAATTAGTTAATTGATCGTTTCTCAAAGGGGGGGGAGGAGGCAACAGCTATTGTTTGGTACAGTATATATAACGCCCTCCATTTTTGTTTGGGCTGGGTCTTATTGTAAACCAGGTTGAACCGACCGGTACGATTTTAATGCTGGCCTTATTGGGCCTCCACTTTCTCATGAATGAATATAGGCTTCAATTTCAAGGCCTAAGTGTTGGGCTTTTCCAGATATCTCCTCTCGTCGTTCTTCTTCAAACAGATCTCTGCTGCTTTGTATCGCCGTTGCATTCCCCCAAATTTTCCTCCGTTCACATCATCGAAACCACCATGAATCCCGAGTAGTAAGTTCCTTTCTCATCATCATCCGTCCATCGATACTGTCTTCAATTGACGTCCATGGGGAGATATAGATTGCACGATTACGATTGTTTGCTAAACCTAGGGGATTCGAGATCTTTCTATTTGATCCACTTGCTCAATTTCTCCGTCTTTTTTTTTTTTGTTTTGAGTTGAATTTGTCTCCTTTCCCTCTTTATGATCTCATCGATTACTTGGACAGTCTCTCTTGTGCTTATATCAAATCCCTCGTTAAGTAGCACCTCTTGTCTGTTTTCACTTAGTTTTTGTTTCTTTTCTTTTCTATAATCTATTTTCCGATTTGCAGCGACTATCTTTTCAAGCTCCTTCTCATCGGGGATTCTGGCGTGGGGAAGTCTTGTCTACTTTTGAGATTCGCTGTAAGTTTGTGATCGATCTCCGGTACGTAGAGCAGTAACTAGTCCAACACTTTCAGATATTTGATTGCCGACCCTTTTTACTTCGTCTGGTGCAGGATGATTCGTACGTAGAAAGTTACATAAGCACTATTGGCGTCGATTTTGTAAGTTGTTTCACATTTATTTTTCTTGTTTGGAGGCGTTGATCTGAGTTTCTATGGTATGTTTCTTCAGAAAATTCGGACTGTGGAGCAAGATGGCAAGACGATTAAGCTCCAAATTGTATGCAAACCCTACTTTCCTCTTTATAGTGTATTTTATGCTAAACTATGTTTTAACTGTTATTGCTTCTCGTTAACTATTTTCAATGGTGACTGTATACTTTTCAGTGGGACACTGCTGGTCAAGAGCGGTTCCGGACAATTACTAGCAGTTACTACCGTGGGGCACATGGCATCATTGTAAGTTACTTACTTGGTGTCTCTCTTTGTCGGTTTCTTATGTACTAACTTTAGTCCGTGGTGGTAGATTGTCTACGACGTCACAGATGAAGAAAGCTTCAATAATGTGAAGCAGTGGTTGAGTGAAATTGATCGTTATGCTAGTGACAATGTCAACAAACTCCTGGTTGGAAACAAGTGCGATCTTGCTGAAAACAGAGCCGTTCCATATGAAACGGCAAAGGTACATGCAACTAAAATCCGTTCTTTCTTTACCGACTCTCCTTGTCAAGTTTTCTAGTCATCCAACTGTAAGGATATAATTGCTATCCTGATGAGTTCTGGTACATTCCAAGGCTTTTGCCGATGAAATTGGAGTTCCTTTCATGGAGACTAGTGCAAAAGATGCTACAAACGTGGAACAGGCTTTCATGGCGATGTCGGCATCCATCAAAGAGAGGTAGTTACTATGCATCATTTTTATAATTGGCGGCTAATGCCCTATTTCACGATTCCATCAGACCTGAATGATCTTTAGCGAACTCGAAATTTGAACTCCAGCAAGTGATCAGTGCGTGCTTTTAGACTAGTAGTAACTATGTTGATAAAAGGTATCTAGGAAAGATACATTAATGAAACTTTTTCGAGCAGACTGACGTTGACCCTGCAGTGCTCAAACTTGAAAAATTCAACTAGAAACTCTGAGCTTTCGCGTAGTTCGACTGTAGGCAATCAATTTACAGAATGAACGAGTGAGTTTCTGTGATACAAAGGAAATAAATTGGAATGTGGTTTGGATGCAGAATGGCGAGCCAACCAGCTGGGAACAATGCCAGACTGCCGACGGTGCAAATCAGAGGACAGCCTGTTGCCCAGAAGAATGGCTGCTGCTCAACTTGATTGCCTAGCAATATCCTTTTCTGATCAGTCTTGGAGTCCATCAACTTTAAGCCATACCATTATCTAGACAAAAGTCTTTTCAGAGTCTGTGTGTTTTCTCTTTTCACTTCACTTGTACTTGGTTCGTATGTAATTAAGCCCACTGGTCCTTTGGTTGGTTATTTTTCTCTTTGCGTATGAACATTTCCTCACCAACATTATGCTTTTTTCAAGGCTGCCTTGAGTGGTTTTATGTCTACGACGATGTTATGTCTCCTTGGCTAACAATTCCCGTGGCCCAACTCATGCTACTGGCCCCCAAAAATCCCAAACCCAAATCCACAGACAACGCACAAACAAATCAAACCAGGATGGAAAACTTGTTGCCACATAAGTTTGCATCCGAGTTTGGCAATGAGACTAGCCCCTCTGTTAGCCGATTTCACCACCACCTGCAGTTTCCAATCAATAAAAACAAAAACCAGCCGTTTTGATTTCCCCCACTTTAAAAACTGAGAGATGGCCACGCTTTCGGTCTGCTCACCGCATTAACTAAATTTACCACCTCTGATTCAAAACCCTTTTTTTTTGGTAGATGTCATATATTTTCGAACTGTCATATGACATTTATATGGATTGCATCCAACTTTTAGTAGATACATATATTAGACCGTTCTTACCGCTTTTAATTAAAGAATTTGAAAATAAATACAACTCAGCAATATAAAACATATGCAGTTGGGAAACAAATAATTTGTCCAATACTAACAACACTGATTGATCCATTTCATATGCGTGGGTATAACTTTGCAAAATAACATCCGAAATACAAGTTTATACATGATACATACAGAGATATACATACAAATCCGCCTGCACAAAGAGTCGTATCTATATCTTATTGTTGGTGGCGGAGAAGGAGGCGTTCTAGTTGGTGGAACTGAGCCTTCAGTGCACTGTGGTCTTGTCGCATCCTCTGCAACCTGTCCTCAACCATTATCATCTCCTCCCTCAGGAAATGCATTCTCTTCTCCAGCCATTTAACACTCTCCCCAATTCCACTCTTATCGTAGCTGCTGTAATATTCACTCCCCACCTGCACTTGCTCCGTTCCTCTCTTCAGAAGCACCACTATAGTCACCTGTGTCCACACTTTCTAGTTATCAGCATCTTCTAATTATCTCACCACACCAATTTTTATTGCATAAATTACAAAAACAAACACTGCATTCGCTTTTTTAAATACCTGCATCAGTAGGACTAGTGCAAAGGCTATTACTAAAGCCTGCCTTGTCCCGCTTTGCCTCTTCACAAATGAGGTCACCTTCACCAATGCTTCCCTCAAAATATTCACTACCCCTCCTCCTCCTCCTCCTCCCGCCATCTCCACCCTCTGCTCTTCTGATTCAGATACTCTTTCTTCGCTTTCTGATAGCACCGCACCCTCCTCACTCAGCTTGATCCCTGTGTCAGAATACGTTGTCAGCCGGCTTTCAATTTGGGGGAAAAAAGACTTCTCTTAATCATCACTCTACACCACAAACCTTCTTGGTTCTCCAGCTTCTTCTGCTTCAACAGTTCATGTGCCTCCAAGAATAATCATTAAATAAAACTAGTTTAAGAGCCTGCATAAACTGAAAGAAAAATGTCAGATCCAATGGCAAAAGATGTACCATTCTTATCCATGCTGCATAAGCTTCTCTACACTCTTCCAAAGTAGACTGCACTATTTTTCCTGCAAAAACTCATAAACGGATCAATTATCAAAGGCCAGATCCAACAACCACGAATACTGATTTCAACATCCGATAAAAATTAAATGAGGCTAAACAAACCTTTCCACACTGTTCTCTTAGTGAAGGCCACATTGACATAAACATCCAATATAGAACCTTCAATCGAGTCTCTACAATCTCTTTTCACATCCCAAACCCCCTGGAATAAGGCAAATGCAACGTATTCACCTTCGACACAGACTACTACGCAAACTATTAGATGTAAAATTTCTTCCTACCTCTACCGTAAAGTAATCTGCATAAGGCACATCGGTGATCTCTTGTGATGTTTCAATAACCAGATGGCTGGCAAAATAATGACAATATCAGATAACAGAGAATACGCATGCATATGCACGATCATTTAAAGTAGGATTCGCTTCAAAACAGAGGTGAGATTCCACTAATACCTATCTCTGTACATCCGAAATTTCTGCGACTCCTGGCAGCCACCAAACTTTGCACCTTTGAAAGGAATCCAAAGGTCATGCATACCGATATGTGATATACAATGTAACTGAATGTATCCAAAAGGAAAGAAAAATATTACCAAAATAAATTTTTATCGGATGTTGAAATGAGACATTGCGAGTGTGTCCAAGCTTTTCATGAGGTTCCCAAGAGCTACACCTAAACTCTACAAATTCGAAGGTCTCTTTTGATTATTAAAAAAACAAACCCGGGCAGAGAGAAAAGCGCACGAAAACAACCAACACCAAAATGATTCCATCACTTATGGCTCTACCTTTATCTCCACAATTTTTATGGAAAGATTCAACAAAACTGACAGCATCATCTGAAAAAAACAATCTGAAGAACTCTTCCACTGGAATCTGCAAACATAAAGAAAACTCCATTTAGATACATACGAAATTTCTGCTTTCAGTTAATGCTGATATTCTCATAAATTTGAACGGCAATGGTTCCATAATTTTCTCTATCCCATAGGTCCAAGAAACCGACATTACCGGAAACTTTGCCTCTGCTACCTTTGTAAAATCAGATGACACTGCATGCAAGGAACAGAAAATTTTGAGTAGCGAATTCGAATGATAACAAGAAAAGAGACCACAGTATCCGAAAAAAGATAGATGAGTATGCATCAACGAAATAACTAGATCAGAAACTGAGTGTAAGGTGGAAAAAAATGAGAACTAGTGTAACTTGTGAAGCACAGTCAAGAAAATAGCTACGCTACCTCCATTCCCATAGGCCCTATACCATAAAACCATTATGAGAAGGTTTCCCCATTGACCATTTAAATTTCAAACAAAGTCAGTTTAGGTTCTTAAAAAGCGAGCTAAAAGATAAACGCATACAGGCATACAACTCGAAAAAGCAAGAAGTAAACTACGGCTGTCCAGTTTAATTGAACCAACACTTCTTTCTGAAATTAGGAGAAACCCAAGCGCTTGCATTCTTAGTAAACTACGGCTGACCTAGCCAAATATTCCCCTTGAGCTTACTGAAAACACTAGCATTCAGATCTTTAAATAGTTGACTTGGAAATGGTAACGTAAGACGTTACCAGAAAGAACTAAAAATAAAAGCGAGGAAGGAATTTAACTACATTTTGGTGCATTTAAGTCTTCAGACTTCCAGTTCAAAATATTGGCTGAAGAAGAAGCCACAAGATGTACAACTGGTTCTGCGTGCTGCTGAACAGTTACAGATGAAGGTGAAACACCATTTTGACTAATAACAGGAAGACTAGAACTGCCTGAAAGATGAGGTGTTTCATCCCTGTGAAGTAAAGTAGAGTGAAGCAGTTAGTTACAGCAACAAGGTAACCCATACAGAAGCGATCAAAGTACCTTGATGGGGTTTCTAGTTCGCTCGCCAAATCCACGGTATTGAGTGCCCTTTTAACAACTCCATCATTTACCTGGTTGTTGAACTCAGATAAAGAATCCTGCACAGTTAAGGTAAGGAAGATAAGGATTAAAGAAACAAGAAAGAGGTGGAAGCCATAAGCAGTGTATTTTCCAAGTGTGGTTGGGTAACCTGAATCTCGCCTTCTGCTTTGACAGCGCTACCATATTCAACCCATCCATCATGGATAAGCTTGAAAGCTTCATCACGGGAAAGAAATGATGCAAAAAAGAACTGCAAAAGAATAGGTTTCTAAAATAAGGAGAGAGGCAACACCCAAAATCGAGTTGAGATGATCGGGGAAAGAGAACTTGTGGGCTACCTTCTTCCCTCCAGCTAAAATCTCTATGGCATTGGGGAAAATACCAGCAGTCTTGGCTCGTTTAACACAAGATATATCCGCAAATGGAATAATTTTCTGAAAAAGAGACCACATGAGAAGAAAGACTGAGTGGAGAAAGCAAGGGATAAGAATGGAGTAAAAAGAGGTGAAAACACTACCTTGGTCTCATAGCCAAAGATGTTAGAATAAAAACAGATAAAATGAATGAAGAGGTACATATGACCCTGCAAAAAGAAAGAGAAGGCCCCAAGTATGAACGACAGAGGAATAGGTCTTGAGAAGCATCAACTCGGCAAAGAGATAACTTACCTGCAGAAGAATACTCTCCTGACAAGCACAGTTAAAATCTTGAACAAGGACCTACACATATAAATCATAGAGAGGGATCCTGTGAAAGAAGCATTCCATAACGGAATTTCCATTGGCCACCGACAGGGAAGATATAGTATAGCAGTAAACAAACACTTACTTCGTCAGCTGGTAACCGAAATAATTGCCGATACTCTTCACTCCTCGATATGACTTCAGACTACAAAAAGTTTTTTTTTTCAGATCAAAGGAGGGAATGGAGAAGACAATCAATTCAATAGAATAAATTCCAAGAAGACGGAAACAAGTCAAGTGAATTAGATAATTTCGGGAGCACCTGATTTTCACCACCACGACTAGGACTCGGAGAAGAGGTGGAAGGGTCATGGCGGTCAGGTGAGCCGCTAGAGCGCGATCCGTTGGGGGACGACGGGAAGGGATCGGAAACGACCTTCGGAGAAGCGAATCCATTAGCAGACGCGTCCATGACGGTCTCAGGAACGGAAGCAGTAGAAACCATCGCAATGCGAGAGAGAGAAGGAGAGAGTAAAAAGGATGTTGATGAGAAAGGTAAAGTGTTGTTACAAAGCTGAGTTTGGGAGTTTGGCGGTCTTTGGGTGCGGCGTACGACGTCGACGTCGACGTCAACGTCACAGGTTCATTAAGTCAAAAGCATCCGCGAATTTGGGCTAACTCCAATAATTAGACCCATGGTTGCTCTTCCACTTGGCAGCCTTGTAATCAACATTTTATGGGCCCTTTTGGCCCATATCCTAACTAGGCGTGTGTTATTAATTAATGATGGAGAAATAAGATTTCGAGTCTGAACAGAGGACTTGGATAATTCAGGGTCTAAGTTAATCCTCAAAGGTTAAAAAAAAAAAGGAAAAAAGAAGCAAGCAGTGGTAAAATAAAATTACAGCCGCCGCCACAAAAACAATCCCGAGACCAAAGAAGAAACAAACATGATCAGTTGATGGAGTAGGAACGAGAACAGACGGTCTGGAGAGAGTCAGTGAAGAGAGATGAGAAGCTGGTCAGAGCTTGGAAGACATTTGGCAGGCCCGTTTGAAGGTTGTTTAGAGTCATTGCCCGTGTCACCTCCACAGCCTTAACGTGCCTCATTACCTCATCCTCCACCTGCCTCTGACATGCAGCCAGCTCCGACTTCTTCTCCGAAAGCGGGTCCCGTGCATCCAGTGCCTCCGGTCCAGGGCCTATCCCGACGGTCGAGTAGGCCTGGTAGTACTTCCTCTCTATGCTCCTCAGTGAGGATGCCTTCTTCTCCAGCTCCTTTCCTGCGCTCTCCGTGCGTTTCTTCATCTTCACCTCTTCCGCCTGCTTTATCGATATGACATGCACCACGTTTACAAAGCTTTTTATGGCTTCTGACGCCACCGTGTCAGGCACCCGTTCCAGGCTCAGCTTCCACTCTTCACACAAGGCAAATGAGTCCGACCGCTGCTTCTTTGGGTCTTCGTTACTCAGTGGTTCAAGGCTGAGCTTGAACCAGGCGTGGAGACAACTTATGAACTCCCTTTGGAATTTGATGAGGCGACAGAAGCTCGAGTGCCACAAGGAGACGGCTGACTCTAGGTCCCGCGTCACTTGCCGGTGTGCTTCTGATGTTGACTCATTTTTCTCTGTTTGGTTGATCAGGCCACGGACTTGTTGGACGATGTTGTTCTGGACTTCGTGGTACTCGTGCATTGATTTCCACATGTACATTAGTCTGCATTTGCAGTGCCACACATGGTGGTGGTTAGAGACGCAAAACATCCTCCTTACCTTTTTACTTCTTACTTTTTCCTAGAAAACGCCTACTGGCACAACATAACCAGCCTAGACCAAGGCTGGGTAGCCTTTATCACATACATAATTCAAGCCTAAGGCGTTACATTATTTGCACCTGCGATTAGGTTTGATATGTTTATAGACTTAACCAGCCACCAAGGAAAAATGAAAACATGAACCCAGCTTCTCTCAAAGATTAAAAAAAAAAAGAAGGGAGCTATGTAGATGCTGACTGACCCGTGGCAGAGTTCAACAAGCTGAGGCACAAGGTCAGTGTCCCGGAGGCGGAGAATGGCATTAGAAGTGGTTAAAACAGCTTCTGAAGTAACAACGATGAGTGATTGCAATCTGGTAATGGAAGTTTTAGTCTTGTCTAGCTTGGAGCCATCACCTCCCTTGTACTCCTGACTCTGCAACGCAGACAACATCTTCTCGTGCTCAATCTTAACTCCTTCCCTTGCCTGAGTTTTGCATTCACAAGTTCATAAGGTTGGTAAACCAAAGACCAAAAACAGAAGAAGGAAATTAGCAATTGTACCTTGACATCCTCGTAAAGCTTCTTCTCCCAGGCAAGGAGTCGGTCTAGAGTGGAGCAGAGGCTCTTGAGACCACCCTGTTCATTCAGGGTAGATGCATCGAGCTTATATTTCACAGCCAGTGGCGGTTTAGAGGTCCAGCTTGCGCTCAAGTTGCTGAACACGCTACTTGAATGATACACCGTCTCTAGAGAGAGGGAGAGAGACACAGAGATGTGAATGAAGCAATTCTCAATACATTATCTAAGAATGCAGGAGAAAGTAGGACTTACTCCTCAGCTTGCTGAAGCTGCGGTCGAGCTCAGCACGGCCAATCTCAAGCATGGCGGAGACCTGGTCCCCAGCGGAGGCAGCCTTGTCGAAGTAGTGTTGAACGGCATCGAGGATCTCCTTCAAATCCTTGTGCCTCACCACCAATTTCGTCCTGTAGCTGTCGGAAGAAGTCATAACATCATCGTCGGCCTTGTCTTTCCCGAGGGCACCGTGGTCTTGATGAAGTTTCACAGGCTCTGCAGGAGGAGTATGTGCCTCAACACCGGATCTGGAAGCGTTAGTTTCGACCTCCCCATCACCGTCAGAAGAAGTGGTGGCAGTAAAGCGGTCATGGTCGTCGCCCCATTCGCTGCAGTGAACTTCCTCGCGTTCGCCGACGGCACCGTGTCTGTGGAAGTAGTGGCGCTCCGAGGTCTCAGTTTCTGTGTCGTAGTGGCTTCGTGGAGGCTGCTGCTTATCCCGAGCTTTGCGTTCAAAGAACTCAGAGTCGGGGGGAGAGGGAGGGTAGAAATTCTCCCAGTTCCAGACGGAGGAAGCTTGGGAAGGAGAGCGGGAGTAGGCGGAGTTCTGGTGAGCTGTTGGATAGAAAGACCTACAAGTGGGATTAGACCTCTCGCTGACAGGAGAGGAAGATGGAGAGGACTCGGAGAGAATGTGGGGAAGCCTAGGGGGTAGATGAGACGGCTTGCGGCGGCGGGGGAGGTCGTCGTGAGTTGGCGGTAGTTTAGGGGAAGGGACACGTGGAGCGTCGTGGTTGTATGGGCGCAGAAAAACAGCGGGGGTGTTCTCAGAGACAACGAGTGACTCGCCGGAGGCAAAGGAGGAGAGGGCGGAGCCGGTGAGGCGAAGGGAACGGCAATAGTCAGACTGAGCGGCGGAGAGATGGTGACGAGCGTAGACGACCTCCTTCATAAGACGGCGGCGCTCCTTGCAGCGACGGACGGCGTCCTCACTGTCGAGCTTGGAGGCTGTGCATCCCATTTCTCAACTGGAGAAGAGGAAGAAGACTATTTTCTCCCAAAACACACACAGTCTCTCTCTGTCCTTTCTGCTTTTCTTTATTTTTTTTTTTCAAAAAGTTTTGTCTTTTAAAAAGAAATTATAATAACAACAATTTCCCCCACCGAAAAAACAAATAATAATTTCAGAGTGGGGGGGGGGGTGAAATTTGACTTGACCGAGTCACTGAGGTTTCATCATATGCCCGACTCGAGAGAATAACATTTTCGAGAGAATACAGACAGATTTGCATTTTTGATTATGTGAAACTTGCAAAGTAGGAGGAAGATTTGCATTTGCAATGTCGTTGACAGGTATGAAAGAAAAAAAAAAGAGAATTCAGTCCAAAAAAAACAAGAAGAAATTGGGAGATTGAGCCTGGAGGACACGACGACTGGCCCACATATCTCAAAGCGCGGGACAATGGGCCTAATAATTTTAAGAAAGCACACTTAGAGGGGTAGTTGTATAGCATTCGTTCACAGAAAACAAAGTTTCTTATTTCAAAAGGCTTCCACACCATGGTTCCTTTGTTTTGTGCTCAATACCACCTAGCAAAGTCAAAAGAAAATTGTTTTATGCAATCATCTTCCAGTCCACCAAGTACGATTATACACCCCCAAGTTACATTACATAACTAAAACGTACTATCAGATTCTTCCCTTCCCACCAGGGGTTCTCTTCAATACATGTACAAAGAAACACTGACTTACCACCAAAAAGCCTCCTCTCCTCCTTTTCAAGGTGACATTGCAGATGAGATGCTGGTGCTTTCACGGCCTCCTTCTCTTGTGAAACCGAAATCCCCAAATATCCCCTGCCCAAAGCAGAACGCTCTTAACCAACACTTTCCCCCCAACCTCATCATAAGAAGCTAAAAATCACAACATATATACTTGAGCATGTCTCATGTACGTACCATTGCGTCATTGACAGCATAAGTGACACAGTAATGTTCCTGTTGTACAACAAAACCATAATCAAATGTTTACCCACAATTCTATCAACTGACGCGTCCGTCATCCAAAAGTAACATATATACTGAAGACCGTTGGTGCTGAATACCAATCCTCTTTTCGTCTTCTTTTTACTTTCCCATACATATATAGATGGAAAGTTAAGTTAATAAGATGGAGATGGACTTGCCTGCATCATGTGCCACTCTTCAAATTCGTCAAACAACTCCAATCGCTCGATCCTAGAGACACAACTATCTAATTTAAATATAAGAGAAGTAGGCTTTCTAACGAAAGGTCATGAATTAAAAAAAAAAAAAAAGAGCAAAAAGAGGGTAGATAAAAGAGGATTTAGGAAGAGCTTCCCCTAATAAAAAAAACAACGGAACGTTCAATTGTCACGGCCAACAACATTTATAAGGTATTTCTTGACAAACATAACTATTGTGAAAGAAATCAGGCTACAGACTTGATATCAATAACATAAAAGAAGTCAAATCATTTAAGATAACTACAGCACTGACCTTCGTTTTTCTTGAGCATCAACAAAACAACCATACACTTTGAGCATGTCCCACGCAACAGCTCTCTGATACGGCAGAACACAGAAGAGCGTCAGACACGGGAGGCCATATATAATGGATCATAATTGAAATTTATCTCTGCTTTCATCAGACAATGCACAATATTCTAGCTACAGCTAACCATCAAGACAAAAACGAGAGACTGAAACTGCATCTTGGTACTTCGAGCTAGAAACGGTTTGAAATTCCATATAATCTCATCTTGATAGCCTATTACCACATCATAGACGACCGACTTATATGGAGTTGACAACGACCAAGCATAGAGTTTAGACAAGCACATTTTAGTTGAACTTGCACTCAAATCCTTGCACATTTGCATTTGAATTCAAAGTCGCATGTCAAACTATTTAGCAACTCGATGTAACATTGCAGGCATGAACACATATCAGATTGTATTAAATTATATTGATATTCTAACTGCAACGCGCACCTGCCATCCATTGTCAAGAAACAGTCTCTCCTTTGCAAGCAAAGTCGGTGATGCATCAATGCTTAAGAGTGCACAACCCCGACTCTGAAGCACATAAACATAAAAGAAATCAGAACGAGCGTCAATAAGGTAACTCTAATACAAGGTGTACCCAAGTGGCAATATGATGATATTTTAAATGTTTTACTAGATAGTTGTGCAAAATCTCATCAAATTAAGCTACATCAAGGTGTGGCTGCAACTAGAGTACACATTCTTACCTCCAAATTTCTAATCATCTGATGTCCAAATGCATCATTTGGATGGATCTGCAAACAGAAACCCAACGAGTTAGACACATCAACAGTAAGATTCATTTCTGTAATATTATGAAGACAAGAAAAACAAAATCAAAGTTGTTAAATAGATACAAAACACCATAAAACCTGCTCATATAAGAAAAATACTCCGGTTGAAAACGTTTCCGACGCCCAATTGACGATGGCACGGCTTGAATCAGGGTCCAGATATATCAAAACACATTCTGCAATAATAAATGTCGGCAGACTGATAATGATATCAGGGATCAAGTAGGTTCATCATCAGTCAACATCTCTGTGTCCGTATATATAGAACTCAGGTAGAAGAAGATGGTTGAGGGATCAAAATATATTTATAACAGTGTGTAACATAAAGAAGAAATTGTTCATGCGTACCTTGGATCCATATTAGCAAATAATATAATATCTCTTAATTTTGGTATATCACGCAGGTCAACTGGAAGCAACTTGTAATGATCACTGAGTACTTGGCCTTCCTCTGCAGAGTTAAACAGCGCAACATAACAAATTAAGAGTAAGTCACTGAAACTAGATCCAATTGTACAAAAGCAAAAGGGATTTGCATTATTAGCTTGCAGAGCTGAAAAAATGAAAGATGAAGAACACTATCAACAATAGCTGGACTGTCCTAGTTGAGATCACATCAAACATCATAAAGAAAAAGATAATTCTATATTTCTCACCAACGGAAATAGATGAATTTTCTCCTAGTCTGTCCCTTAGTTGGCTGGAGTTTCCTATAATAGCAGCCTTCTTACTTGTTACCTGACGTAAGAAGCAAATCCATTTAGCATTAGACTCAGCATAGTTAGATGGATACTTTGTTCGGCAATCATCAAGGGAAATCCAATGAGTTTTAAATGAATTCCATGAATAGGTACCTCCTTAAAATCTAGTTCCACGTACAAATTGGGCCCTTTCCCCTCATCCTACAAAATGAGAAAATGTGAACAGAGAAGCACCCGAAACTACAAATAAGTATGACAAATGGAGCATTCAGTAAACGTTTACTAACAAAACCATAGAAAAAAAAAAGGACGCACCAGTAGTTGAAAATATGTAGTATCAAAGCCAGCTCCGAGTGAGAGTATCTGCTTCTTCACTTGAGCTGTTTCATTAGAACTTGCGCCACTTTCCAGAAACTGAGACATAAGCTTTCGGAAGGCAGCCCAACGGGAAAAGTAACCTAGGGAATCCAAACCCAGAAGTGTGAGCTCGTCCAAACAGAAGACAGAGCAAACAATTACGCATAATAAGAGTTACCTCGATTAATTATGGGCGATCTTCGAACCGGTCTTTTCACAAAGAGATGAACATAATCGTCTTTCATGTATCCCTTTTTGACACAAGACCTTCAAAATTCATAGCAAAACCATACTTATTTTATCTATGCTCTAAACATCCGTGCAATCATACCAGGAACTAATGAAACACAGTAATATCGAAGAAGAGCCCTAATTAACGGGAAAGGAAGTCGAAGAGAGAAAGAGGTAGCTTACAGTTTGCTGGCAGATGCATCATCGTTTGTAGCCTGCACAGCCGCCCTGTTGCTGCGAGATTCTGCCGGCGGAGTCGCCATATCTTCCGACCACAGGACAGAAGGGGAGAACCTCTCTCTCTCTGAGCAAAAAAAAGTTGCTGACTATTTCTCGAAGAACACGCTGATCTGGAAGGAGGACTCTTGGTTGAGCCCTTTGGGCGAAAATATAAGATCAAACGCGGTTTATGGTCTTAGTTTTGAGCCTAGGTTCATTAAGGTGGTAATGGAGGAAGTTTATGGCCCATTAAGTATTATTAATTATTATTTAAGAAAAAAAGGCAAAATAAAAAGAGTATTATTAATTATTAATTTTGATTTAAAAGGAATTTTTACAAAAATTAGACACGTCATATAATTTGGAGTCATATAAAAAGGGCAGAGGAGACTAGAGGAATCATTATCTGATTTGTGGTTGTGGAAAAACCCTAAAGCCGGACCATTGTCGTCGAAATCGATTCTTCGTAAGTTTCGTTTGTGCTTTTTTGTGTATGTGTGTCAACTCCTCCACCGATACTTCTTCCTAAACCCTTTGATTTCCGATTTAAGTATCGTTACTCGTAGTGCGTTGGGTCGAGTGATGGATATCGAGCAGAAGCAGGCAGAGATAATTGATCAGCTCGTTGATCGAGCTTCTAGATGCAACGGCGAGGCCCTGTGGCCTATCATAATCGAAGCTACATCGCATCCTTCTCTTTTCGCCTTCTCCGAGATTTTGGCTCTACCCAATGTTACCCAGGTCTTCCCGAAAAACTGTCTTTTATTTTCTTGAGTGATAATTATGTGTTGGGACCTAACAATCGACGATCTAGGGTTTCTCATGCTTGCTTTAGAAACGTTCTTAAGCTATGATTGGTAGTTTTGTGTTGGTATACATAGGAGGAATGTGTGTTTGTTTTTCCCTTTGGCTTGGTGGTGGTGCTTTCTTCTTTTCTAAACGTTTTGTTGTGTAGACATCATTCGTACTCTTTCCTTGAATACTTAGTAGGTTTATCCTAATGTTGCATTCGGTTGGTCTCTTAAGCTTGTTCACAATGCATTGCAGCTTGAAGGAACCACCAATTCTGTCTACCTGGATGTGCTACGGTTGTTTGCCCATGGCACCTGGGGTGACTACAAATGTAAGAACGACGAGAACCTTTGAATTTTTCCATTCGTTTATTTGCTTCATACAGCTGCTACACTTTCTTAATTTTGTTTATGAACGAAAACCTAGGCAATGCTAGCCGTATCCCTCAGTTGTCTCCTGACCAAATTCTGAAGCTAAAGCAGCTCACTGTGCTTACCCTTGCTGAGTCAAACAAGGTATGACTTCTTCTTCTTTTTGTGGTTGGCATGTTAACAGTGTGATATCATTTTTCCTTTGCGTAAATAAACAATTTATTAATCAGGCTCTAGATTGCACCTAGCCTGCTCTCTTGCGTGTTACTTGTCATTTCCTCTTGTATCTAACTTTGCTTGTTAATGATAGGTATTACCTTATGATACACTGATGGTCGAGTTAGATGTCACCAATGTTCGTGAACTCGAGGACTTTCTTATTAATGAATGCATGTACGCGGTGAGTGCTCTAAGCAAATTTCTTGTTTTTTTTCTTTCCTAGTAATCTCTGTCTTTGTTTACCACCTTGCAGCGGGAGGTAGTTGCACAGACAACTAACTGCCCAATGCAGAAAGGTACAGAAGCATGATACTAAATTTGTTAAAAACTTAATATCTTCCAGGGTATAGTTAGAGGAAAACTGGATCAGTTGAAAAGATGCTTCGAGGTGTGTTCTGTGTCTCATTTCTCTTAAATAACCATTTTGCTTTTTGTTTATACTTACGGATGCTTCTATGAGTGTCACATATACTTTGAATCGTGCAGGTTCCATTTGCTGCTGGTAGGGATCTAAGGCCAGGACAACTAGGTTATATGTTACACACATTGTCAAACTGGTAGTTTCTATGATCGACCTTTCTTCTTTCCTTTCCTCCCAGGATTTCTATTTAAAAGGACGCGTACATGATGTTAAAAAATATGACAATATGAAAATACGACCTACTGTTCACTTTCTATGTGAAGTGTCATTCTCTCATGAAACAGTTTGTCCCTTGCTTATTTTTGAGACTGTTTATGTGTAGGTTGAGCACATCGGAAAATCTTCTCGTTTCAATTCAAGACAAAATAAAGTGGGCGGATAATATGAGTGAAATGGACAAAAAACATCGTAAGGAAGCAGAAGAAGGAGTGGAAGAAGTGAAGAGATCTCTGTCCATGAAGGTCAGTGATGGGCTTGGATGCCTAAGGGCTTCACTATTCTCTACTAAATATATGATGTAACTAATTACGGTTTAGTTAGACTCAGGGTTACTTTTATGTAACCATGAGTCAGAGTCCGGTTAGCTTTTATGTTGATATTTTCAGAGAACTAGAATGGGTTTTATCGGGAGTTTTAGGTCTTTGTAAGGGGATGGGCAGAGACGCCAGTAAGAAATCTCTCAAGGTCTTTCAGCTTTGTAATTCCGTTATTATCATTAACTGAAAAAGGTAGTTATGTTTCTTAATATTGAGCGAATCAGTGACTGTTGGGGGGGGGGGATGGGGTTTCGTACTTGTTACTTATTATGAAGTTTTATAAACGAAAACAATGGTGTGGTACATTGTAGTTAAGTGTTAAAGAATTAGAGCAAGTGAAGTGTTTGGACTTGGTGCACTTATCCTTCTCTTGAGTGGAGTGATTTAGTTGTAATGATCACGGTTTTGGTGCTTTTAATATAATGAAATGTTGGTGGGCTGGTGGATGTAGAAAGAAGAAAATTTTAGACTATTTTGATGAAATGCGATTGGGAAGGGTGGTGGTCGATGTAGTCTTACTTACATTGTGGGCAGGGGGATGTTGACAGCAGAGGGCATAAAGAGATGTTTGGGGAACCAAGTGGAGTGATGGACTATGAAGAAGATGGGATCCGACCAAAGAGGTAAACATTCCATTAATTGTTGCTTGAGTATGATACAAGTGTGAGATGATCTAATACAAAATAGAAAGGAGATGATAACACACACACTCATCTATGGAACGCAGGAGAAGGCATCCGGTACCAAGGTAGAGAGAGGAGAGAGTAAAAGGGATTTGTATGGTGTTACTTTTGGTGGCGGTTCTTTACTTTTTGTTATCTGTGGCCTTTTATTTTTATCTTGTATAACAAAATCATCTCTTTCTCTCGCCTCTCTTTCTCTCTGAACTAGAGGAAAACTTAGCGGTTATTTGGCCCAAAAATGGTTATGAATAGAGAGAAGCAAAGTTGGTATTTGATGGGTAACATAAAAGTGTATGCCTTTCATCGAATCGTGGGGTACATAAAAGTTGGAATCGAGAAATCAGTAATTCAAATAGTCAAAAGTTATCGAGCAAAATCTAGGTGGTGGAGTCATATGGGAGAAATAATGGAAAGCAAGGCAAGGTACTCTAGCTGTTAGGGTTTATAATGTCAGTGTTCCGTCTTTTAGCCACAGGCGAACATGAGGTTGAGCCTGGGCGGCGCTTGGTGACCTTTGCCGGCTAAGGGTCATCAATGCCGATGAGGTGGGGAAGTTGAGCTTAGCCTTGGCCCAACGCATCTTGAAAGCGGCTCGGTCGTAGGCTGCAGCTGCTTCCTCAGCCGTCTCTTGAGTGCCAAGCCTTCCTGCAGCGTATTTTCCCCAAGGCTTTCTCCTCACTCCTTTGAAGTTTCCCCCTCTCCTACTTGGTGGATTCCAGATCTGGACTGGTACTGGGGAAAGAATGGAGGGTTTCCGAGTCATCCTCCATCAGATGCCGGCGAATCGAATCCAGAACCGAGGAGCCGTTATATGATGTGAGACCTCCTTGCATTCTTCTTCTTCACTTGGGAGTCTTGGATAGATCGCTAGCGAGGTCTTTCTTTTTCTTTTGGATGACTTTAAGCTTATCTCCCTCTCTCTCTCTATGTATATTCAGGTCCCTCCCTCCTATCTGTTGTTTATATTTGCACTTGCTTGGTTTAGTAGTTTATTACTGTACTACTTCGGTTGAGTGAATATGCTTATTCCTTATTTCTTCTATAAACAAGTTTATCATGTGAGCATATACCTTTAAAGAATTATCTCCGCAAAGAGCATCATGATCCCTCTGCTTTTCGCATTCGGGCTTTTTTTTTAGTTGCGTTGCAAGCTTTGGTTGTTATTTTGGCCTTGAACATAAAACATAAGTAAAATGTTCGGATAAAAAAAAAATAGTGAGCCGAGTCATGTTAACGCAACTTCCCCGTTGTAAATCAAGATTTTAGTGTTTTGCACAATGGATGGATACAAAGTGCACTTGCCTCACTCAAGCTCAGGGAGCATTTCACCTCCCTACTTTTCACTCGCTAGAATCTGAAACTTAACAAACTTTGATGTTGACACGAAGAATCTGCAACTGATAAACGATATATAGGGATGTGGATATTGAAAGCGGACCTTCGACTGTGCCGAGGCTAGCCAGACCCGCGGCCTTGTGGACCTAATGTACTCATATGCACACTCCGGTGAAAAAACCTTCTAACCGTAGTTTGAATATCTAACCGTCAAATGTGTATATATATTATTTGCTAGAAACATGTCTTTTATAATGGATATGTGTGTATTAAGCAGATTGGCCTTTGTTTTGGAAAAGATTTTGGAAGAAGGTTAATAGTTGAAAGAGCATTTGAGTCCATTGTTGTGGTAACTATTATTTTGTCCAAGATGGATAACAACAAATCAGTAAGAAAAACCATTTTGCGCACAAGGCATTTGAGCCATGAACAGCAAGTAGCAAGAGTAGTGAGAAACCAATTGAGCCATTAATAGGGATTTTTGTAGAGTATGTTCAAGTGACGCAAAGCATTGCATTGCCGTTGGCGGAAGGCGTGGGAGTGTGAATTAATTAGGTTTAATCTTAGCCTCAATCAGATACATAGTTAACTAGTGTAGTGAGTGAGGCATGTTGCTTCAGTAGCATGTTTTGTGACTAACCATTTCCTTACTTGTGTCAAATGTCAAAAAACATAGTAGCTTGTGAGCACTAGTAACATAGAATATTATCGAGCATGAGCCGGATTTATGGTTCTACCTTTTTCTTAGCAACAGGCTTTCATGGTTTTCATGTGATTATAGGTACTCTTTTCTTGATTATATGAGATGTCGAGGATGAGGTAACTGTACTTCCACTACTAATCTGATTTCTCCCTAATTACACTTTGCTACCTGACTCTCCTCTTGAATATCTTGTACAGGGTAGAAGATAAAGCATAATAAGTGTAACAATTATGGACATATGGTCATAAACGCAGAGAAAATAAGTCCGGAATATTTTTATTACTATAGTATAGAAGCATTTGCTAAAGAGACCAAGTGAGTTCTGTGTGGACCTAATGGAAAATATTAAAGGCGGCCTCGATTGTTTCATAAAAGCCTTTTTGTGAGTTCTGTGTGGCTCTTTTGGGCTTGGGCTATATCATCATAAAGAAATTTATGTTTTATTGAAAACCCAATCTCTCACACATTCATTTCATCGTTTGTTTTGTGACAAGAACAACTACAAGAAACGAGGAATGCAAAATATAGCCTCAAACACATACGTGGACAAAAGACCCACAAACATGATCAGGGAACGTAATGGGTTTTTGAAATGAGGTGGAATTGGATTTGAATGGTGACTCTGTCTCCCACGAGGTAACCTTTGGAAGGGTTGTGGAGATCCACGAGAGACATGAATCGTTGGAACCCCAAAGACGGCACCTCTTGAGAGTACCACTTGCCGACTGCGTGCAACACACATAAGTACCAATTTATACATACAACACAAAACAAGGAAGAATATCAAAGTCTTACGCTGCCTCTGGATGTTGTTGGATGGCTGAGTGTTGAGGACTCCGATGCTGGCGTTGGCGTAGACCTTCTCATTCACTCGGAGGCTCTTGGTGGTGGTCTCTGATAACTCCAAGTATATCGACAAGTAGTTGCGCCATCCATCCCCGTCTCCTCTCGGTGCCACTCTAAGTTTCCTGCGTATATTTAAAAATGATTCTTTTATTATCTCTCACTTTAAACACATATCTTCTGCAGCGAGAGAGTCGCTCATTCACCAATTACTTCCGTCGACGGCGAATTCATCCGAGTAGACAAACTTATACTCTTCCAATCGTGAGAACTGCAATATCCTCCACGTGAAGATTCCGTTTTCAGGTTTGTCGAAAAAGGAGAGTTGTTCCGAGTTGGGATTCGGTTTCAGGACTATGACCTCAGCTCCAAACTGGCACTTATCTCCCACGACGTACCCATTATTCTCGTTCAACAATGTCGTCAGGCTCATCAATTTCCCTATTCCCCACTCTGTTTTCGCTGCGTCAAATCGCTGCACTTCGTCTCTGCACACCACCATTCAATTCACCTCAACTCCTTCATTGTATCTCCCATATCAAACAAACAATAAAGATGAAAGCTTTCGAATCATTGCGACTCACCCTCCACTACCAAGTACTTGTTCCGAGACTTATTCTCCACAAAGAAGCTGATTTTCGTGTTTATCTCCCAGCCTTGGGGCAATGAACTTGCCTTGTATAGTTTCAAATATAGAGATACATGACCTGCTCCTCCGTCTCTAGTGTTACCACTCGGGTACAGTGTCAGCGTCCTGTTCATTCTCAACCATGTCAACCATTTCATCATAACCAATTGTCCATAGAAAGGGAAAAAAAAGAATAGAATACTAGCTGGATACTTTACCAATCGTAACCACCCGACTGAAACACATCTGATTCGTAGGTCTCAGCGCCAGTGCTGACCAATTTGGAATAGGAGTCGATGTTCAGAGCATAAGAGGAAGGAGGGCCATCTCTCAAACCCCTGTTGATGGAACCGATGCTGCCATTGAGCAAGGGCATGAGCTTAACCAACACAACACATGACAAGAGGCAGAGCAACAGTGTTGTTGAGTACTTGTTCTTCTTCTTCTTCTTCTTCATATCTTCTTCCAACAACATCATCCTCATCCTCTGCTTTCCTTCTTATTCCTGCTACTTTTGTTTTTGTATTGATGCTACTACAATTATTACATCTACCTCTCTCCTGCTGTGTGGGGAACCCTTACACGGAGGAAGAGATGAGTAGTAGTTATAGATGAGTTTTCTTTTGTTTCTCATATTTAACACGTGTTCTTGTTCCTTTTTTAACTAAAAAACTTGTAACCACTGCATCTCTTACCTAACCAAACGGGCCCCTTGAGACAAAGTGAAAGTAGAAATTAACTTTTTTATTAAAAAACAAGCTAATGATATTAATCTTTGAAATAAAATATATGAAAAAGTAGACTAAATAAAGATGATTATCCTTATTGCATAAAACCACTCCTACCCATATAATCTTACATATTTAAATTGGAAATTATATGTTTAAATAGGAGATTTTATAATGCTTAGGGAATTTTAAAAAGAGAAATTATATGTTTAAATAATCTGGGTTTTAAGAAGAGAAATTATATATTTAAATAATTTTATAATTAAGTTATATAATCTGAAAAAAAAATATGTAGAATTATATGAATAGGAATGGTTTGATGTAATCGTTCTTTATCCTGAAATCTCTCTATAATCTAGTGTTACAACATAATGCCAAGTAGAGTAAATTGGAAAGCCAGAAAAGCTAATGAGAGTTGTCGGAGACCCAACCGGAAACCATTCCCTCGTCAACGGGCTTTAGACCACCACAGGATCTGGCGACTGATTCAAAGAGTTTCTCAATCTCGGGCGCACACCTGATGAAGGCTTGTTTCCAGAAGCCATATCTTGGATTCTTGATGAGCTCAATGAATGTTATTAGGAGTCCCCATGGATGCGGCCGGTTCACAATTAGCCTTTCCAACAACACTCTTGTTATCTGCTCCTGAATGATCTCCTGCTTCATTAATGCCACAAGATAAAAAATTTAAGAAAAAAATTAGATTCCCATGTCCCCTAACATATTTACCTACACAACGGACAGACTCGCGAGAGATGTAAAGCGATCCCTCACCTGGTCAGACTCGAAGAAGAGATAGAGCATGATGAAGGAGAAATAATGAGTGTGGTTGTTGGGATATCGAAGCTGATTGGCGATTGCATTAAGGAACAGATACCGCCCTTCCGTATCAAGTTCCATACTTAAATACTTGAACATCTGCAAGGCCACTACATTTTGAGCCTGTGTCTCACCCGCCTGTAGCTGCTGAATAGCCTGTTATCGTAATGCATCGGCAACTTATATATTTATTCCTCTTGCTACAATAGGATCCATTTAGTAAACTAAAGATTTACATACTAGCTTATTCGTCATTTAGAACCATACCTGCATTCCAGTATATAGCACAAGCGAGTTGATCAATGGTACACTGTAACGGGTTCCAGCTGAGCTAGCCTCGCTGGACGAGAGTAGTAGCTTCTGCTTCAACTCACTTAGGAAAGTTGAATTCTGTTGCCTCGACTGCATGAAATTATTATATATCAGTATTTCCTGATATAAAACCCCCCAAAAAGGGAGAATAAGTAGAATGAAGAATCAGATGATCTATTACAGTGAGATACTCGTCTACGTCATTCTTCATTTGCTTTGCTTTTAGCGCAGCATCAACCTCAGAAAGGATACAGGGAGCCTCTACAATTTCAGGCAGCAAATCAATCTGCAGTGAACAAGATAAATCAGCTTACAAGGAATAATATATTTTCTTCAGAAAATGAACATGCTGCAGTGTCCACTACAATCTCCAACCTTTAAATTTGGGGTAGAAGGATCTGGAAGCCTCATGTTCCGTGGAAAAGAACTGAGAATGATATTTCGCATTTGTATGCAACTTGAAGGAATCACATCACAGAACGTAAAATGATAATCGCAGAGGAACTCTGGGAAATCATGAAGCAGCACCAGCAACACTCTCAATGTCCCTTTGTATAGGAAATGAACCTGCACAATTGATAAACAAACAAGACACAGACAAATTTAAATTACCATAAACTATATCCTTATTGTTCAGTGCACAAAATTACGGGAGAGAAAAAGGTACAAACTGGTCCTCCGAGTTCAGCATTTCTCAAAAATGGCTCAAGAAATTGGAGCAAGTCTACTAGCAGGCGTTGAACATATGGCCAACCTTTCTGACCATTTACTGTAAGTAGCTTGGGCATGAAGCTTCTGTGGCTGACCAGCTCTAGCCATGCAAAGCTGGAAATTTTAAAAAAAACCTTAGTGGAGCAGAAAAATATAAAACACAATTGATCAATCAAAGAAAAGAAGATAAATATGTCAACCACATGAAGTATTCGGCTTCTCCCATAGTTCTCGCAAATTGCATTTTTAAATAAAAGCATTACGAGAAACAACTTTCTATCCTAACCTGAAAGCGGGAATCTTAAGAGGCTGCAAAGCGTGGAATGCATTGGCAAAAGCTGTTAGAACCTGAAACAAACGATGGATGTTAGTGATAGCAAGATATAGTAGGAACTACTTCAAGGAAAGTAAAACGCACCTGAAAGTTTGCACCATCAGTCCCAGGATCCAGGGAACATAAGTCCAGCAGCCAGTTGATGAACAATCTAAAATATGGTCTTGGATTGAGTGATGTCTTTTTATCTTCTGCGTCCTTTTGAATAGACCTCACAGTGACAGCCATGATCTGCAACCAGTAATCAATATCAAACCCTTTCAACTTTTCCACCACTCAACTTTTCTGATAAACGTAAAACGGTGTCCCCTAACCTCCGAAAGAAGATATAACTTGCTGCTAGACTCCTGTTCCGGGAAATACTGAATAGATTGTTATGAGAAACACAAAAAAGCTTAGTCAGCAATGTATCTTGGGCTTACTTATCCGCGTTTCACCCAATAAAACTTAATGAGTTTTACCTTCAAGATTGAAAATACAAGTTTTGCATAAATATCAATGATAAGGAATGATGGACTCTGAGCTTGCTGAGGAGATTGCACAGCACCAGAACTAATTTCTTCCGAAGATATACAATGAGCAACAGAAAGTTCCTATAAAGAACACCCAAGTTAATAAATAAAGCCTCTCAAAATTTGAAAGCGTGGAAGCTAAGAAAACTTCTAAGGTTAAAATCACCAGAAGAATTCGGAAAAAACTCTCTGTTGTATCATCTCCCTTAAGTAGTCCAGTCTGATGCAAATGCAACACATACTGTGAACAAGCGGTTTCATTTGCACCGGAAACTTCGCAGATTTGATACCAGCTTTCAAAAAGCGTGGACACCTGCCGAACCATACGGACCATCCAGAAAAAAAAGGATAAACAACACGTACGAGAGATGTTTTACCAATATTAGAACTGATGATATAACAGAATATATAAACACAAACGTAGATGTAATGGAGGAAATAGATAATACATAGCACTACCGTGGAAATTATATTCATATACAAACCAAAAGGTTATGAAGAGAAACAAGCATTATTAATGATAATAGCTTCATAAAAACGTTTCTTTTAAAATCGTTATTTGTATCTTGCAAGTTGATCTTGCTGGTGCAAAAAATAGATTCATGCAATTTCTAATAAAACAACAACAAAAAAATCAAAATTCTTCATCCATTTTGAAGTAATGAAAGCTAGTAACGTGCAGAAAAATTACCCGACTCCGGAAACCCGCAGAATCTGATTCCAAGCTAGTATTCTCTTCTGTGTTAGCGGTGGTATTGCACACAACCTGATAACAGAGCTAACATGTCAAATGAGTTTACAGCCTGATCACAAGCAACATCCGGAAATGAAATCATCTGAAACCTTTTCATCCTTTGATTGCCTATCAATGTTCTCATTTCCGGTTGCACTATCAGAGAGACCACTTGTGTTAGTAACTGGATTACGTATGATGTCAATTAGTTGTTGCAATGACTCAGGAGATCCAGATTTTGAGGAAAGCTACAACCAATCAAGGAAAACAAAATTGTAACGTCACCAAATGATAATGCCAAGTTTCTTAAACATACAAACATAACAACCAAACAATATTTGAACTTAACTACGATATCTGTCAGTTGGCGGTCTATAATAGGTATTACGAGATTTTTGAATAAAAGAATATTTGCACCTAATTCCTAGTTGTATTATTATCACACCTATTAATTGTCATTTTTTCAATAAGAAAATACAAGATTGCAACGGAAAACGCCGAAGAAAGTTAAAATTGTAACCTTCGCCAATGCATCAACAAGACTCTGCAGCTCTGAAATGACACTCGACTCCTCAGTGACCAAGGATTGGAGTAGAGAAATAGAAAAGTCCGTAGCGCTCTCTGCACAGCAAACAAATAGTTAGCAACGTTCATTTACACACACACACACACACACGCACACAAAAAGATACACCAGGACATAAACAAGTATATGCTGTTCATCATACTGTTTCTCCCTCCATCAAGATGCTTCGCCATGTGGACATTGTAGTCCGCTAGGTTAAGTAACTCGCGTTGGATAAGACCAATAGTAATATCTTTGTTGAGCTTCCGTTCCTCCTCTGAGTAAATCACCTATGTCAAGAAGTTCCACGAAAGTTAAGTATAACTAGAAATCCAAGAAAAACAAATCTCGTACCCATAACCAGTTGAGGATAGTTCCTATCATATATTATCAGTAGCTCCAAACTACGGGAAACAGGCTCAATCTAATACCATTTTTTATAAATCCGATTCAATCTAGTACTTATATGATATGTGTTATGTCACAGGCATAATTTTGGAGATATATCAGAAGCAACTGAACTAAAAAAATATGAAATACAGTTAATTTATGAATACTTAGACCTTGAAAAAGGACGGTAACATACCCAACTAGTGAGCTCTTTCACCACACGTTTGCAAACATCACGAATAGCCACAAGAATTGCTAGGTTAGCACTGACGTGAAGGTTACTTGATGCATTGTCATAAAGAGCCTTGAAAGCTTTTTGAGCGACAGCCAAAGCAGCTTCATCTCTGCTTACACATCTGAGGATGATTTCAGGAACTTCAGAAACTACAGCCTGAAAAATCAACGAGATCTGCAGTAATTAATTTGATATCGGATGAAACCAAAGTGGCCAAAAAATCACAAAAAGCATTTCCCGAAATTAAGAAACGTTTTTGAAATAATTTTAACCCATAAATCCATTGATTCTAGGTGAACATAAATGGAAAACGAAACTCCACTGTAACCTCTTAGGCACTAGAAAATCAAGTACCTGAATTTCATCATCTCCTGCATTATTAGCCACTAAGTCCTCCATCTGAAGTTTCAATCAGTCAACATTTGATATAGAGAAGCCAAAATTGCTGCAGCAATGAAAACAAAAACATAATAGCTACTTTACTAACCTTCTGAGTAACAATATGATACTTATCCAGAGCATCTCTCGTGGATAGAGAAGGCTGTATAATACTATTTCCACTAAGACGTTCCATGGTAGCTGCTGAAGTCAAAGTCTGCAATGATGCTCCGGTTTCCTTGTGTATAAATAAGAACCCAAGTTAGTTATTTAATATAAACCTAAGCGAGTCAAAATTTGAAAACACAGTACTCTCACTTTCATAGTGCCGTCAGAGGATTCAACCAGGCTCAATTCAGAGGTCGAAAGGGATTTAGAGAATGGAAGACCGGCTGTGTCACCAGTTGGATCAACTTGTGAGCTTTGAACAGAGGCAAGGTGAAAAAACAACATATCAGCTGTGTTGTACAAGAGAAGAGATGTACTCAGTTTTATCAATATGCGACAGCAAAGCACCTTAAATGTGAAACTGGAGAAGATTCAAAACCCTCCACAGAAATATCTGATGCCCGCGAAACCATATCCATCCGAGCATTTCCAGCACTGGACAAAAAGTCCAAAGCACTTTTTCCTGATACAGGACCATAGCCACTACCAAGCCCAACATCGCCAGATGAGCTTGAAGAAGCAGATAAACCGTGTGAAGTTTGGGTTGACTGCTTTTGCCAAGGAAGTTGAACGAAATCCTGAAAATGCACATGTATAGCTTAGTTATACAAACACAATACATACCAGAGGCCCTGTTAAAAAAAAAAGTACCTCGTAAACTCGCTGTTGAGACAGGGACAGATGTCCCGGTTTTGGACGGAGGGACTCTGGAATAAAACTGACAGAATTTTGCGATAAAATGTTTGGATCAAAAAGGGAGGATCCAGCACCATCTCTATGCTTTCTCCGTAACAACAATTGCTGGGCAATGTCCGCATCAATGGTTTGTATTGCCTGTAGAGAAACAGACATAAATATATCACTGAACTTTAGAGAGAGGCTCAATCATAAATAAAAAGGCAACAAGACGGAATTATCCCTAGTAAACGGAAGTACCTGCACTCCAATCTAAACCTATTCCGTTTATTTTTTTAAGAAAAATAATAAAACTAAAAGCTGAAACAGAGATAAAAACCGGGATCAAATATCTACCACGAACCTTCTCTGTAGCCGCCTGTTCAATGGCAGCACAACCCAAATCAAGGTTGTCATTGGTGACAAGTTGCACAATTTGTTCAAGAGCTTCATTTTTAATGTTCAGACCCTGGAGAGAATTCCGTAGATGACCTGATATTGAAGTGCGCAGGGGTTCCTACAAATAACAGAGAATGCACAAAAAATTAGAAAGAAAAATGGAGCTGGTCGGTTTAGTGTAACATGGCAGAATATAATAGCATGATTATAAACAAGACTTAAGCAAAAATCTTCAGAATTCAAGCCTCATAAGCAGGAACAACCTTGCACGTCACATGAGCTAAACTCCCAGCTAAACTCGCAACCATCAAGTGAGCTGCATTATATATACGTGTCTCATCTGGTTCCAAGGCATAATCCTGGAGTCAAAGAAGAAAATATAAAGAGATGCAACAAAATATACCTTGAAGTATCGCAAATCTGATCTTGAAACTGACGAATGGGAGATAAGGAAAATATTTGAGACAAGAACGTAAAACAACGCAAGGTTCATGCCCCAAAAGAAAAACAGATTAGCCAACCTTCAGCACAAGCTCTTTTGTTGTTTGGCAAGCAATACAAACACTTCGCTGAACAATACCAGACACAATCTCCTTGATAGCTCTGTCCATGGCAAGTGGTACCACTCTGAAAATGGATAAAAATTTAGGATGTCCTAAAAGATACCTTCACTGCGCTACAAGCATAATGAATTCACCAGTAGGAGACCATTAGTCACAAACCTCTGAAATGGAAAGTGCATACCAAATCCGCTTAATTTCTGATTGATAACAACATGATTTCCAATGTTGGGAATTGCTGCTGACAGCTGCTGTCATCATAATAACAGTAGAAACGGTTTGAACAAGCAAATATATAATAACTTTGATCGACATTGATAGAATGATAATCGTACCTGGCTAATAGAAAACAATGGGGATGGAGTCGACTGGAACAGTCCCTGAGGTGACGGGAGCTGATCAGACAAGCCTAGAGTTACAACTTTTTCGTCTTCCATCAAAGTATTAGTATAAACACGTTGAGGGGCTGCATACTGAAAAAAAAAAGCAAGGGGCTAAATATTGTTGATAACTAAAAACTGACACTATAGGTCAATAAAAAATAGTAAACGTAATATAACCTGTGATAATAACTTAGAGGGAGCGTCTGTACTAGGTGAACTTGCAACATCAAGAGGTAGGTCTATTTGCTTAAGAGGAGAAATTGTTTTCGGCTCCTGGACTATCTGTGGTTGAGATATATGCGTCACTCCAAGATCTTTGTTGCTAAAATCAGGATTCCCATCTATTTCTCTCTTCCGATCCTTAAGAAGGGAAGTTGGCGCTACTTCCTTCAAATCAACACCAAGGTTCTTGAATAAAACCTGAAGAGAAAGACGAGATGAGAACTACACAGTGGATACAAGAAGAGGAACAACTCGTGATGCTCAGGAGGAACAATCATCTTTATAAGGTCATTATTAAAAACAGATACCTCTATGTCAAACTTCAGATTCATTTTTAGGTTTGGCATTGAATAGATCTCAGCGAGCAACCCGAGTATAGCCATCGTCCAAGGATTGGGAGGCTGATACGCAATACTGTTTTGGCATGGCTCCAGAACCTGCAGCAACCGCAAATTAGAACTCAGGACATCAACCCTAGAACAGCTAGGAAAACTAATCACCCATCACCAACCTTTGAAGTAAATGGAATGACTGCTATCATCAACCCTTTTTCATATGCCTGCAATTGGAGAAAAAAAAACAAACTTCACTATCTATAAAATGGCACAGACATTATAAAAGAATGAATAAACAATTTTGAAGGAAACAGAAGCAAACACCTCCACAATCAAGGATTTTGGATCAATTTCTCGCGCTCGCAAAACATAATTCCTTCCGATGGTCAACTTTCCAAGCCAGCTGCCTAAATTTTTAAGCAGAGATCGCTCTTCCGAACTTGACTTTATGAGCTCGGAACCCAAAAGAACCTGAAAAACAAAGAAATTAAGGAAGTAAAAATTTGCTAAACAGAATGAAAACCCATCACAACAAATCACTCGTATGAAGAAATAATTACCTTGCAATTTTCATAAGTATTTTGTATTATCTCCTTAAACAACAGCTTGGAATCAACTTTGTCCAAGAACTTCAAGTACAAATCATGAAAATTGGGCTCGATGCTCGCTCTACACATGCAGGAAAACAATAAGAAGATCTGACGGCAAATCTCACATAAATTGCAAACTTCAAACACAACATTCCGTACCTTTTCATAACCATATACTGAGCGAACCAGGGATAGTACTGTTGAGGCAAAATCTCAGCAAACTCTTTCCCTTTAGATTCAATGTTCGCTGTAGATATATTATTGATTATGAAAGAAATTTTGTCCTGAACATCTGAAGGTGGAGCCTGGAAAAAGGGAAGACTTTCTTATCATTCATAATAAATAGTAGGCAGCTGACATGTTGACAACTCATTAAGCAATGTAACCAAAAGCAAATAATTCCAAATGTAAATGCACAGCACAGCAAGTACCTCTATTGCGTTTTCCCTTCTCTCTGCTGCTGCAACCAGGGTTTCTATGTTTAAAGCAGAGCCAAACCCTGTGATGATCGAGACTATTACGAACACTTCCTATCATATTTAATAAAAAAAATAGTTATAAAATTAAGCGAACTGGAGATTACTCGTCGAAGTGGCTCCACGAGCTGGACGAATAAAACCAGCTGAGGCTGATGAAGTAGCCGAAATGCCAGGATTCTGCAAGGATAACTAGCGAGATTAAATGAAAACTCCTCCAGCAACCCACAGCCATAAAAGAAAATAAACAAGAAAATGATCACCTTAGGAATGACAGAAACATCAGCGGACGTGTTAGATGATGAGGTCAGAAGTGGCTTTGCTTCGATAGATGGCACACTTGGCACTCTGCTGCGGTCATCAATATGCACTTCATTTTTCTGTTGAGGCTGTACAGAGAAAGGAAGTTGGAGAGCAGACTGGCCAATTCCAGAACCACTTAACTGACAACATAAGGAAAAAACAAAACAAAAACAATGTGTAAATTTCATTCTCGCCTTAAATTTCCGGAAAGCCCATTCACGGCCAAGAAAGATATAAGCGAACCCAGACCACGACAAGCTAACAGTATTTATTTACATAACGGCTAAAGAGCTGAAAATGAAAGGCATGAGACTAGAAATAGAAACGATCAAGCATTTTTCTTTCCCCTTTCCAATAGATAATTCTAAGCGAATCTGATCCCAAAATTTGAAACAGTCGTGAAATCAACTTATAAGAAGATATATAATAGCTAAATAACGGCAAGATAAGCATTTATACGGAGATGTCAAAATAGACAATAAGAGTAGCGCAGACAGTCAAAAGAAAATTTTGACATCAACATTTACCTGGCCATTTCCAGGGAAAGACTGTGAAGGACCAGGTTGCGAAACAGAGGCATCTGATTCTAGATTACCAGATGAGATCCTTGAGAGTGCTTGTTCAATAACGGTGACTAACTCGGGGTGAGTGCTACGCAGATGAGAAATTTGCAAAATATGGTTGCAGTACTGAGGCAATTCAACCAGACGATTCACGAACTGTTCCAGAGCTTTGCTTCCGAACAGAAACATCTGCAGGAATCAGGAAAAAAAAAAAGATGACAGATCTCTTACAGTAAAAAGCCGGAAGACAGATATAAACCACAGAAGAATCCATACTTTTGAATCTGCAGGTTTACGCAAAGAATCCAAGACTAAACGCAGTGCCATCCCCAGTGTTAGGGAACTTATAAGTTGGTGCTTTATAACAGAACCTGAAAATTGTAAAGGTCGCAACAGATTTAAGAGAATGTAACGACAATAAAACAAAGTGAAAGGAGATGCTCAAACGACATGTTACTGGCAATTTTCCAATTTCAGGAAATTCTTTTGAAACACTATCATCTTGCATAACTTGCCAAGTAGTTGCCCCAGTTATAGTACGCTAATAAATGTTGAGGACAAGACACAATAGCATGACAGGTAAAGGAAATCATGATATCCTCCCATTACATAAAGTAAAACATCATGTAGATGACCCACTGACCAAAAAGGATGGAGGCTATTTTCAGCTGCCTCTCAGGATACTTGGGGAAAAACCGATATTCCTCGAACAGATTAGCAATCATGCATTCAAAAATTGATTTTTCCCTGCCAAAAAAAAACAAACTCGTGATTTTCTTTATGCAGGAGAAGCCCGGCAAGCTTGAAAAGATAAATTGAATTTCTCAAATATGTATAGTTGGCCATTATCAAACCTTTGAACCAAAGAGTCCTTGTATCGTGAAAGCATTTGAACCATTGCATCGACACTCAACTGACCAGAAAACATTTGATGGAAATAAGCGTTTGCTTCTGCCTCAATATCGTCTCCATATGCAATGGAAGCTGATGAATCTTTAGCCTCGCCATTCTGCAGTTTCGAATTACAATCAAAGATAGCTGCATAGACCTTTTCTATCTCTTCGACCAGTTGAGATGAAGTAATCACATTATCATGAGCTTTCAAAACCTGCAATACATGTTCCAACAAATTAACCCCAATAGACACAAAGCAACAGACGAGCCAAATCACGGATCCTAACTAACTTTTAAAAGAGAAGTGGTTGCATCCAAATGAACGTCTGATAAAGGATCAGAAGGATGGACATGTTTAGAAGTAAAATCCTCTGATTCGCTAAAATGCACATTCTTGACAAATTTGAGACACACCTGAACATGGAAAAACATTAATGCTAAATGTTAGGTACGATCTTCTCATCTCTTAAAGAAATTAAAGTAATAGAGTTTTGATTGAGATAAAAAATATGTTACCTCAGCAAAGAGGTCCTTATACACATATAGACAGTTTGGTAACCAGTTCTCAATGTCCAAATAGCCTCTCAGTGAGGCAAGGACTGCCAATCTGATGCTGAATGAAATTGGAACTAACTCTAAAACATCTGAGAGAATCTGAAATAGTAAAAGTCCAAAGATTAGTTCATAGATACAGAGACGCTAATGTAATAAACAAATCACATTAAGGATATAAACTAAGTCAGCGTGGCACATTTTTAATCAAACATATTCACCTTAAGCTCATGGCAGATATCAATTATATTGAGTAGGCTGTCTGCTTTAAGATTTTGGGCATTTAAAATCCCCCACAGAACGAGCTCAGCATTCTGCTGCCAGAGGTTAAGGATAAAACCACTATCCTGGGAATTCGTTATTATCACAGGAAAAATTGCAGAAACCACCTCTTGCTGGATGAGATTATAGGCAGTCTGCAACAACAGGATTAACATACTTAACCAAACAAACAAATCAAGGTTACGAGAATATATCAACAAGGACCAGTCATGGAGAGTTACTTTGATGCGTGCCATTCCAATAAGCAAGGTTTTAGGACACTGTGTGAGTGGATACTGGAGCAGCGAACTAACTAAAACAGTATGACCTCTCTCGGCTAGTTGGCATAACACCTCTAAGAGATCGAGAGATAGCCATGCTTGATTAGAAAAACCTAATTGTTGCTCATGGATGTGCATGTTATTATCAATATATACCTGGAAAACAGATGGTCAGAATAGTTATCAAGGCAGAACAGCTCTAAACACAGACGTGTGGTATCTCACCAGCTTCCTGGGAGAATGCGTGAAGGTGAATACTTCTGGTGGGGCTGCTATTGCATGCTTAAGAAAGGATAACTGACCTTCCATATTTTTCCAGACAGAAGCGCATACAGCATCAAGAGGAAATGGGTCCTGCAAGAAATCAGTTTAGTACCATCAAAACAACAGTGGAAGTGGAAACAACATATTCTGAACATTCGGATTCGACAGTATGAGAACACACCTTACAAGCAGTTTTATATAGCCGCATGAAAAACGAGAAAGACTCCACATTGGGGATGTCGAATCCACTATGGTCGAGATTCTCGATTACTTTCCTCCAGCTTGTGCCAGGAGCCTGTTTTAGCAGAAAAACATTTGAGCATGATTACAATTAACAAATAAGCTAGATGATTCACTAAATCCATTGATGAAAGAAAGATGATTATACACACTAGTCACCAAAAAAAAGAATAATACACAGACTGAAATGAAATTTTGAAGCTATCAATGATGTTGATTAGACAAAGTATAAGGTTAGATAACTTACAAGCTGCTTGATTGTTTCAATTAAGATGTCAACATTCCACGACCTTGGCGTGGGAAGTTCAGTCGGAATGCAGCAACCAAGGGCCAGACTGAATGTTGAAAAGGTGGTGTGGTTATCTTCGAGATCAGCACATGTACGAGCAACATTACCAAGAATCCTCGAGATAGTAGCCTCTGTTAGTGGTGCGAAACTAGAAAGGATCTCTTTGCATTGTTGGACATCAGCAGTGAAACCACAACCTAATTCTCCCATGAGATCTCCAACAGCGATTTCCTTGTCGATTTCAGCTAAGATAGCATCAATCTCGTTTTCAGAGGAATCGCTGTGAAAATCCATGGTCCTACAGCAGAAGAGAAAACCGTTGAGAGTCACAGTCTGTAACATTGGATCGAATTCGAAAAGGGGTAAGAGAGGAAAGCGAGCCATAAGCGGCACCTGAAAACATCAGCTTCGTGAACTTGTTGAGAAAGGATAGGAGTAAGGGCAAAAGAGAAGTCATCTTTAGGTTGAGCAGAAGACAAAATCTGTATGAAGGAATCCAAATGCCTGGAGAGGTCCTCGGATTTCTGGAGAAACAAAAGAACATTCTGAATTTGCTCGGTGGACTCAATGTGGCCACCAGTATTAGCACACAGCTGGTTTATCTCGGTCAATAATAAGTTTCGTCCTAGGAAAATGAAAGACGAAAAAAAGCCAATGATCAAAAAAAAAAAAGAGAAAGAATAAACAAGATAGGAGACGGAAGAATGAAGCTTACCAGTTATCTTTGCATCAGATCTTTCAAAATCGGCCAGGGACAGAGCAAAGCTAATTTTGTCAGAGATTGAAAAGTCCAAAGCATTAGTCAAATCATCCACAAATTCTTCAGTGACCTCAACATCTTTGAGTGCGTGAGAAAGCACGGTTCCAGGATTTGAACTTTTTAACACACGTTTGAAGACCAAGGATACTAGTTTCTCGAGCTGCAAGGTATGAGGCTGGCTTCTCCGGACGGTGAAGCAATCTATGCATGTATTGAGAACTGGAATGCTAGTCTCAACGCCATAGTCAACCAACTGCCAATTTCGTTAAACAAAACAGAACAAAGCAAACGAGAGGAAATCAGAAAAGCCCATTTTTTCAGTCAGAACGCATCATTTCTCATTAAAAAAAACACATTTTTAGAATGAGGATTATATTATAAAAATGTCGTAACTCCTTTGCTGATCTGAGAACACGGCGTAGGGGAGAACTAGAGCCGAACGAATACACGATACTAAAAGTATAAAAGCAACAGACAGAGGCTACCTGACAGATCTCTTGTGCGATTGAGTCGACTTGGGAATCATTACAGCTGTCGAGCAAGAACCGGGTATGCCCGGCGACCTTGGACGGAATCATCAGCATGGCGATCCAAGATCTGAAATGCTTTTGACAAAGGGACGAGATGGGGTCTAGGGTTTCCGGGAATAAGATCCAAACCAAGAGTAAGCAGCAGCTAGGGATTGATTATTCACGAACAAGATCCGCTCTAGATTTTTGATCGCTCCAATAGTTTGCGTTTTTTGGGTTTTGGTGGTGTGAATTCAGCTTTTTCCCGAAATCGCCACATATATGTCAAACACCGCCGTTTGCTAAGCCCATCTTCCATGTTATAAATGGGCCTTCCATTTTATTAATGGGATTTTTCGGCCCATTTTCATAGACCCTTAAAAAACCCCCACCCCACTTTGTAAATGCATTTATGTTTTGGTGTCTTTATGGAGAGACTTAACGCACTTGATTATTCTTTCTTTATCTTATTTGAGTTGCGTTCTGATGGGAAGCTGATTAAACCCCATTAGTGAGTGACTTTAGTGGACTTAAGAAAAAGGAACAAGACACCAGATTAGAAGAGAAGAGAAATTCAAGTGTTTTCATTAGTTTCTTGATTGCCCACTTACTCGTGGAATTTTGATCCCAGAAGCAAAAAAAAAAGAAGCTCACTCTTTTTAATTTTTTTATTGTGTTATGGATTCATATGACTCATCATTTTCACTCACCACAAGCATCTTCTACTCTTTCTTCGTCTTCATTATTGGGTTCTTTTTAAATATATACGATCATCATCATTTTTATTCTGAAACTTTTAACCAGTACATAGAAAGCTAAAGTAATCGAGATGTAGGGTTGTCTATTTCTATTATATTCTATTCTATTCTATTTCTATTTTATTTCTATTTTATTATATTCTATTATATTCTATTCTATTATATTATATTATATTATATTCTATATTTATTCTATTTCTATTCTATTTCTATTCTATTTCTATTCTATTTCTATTTTACTTCTATTTCTATTTCTATTTCTATTCTATTCTATTCTATTCTATTCTATTTTATTCTATTTCTATTCTATTTCTATTCTATTTCTACTCTATTCTATTCTATTCTATTTCTATTCTATTTCTATTTCTATTATATTCTATTCTATTCTATTCTATTCTATTCTATTCTATTCTATTTATATTCTATTCTATTTTATTTTATTCTATTCTATTCTATTCTATTTTATTATATTCTATTTTTTTTCTATTTCTATTCTATTTCTATTTTATTCTATTATATTTTATTTTATTCTATTCTATTCTATTTATATTCTATTTCTATTTCTATTCTATTCTATTCTATTATATTCTATTCTATTCTATTATATTTTATTTTATTCTATTTCTATTCTATTTCTATTCTATTCTATTATATTTTATTATATTCTATTCTATTTCTATTCTATTTCTATTCATTTTTATTTCTATTATATTATATTTTATTCTATTCTATTATATTCTATATTTATTGCTATTTCTATTCTATTTCTATTTTATTTCTATTCTATTTCTATTCATTTCTATTCTATTATATTCTATTCTATTTTATTCTATTCTATTTCTATTCTATTATATTCTAGACTATTATATTCCATTATATTTCTATTCTATTTTATTCTATTTCTATTATATTTCTATTTTTATTCTATTATATTTTATTATATTCTATTTATATTTCCATTATATTCTATTTTATTATATTTCTATTCTATTTCTATTCTACTCTATTCTATTCTATTCTATTCTATATCTATTTTATTTCTATTCTATCTCTATTCTATTTTTATTTCTATTTCTATTTCTATTTATATTCTATTCTATTCTATTCTATTCTATTTATATTCTATTTATATTTCTATTTCTATTCTATTCTATTCTATTTTATTATATTCTATTTTATTCTATTTCTATTCATTTCTATTATATTCTATTCTATTCTATTCTATTCTATTCTATTTCTATTTCTATTTTTATTCTATATCTATTCTATTCTATTATATTCTATTCTATTCTATTCTATTCTATTATATTCTATTCTATTCTATTTTATTCTATTCTATTCTATTCAATTCTATTCTATTCTATTTCTTTTCTATTTCTATTTTATTCTATTCTATTATATTATATTCTATTTCTATTATATTCTATTCTAATCTATTTCTATTCTATTCTATTCTATTCTATTTCTATTTTATTCTATTCTATTTCTATTCTGTTCTATTCTATTCTATTTTATTCTATTCTATTCTATTATATTCTATTCTATTTCTATTCTATTATATTCTATTCTATTATATTCTATTCTATTCTATTCTATTCTATTTTATTCTATTCTATTTTATTTTATTCTATTTCTATTCTATTTCTATTCATTTCTATTTTATTCTATTATATTCTATTATATTCTATATCTATTATATTTCTATTCTATTTCTATTCTATTTCTATTTATATTTATATTTATATTATATTATATTCTATTCTATTCTATTTATATTCTATTACTATTTCTATTTCTATTCTATTCTATTCTATTCTAATCTTTTCTATTATTTTTTATTTCATTATATTCTATTCTATTTTATTCTATTTTTATTCTATTTCTATTCATTTCTATTTTATTCTATTTTATTCTATTTCTATTCATTTCTATTTCTATTCTATTCTATGTTATTCTATTATATTCTATTTTATTCTATTTTATTCTATTTCTATTCTATTTCTATTCTATTCTATTATATTCTATTTCTATTTTATTTCTATTTCTATTCTATTCTATTATATTCTATTTTATTTTATTATATTCTATTCTGTTCTATTCTATTCTATTCTATTCTATTTATATTCTATTCTATTTTATTCTATTCTATTTTATTCTATTCTATTCTATTCTATTCTATTCTATTCTATTCTATTCTATTCTATTCTATTTCTATTCTATTTCTATTTTATTCTATTATATTGTATTTCTATTCTATTTCTATTTCTATTCTATTCTATTCTATTCTATTCTATTTTATTCTATTCTATTATATTATATTCTATTATATTCTATTATATTTTATTATATTCTATATCTATTCTATTTCTATTATATTTATATTTCTATTTTATTCTATTCTATTATATTCTATTCTATTTTATTCTATTCTATTCTATTTTATTCTATTTTATTCTATTTCTATTCTATTTCTATTCATTTCTATTCTATTATATTCTATTATATTATATTCTATTTTGATATATTTATATTCTATTCTATTTTATTCTATTCTATTTTATTCTATTTTATTCTATTTCTATTTTATTTCTATTCTATTTCTATTCTATTTCTATTCTATTCTATTTCTATTCTATTTCTATTTCTATTCTATTATATTCTATTATATTCTATTTATATTCTATTCTGTTTTATTCTATTCTATTCTATTCTATTATATATCTATTCTATTCATATTTTATTTCTATTCATTTCTATTCTATTTTATTATATTCTATTTCTATTCTATTTCTACTCTATTTATATTCTATTTATATTCATTTCTATTCTATTTTATTCTATTCTATTTCTATTCCATTTATATTCTATTTCTATTCTATTATATTCTATTCTATTTTAGACTATTCTATTTTATTTTATTCTATTCTATTTCTATTCTATTTCTATTTCTATTTCTATTCTATACTATTCTATTATATTATATTCTATTTCTATTTCTATTATATTCTATTTATATTTCTATTTCTATTCTATTCTATTCTATTCTATTCTATTCTATTTTATTCTATTCTATTCTATTCTATTCTATTCTATTCTATTCTATTTCTATTCTATTTCTATTCTATTTCTATTATATTGTATTTCTATTCTATTTATATTTCTATTCTATTCTATTCTATTCTATTTTATTCTATTCTATTTTATTCTATTTTATTCTATTACATTTTATTCTATTATATTCTATATCTATTCTATTTCTATTATATTTATATTTCTATTCTATTCTATTCTATTATATTATATTCTATTCTATTCTATTCTATTTTATTCTATTTTATTCTATTTCTATTCTATTTCTATTCCATTTATATTCTATTCTATTCTATTCTATTTATATTCTATTCTATTTTATTATATTCTATTCTATTCTATTATATTTTATTCTATTTCTATTCTATTTTTATTCTATTTCTATTCTATTTCTATTTCTATTCTATTTCTATTTCTATTCTATTCTATTCTATTCAATTTATATTCTATTCTATTTTATTCTATTCTATTTTATTCTATTATATATATGTTCTATTTCTATTTTATTTCTATTCATTTCTATTCTATTTTACTCTATTTTATTCTATTCTATTTCTATTCTATTTCTTCTCTATTTATATTCTATTTATATTCATTTCTCTTTTATTATATTCTATTCTATTCTATTTTATTCTATTCTATTTTTATTCCATTTATATTCTATTTTTATTCTATTCTATTCTATTCTATTTTATTTTATTCTATTCTATTTTATTCTATTCTATTTTAGACTATTCTATTTTATTTTATTTTATTCTATTTCTATTCTATTTCTATTTCTATTTCTATTATATACAATTATATTATATTATATTATATTATATTCTATTTTATTCTATTCTATTCTATTCTATTTCTATTTATATTCTATTCTATTCTATTCTATTCTATTCTATTCTATTCTATTATATTCTATTATATTCTATTTCTATTTATATTTCTATTCTATTCTATTATATTTTATTCTATTTATATTCTATTTCTATTTCTATTTCTATTCTATTCTATTCTATTCTATTCTATTCTATTATATTATATTCTATTTTATTCTATTTTATTCTATTTTATTCTATTTCTATTCTATTTCTATTCATTTCTATTATATTCTATTATATTATATATCTATTCTATTTCTATTCTATTTCTATTCTATTTCTATTCTATTTATATTTCTATTCTATTCTATTCTATTCTATTCTATTCTATTTATATTCTATTTCTATTTCTATTTCTATATTATTCTATTCTATTTTATTCTATTTTATTCTATTTTATTCTATTTTATTCTATTTCTATTCTATTATATTATATTCTATTCTATTATATTCTATTATATTCTATTTTATTCTATTTCTATTCTATTTCTGTTCATTTCTATTCTATTGTATTCTATTTTATTCTATTCTATTCTATTTCTATTCTATTTCTATTCATTTATATTTCTATTCTATTATATTTTATTTTATTCTATTCTATTTTATATCTATTCTATTTCTATTGTATTTCTATTCTATTTCTATTCATTTCTATTCTATTATATTCTATTCTATTTTATTTTATTCTATTTCTATTCTATTCTATTCTATTCTAGATTATTATATTCTATTTTATTTCTATTATATTCTATTCTATTTCTATTTCTATTCTATTCTATTTTATTCTATTTTATTTTTATTTCTATTTTATTCTATTCTATTTTATTTTATTCTATTTTTATTCTATTTCTATTATATTCTATTCTATTCTGTTATATTCTATATCTATTATATGTTTATTCTATTTCTATTATATTTTATTCTATTTTATTCTATTCTATTTCTATTCTATTTCTATTCTATTTATATTCTATTTTTATTCTATTTATATTCTATTTTATTCTATTATATTCTATTTCTATTTTATTCTATTTTATTTCTATTCTATTCTATTCTATTCTATTCTAGACTATTCTATTATATTCTATTTTATTCTATTTTTATTCTATTTATATTCTATTTTTATTCTATTTCTATTTGTATTCTATTCTTTTATATTTTATTCTATTATATTCTATTTTATTATATTCTATGATTAGAAGTGAATTACTCTAATATGTTAGATGTTTTAATTGCTTATATAACTCATTTTTTATTTAATTATAAAAATGTCATTCATTTTATAACAAAAACTCAGTTGTATTCCTACTTAAATGTTTTAGAAAAAAACTTAAATACAATAGTGACACAGCATTTATGAACTAAAATACATTTTTATTTAAATTAATAAATAATAATTTACCCACTGATTAATATCTATGTAAAAAAAAATTTCAAAATTTCAATATTATTAAATTTTTACTGAATAGAATTTCTCAATATCAATAAAAGAATTATTTTAAATCGACCTTGTTATCTTGGAATTTTTCTAACAAACAAAACACCCTGAGGAGGAAGGTTAAAATATTAACAAAGATATAAAATGCTAGAAATCTATAAAGAATATATAAGTCTTTATCCGCTTCATATGAAAATAGAAAAACATATCATTTTTTATCTTTGCGTATGTTAACTGTAGTTAGCTATTTCTCTACATATATCCTATTTTAGCAAAGGATTCAGAATAATTTAACTAAAGCAAAAATATATAAATTAAAATGCTACTAAATTTAAAATATATTTTTCTGTAAACATATATCAAACATATTAAATTTAAAAATGTATTATATATTTATAATGTTGCTTTACATTTTTATGAAAGCCTAACAATAAAAAGAAATCAGAAACGTTATTTTTTTCTTTAGTTGGTTATATTTTGATTAGTTAGTAACCACAATTATCAAACAAGTTATATATATTACATGTGATGAATCAATTGAAGCATTTTTTACTTATGTAAAAATATATTATCATTTAATCTATAAAATAAATAATCTTAAACAAAATATTTATTACAATTCGTATATAGAAAGAAATTAATCAAGTAAGACTATTCACATTGGTTTCAACTTTTAACACCATACTTTTTATGTTTTGTTACTCCACATCGTTTTCTTATTCTTCCACTTACTATTTCAATAATTCATTCAATATTTTACTCTACTATAGAATAAAACTCAACACCATAATAAAAAGTTTTCAAATTAATTAAATATATCTATTCATAGTGTATTAAATAATGAATTATGAAGTAATTGTTCTTTAAAAAAATTAATATGAATTAAAATGCTTTTAAATAAATAGGACAAAAATATATAAAAGTAAAATAACAAATCAAAGAATGACACATACATTATGACCCCTCCACTTTCATCTTTCAAACATGTTGAATATATTTAATACTCCCAATATAAATGGTTTGAAAAACCGAACCAATTAAATAAATTAATGGGAGCAAATATATTTTTTGACATAGGAGCAATAATGATTATCTTTAATAGACTACATTAGCTAAATTTTTTTACTGGGGCCAGCTGCCCCCATCTTACATAATGTAGTTATGTCATTACGTTTTCCCACTCATTCACCGGTGACCGTTTCTCCGTGTTTTTATTTTGTTGGTGGTCGACAGTTATAAACTAAAAGTTATTGCAGTGTTTCTTTAAAGTTTTAATATGCAATAAAATTGACCATTATATGTTTTTCAAAAAGACTATTATAATTTGGTGGGGGAAAAAACTAGAAAAAAAAGACTGTTATAATTCGGTGGAGAGAAAAGAAAAAAGAAGACCGGAATTAACTGCATGTATACGTGGAGATGGATGAATCCATACTAAACTAAACTCGAAAAGGACAAGACATGGAAAAAAGCAAGAGAGGATGAGTTTTTTTTTTCTTTTGCTGGTAAAAAAGAAGAAGAGAAGAAGAAGAAGGACAAAACTGTCATTTAAGAAAACAATCCCTAATTTAAGGTTGGCTATCTTCCTCTCTCTAAAACTGAAAACGACTGCAAGCAAACCTCTGGTGTACCTGTACATTTACACACACACGCATAGTCTAATATGTGTGTATATATAGAGAGAGATAAATAGGGGCTTGGATTGTGTGGGGAAACAAATAGTCTAACAACACCGCCTTCGTCTGATTCCATAATTTGAAAACTTCAAATTTCCATTTCTTTAACGTAGAAACAAAACAATCAAGATAGTTAGTGAAGATCATGGAGATAGTTTGTTGCATGTGCGGTGACGTTGGCTTTTCCGACAAACTCTTCCGCTGCGGCACTGCCGCAACCGCTTCCAACACTCGTAAGTAGTTTCTCTCATATATATATATATATATATATAGAGAGAGAGAGAGAGTGATAATTGCATGGTCAGCGTCATCGAACGGATTCATAATTATATTTGAATATGTTTATATATATATATAGTTATTGTAGCAGCTACTACAGTGAGTTTGCGGAGCCAGCCGACGTTTGCGACTGGTGCCTAAACGACGACAGGAAGCTGAACAGCGTTGCTAAATATGGCGCTTCTTCTTCTTCAAAGAAGGCTTCTTCCTCCGTAAATTATGAGAACGGGTTCACAAACCGATCGGAGTATTCTTCCGGTGGCGTGATCAAGCATAACAATAACCGTCACGATCAAGTGGCCAAGAGCGTTGCTGGAGCTGCAGGAAGCGGAGTGCCGTCGCCTAGGACGGCCACACGAAGGTACAAGCTTCTCAAGGATGTCATGTGTTAGATCAAACGTAACGAATGTGGAAAAGAGGTATTAGGGATCTTATAATATACTGCTCCCTTGAGTCTGTGTAATACTAATATATATTATATGTATAATTAGCCATTGCACCTCCGAGACGATGACGACGACAACAACAACAAAAAGCGTCTTTTTATTCATCTTGTTCGCTATTCTTTATTTTCACCTATTCATATATATATGAATGTATGTTTAGCGTGAGCTTGTGGTTTTCTTTAGCTAGCAAAATTATTAGTAATCAATAAACTGTATAAAGTTCCGTAAAGTCTCTTTATCGTCTAAAACCTTTCGTAAAAGTCTTTATCTTTATAATAATAAACTTAGTATCGACGTACGTGTATACACAGGTAATGTTTTGTTTAAGTTTCATTAAACACCATTTAACGTGGGTAAGAAAAGTCAGCATGGTAAATCCTAGTAATGAAAGTTATCCGTTAAAACTCAAATTGTCAACAATTGTTTGATTTATACATACACACGTGCGCACGTATGTGTGTGTGTGTGCATATAAATATAAATATTTATATATATATATATATATAACCCACCAGTCCGTGATTGAGGGGAATTAATGCGACGAGAATGGAATATATACATATATAAATACGAATGGCGGGGAAGAGACAGAATGGATACTACAGTTACTAAATTAGTAGGAGTCGTCAAGGACATAGCAGATGCATGTAACAAGGTCGGTCTCTCTCTCCACAGAGAAGGCAAAAGAAGGGGGCATGACCCATGCAGCCCATCACAACAAGTGATGCTGATACAAAAAAAACTGTTAGCCCAACTTATATCCAAAAACCAACCCAAAGACAACTTACACTATCAAAATAGAGGGATCACTCTCTCAATCTCAGCACACATCTCTAAGTCAACTAACGGGACTACGCAACATATAACCCAAGTCGAACCTGATTAGTTATGCTTTGAGCAATGAACCCCTCTATTTTTCACCGGTAATTTCTTTTCTGTAAACTCCTTTGTACATACAAAAAAAAATTCGATATTTAGAATCTATAAGATGGCCACAATTGCTAAATGGCTTCCTGCATCATTTTTTAATCTAATGGTTTGACATACTTTTCATTACACAAACAAAAGTCAGAAACTTAACTTTAGTTGGACTATCCAACAGGCCAAAAGCTTTCCAACTATGCAATAAAACTTCACCCCTTGCATCTCATGTGCACCGGAGACTTTTTTTTTTTTTGGTTACCTAAAGTAAGCAATTTTACTCTTCAATTAATGATCAAAAAGTGGTCTTCAAGCTTTTTGAGCCATAAATCATTGTTTTGTTTCGTCCCTAACTTCTTCAACATGTTCAATTGAAAAAATAATTTTCTTTTAAAGATAAATACATTTTTATTTTCCAAATGAACCACATAATGTAAAGCCATGATCGTCTAATCTCCATCGGCAACCTATTGTCCTTCCCCATTACTAACAAGTGATGCACATTTGAGTAAAATGGAAGCACAAGCAAACCCTTTTTATGGTAAAAGAAAGTCAGATAAAACCTATACTTGACTCGGCATAAGTAATCAAAGTGATATGATTGATGGACTCGCTACCATATATTTAACATGTATCATCAGTTTTCACTTTGCAGTTAACATGTGATTTGCTACCGCTACCACAATACTTAAGACCATCCACACGAATTTCTGCCATCGACCCTTCATTATCAATCTAAAGATTGACCGATATATTGAGAAGTCTTCCATTCCCCACCATATGTTTTAACCCGCTTATATAAGGAGGTCATGGCCATGGACAACGATTCGCCTAACAAAAGATGGCCGTGATCCAAAACCGGCATACAAGAAATCCCAGTCAAAGTACCTCTCTTTAATACTGCTACATATTTTTATTTTGTTATCTTATTGTGTTTTTTTTTTATAAAAAAAAAATAAATACTGACTACAACGAAAAGTTTTAGTTGTGTTTCACTGTATATTTTAAAAATTATATTTACCCCTGTCGCTGCATTTCACATGAAAAAAGCATTATATTTTACTGTACTGTATAGAGACAATCATCGTTTACTAATTTTATAAATAAACGCGCGCTGTTTATGAATACACATGAGTAGCTCGTTCTATATAATGACACTGTCTATTATGATCTTTAAAAAAATGGAAACCATGTTTTACAGTAATACATACTTTGATAACTCCAGTAACTAAAAAAATATTACTTTATAAAAAACAACATGAACAGAAACGTAAAACAATCCTATAATAGGCGTATCAGATTGAAGAGAAAAAGGGGGTTTAAATTACAATTGGCTCAAGCTGATTTTCTTTAACCTCGTCAACTCTAATACTAGCTCTTAAATCGCACAAGGTTGAAGCAAAATATCACTTTCTTGCATTTAAATAAAAGAAAAATGAAGAAAACAAACTATCCAAATAGTTAAAATTGTGAGATCAATATCAATTTATAAAAAAAACTACCTCTCATATAAAAGATTACAAAATAAATATTTAACATATAGTAAAAATTATAAACATCAACGATAACATTGCTGATAATTTTAACAAAAATTTAAATGCGTAGTCTCAATATGAAATAACACACACTGTTGTACCACTAAAACTTCTGAATACTCATGTATCAAATGGAAAACTTAGAGAAAGTTCTATATAAATACATATATATATATATATATGTAAATAATACTAGTGTTAACAAAAAAAAGCTGGAGTTAGCGAAGGAACACGTAAGGAGAAACAAAATGAAATATTTGGGAGCTCATCTAATTTTTGAGTGAATAAAATTTGTTCCTATTTTTTTTTTATGTTTTTACATAATGATTATGTGACGTGGGTAAAGTGGTTATGGCATAACGGTGATGCTGATGGTAAAAAAAAGAAGAAAGAGTAATCGTTGAAATAAATAATGATGGTAAACAGAAAAAGATGACTAATAAAAAGCACTTGATAGATATAAATGAAGTAATTATAAGTCATATACTAGATGAGACAATTATTACAAATTTATTATTGTGTTCTTTCTTTTTGTAAATCACATGTATACATTACATTAAAAGGGAACCACGTGGCTTTCATCGAGCAGTCGCTTTCTAAAATTTTGGTTTGCTGTAGGAAAATTCCAGCAGCACCATCAGACAAAAAAATGCAGAGAGTCAATCAATTAATAATACAGTTCCCCAAAATGAATAAACGATGAACGAACCAGTACCTTCCCCGGTCTTTGCTTTTACCAGCAATTATTACATCATTTTATTTATTTACCCTCCTCCTCGATCACACTCACGCCATCACATCTCCCAAATACAATACGTACTAGTACTTATTATCAATTCATCACATTCTTTTAATGATTTATTGATTTTAAATGAGAGAATTTAGTCGATCATCAATCAAGTGGAAAATTAACTAAATCTCTTTCAGTAAGTGCAAAAAAAAAAAGAAAAAACAAACACATTTAGTTAAAAGAAGGAAGCATATTACATGATCAAATATCAATTTATCGATGATAGAGAAAAAGATAAAAACAACAAGAACGTACGTAGCGTCCTTTATAGCAGCAGCGCAAAGCTTAAATTAGCTACCCACTTGAGAAGAACATTGAGTTAGAGGAGGAAGACGCTGACGTGGAAGACGACGCTGTTGTTTGGAACTGCCTTTGACGGAAACATTCCAATGAAATTGTAGGCGGCGAGAGAAGCGTGTCGGATGGCGACGACGAGGACTTTATACCGGAATCGTTCGGTGACTCTGCTGAATCATTAGTCCCAACAACCAAATTAATCAAGAGAGAGATTAAAATAAATTAACAAAGTATATCTATAAATGGTACGTACGTGGAGTGGTGGGTTTGGAGGCTGACTGGTGACATTTACGGCGCCGCCGGTTATGGTCAGCCAGTCGCTTACGGCAGCTCCTTTTCCCGTTGTCGAATTCCGACAGCAAATGGAACCTGTAAAGAAAATTGATTAGTTTGTAAAACCAAAAAAAAAAAAAAGTAGAGATAAGAAATAACGTAAAAAAGGTTGAAAAATGAACTTGTCGGATTGAAAAGGAGAGAAGAATGCATGACACTAGGATCACCCACAACGCAGTACTCTCTCAAGTCTCAATGATTGATTTGATCCATCAATCCTCCCGAGAGAGAATGATTAATATTTAACCAAAGGTCATTTTCGTCACTCAGTAGTAAAACTTACAAAAAAATGATACGACGACTACTAGTAGTACTACTACTATATTATTATTATTATTATTTTTTTTTTATTAAAGCATGTAATGTGTACGGACGAAGCATGCCCCCACCCAATTGACCATGGATTTTACAAAGGTAAGTAATAACGTGTACGGACGGACAAAGAGGCCTCTTATGATATGTGTGTCAAAGGTGCATGGGAGGATCTTTTTGGAGACCAAACCCAAAAATGAACAAAAAAAATGTTTACCTGCTGCACTGCTGGCAGAAGCGCTGGCTGAGCCCGGCGGCCACAACCGTCGAAGCTTTTGAGTGGAACTCGCAGACTTTATGGCGGCGGTGATAGTGTTTGGAGTGGCTCAAATCCGCGTTGCATCCCTCCGCCTGGCACCGTGGAGTGCTCAGCGAGTTACCCATTCCCAGCTCACCTGACCGAGAGCGCCTGTACAGCCGGCTCACGAAATCGTCGTCGTCGGCGGAGAAGTAAGTGCGTCCTCCCAGATTCAGGCCGATCCTGTTGGAGGTGAAATCGAGCGGGCGAGAGACGTTGACTTCGGTCTTGGGGATGAGGAAGTTGTAAGAAGAGCCGGATCCTGGGCCTGTCTGGTCGAAGGAGAACAAGGCCGAAGCAGAAGAGTGGTGGGGATGGTAGATGGAATCGGAGGAGGCGGCGTAAGGATTTGTGGTGGTGCGTGGGTCGTAGAAGGAGTGATGAAACTGATTGTTGTTGGTGGTGGTCTGATGACCATAGACGGTCAAATGGTGTTGGTTAGAGAAGGAAGATAAGTGCGGTGGAGAAATGTTGTTGTAAGAGGACTGATGATGATATTGATGGGTATGGGTCGGGTCGAAAATGGACAAGACTCGGGTTGGGTCAGGCTCCTGCTGATGATGATGGCTTCGATCTTCTCCGGATAACATAATAACGGAGGGGACGTTGTCCCATTCGTAGTCCAACATGGTCCAAGAATAGTATTGAGGAGATCCCGAGGAAGATATTGGTTTTGGTTTTGGTTGCTACAACAATATAATTAAAAGTGAAAGAGAGAAGGATGAGATGATGAGAGGCTAATAAAGGAAGGGGAGAGAGGAGACATGTCGGTGCGGAATAGGTTATGGAATGGTTTTAATAGACTGAAAGCAGGCGACGTACTATACCTCTATTAGAATTAGAGTCTTTCCCATCTGCCAAAATATCGCTGCTCTTGATATATGTGATGAGAGAGAAGTACAGTGTCTCTCTGCAAATACATTCGAAAAACCCTAACTTTCTTTCTCTCTCTCTCTCTCTCTCTCTCTCATTCTCTCAATGTACCCTAATCTGAGTCTCAACGTATATATTGCTGCTTATGGAGAGCAAAGAGCCACTAAATGATATTTTGCTTTGACAAAAAAAAAAAAAGACAAGTACGTGGAACTAATTTTACGTAGAAGGGAAAAGAAAGAGCAGCTGTGATAGTGTGGTTAAAGCATGAATTGGGTGGGGTGTGCGTAAACGCGTTTGTTCTATTTATTGATTATGTTGGGTCCCACGTCTGCTCCTGGGCAACTCTGTTTCCAACAACATCTCATCACAATTCTTTTATTTAGTATAATGTATTACTTAATACATATCCGTTTTCATTACAGTAGTAGTATTTCCAATCAATAGATTAATTTACACTAAACAAACAAAAAAAAAGGGGAAGAGAGTTGTGTAATGGAGGAAGACGCCAAGAAGGTACTCTGTGAAATGCTGTTGGGGTTTAGAAAGACAGGATGGCAGTCTCGTAAATAAATGGGAAAGTGAAGGTGGATCGTTTAAGAGTGACCGATCGTATCTGCTACGTAACTCCATCCCCTCCACGCGCCCACGCCACTGTATCTATCCGACGGTTCAGATTCTCATATGACACGTGGCGGCAGCTGGGGAGAGATGGAAGCGCGAGAGTGGGATGGTATAGTGAGTCCAAAAATGGAGGAGAGATGTGGGTCCCTTTAGGTGCCAAAAAGGCTGCCATCGACGTTGACCCAAATCGTATGGACCCAATTGTTCATGTTTAAGATCAAATACTAAATGAAGCTCTTTTTACTCTTTTATCTAACGATTTACCATGGTCTTGGTCTGTCATTTATTATATTCACAAAGTACGTGTGTGGGTCCATCTTTCTATTTGGGCTTTATTGTGATTTTAGCCGTAACAAATTTCTCAAGCCCATTTAATCAATCATATTGGACTTTCAGATTGTTTTCTTTAGTTTGAAACGACGCCGTGGTCGTGGTGGTTGTCTCCTTTCTTTCTTTGGACGGACGGACCACCCTAAAAGGCTGCCGGCGGAAGTTGTGGAGGTATTGATCTCGGTGGGTCGCTGCAAAGTTGTTATGCCGCAATGGTAAGTGGTTCAGGACTCCATGCTTTGTTTGTCTCCAAGTCTGAGCGTCTCGTGAGGTATCCATTCATTTCCATTGTCTTGTTGTTCATCTATATTCCTTTTATTGCTGCATTTTCGAAGCTAAAACAATTCTTCTTCTTCTTCTTCTTCTTCTTCTTCTTCTTCTTCTTATTCTTACAGGTCAGCTATCGGAGCCAAAATTAGGGAGCAGGATTCGAAATCAAAACTGGCGAGGTCGATGGCGCGTGCTGTGAACTCCAAACCGTGGTCAGAGGAAGTCGAGTCTTCGCTGTTATCCCTTCAACCACCTGAGTCCCTCTCCAGAAGATGCGTTCTCCAGACCCTACGGCTCATTAAGATCCCCGGGGACGGTCTTCGGTTCTTTGACTGGGTCTCCAACAAGGGCGGCTTCTCTCACAGAGAGCAGTCTTTCTTCCTCATGCTAGAGCTCCTCGGTCGAGCTCGGAATCTCAACATGGCTCGGAATTTCTTGTTATCCATCGAGACAAGGTCCAGCGGCCGCGTTAAGCTCGAGGATCGCTTCTTCAACAGCTTGATCAGGAGCTACGGTAACGCCGGGCTCTTCCAGGAGTCTCTGAAGCTGTTCGAGACCATGAAGAAGATGGCCATCTCCCCTTCCCTGCTTACCTTCAACAGTCTTCTCTCCATTCTGCTCAAGCGTGGCAAGACTGGTATGGCACATGATCTCTTCGACCAAATGCGTCGCACCTACGGGGTCACCCCTGATTCTTACACTTTTAACATTCTCATCAGCGGCTTCTGTAAGAACTCCATGGTGGACCAAGCCTTTCGGTTTTTTCAGGATATGGATCCCTCCCCTGACCTTGTAACATATAACACCATCATCGATGGCTTATGCCGAGCCGGCAAAGTTAAGACCGCCCATAATGTTTTGAACGGAATGACCAAGAAAGCGACGGATCTGCATCCCAACATTGTTAGCTACACCACTCTGCTGCGAGGTTATTGTATGAAGCACCAATTTGATGAAGCTTTGCTTGTGCTTCGCGAACTGCTGACTAAAGGGCTCAGACCAAATGCTGTGACTTACAATACTCTCATTAAGGGTCTCTCGGAGGCTCAGAGGTATGATGAGATCAAACACATTCTAAATCTAGTAGGGGATGATACATTCGCTCCGGATGCCTGCACTTTTAATATCTTGATCAGAGCCCATTGCGATGCTGGACATCTGGATGCAGCGATGAAGGTGTTCCAAGAAATGGTGAATATGAACTTGCATCCTGATTCTGCTTCATATAGTGTTTTGATCCGTACTCTGTGTCTGAGAAAAGAATTTGATAGAGCCGAGACACTCTTCAACGAGTTGTTTGACAAGGAAGTATTGTTAGGCAAGGATGGATGCAAGCCACTTGCTGCAGCTTATAACCCAATCTTTGAATACTTATGTGCCACTGGGAAAACGAAACAAGCTGACAAAGTTTTCAGGCAGCTCATGAAAAGAGGAGCGCAAGATCCACCCTCTTACAGGACTTTGATCACGGGTCACTGCAGAGAAGGTAGATTCAAGGCTGCTTACGAGCTGTTGGTTCTAATGCTAAGGCGGGAATTTGTGCCTGACCTTGAAACCTACGAGTTATTGATTGATGGCCTATTGAAGACAGGTGAAGCTCTTCTTGCTCACGATACCCTACTAAGGATGCTAAGGAGCTCCTATCTTCCGGTTGCAACCACTTTCCATTCTGTACTTGCAGAGCTTGTGAAAAGGAAATTCGCTAACAAGTCTTTCGGCTTCGTGAGGCTAATGTTGGAAACACGAATTAGACAGAACATTGATCTTTCAACGCATGCTGTCAGGTTGCTTTTTACCAGCGGTCAGAAGGACAACGCATGTCTGATTGTTAGGTTGCTTTATGAAAATGGGTATTTGGTTAAGATAGAGGACTTGCTTGATTTCCTCTGCGAGAATAGAAAACTAGTTGATGCACACAGGCTTGTACTGTTTTGTCTGGAAAAGAGTCAAATGGTAGATATCGGCACATGCAACAGAGTCATAGAAGGACTCTGTAAGGATAAGAGACACTCTGAAGCTTTTAGTTTGTACAAAGAATTGGTAGAACTAGGAAACCACCAACAGCTTAGATGCCACGTAGTTTTGAGGAACGCCTTAGAGGCTGCGGGCAAGTTGGAAGAAGTCCAGTTTGTGTCAAAGAGGATGGCTACACTGAGAATGTCAGATGATTCCTACGGAGTGGAACAAGGGATATTATATCTTAAATCTTATTGACCCGGATTTCAAACTTGGAGCGATGTGTATAAAGAGATTTTGGCAGAGCCCTTTTATGTTCCACTCAATCCCCAGGTGTTTGGAATTCGATTTCCGTTTTCAATTTTTGTGTAAAATATTATCCGCTGTAATTGGTAACGTTCATGCATGTCCCTCAGGCAGTTCAACAAGTTTCTGTTTCATTGTCTTTGTTCAGGTCTCTATGGATGTTTCAACTCTCTGAACTTTCACCTTCATGATACCTATCACTACTTAAACAGAGATTAGGCTTATAATTTACTTATGCTGGGAGGAAAAAAAGGTTTTGTTGCCTCTTTCATGGTCTTTTTGCATTTCTAACCAACACAGGCCAAAGAATCACCAAACCCTAAGAATAAAATAACCAGTAGTCTCTTTTTCATGATCCTCACTTATCAACACCAAACTCTCTCCAATAAAACCCCTCAACCCTGCCTTTATAATCCTTTGCTTTTGTTGATATTCTGCATCCACCGCCTTTCTTCTTAAAAATCAACTGAGTTTGCTTCCATTTGCACCTGCAAAAAGAGATGTCGGATTCCGGGATGAATGGTGTTGAGAAGCAAAGCAGCAGCATAGTCACAAGGCGTGTAGCAAATCCCGGGAAGGCAACAGTGCTTGCTCTTGGCAAGGCTTTCCCAAGCCAAGTGGTTCCTCAGGAGAATCTTGTGGAGGGGTTTCTACGCGACACCAAATGTGATGACGCCTATATCAAAGAGAAGCTGGAACACTTGTGTAAGCCTCGCTCTGTTTATGTTCTCTCTTCACACAGATATACTCTTTTGAAGCTTGCTAATGTTATGTTATGCTGTTTTTTTTTATAGGCAAAACCACAACCGTGAAGACGCGCTACACGGTGTTGTCGCGAGAGATACTGGATAAATACCCTGAGCTAACAACAGAGGGCTCGTCAACAATCAAGCAAAGGCTTGAAATTGCAAATGAGGCGGTTGTGGAAATGGCACTGGAAGCTAGTTTGGGTTGCATCAAGGAATGGGGAAGGCCAGTGGAAGACATCACTCACATTGTCTATGTCTCCTCAAGCGAGATCCGATTACCAGGTGGTGACCTTTACCTCTCTGCGAAGCTAGGCCTGAGGAATGACGTGAACAGAGTGATGCTGTATTTTCTGGGGTGCTACGGAGGTGTGACAGGGCTCCGCGTGGCCAAAGACATTGCTGAGAACAACCCGGGAAGCCGTGTTCTGCTCACAACCTCTGAGACCACCATTCTCGGGTTCCGGCCACCAAACAAAGCTCGTCCTTACGACTTGGTCGGAGCTGCTCTGTTTGGGGATGGTGCAGCTGCAGTGATCATCGGAGCCGATCCGAAAGCGTGCGAAGCTCCTTTCATGGAGCTGCACTACGCTGTTCAGCAGTTCTTGCCGGGGACACAGAATGTGATCAACGGGAGGTTGTCGGAGGAAGGAATAAACTTCAAGCTAGGAAGAGACCTCCCACAGAAGATAGAAGAGAACATAGAAGAGTTCTGCAAGAAGCTGATGGGAAAGGCTGGTGATGATTCCATGGAGTTCAATGACATGTTCTGGGCTGTTCATCCAGGAGGTCCTGCGATTCTGAACCGCCTGGAGACAAAACTGAAGCTGGAGAGAGAGAAGCTAGAGAGCAGCAGAAGGGCGTTGGTGGATTACGGGAACGTGAGCAGCAACACCATACTGTATGTGATGGATTATGTGAGAGATGAGCTGAAGAAGAAAGGCGACGCCGCACAAGAGTGGGGACTTGGCTTAGCTTTTGGACCTGGAATCACCTTCGAAGGCCTTCTCATCCGCAGCCTCACCTCTCCCTAATTATCAAATTTGTCACCTTTAAAAAAAAGAAAATACAGAATATACTAAACAAACATATTGTAAGCTAAGCCCATGTAATTCACACTTGTTGAATTTGATTATAGCTGCATGAAATGAGCGTTGTTACAAAAACTACATTCTCTCTATATTGTATACTATATAGCATGTGACTAGGAAGGAATGTTTGGAAAAAGTCAAAAGCAGCACCACGTGTCAATAGCCCAATGACTCATCCACTTGGAACCACACAAACAAGAAGACACCAAACCCATTACTCCACTAAAAACAAGGGATTCCTCCTTTTTAATTCACACACACCCTACGCCAATCACTTACACACACACGCTTCAAAGCCATGAACTCATCATGCATTGATTTCGTCATGTTCAGCAGTCGCGGACAACACGACGAGGACAACATGTCACGTCGTCCATGGAAGAGGGAGAGATCGAATCATCTTAACTTGTCTCCAAACGAAGACGAAGAGCTTGCCAACTGTCTTGTTTTGTTGTCCAATTCAGGGGATGCTTATAGTGGCCATCACAACAAGCATGGACATGGCAAGGCAAAAACCGTCAAAAAACAGAAAACCGCACAGGTTTTCCAATGCAAAGCTTGCAAGAAGGTGTTTGCGTCGCATCAGGCATTGGGTGGACACAGGGCAAGCCACAAGAAAGTGAAAGGTTGTTTTGCCTCTCAGGATAAAGAAGAAGAAGAAGAAGAAGAAGATGAATACAAAGAAGACGATGATGAAGACGAAGAGGAGGAAGAAGACAGATCAACGGCGGCTCACATCATCGCAAGAAAGAGATCCAACGCTCACGAATGCACCATCTGCCATCGCGTATTCTCATCGGGACAAGCCTTGGGAGGTCACAAGAGATGTCATTGGTTAACACCTTCCAATTATCTTCGTATGACGCCACTACATGATTCTTCTATTCATCATCATTCTGCCGCAAGATCTCAGCCGCTAGATCAACCATCTCTAGATCTCAACTTAGCTTGCCAAGAGTATCCTGTTGATCCAACGGTCATGAGCGTGGGGATGCTCGGTACAGATGGTGGTGGCAACAATGACAACTCTACTTCATCTAATTCATGGTTAAAACTTGCTAGTAGTGATTGGTGTTGACGACTAACTAAATTATTATTTTTGATTAAATTGCAAAATTATATTCATTCGTTCACATACAATTACGAGCATTAATTTATAGACTTGTATCGATTTTATATTAATATACGCTTTACCACATTCGAAGTGCTAGAGTTTCTGAGAGCCATAACTTGCTATTGTAGCCAATATATCTCATCTTTTTATGATATAGAGGATATTAAAACTTATAGTTACCATTTGATAAGAAGAAACAAAAAAACTATTATTTTTTTGTGTGCACAAGACCACTTAATTGTGTATACCTTACATGTTGAAAAGTTTAACATATAGGCGTCGATAACTTACGGATGTCTTAATTAATTTCGTTCTAAGTAGTCTCAAAGAGTATGTACTCACATGACTTGTTTGGAATTGAACATATATTGTACGAACCTGTGTCGATAAAATTAAAAATTCCCAATACATAACAGCTTAAATAAACTGAAAAAAAAAGATTTGAAAAAGAAATTAAAATATCACAAATAAATGAATCAAATAACTCGTGCGGTAAACCACAAATATTGCAATATTAATGACCAAAACGTTCTTACTAAACCGAAAACGCATGCCATTACAAGTTTTGAACTTTTGACTTTAGGAAATTGATCAAGAACCTAACTATCATCAGCTGAAAACTAGGATTAACGGTGGAGATTAGATTAATGTCAACTGATTCCTAAACTCTTTTTGAAAAAATCTCTAATAAATATTTGTTTATATAATGACAGATAATAAAAAAAACAAAATTATTTATTGAGGAAGTGAATAGCGGTTGATCAAACATGTAACATGTAACATGTAACATAATTGCTTTCGTCAATATTTTTAAGTATCCATTAATTAGTACGCTATAATACCATTTTCTTTTTCTAATTAAAAAAGAACAAAAAACCCTTTTCTTGTTGTTGGGAGAGTTCGTATTATATATATATATATATATTAATCTTAATTAGGTGTTGGTGGAAGAGTGCTTGTAACCTACTCCGACTTCTTCACTACCTTTATCTCTCTTCTTCTTTTTTTTTGTTTTGTTTTTGTTTGGGCTTGGTTTAGTGAGGAAATGGAAGAGAAGCATAAGTGTAAGTTATGTTGGAAGAGCTTCTTTAACGGAAGGGCTTTGGGAGGTCACATGAGGTCTCACATGCTTCATCATCCTCTCCCAAGTCAAGTCGAGCCAGCTTCATCCTCGATGGCGGATCCAGGGTTTGCTCTCCAGGACAGAGAGAGTGAGACCGAATCGTCCAAGAATCCGACCCGTAAACGATCCAGGCTTCACCGTAGATCCATCAGTGTCTCGCTACGTCATCAAAAAACCAACGAAGAAGAAGATGTAGTAGCTGTAACAGTGAAGATCATCAGGGCTAAAACGAGTATGGAACTCAGTGACTCGTGTACCGAGCAGGAACCGATGAGCTCGGTATCGGACGCTGCGACAGCGGAAGAAGACGTAGCCTTTAGTCTGATGATGCTATCGAGAGACAAGTGGGAGAAGGAGGAAAGTGACGGTGAGATCAGATGGAATAAGAAGAAGGAAGAGAAGAAGTGGTTCGAGTGCGAGAAAGTGTTTAAGTCGTATCAGGCGTTAGGTGGACACAGAGCAAGCCATAAGAAGAAGAGAGCTCTTGAAGGCTCTTCTTGTATCAGATGAGATGACGACGAAGAAGAGTAGTGGCCATGAATGTCCAATCTGTTTGAAAGTCTTCTCATCTGGCCAGGCTGTTGGAGGTCACAAAAGATCTCACGCCACCACACCGGACTATTAGGTAATTCTCCGGCGGAAAGAGGAAATATTAGCTTCATAGATCTCAGTCTCCCGGCGCCATCGGAGGACGAAGACTTGGTCTCTTCGGTTTTTGCCTGATGAGTTCGTGATCAGATTGATCCATAGTATTTAATTATTACATTTCTCTTCTCTCTCCTTTTTTTTTTTTTTTTGGAATCAAAGAACATTTTATGAAACGTGTATCTAGAGATGTATACGTAGTATGAATTATTAATTATAGTTCACTACCTTGGTGGAAGATCCGATCTAAGTAGGTTTTCTTTTCTTCAAAATGTTTCACTATTTATTTGAGGTATATGGTCAAGCATGTGACAAGAAGCAAGTAAGAGATCAGCCGAATCATGTAACATCATTGCAGGTTCATTACATATATAAGTTTGTTGGTGTGAGAAAATGGTAAAGCATGAAAGAGCGATGAGTGGTTTGTTGCTCTCAAATAATGCAACTGTGCAAATTTTACTATCATTTTTTTTAAAAAAAAAAAAAAAAAAGGAGAAATGTATGACATTTTTTTTTATATTAAATTTTGGTCCTTACAAGTTTTTTATACATTCTTGAAATCTTTATGAATTATATATTAATGTTAAATATTTTAATAAAAAAAAATAATTCTTACGATAAATATAAATATATGGGTGTGAAAATTCAGCATTTGTACGCGACAGTGAGAAAGCTTGTGGTGATGCTGAATCTGAGAACAAAGTTGACACGGAGGAGAGGAAACATCGTCTTTGTTGTTGACATGTTTCGAATCACCACAATTCTTTCGGATGTGTCAATGTGAAATTGTACACATTCAGAATCATACTTTCCAATATTTTGATCAACACTATTTATTAGGCTATTCCATATCTAATACTTGGAGATGCTGGGCAGACAAAGTTGTCGATCGATCTTTAACAGAAAAAAATCATTTCAATACCCAATATTCACTACGTCAACACGACTTTTACTAAAATCATGTTTAATTATATTCTAACATCTTGCCCAAATCAACTAAAGTAATCCGTATGTGGTTGTTTATGTGCTTTACTGAAATCATGTCCTAGGTTTGGTCGTACATAGCTGATAGCTCATTGAGTTGACAATCTTTTATTAGCTAAATTTCTAAGACTAATTCTTTTGCTGAGATATTTGCATGATTTCAATTGGAGGAAAAAATTAAGCTTTCATGGTTATGGGAGACCTATACTATACAACAAATCAACGTAAAACTAACCCGTGCGCATCGGAAGATACCTAGTAAAATAACATCGTTTATTGAGAAGGCGTCGCTTCACATTCAAAGGAAATCTTGTTGGGCCATTGAAAGCCAATTTGTGCTGGCACCTTACGCCAATGTTTTGATCGATAAGAAGCATGATTGGATGGCAACGTTAGAAAGCAACACTGCGGAACCAACGTCGTATAGTTCAGATTATCGCCGTTAATATTTCTTCCAAAAATATGGAGAATCTATTGTTTTGTAGACGACTCTTGGTTAATATTTCTTCCAAAAATATAATTTCTTGTTCCTGTATTTTCGGGGTTATTATATATAGCTTTTTGTCATCATATTGTCCAAGAGGGTTATTTGTCATACATGTATGTTGTATTGTACCCTCAAAAATGCTTTATATGTTGTCATATAGAGTTAATTATGACACAAACTACACATAGAATATATGATCCACAAAATAATTTGCTTTAGAAAGAAATAAAATAAAGAAAAAAAGGGGGGGGGGGGTAAAAGGTCTTTAAGACTTAGAGCTCACCAGTATTGTGGTTTGAAGGGCTGCGCAGGAGCCCCTGTTATGTCTTTCTCCGACAGCAGTTTCAGCTTCTGCGAAAACATTTAAAACAGTTGGAAGATTCTTTTAGATACTCTATCAATCAGTCTTTCAGGTTCCACGGAGTTTTTTTTTTTTTGTTTCTGTTTGGTTACCGTGATGTATTGTGGCGGATCGTCGAAGCTAGTGGAGCCTAGTACCACTTCTCTCCTCAAACTGCTTGTCAACTTGTGGCAAACTCGGAGCTGTCAAAAAAAGAAGAAGCACAGCCTAAAATGTTATGCTCATTTTCTTTTTGTCTACTAGTGCTGTCACAAGATTTGATAAAAGTAACATAACATTCACTCAGCTCGGATTTATATGGATGTATACCTCAGATCGAGTTGCCCCACCAATAATGAATACAAAGATGCGTTTCCCTAGCTTCTTGAAGTCCGTAGAAGCACTTGTCAAGACTGAGTCACTGTGGGTGAAGAACTACTACGTACTCTTGTTAGAACACCCAAGCTACTCAAAATGGAAAAAACAAAAGAGGTAGAGTGAGTGTGTGTGCCTGGAATATCCATCGTCAGAAGAATGAGGACGTGCCCAAGTTGCAGTTCGTTTTGATCTCATAGAATGAGGGGTGGCTTTCCGCTCTGGAACCGCTGTAGGAGCAGAGCTCTTCCTCACTGATCCTGTTCGTGGTTGACTCTCCTCATTATGACTCGATTGGTTCATACATAGATAGTCGCTTTTAGATAGATCACCTTTCACAAGTTTCTCAAGTAGCTCCTACATCAAAAAAGGTTAATCTGATCTCAGCCACCATGATTACAAAAGTGAATAGTCGTAACTCATAAGAGGTGTCTAGTGTTCATTCTACCTCGATCATGGGATAAAACCGGAACAGTTGCCATGTTTCTTCTTCACCGGATCGATCTTTCCTGTTGGCTTGTTTTGTCTATTCATCAACCGTGAGGTTGTCATTTGGTGATCAGCAGGGATTTTCATAACTCAGTTGAAAAAAAAAATGTTTCCTTCTTTTAGTTACCTTTCCGGCGTCAAACTTGAGGGAGAAACTAGCGGATTTAGTCTTGTTGTCTGGAGATCCAGCTATCAACTGCATGTTGCTTATAACCTTCATATCCACGGGTGATAACCTAGCAAGCTGATCAAACATATACATATATTAGTATGCAAGCTAATCCATGCATTACAAGGGGCTCTCTATCACACCAAAAGCTACCTGCATTAGCTTCACACCCTTGTCACCTTCGAACTTCTCCGGGTACACTGTTGCATAAATCATCAATAGTCGTAATTTGTTTTCCGGGTTTGTGTCCTGGATTTAAAATATTTGAGTGACATGTCACAAAAAAAAACAACTAAATCATTGTAAGCTATTATATTATTGGGTTTCTTTATCTTGCTTGTTTCAAACCATTTCACCTGATTTGTCCTCAGAAAATTGATAACGTCTTTGGCACCTGCGTCTCCAAAAACAAGATCTTGTTCCAGCTGCCCTAGATCCCGAAGTCCCGTGTCTCTTATTATTCTGTTAATTTTTCCAGCTAGCTGAATTCGATTCAAACAAAGAAAAAAAAAACACTTTTTACAACCACATCTATTGTCAAGCCCTGTTTGAGAGATAATGAAATGGTTGAGACAAACCTCGACATGAGTGGATAGTTTGTCAACTTGTTCTCCATATTGTGGTAAAGCCTGAACTATTTTCTGCAGATCACGCGTAGACAACTCGCTACCGTCTCTGCGTCACGTCACGTTAGGCCAATTATGTTAACAATATATATCAAGCAAGTTGCTCTGGACAAATAATAATAATAATAATAATCATGCGACCGACGAAAATATGGGAAGATAAACACTTAGCACTGACCTTGATCTCATTTGTGCGGCTTTGTTCTTTGAGGCAAAGTTGGTCATTTTCTCATGCAAACGCTCGCTAGCCTAATTATAAAAAAAAAGATGTCATCACATGGTGAGCTATTCAAGGGAAAGATAGTTGTGGTAATTGTGTTATACATCTGCTATATGTGTGTGTCGAAGCTCAAGCCACACTGGATCATGATCCTCAAGCACTATCTCCTTTTTCTCCGGAGGCCCACCAGTTTTACTGGGAACCTAGCACATGGCAGAAAATTTAGGAAGAAGGGAAACAGAGAAAAGTAGACTGAAAAAAAGAAAGAAGAGTTACCTCAATAACATGTTTATTCCCGTCCATATCAAGCAAATCATGGCACATAGCATCATAGGTCCATTCGTGTATGATAGGAGCGATCTACAGTTACATTTCACTCTCTGTTGAATATTAGAAATTAACAGTATGATACAACTATAAGGAATATTTGTATCAGATGAGCCTTAAAACCTGATCCACTGATCTATCCACAATGAGCAGCTCACATGTTTCGGTCTGGGGGAAGTTGGGAATGGCTTTATATTTCGAGATACAGTCCCAAATAGCAGCGGCAAGCTTTGAGGTAACCAAGTCCCGTGATGCCGTGGACTTAGCAGCTCGATACCGAACAAAGGGTAGTTCCTAACAGGAAATAATAAGACAATGAAGACGAGAGACATCAGGGAAAAGCTTGAGTTGCCTACAAGGCCCTTTTATCATTAATTTGACTCAGAGAGTCCATATATTAGAAAGAAAAAAAAGGCCACCAAATTATAAAGTCCTTGCAGCTACAAAAGGAAGACGTCGTAGCTCTACAAAGACAGATATATTTATACCTTGAGTGAAGCAAACACGGTAGCAATTCTAGTTGCCATCACATTCAAACAAATATTAAAATGTCGAGAATTCTCAGCATCTTCAGCATAGAGCGTTTCCAATGCTTGCTCATGATCAGTTATAAATCCCTGAGGATACAAAAAGAAAAAATGCATAACAATGACTTAAAGACGTTTCAGCTAGTGCAACTAGTAAATGCTTGTGCGGTCCCCAAAGAGTAAAGCAATAGTACCAACCTGATTATCTATGGGGAAGTATTCCATGTTCATCTGCAGAAAAAACAAAAAACCACAATGAATCAAAAAAATTCGGTTAGTGAATAAAAGCAACTGAGGATTAACAATGACCTCTCTTAGTGCACCAATGCGTGGTAAGACGCTTGAATCACTTTTGATGTGATTCACCAATTCTTTGGGGATACTTGAACTGAAAAATATATATGCCCTGAGAGGAAAAATAAAAAAGAGAGAAAGGTAAAGAAGTAAATACATTATTATTAAGGAAAAAATGTGTATGTACTTACTTCCTGTACAAGGGTTCCCTCCCAGACATGTCTGATAGAAACATAACAATGCTGAGAGAGAGACAGAGAAGCATATAAGTCATTTGTTCAAAATAATAATGATGTGGTAACTAATATAGAGGAGGGGGAAGAAAAAGGTACTTCTCTTTGGTTGGTTGGATAAAGTAGATAGCGTCCATGCCACGCATTGGTTCCCTTCTCTTGAAAAGTTCTTCTACCACTGACAACCAAATCCATATATACTTTGATTATTTACAGAAATTATGCAGGAAGAAGCAAGAGTGTCTTCGGATTAATTGCAAGAAGAAAAGGTTTATTAATTTTCTTACAGGAAATGCCTTGATCGGTGATATCTTCCATTTTGCAAGACTGGGACATGACTTTCACCGTGACTCTATCCATGATAAGTATCTGCCGTGTTGCAAAAGTAAAATTATAAAGACAGCAAAGTCTTAAACATTTGTTGTTTTTTCTGGGCGGCAATGAAGAAGTGTTATACAAGAATCCTCTGAATTTTCCCCCCACCCCACCAAATAGAGAAAGTAGAAGAAATGAAAAACACCTTCCAAGCTTTTGAATCCCCTGTTCTGGTAGATCCAAGCATCTCGTGTAGCAACCCTGAAACAGTCATTAGACTAACCACCCTTAGCCAACCACAACAACGTCAAAATGCAGTAAAAACAAACAAAAATGAGATATTACGATCGCGGCTGATCTGACGAAAGAACTTATAATCTCCGCCGTCGCGAGCATGAGATGACGACTCTGAATCGGAGAAAGACATATTGAAGAAAAATGGTAGAGAGAGATGAGATGGGGATCGGAGGAAGTAGAAAGATGAAGAAGAGAGACTAGTAATTTCATCATCATCATAATCATAATCATAATCATCATCATCATCATCATCATCACCATCATACATAGAGGAGGCTAGAGATTGAGAGGAATTGTTGGCTTCTATGTATGGCTCAGCTTACAACTAGATCCTAGGCAAACTATTATTAGTAGTATAGCCTTGAGAGGTCACTAAGAAACCAAAAGAAAAGAAAATTTCATTTACTAAATTAATCATGTACCAAAAGCTTACTCATTTATCTATGTATTCTTTATCTATTAAGGAAGCTTTGATGATTTCTTTTGTGTATTTTCAGTTATGTGGTTCTTTTGAATATATAACGCTTTCATCCGATTGTTTGAATATGTAATGAACTTAAGCTGAAAATCATACGCCTAAGCTAAGATGTGCTATATGTTCTTCGGAATGTTGGTTCGTGCGGGTCGAATTATTCTCTCGAGGCTTCCTTCCTTGACATGCCGACAGTATGTAAAAAAATAAATAATAAATAATTATATGCTCTTTGGTTCTTCAAAATTATCAAAACAAAGAAGCCCTTGTGGCTTAAGCTGGGATGTGTGACGAGATTCCTTCTTTATGGGGTGGTCATGGCTATACTCTGTTTACTAGTACAAGGGTAAACTTGCTCACTCTCTTCTTCTCGAAAATTACACCCCTTGTGGCTTAAGATGGGATATGTGACGAGATTTCTGGACAAGCAAGGTTCTCTCATCTTCCAAGCCTCGTAAGAGGATGTTTTCATTTTCATTTCAGTTGTATCAGGAGTCCAGAGAGATTGATGTGGAGTAAACTATGCACCCCTTTGAAATGCAGTAAAAATTTCACTACTTGAATAAATTACATCAGAGATGCAGAAATACTCAAGAAGATCCAAATCACAACACACAATGTAGGTCGCCGAAAGAATATATATGTAGTCTCGAATGTTTCTTCTTTATAGGGTGGTCATGTGTATCAAATTGTGAGTAATACTATAAGGGAAAGACCAAAAAAAAGACCAACGTCGGACCAAAGAATGTTTAAAGGACCAAGATACCATTTTACAAACTTCTTGAGACCTGTCTGCAGATCGGTGGTGGGCTTGTACCCAAGCTCTCTCTGAGTGGAACTGATGTTAGCATGCGTAAACTGCACATCACCGTTCCTCGGCAGCTTCATCATGTTCCTCTTGGCCTTGACTTTCAAAAATCTCTCCAATATACTCACGAGATCAGTAACCGGAACCGGAGATGTGTTCCCCAGATTGAAAACCCTTAACTGAGCTGGACCACGCTTCTTACCACCGATCCCTGTGCTCTTCTCGGCGGTGTCTAAAGCTCCCAAGCAGCCTTTGACAATGTCATCAATGCAAGTGAAATCCCTGGCCACAGTTCCGTGATTGGGGCCTTGGAAGATGGAAATAGGTTTGCCTTTGAGGATATCTCGAGTGAAGAAGAAATAAGCCATGTCCGGTCTTCCCCATGGGTCATAGATGTGGTTGTAAGTGTGAGCAATCTCTTCTCCGGCTTTCTTGGTGGCAGCGTAGAGGCTGGCGGGCTGATCAGTTGGATCTTTCTCCGAGAAGGGGACATTGGTGTTGAGTACGTAGACTGAGCTGGAGGATGCCCAGACGATGGAGAGCTGAGGATTAGCGCGTCTTGCTAGACCAACTAAGCTGAGAAGGGAAAACATGTCTTGAAACTTACAAGGACTTAAATAGAGACTATCAGACGATATAAGCAAATTCGTAGAAATCATAGTATATCGGAGCCAAGCCTAAGGTTTCGTAGAGGAGAAAAAGACGCGACATATATACGTAAGAATGCATTAATCTGACTAAACCATTCGTTATTGATAAAGTATATATCATTTCAAGCTAATATTTTTGTTTGAATATACTTGAGATCGATTAAAAACTAATTTTAGTTTATTTTTCCGACTATAAGATTCTTAAAAGAAAATTTGCTTTGGTTCAAATATTCTAGCTCGTAATCAAATATTTTTTTTCTTAATTTCAAACGAAGAAAGCTACACATCACAATTTTCATATGGGTCAAAACGTTAACATGGTAAGATTTGTGATGTGTCTTTTTGGTGAATCATTTTTCATGCGTTGCAAACAATTGTTTTGTTCTCACACAACACAATACACTTTAATGTAGCGAGAAACCTAGCTACAATCAGAATCATCTCGTAAGACTCCTATAACGTGGCGTAATCACACATGACGAATCTTGACAAAATAAAATGAATATAACTTCTTATATATATATATATTTTAATTCGCATACAAAGATTTCAAGTCAATTCTTCATCATCCACCCGTTTAAATGTATATATTGTACAGAATCATTGTCAATACATACATAACATAGATGTCCCGTTTGCATGCTAAAGGTTATATAATATAATGTATTATACATTTAAATATAAACCAAATACATACTATTTGTATAAATGATAACGTGAATTATATGTTAAAGTAGTTATTATATATAAAAAGAATAACTAGAGATCGCTACATTTAAATAGAAATCAAATACATATTTGTATTCCACATACAAACATTAAGGGGAGCCTAAAACACAAAATCTAACTAAAGTGATAACACATCACCTTAAGGGAAGCACAAGTCCTCTAAAGGTTCATCCTTCTCATTTATAAAACAGAGAATCAACTAGACGACATTATGGACCAAGGTAAGTGGAAACTATTTGAATTATCTTTGACTAACCTTTTTGTGTTTTCTTGCTTAAAAAATGTTGATTTTGCTAGTTAGTCAAATCGTGTGTAATTAGCTTCATTATCTTTTGTGATTACAAGAATTATGTTTTTCATTAAGTTGTAATATCTAAAAAATGCACAACTGTTTGAACCATTATATAAGAGCACATCCACTAGGGAGGTTTTCTAAAATTCTCTCACACTAGTGTAATTTTCAAACTTTTATGAACCTTTAAAATGATTGTGAAGTCTTCTGAATATATCGGCCGATCCGTGCCTATTTTTAATAAATACGCGGACAGTGAAATATGTAGTAGATGTTCACATAACTAGCAAGACTTTCTTTGTCATCAAACAATACCATATTCATTTATCGCAGAATTAAAAATATTTCAAATTTGATAACATAGAGATACCTTAATTCGATAAAAAAGAAGAAAAGAAAAAGATAGACCTTAATCACAAACCAAGAAAGTTCAGAAACCCGCACATCACGCTTTGACCATTAACAAGTCATAATCATGTCTAAGGAAAGGAATTGTTACTATATTTCAGGAATCCGTGAACTATTTATGCCAAAGATAATTCCTACACAGCAAAAAAAAGAAAAAAAAATCAAATCAATTATCTAACAAGAGAGTTTCATATTTTTTTTTTTTTTTTAAAAAAACAATGAAGAAACTCTCTTGTTTAATTCTTCTCTTCATCTTTGTCTCAGTTTCTCTCGCTGCCGAACCGTCAAATCCACCTATCCACGAAAGCTTCCTCCAATGTTTCAGTAACCAGACAGGTGCTACTCCAGACAAGCTATGTGACGTCGTTTTGCCACAGAGCAGTGCCAGTTTCACCCCAACGCTACGCGCATACATCAGAAACGCGCGTTTCAACACTTCCACGTCTCTTAAACCCTTGATCGTAATCGCGGCACGTTCTGAATCTCATGTCCAAGCCACCGTCATCTGCACCAAATCTCTCAACTTCCAGCTCAAGACTCGCAGCGGCGGCCATGACTACGACGGAGTTTCATACACCTCGAACCGTCCTTTCTTCGTCCTCGACATGTCCAAACTCCGAAACATCACGGTCGATATGTCCGACGATGGCGGCTCCGCATGGGTTGGAGCCGGCGCTACTCTCGGCGAGGTTTATTACAACATTTGGCAGAAAAGCAAAACTCATGGCAGTCACGGATTTCCCGCCGGAGTATGTCCCACCGTCGGCGCTGGAGGTCACATTAGCGGCGGAGGCTACGGAAACATGATCAGAAAATACGGACTTTCCGTGGATTACGTGACCGACGCCAAAATCGTAGACGTGAACGGACGGATTCTCGATCGGAAATCGATGGGAGAAGATCTTTTCTGGGCGATTAGAGGCGGAGGCGGTTCGAGCTTCGGCGTGATCTTATCCTTCAAGATAAAACTCGTTCCAGTTCCTCGGACGGTGACTGTTTTCAGAGTGGAGAAAACCCTGGAAGAGAATGCCCTAGACATGGTCCACAAATGGCAGTTTGTTGCTCCCAAGACCAGCCCGGATCTGTTCATGAGGCTATTGTTGCAGCCCAAGTCGCAGAAAACGACTCAGACGGTTCGAGCGTCGGTGGTGGCTCTGTTCCTGGGGAAACAGAGCGATCTCTTGTCTCTGCTGAGCAAAGAATTCCCGGAGCTTGGTCTGAAGACGGAGAATTGCATGGAAATGACGTGGATACAGTCGGTGATGTGGTGGGCCAACAACGATAACGCCACGCTGATTAAACCCGAGATTCTACTGGACCGAGACCCGGATTCGGCGTCTTTCTTGAAAAGGAAATCGGATTACGTGGAGACGGAGATCAGCAAAGACGGGTTAGATTTCCTGTTTAAGAAGATGATGGAGGTTGGGAAACTCGGGCTCGTCTTCAATCCGTACGGAGGGATAATGAGCCAAGTGGCTACGACGATGACCCCCTTCCCTCACAGGAAGAGGCTTTTCAAGGTCCAGCACTCCATGAACTGGAAAGATGCGGGAACAGAAGCGGAGAGCAGTTTCATGGAAAAGACGAGAAGCTTCTACAACTACATGGCTCTTTTCGTCACCAAGAATCCAAGGCACACGTATCTCAACTACAGGGATCTCGATATCGGGATCAACAGCCATGGCCCAAACAGTTACAGGGAAGCTGAGGTTTACGGGAGAAAGTATTTCGGTGAGAATTTTGATCGGTTGGTCAAAGTCAAAACAGCCGTGGATCCAGAAAACTTCTTCAGGGATGAGCAGAGTATACCTACCTTGCCCACCAAGCCATCCATGACTTAGTTTGAGACATAGCAAGAGAAGGTGGAGGGATCTTCTCTTCTCTTGTATTCCAATTATACTTGTTTACGACCAACCCAGCCAGGCATTATAAGAAATACATGAGTTGACATATTCCAAGAAATACAAGCCGCTAGCTTCAATCAGTAAGACCAACATTTTTGAAAAGACAACGCATGTATATAATTCATCTGAGTTTAGCTTTGGGATCGGTCGAATGCGATTTGATTCTGATCATTTTTATTGAGTTTGATCTTGTCTAATGTATTATTATACATCAAAAGTCAGAACATATACGCATATATATCAAGTACCCAAAACGACAAAATAAAAAAAAAGAAAATCATGCTGTTTTAGTGGACGGACAAAACAGTAAGCAGTGCAGACTAGCATCATAAGTGTGTATCTCGTTTGGTGTCCAAGTCTTCTAAGCCGTTCAGAGGGTTTGGTGGAACTCGGTAGATGAAAATTCCCTGAGAAGTAACTCAACTTCTTCAACAACACCAAGCTTCTTAAACCACCCAGCCAACACAGCAGAAGCTTCTTTCCCAACCATTATTGCGTCTTTCTCAAGCTCAACTAAGAACCCTAACGCTTGATTTAGCTTTTCTTCCTTTTCATATGCAGTCAGCACAAGAGCTACACACTTGTCAGTAGCTTTGATTCCCGCTTTTCTCATATTCTCAAAAGCCAAACGCGCATTCTGGCTCTGACCCGAGACACCGTATGCGTTTATGAGCAGTCCGCATAGCTTGACATCAGGAGTGATACCCGCGAGTTGAACTGCGTCGAAAACCCGCTTAGCTCCTTCCGCGTCTCCACCCATAGAGTAGGCTCTCAACAAGGCCTTGTAAACCTCTCTCCCCGCACAGATTTCTTGGGAGTCCATTCCTCTGAGTAAAACCTCTCCTTTCTCGGGCGTGCCAGCTCTGATGTAGGCCATAATCATCGAACCATAAGATCGATAGTCTAGTGGTTCCCCAAGCAATTTGATCTCGTTGAAAGTTTCTTCAGCCAACCGGTGATATCCTGCCTTGCTGTACAACTGAACCATTGCAGTTAGGGTCACTTGATCAATGAGGAAGCCTCGAGTTTTCATAGCAAAAAGGGTTTTTTCAGCGTCTTCAACTTGGTTTAGCTTCCCATAGTAATGGATGATCTTGGTATAATCGCGGGCGTTGGCTTCAAAGGAATCTTCGAGCAGCGAAAATTCAGCCACCTGAGGAGATGTACAGAAGAAAGTAATAAATGGATTAAAATAGCAAAACTAGCATGTGTTTCTGTTGAAATATTCCAAGCGGTTTGTGTATGGAAATCAGTTTCCGTGCTAGATCAAAACCAAAAAGGCACTTCCTTTGAAAGAGCAAATTGAGTATGGAAAGAGGAAAGCAAGTACCTTGATATAAAACGGAGACTCAAGATTCTTGAGCTCTTTAAGAAGAGAAAGCCAGTCAGCTCTGATGGGTTTCATCCTCCTAACCCAAGCAGCTAACAGATGGCAAAAAGTACCCTTTTCGCTGGAGAAGCAAATAATCTGCCTCATGAGCGCCTGACAGCGTTTTGACATTTTAATAGGAATCCGAGTGATTGCCTCGTCTTGTTCTTCTGTAAGATTCAGACCAACATCAACCCAATGAAACCTCGGGCTTTCTTCCTTGTCTATAGCCTCGCCAACCATCGTACCGGCACTACAATTGCAACCAAAACGCCTATTTTGACGAGATTCTACAAACAATGGGTTTCGTCTAAATATGCGACGGTATAGCTTATGGCTTCCAATAACAAAGGGACATTTCAAGAAGCCGAAGCTCGACACTGCGTTGCAGCTATAAAATCCCATTATAGACCTCCGAATAATTATATGAAAAAACACACCAATATTTGACGGAAATGTATTCACATGAACCGAATCTCAGAATCGCAAACAACTAATCAGTTTTTTTGTACCTCAGAATTGGAAGGCTTCTGCCTAAGGATCATAGAAATACAGAAATCGTTGGATTCTCTGGATACTAAGAAAGAAAGAGAGAGTGTGGGTTCAGATAAACTGGAGACTGAGAGACGGGCGGAGCTAAGTTCATAAACACATGACAGACTTGTTGGAGATGAAGAGAGAATTATTTTGTAGCTTATATTCCTCTTTGTGATAGACCACCTACCAGCAACACCACAAATTGGCTGCTTACTTTTGGGCCTTTGTTGGGCCGTCGTAACGGAGGTTTACTAATATGGGCACCCCGTTGGGATGATGGCCCGTTTATAGAAACAAATACTACGATCATTCAATTTTGCATCGTATTTTTTTTTTCTTGTACATATTTATCAAGTATTTTCTTTTTAAGGAAGCTAGATTCTAACCAACGTTTAGCGCGGGCTTAATAATTCTTTTATTTTATAATATTTATAAGTTTTTTTAATAAATTTCTTTACAACTAAACTTGATATAAACAAATTTTTATAATAATATGAAATATTAATGTTATGTTTATATTCGGTAGTGATATAATAGATTTTGATCCATTATAAGGATGAATTTTTTAATGTTTAGTTTTTTTAATAATAAATATTTGTAAATTTTAAAAATTTAAAATATGTTAAGAATTTTATTCTCTCTCTATATATATTATATTGCTATAATATGTTTTGAAAGAAGATGTTATTTTTAATTGATTTTTTTATAAAAAAAAATTATATGAAAAATATATATTTGGAAATTATAATTTAAGATGTGTTGATAGGAGTTTGAATTGAGATTATCGGTTTGGATTCGAATCGGTCTTTATCGTTATCAGATATTTAGGTATAGAAGTTTCGTATCTAATAAAAAACCGAAATATTATCGGTTCGATATCGGTTCTATACTTTTAATATCAAATCGGTTTGGGTTTTCAATAGAATATTCGAAAATATCTCGGACAGAGTTTGATATCAGATCAATTATATATGATAATTTAAAATTGCATACAAAAAGAAATATTATATTTGAAATGAAAAAAATTGAATCCAAAATATAAACAACCAAAATCTAAAAATCACTGGAAGGGGTTTGGGTTATCGAGTTACCCTATGTAAATGTAAAAAACCAAAATAGGATCGGTATGTTGGATATATATATTCGGGTTATCGATTATTCGATGAATTTCAGATATTATTCGAACCAAACCAAATTCGATGGGTATATATGTAACTTATCCATCGAATATTCTAAAATAATTGGTTCAATATCGGATCAAATTATCGAATAAGGGTAAAATTTCCATCTCTACACTGATATTTTTATTTTAAATAGATAATTATATTATATAATATATTTTATTAATTTATTATATTTTTGCTTTAGTATTGTTATAATTAAATTAATTTTTTATAATTATAGTTTCATATTTATCAAAGTTAAAAATATGATAATCTGTTCTAATATTTAACTTGTTTGTCTCTTGGTTATTTTTAAGGTATTCTATCAATCACAACTCAATTAACATTGATATCACAACTAATAAAAACTAGTTTCTCTACTTGGAAGTGGCCGGGGGAGTCCACCAGGATAGTCAACAGTGATTTACAAAAAAATCCCTGTGAATCTCGTAAAATAGTGGAAACGCACGAAGGCTATTTATGTCATTTAAGATATATATATATTAGAGAAATTAGGAGGATCCGAATCTGGTACTCGTCTTCTCGGTTTTATATAGGAATTGTTACTTGACTGAAGAAGGAGGAGGAAGAAGAAGAAGAAGAAGAAGAAGAAGAAGAAGAAGAGAGCTCACTTTCACTGGTATAGATCTGAATCTGGAATGGCTTCTACGGAAGTCGATTCCCGGTTAGGTCGAGTAGTGATCCCTGCTTTGGACAAGGTCATTAAGAACGCCTCGTGGCGAAAACACTCCAAGCTCGCTCACGAGTGCAAATCCGTCATCGAACGCCTCAGATCCCCCGATATCTCTTCTCCTCTCGCAGACTCTGAATCCGGATCCTCCCTTCCTGGCCCCCTCCACGGCGGAGGATCCGCTGAGTACTCTCTCGCCGAGTCGGAGGTCATCCTCAGCCCTCTCATTCACGCCTCCGCCACCGGCGTTCTCAAGATTGTCGATCCGGCCGTTGATTGCATCCAGAAGTTGATCGCCCACGGCTATGTCCGCGGCGAGGCGGATCCCACCGGCGGTCCCGAGGCGCTACTCCTTTCCAAGCTCATTGAAACCATCTGCAAATGCCACGACCTGGATGACGAAGGTCTCGAGCTCCTCCTCCTCAAGACGCTCCTTACTGCTGTCACTTCGATTTCGCTCAGGATCCACGGAGATTCTCTGCTTCAGATCGTTAGAACTTGTTACGGTATCTACCTGGGAAGCAGAAATACGGTTAATCAGGCGACGGCCAAAGCCTCCCTGGTGCAGATGTCTGTCATCGTCTTTAGGAGAATGGAGGCAGATTCTTCCACAGTCCCGATTCAGCCCATCGTCGTCGCCGAGCTGATGGAGCCCACTGACAGATCTGACTCGGACCCGTCCACGACGCAGTCCGTTCAAGGCTTCATTACCAAAATCATGCAGGACATTGACGGCGTCTTCAACTCGGCCAACGCCAAGGGCACGTTCGGAGGCCACGACGGGGCCTTCGAGACCTCATTGCCTGGGACTGCCAATCCAACAGATTTATTGGACTCTACGGATAAGGATATGCTGGATGCCAAGTACTGGGAGATCAGTATGTATAAGTCGGCCCTTGAGGGAAGGAAAGGGGAGCTCGCCGATGGAGAAGTGGAGAAAGACGACGATTCTGAGGTTCAGATTGGGAATAAGCTCAGAAGAGACGCCTTCTTGGTATTCAGGGCACTTTGCAAGCTCTCCATGAAGACGCCTCCCAAGGAAGATCCTGAGTTGATGAGAGGGAAGATTGTCGCTCTCGAGTTATTGAAGATTCTCCTCGAAAATGCTGGTGCTGTCTTTCGAACCAGCGATAGGTTTGTTTCGCTTTTCTTCTTCCATTTATTGTTATAATACCTCTTCTTGATAGTTGCGTTTGGGCTGGATGTTGTTTTGCTATCCGTGTTTCTTCTGAAACTTGGCATCATTTCGTGATGAAACAGGTTCTTAGGCGCCATCAAGCAGTATCTGTGTCTCTCCTTGCTGAAAAACAGTGCTTCAAATCTTATGATCATTTTCCAGCTTTCCTGCTCGATTTTACTTAGTCTGGTTTCAAGATTTCGTGCTGGGCTGAAGGCAGAGATTGGGGTCTTCTTCCCTATGATTGTTCTAAGAGTGTTAGAGAATGTTGCTGAACCTGATTTTCAACAGAAGATGATAGTGCTTCGGTTCCTGGACAAGCTCTGCGTTGATTCACAGATTTTGGTAGATATCTTCATCAACTATGATTGCGATGTCAACTCATCCAACATATTTGAGAGGTACGAATTGATATGTTCCTGTTGCCTTCTTTTATGTAAAATAAAACACTCAGTTGTAGTGATAATTATCCTTGTGACCTCAATATGTTCTTTGTGTTTGGTATATGAGCTGAGATCAATAACTATTTGAAGGGACATTCATTTCCGTATTTGTCATCTGTACCTTGTTTTTAGGATGGTCAATGGTCTCCTTAAAACTTCTCAAGGAGTGCCTCCGGGTACCGTTACTACCTTGTTGCCACCTCAGGAAGCAGCCATGAAACTTGAAGCCATGAAGTGCTTAGTTGCTATCTTAAAATCCATGGGAGACTGGGTGAATAAGCAGTTGCGTCTTCCAGATCCTTATTCAGCAAAAATGCTAGAAATTGATGATAGAAATCTTGAAGAAGGGAGCCATCCGGTGGAAAACTGTAAGGGGGACGCCGGCCATGGAGGTTTTGAAAGGTCAGAGTCTCAGTCTGAATTGTCCGGTGGGACTTCTGATGCCCTAGCAATAGAACAGCGCCGAGCTTACAAGCTTGAACTTCAGGTAAAACATTTCCTAAAATTTGATTCGTTGTTCATTTTCTTTTGTCTCAGTCTTTCAGCTAAAGACTGATTTGGTTTTATTGATGGCAGGAAGGTATTTCTATTTTCAACCAGAAACCTAAGAAAGGTATTGAGTTTCTAATCAAGGCAAACAAGGTGGGAAACTCACCGGAGGATATAGCAGCTTTTCTGAAAGATGCATCGGGGTTGAACAAGACTTTGGTAGGGGATTATCTGGGGGAAAGAGAAGACCTATCCCTTAAAGTGATGCATGCTTATGTGGATTCTTTTGACTTTCAAAGCATGGAATTTGATGAGGCTATTCGAGCCTTTCTCCGGGGCTTTAGGCTGCCAGGAGAAGCACAGAAAATTGATCGTATCATGGAAAAGTTTGCAGAGCGTTACTGTAAATGTAACCCAAAAGCTTTTTCTAGCGCTGATACGGCATATGTTCTAGCTTACTCTGTCATTTTGCTCAACACAGATGCACATAACCCTATGGTGAAGAGCAAGGTACATGAGCTGATTTGTTTAGAACCTTACTGAACTCCGTCTTTAGGAAGATATTAGTCCAATTTAGTTGGAAGCTTTTGATACAATGCTTAGCAAGGTAAATCATTTCTAAAGTTTTCAAACACAATGTGCAGATGACAGCTGATGGTTTTATTAGAAATAATCGTGGGATAGATGATGGGAAAGACTTGCCTGAGGAATATCTACGTGCGTTATATGAAAGGATATCTAGAAATGAGATAAAGATGAAGGACGATGGTTTGGGTCCGCAACAAAAGCAGCCGACAAACTCAAGTAGATTACTTGGCTTAGATACTATCTTAAATATTGTTGTTCCTAGGCGTGGTGACGATATGTACATGGAGACTAGTGATGATCTGATCAGGCATATGCAAGAGAGGTTTAAAGAAAAAGCTCGCAAATCTGAGTAAGAAGCTTACTTTATAGTGTTTTTTTTTTAAATAATTTGCACGCTGTTGTACAGTGGTCTGTTTCATGCAAGTTGATTCTTCTTCCATTCTTTTCTCTTTCGGGCATCATTCATCTTGTCATTTGATAGCCGCTTTAGGAGTTGGTAGTTGGTCAGGTCAACACTGCTCTTATCGTTACATCTATTTTCGATTTAGCTATGTTTTTTAAACCTGGAATTACCCGAAAAAGTGTATCTCGGGTTTCTGATATTTTTTTCCACTGTAGGTCAGTTTATTATGCAGCCTCAGATGTGGTTATACTCAGATTTATGGTTGAGGTGTGTTGGGCTCCTATGTTGGCTGCTTTCAGTGTTCCACTTGACCAGAGTGATGATGCAGTTATTACGACCTTATGTCTGGAGGGTTTCCACCATGCTATCCACGTCACTTCTGTAATGTCCTTAAAGACGCACAGAGATGCCTTTGTGACATCACTAGCAAAATTTACTTCGCTCCACTCTCCTGCTGATATCAAGCAGAAAAACATTGAGGCTATTAAGGTTGGTATCCCTTTTCTCAGCTTTCTTCCTTGTTTTCAGGCTGCAAAACGAGTCAGGGGAATCTCATTCAGTTTTAAGTTTTATTCTATGCTGGACTAGCATTCACATTTTGTATTTGAAAATCTTGGGAAAAACGTTTCTTGTTCTTTTTGCGCTTTTCTCGTTTATAGGTAATGATGATTGGCTTAGCCGTTTCCTTCTGTTTTGTTTGTTGAATTGAGTTGGGTACTTTGGATGATATGAAGCGACTTCCATGAATTCACTGATTTTGTTTGTTCACTGACAGGCAATAGTCAAACTGGCAGAGGAAGAAGGTAACTATCTACAAGATGCTTGGGAGCATATTTTGACATGTGTTTCTCGGTTTGAACATCTTCATCTCTTGGGAGAAGGAGCGCCTCCTGATGCTACTTTCTTTGCATTTCCTCAAACCGAGTCAGTAAACTCTCCGCTGGCCAAGTCAAATTCAGTAGCTGCAGTTAAAGAAAGAGCACCTGGAAAACTTCAATATGCTGCTTCTGCTGTGATAAGGGGTTCCTACGATGGTTCTGGTGTTGCTGGCATGTCTTCTAAGATGGTGACCTCTGAACAGATGAACAACCTGATCTCTAATCTGAACTTGCTAGAACAGGTCGGCGACATGAGCCGAATATTTACGCGTAGTCAAAGATTGAACAGTGAAGCCATAATTGACTTTGTTAAAGCACTCTGCAAAGTTTCCATGAATGAATTACGATCTCCATCTGATCCACGTGTCTTCAGCCTTACAAAGATTGTAGAAATAGCGTAAGGATCAATCTTTTGTGAACAATATCTATTGTGTCTTGCTCAACGTCTTTCTTATTTATACTTTGTTGGTTACAATGGCAGGCACTATAACATGAACCGCATAAGACTTGTCTGGTCGAGCATCTGGCATGTGCTCTCCGATTTCTTTGTGACTATTGGTTGTTCTGATAACCTCTCCATTGCAATATTTGCTATGGATTCCTTGCGCCAGCTGTCTATGAAGTTCTTAGAGCGGGAAGAGTTGGCTAATTACAACTTCCAAAATGAATTTATGAAACCTTTTGTTGTCGTCATGCGCAAAAGTGGTGCTGTTGAGATCAGGGAATTGATTATACGGTGTGTCTCACAGATGGTTCTATCCCGTGTTAACAGTGTCAAGTCCGGATGGAAGAGCATGTTCATGGTATTTGATCTTAAACTCCCTGCTCTTACTTTGATGTCTCTCTCACTTTTTGATGACAGATCTACGTACTGAAATCTGTTTGCTCTTGCAGATTTTCACGACAGCGGCACACGATGCACACAAAAATATTGTGTTCCTGTCTTTTGAAATGGTTGAGAAGATTATCCGAGACTACTTCCCGCACATCACGGAGACAGAGACAACCACCTTCACAGACTGTGTGAATTGCCTTGTTGCGTTCACCAATAGTAAATTTGAGAAAGATATCAGTCTCCAAGCCATTGCTTTTCTTCAATATTGCGCGAGAAAACTTGCTGAAGGATACGTCGGTTCGTCTTTGAGGAAGAACCCTCCATCTTCTCCACAGGGAGGAAAAGGCGGAAAACAAGATAGTGGAAAATTTCTAGAAAGCGATGAACATTTATATTCTTGGTTTCCCTTGTTAGCTGGTAAGCTGTCTTTTGGAGCACTCATTTTTGCATTTACTTCTCTGATTCCCAACACCCTAATTTCCGGGTTTCCTTGCCGTGCAGGTTTATCGGAACTTAGTTTCGACCCAAGAGCAGAAATTAGGAAGGTTGCATTGAAAGTCCTGTTTGATACTCTGCGGAACCATGGTGACCATTTCAGTCTGTCCTTATGGGAACGGGTTTTCGAGTCTGTTTTATTTCGGATATTTGACTATGTGCGTCACGACGTTGACCCGTCTGGTGAGGATGCAACTGATCAGAGAGATTACAATAATGGGGAAGTCGACCAAGAGTCGTGGCTCTACGAGACATGCTCATTAGCTCTACAACTAGTTGTAGACCTCTTTGTGAATTTCTACAAGACAGTTAACCCTCTTCTTAAGAAGGTGCTGATGCTATTCGTAAGCTTGATAAAACGTCCTCACCAAAGTCTTGCTGGTGCGGGCATTGCTGCACTCGTACGTCTGATGAGAGACGTCGGTCATCAATTCTCAGACGAACAATGGGACGAGGTTGTTTCATGTATTAAAGAGACAGCAGATGCTACATCCCCTGACTTTTCATACGTTACCATTGAAGATTTGACGGAGGATGTAAGCAATGAGGATGAAACAAGCGATAGTCTCAACGACACATTGAGAAGAAGAAACAGGCAGCTTCATGCTGCCGTAGCAGATTCCAAATCCAAAGCATCAATTCAGATTTTTGTGATTCAGGTTAGTCAAATATCAGTCTCTTTGCTGATGAAGAATGTATATACACCCATATAATCATTCTTATATGTGTCTCTGTGCACTTGTTCTTTATCTGCAGGGAGTGACTGATATATACAACACGTACCGTAAATCTCTCACAGCGAATCACATGTTGATGCTCTTTGACGCTATGCACGGCATCGCATCCAACGCTCACCAAATCAATGCCGATCCAGTCTTACGTTCTAAGCTCCAGGAGCTCGGGTCATCCTCTGAATCCCAAGAAGCTCCTCTGCTCCGCCTTGAGAACGAATCCTTCCAAACATGTATGACCTTCTTAGACAACCTCATCTCAGACCAGCCTTTGGGTTACGATGAGGCCGAGATAGAAAGCCACCTCATAAGCCTCTGCAGAGAGGTGTTGGAGTTCTACGTAGACATTTCATGCTCAAAGGAGCAGTCGTCTAGATGGGCGGTTCCCTCGGGGTCGGGAAAACGCAAAGAGCTAACCGCGCGGGCTCCGCTAGTGGTGGCTGCGATTCAGACACTGGGAAACATGGGAGAGTCACTGTTCAAAAAGAACTTGCCGGAGTTGTTTCCTCTGATAGCGACGTTGATAAGCTGTGAACATGGGTCAGGAGGAGAGGTACAAGTAGCTCTTAGCGATATGCTTCAGACATCAATGGGACCTCTTCTCCTCCGCTCTTGCTGCTAATATATATACGTATCTCTGTAAGATTTGTTGTATACTCTCTTGTTCATTTTCTATTACCATCACTTCTTCTGATTTGGTTCTTCTCTTGAGTTTTTATTTTTAACCTCTTTAACACAGTTGCGTTTGTTTCCATTGTTTAGTGGAAGAGATTAGCGTTCACGCGTGGTCGGATATGTTGTTTTTTTGTTCATTGTATGTAAATTGTAATATTAGACAGTCTATATGTGTTGTGACACACTGCAAAATAAGTCTAATCCAAACTATAATTTAATTGTGAGGTTGAATGAAGGAAATCACACAAGATGATTGATTTTACAAGAAGAAGGGAATTATAAAGCAAACTATAAAGAAGTGAAATGAAGTAAGTAACAATATAATGGAACAAAAAAAAAAAAAAATGAATGAATACAGAATGTTGTTGATTGATTGTTTATGATATGATACATTACATTACATTACATAGATTTGGGAAGTCAAAAGTGGATGCCGAGGCGGCGGATCTCAGAACGGAAGACGGGACTGGAAGAGAGAGTACGATGAGCCAAACTCCGAATGTCTTCTCTTGAGCATTCCTTTGATATTCTCACCAGTTCCCATAACGCTCCTCCGCTTATCATCTCCTTGGCATTCACCTCTGCCCCCACAATTTTTTTTAAATTTTTTTTAATTACACCAAAAATAGAAAATTAAGACAACAGTCCAATGTCGGGGGTGTTTTTGCACATGTCAAAGGGACCAGGAAAAGACAAAAGAGAAAGGATGGCACTAACCATGCTGGGCCAAATGGCATAAAGCGAGCTCTATGTGGCGCCTGATTGGTGCAGCTTCATCGTTAGCATGTTGTACTATCCATGGAAGAGCTCCGTCTTCTATTAACAGCGATCTCCCACTCTTCACACCTTCATACACTCTTTCTTCACATTAATCCCAATAATAATTTCTCTGAAAGAATACTGTAAAAGCTTTTTTTCGTATTATTTTTTTACCTTGAGTGGTTGCTCGAGATTCACACTTTGCAAAGTTCGCAATTCCGCGAGCCACCTGAGCAAGAACATCCGGATGTCCGCACCTAACCATTCCTAACAACGCTTTTATTCCACCATCCGACCATAGTCTTGCTTGAAGTTTTTCTGCAAAAACCAACAGAGATTATGGTCCCAGTATCCATTCCTCTTTAGCGAAGAACAACGTTGTTGGGGTGTTTTTTTTACCGTTGCCACAGAGATTAGCAATAGCTCCAGCAACCATTCGTAAGGTCTGCGGATCCTCTGCATCTGCAGCTGTTAAAGATAGCAAGCTGATTCCTCCTTGGTCCACAATCAGTTGTTGGCTCACTTCTGTTACTCCACAAACAAAACAAAAAAACTCCAATTCATGAGCATAGTAGTGACCACAAGCCAAATAACTACCGTGTTTCTGCTTTCACCATCTGTCTTAACCACTGATCAGAAGTGAGTTTACCGTTCATTGCGAGATTGGCAATTGCACCAGCCGCAACTCTTCGGACAGTCTCATCTTCGTAACTCCTGAGAAGCATCAGCAAAGATGTAAGACCTCCAGCTTCAACGATCTTTTCCTGATTTGCCTCTGCTTATCAAACGCACCCCAAGAAAATAGGAAAACTGTGAGAACCTAAAGCAAAGTACATTGAACCTCAAAGATGATGCTTCTATGTCTGGGAGTGAGCACAAAGTTACCTTCAGCTGCTAGATTGGCCACAACTTTCACAGCATGAATTCGGATGTTTGCATCATCTGACTCGAGTAATTGTAAGATCTTTTGTAGACCCACTGTTTCAAAGAACCGCAAAGACATTTGTACACACTCTGGTTCATACATTTTTTGAAAAAACAAAAAAAATTTCCTTACCTTGTTCACACAATGTAGCAAATGGTGCCTTCTGTCCGTTCACAGATTCTCTTCCCTGGGAATGACGTGATGGTACTGAGTCCGTGCCAGTGTATGAATTCCCCGGGGCACCTCTGTCCAAGCATCTTCTCATCTGGAAGAATAAGACGCAACTGTTAGATAACAAATTGATGAGACTCAAGGCTGAACCAAAATTATTACCAACAAACATACAGTTGTTATCAAGTACAAGAAGCTGTTGAATAAGTGATATCTGAAAATGTGCCGCATATTCACAACAGCTAGATCAAAGGAGTTCTAACCGCGCTTGTACTATTCCCTTAGTGTTACAAAGTAATTTCAAAGAGGGCAAGTGATGGAGACTAATCCTTTATCTGATGTATAAAGACAATAGCTCTACAGCTATTAAAGGAGAGAACTATACACATTCAAAAATTTGTACCTGGTCAGAGTCAAATGTAAGTTGCACAAGTTGACTTCGTAAAATGGTGACCTCTTCTTCAAGTTTCTTTTTCTGAAGAGACTCATCCTCCAGCAGCTTTTGTAATCTTGATATTCCATCATCTTCGCCTTCCTAAAACACCAGAGAGATTGGTTAAATAGCATCTAAGATATTGAATGATTGAGAGATATAGAGAGCGAAAGAGAAGTTGAAGACTGGGTACTTCTGATCTTATCTTCAGTGTTGACTGCCTTTTTAGTTTGCTAACTTCCTCTTCAGCTGCCTTCCTTAACTTTGTTTCATTCTCAAGTGATTCTTTTAGCTTAGTGAGTTCACTAGTGGTAACAACCCCATTGACCTGCAAGGAAATCAAAGTAATAATTACTAGTTAAAAGCGGCGCACTCCAATCACCTGAAAAGCATATAATAACAGTCACGTGAGCAAGTACCTCTCCATTGCGTTTACCATTCTCAAGGTTCTGCTGGTTCGATATTAGTTTTTCTTCAAGCTTCTTAACTGACTCCATATATTCCATTTGACACTTTAGTTTTGCCTTCTGTGAACAAAATAAATATTACATTTTAGAACGTAGTGAAGCAAAACACGGATATGAAACCATTTTTTTTTTTTGATTTTCTTTTTCCCAGCCTTTTGGGTTTATGCCAAGAGGCGCCTAATTGGATTTTGCATTAACTAACCTCTAAGGCCTCTGCAAAGTTCTTTTCGACTTCTGATATACGATTTTGTGCTTGCTGATTTATTCTGTCCACCTCATCATCAAATGCTTTCAGCTGCCTCTCATTTTCAGCAATTACCTTATCAAGCTGGACCTCAAGTTTCTTGGATAAACTCTTGTAATCAAATTCTTCCTTTATCTTTAACATATTCTCTACCTTCATTGCCTGCCCAATATTTAAAATTCTTAGGGGTTTGAAATGTCTCAATAGACTTGTACATTACGGGTTGGGTAAAGTTAGTGAAAACCCACCCTTTGACCAAATAATATAGTACTTGTTGTCTCTCCTCTATGACGCGGAGAGGGACCAATTGTCACAATTAGGGATGTTCTTGCTGTGCCTGAAACGCAAACAACAGATATACGTGAAATGATAATACAGAAAAGTCAGGAATTCCGAAATCAAGAACACCATGACTTAGCATATGACAATGAATGCATAAGATAACTAACCACCAAATGAATCTCTCAACAAGCGAGTAAGTTTTGAATCACGAAGTGGAACATGAGGGCTATTCTCCGCTATTGCATTTATGCATTTCCCTAAAGCACTAAGTGAGAGATTAATGGATTTAGCTTCCTCCAGCATGTGCCCTTCGCTGCCTGCATTGCGAGTAAGAAGGTGAGAAAGAGAAATCCATAAGAAGTGCTTTGTACAAGCTAACTCATATGTTTATTATACCAGATTTGTGAACACGTTCAGAGCCAGCAAGATCAACTAGAACAAGCTTGCTTCTTCTGACTAGTGGCTTTGATGGTCTGACAAAGTGAGATGAGTTGTCCGTTTCATTTGAAACTGAATCCTCGTTTTCCACTACCGACCTCTTTACATGTACCTGAACTATTGATCATGCATCATCGACTCAACATAACAATAGATAAGAAGGAAATAGGCATAGGAGAAGAATAAAATGAGGTGAATTACCATGAGAATTGCATGACTTCGAGAAGATTCAGTATTCAATTTAGTGTTTGCTGCAACTCTATGTGTTTCCCCAAGCTGAAGTAGCTCGAGGAAATTTTGCTGATTTCTGATCTCTACATGGGTCGCCCCTGGGAGAGAGACATCTCCAGTTTTAGGGTCTTCGACAATTGCAATATTGTCATTACTTGGGTCAAGGAGATCTTGGATGGTCTCCATGTAAAGCTGGACAAGAAAGAGAATCAAAACAAACGAGAGCATGCATCCAAGAAGTAATCAATCAATAAAAGTTGGGAAAGGAAAAGATACCTGTAGATATGAGACAGAGATAGAATCAGTCTCTAGAGAAGTGCCTGCAATGATATCTTCCATTGATCGAACCATGATACCACGAGCAGCGGTATCTTCATCTCCTAATCTTCCAAGGGTAAAAGTCTTTCCGGTACCCGTCTGTCCATAAGCCATCACAGTGCCGTTGTAGCCCTCAAGAACACTCTACAAGTCAAAATAGGAATTCATAACTCAAGGGTATCTCAAATAAATCAAGAAAGAGCAAAAGAAGCATCCAAGTAGAATAGTGAAGGGGAGAAACATAAATGATCAAGGAAGGAAGGAGAGACAAAAAAAAACCTCAACAACAGGCTTGGCAACCACTTGGTAGACTCGCTTCTGGGAAGCAGCTTCGGTAAGAACTTCATCAAACTCGTACGTCTCCGTATCCCAATTGTTTTTCCTGAGTTTCAACCTTTTAAGCTAAACACGGAAACAGCAACAATCATTGGATTAAGAAGAATCAACTGAGATTATTTTTAAACCAAACCCCTCGCTCAGTTAGAAAAAGGAATTGGGAACAACCTCAGGTTGCAACTCAACGCAATCAGCAAAATCGGCATCTGCCACCGACTCATCTGCAATTCGAGGTCGTAATCTTACAGCCACTCGAACTCTCCCAGGAACTGTTAAAAAGAAAAAGACACAACCACAGTTTTACATAAGCAGCAACAAGAAGAAGAAAAAAAAAAACACTCAATTTGGGTTATAGTTGAAAAGAAATAATCTAATCCAGCAAAACGCAACAATCATCTCGTAAAAAGCAATTAAAGGTCAAGGAATCAACATCCCAACAAGAGAAAGAGAGTTGCTTCACTAACACTACATAACTGAGAGCTCAATAGTAGTTGAGTAAACAAGAAAAAAGGAAAAAACTTCCATTTGCAAATCGCATCTGAGAAAGTTATCAGTGATTACAATCGAACCTCCATTGTCTCCGGGGGAAGCTCCTCCCAGAGAAGCAGAGGAGTTCCGACGGGGAGCAGGCGCCGACGAGGGAATCCTAGATTTGAAAGAAGACGATCTGAGATTGGAGGAGTTAGCTCCAGAGATCGTTCTCATGGATCCTCTAGTCGCACCATTTCTTGAAGACGCCATAGCCATTTGCTATAAATATTACCAACAACAACAAAATGTCTTCTTTACCTCCAGAGAAGTCGAGACGGCGTGCTTTTTATGTGTGTGCAAACAGAAGAAATATAAATTAAAAAGAAGAATGGAGGAAATGAGGCTCGGCTCTCTTACAGAACACAAGACAGAGCTGAAGGGCTTTCCTTTTTTGGGGGGATTTTGGAGGAGGAGGAGGAGGAGGATGGGCGGGTCCCACTCTCGGTTCGTAATTGGGTCCCACTTTGTCAAAAGTAGAGTATGGGATGTTACCTTTTTACCCCTTAACCAGGTCGGCTTAGTGATCTGCCCAAAACACTGAATTACCACCTGGAATTGATTCGGTTTGTATTGGGATCAGGGTCCGGTTTCGCTGAGCCCATTTAATAAGATCTGCTATGAATTTTTTATAGCTTTTTTTTTTTTTTTTTTGTGTGCGTGTGGATTTAATGAGATCGTGTATGTAAGGCGATCAACTGTCTCATAAGATTTGTGCAAGTGTGATACAGCAAATACAAAACCCCTATCTAAGGACAATAATTGGTAAACCCAGTCCAAACCAATAGTGGCTTGGTTCCCTTCTGCGACATTTGACTTAACCAGCAAGTGGATTGGCGTGGATCGTCACACGGTTTAGCCTTATCTCAGCAAGCGGCCTATCTCCCTGACCTGTTTGAGTCTGCACACATCACTCAAATCATTTAGATGATCTTTCTTATACAAATTTAGATCAATTACATAAATCCTGCTACAGGCTTTCATTCCACCAATTACTACTCTTGACAACCACTCTTCTTTTAACACACTGAAACTTACAAGAGTGAAGAGTAGGGAAGAAAACATAAGAATTTGATAATATACTTGGGAATGAGAGGTGATTTATTGGTGTGGGAAAAGATGGGTAAAGAGGTTTAGGGTTTACCTTTTCCATAATGTCAAGCACTTCGAAGCCATGAATGACTTTACCAAAGATGGTGTATAATCCATTGAGATGAGGTTGTTTTGCATAGGTAATGAAGAACTGGCTTCCGTTTGTGTTTGGGCCACTGTTTGCCATCGAGAGCATCCCTCTTGCAGTGTGCTGCATAATAATTATGAGAGAATGGCATCAGGCAAATTATCAAGAACCATACAAAAGGGTTCGAGACTAGAGATAGATATGGATGGCCAGACTCATATCCGTCTAGTCCCACTAAAAAGCTCCCAAGTGGCTTGCACCAGCGGTTATGAGTATGGTTTTGGCAGGGCATATGAGTGACTACTTGGTCAGAAGACATTGATACTTTACCTTAAGAGTTAAAAGGAACGACTAAGGATAGTCTACTGAGACTCAGATAATTTAATGGATTTATATGTTCTTCGTAGTCAAAAGAGAGTTGTGAGCTATTGGAAACCTATATTGGTGGCTGCTATATAGAGTTGTGAGAGATATGAACAAGGCATGGCAGAGTATCATCTATGATCCCTTGGGCAAAGAAAATCAGAGTAGGGAGGATAAAAAGGTGAAAGCATGGGGAGGTGAGAGATGATTGATACCTTGAGGGACTCACGAATCTCGTCATTGAATTTCTTACCCCAGATGCTGGTTCCTCCTTTGCCGGTCCCAGTAGGGTCTCCTCCTTGAATCATGAACCCTTTGATGTTTCTATGAAATATAGTCCCATCGTAGTAGCCACTAGCACATAGAGCCAAAAAGTTCTGCAAAACAAAACAAAAAAAAAGGGAAGGAATTTATTATTAAAAGCTAAGTAAAAAAGGTTTATACACAACAACAGTTCACTGAGAAGAAGACATCACGACGCTAATGGAGGACAAGACAAATTCATAAAATCAAATTCAAACAAATCCTAGTTTTGGAATGGAAAATAAAAACCCAGAGATAAGGGCAGCACAGAGAATCCTCCATAGATGAAGGCTAATTAAACAATCGAGGACCAGAGACTCATTTGAATTTTTGCCTAATTTGCTCAGCTTTTGATCAACAAGACGCAACTAATTTTGTTTTTGTAGAAGAGCAAATTCTAAGATGAAATCGAAAGATAAAAAGTGGGAGAAGAAAGAACCTCAGCACTCTTGGGAACCTCGTCACAGAAGATCTCGCACTTGATATCACCCAGATTCGTGTGCAAAGTTACAGACTTCACAAGCAGGAAATTCCACGTTATTATTATTATTATTTATGTACCCCAAAAAGAAAAGAAAAGAAAAGAAACGAAACAAGGACAGATCAAGACGTCTCACCATTGATGCGACGATGCTTGGATACCGCCAAAACTACTGGAGCTTTTGAGTTACTTTCCTCTTCACTTTTGTTCCTTCCTTCCGTTTTCCAGATTTTTCTGCTGTTCGCTGTTTTGTTGTATTGGGCCACCTTAATGAGAGCGTCGGTCCATTAAGGAAACTACAATCGACCGTCGGTTTAATTTGTATTAGCAACTACCCAAATAAGGGCCACCTTAATGAGATCGTGGGTCCATTAAGGAATCAACAATAGCTTTGATTTGTATTATAGCAAGCTTTCAAGCCCAACTACGTACGTACGTACGTGTGTATTGGTGGGCTGTTTGTCAGAATCTCTAATGCCGTAATTATCCATGGCGACCGACGCGCCCTCTTCCGTCGCCGTCGTCGCCACCACCAGTGAGATTGTTAACGCGGAAAATAAGCTGCCTCGATCGATATTTGACTTGACGGCGGAATTCTTTGACTCGTGTCGGTTGTTGAATCCTTCGGTCAGGTTAGGACCTGTGGGTTCACCCGCTTTCGATCCGGATGCAAGGGAGGAGGCGGCGGAGAAGAGTTCCAAGGACGGCGTCATTTTGGACAGATGGACCTGTAACACTTGTAAAATCGAGTTCGTCTCCCTTGAGGAACAACGCTCCCACTTCAAGTCGGATTTTCATCGCCTTAACGTAATAAATACCTTATCTCTCTCTCTCCCGCTCTCCTCTTTTCAGTTTCCGAGTTACTACTTTGTTCCCATTATCTTTCCAAAGATTTTCGTCCTCTCGATTTGATTCGCAGATCAAGCTGAGTGTTGCTGGGAAGGCTGTTTTGAGAGAAGAAGATGTTGATGAGTTGACATCTGAGTCCATCCAAGACTATGACGTGTCTAGTATATCAGGATCAGAGGACGAAGCTGACCCAAGACCCTTTTTTCACCTTGTTGTTGATAAAAAGAAGCTTTTTTTTCTTCTGCAAACTGGTGAAAAGGTTTCTATCTGGAAATGCTTAATCATGGACGACGCTGAAAGGATTTCATACAAGGATGGCAGAGGAGCTTCTATCGATGATTGTGGGGTCTTGGGCGAGAGCCAAATTACTCAGAGGCTGAGAAATTTGCTTCGAGAGAATACGAATGATAGGCGAATGTGTGTCGTGTTGCTTGCTAGTGCTGGCCACTTTGCCGCTAGTGTCTTTAATGGAAAGTCGGTTGTGGCTCATAAGACATTCCACAGGTACCTCTCTCTCTCTCTTCATATTTCTAGTTCAGAATCTTGTTTCTATATCTACTTACGATAAGTGAAAGTGCACATCTTAAATCCAATTCTCAGAAAACATTAGCACTATCATTTGTTTGAATCGTTACAAGTTGCTTTTGTCAAAGAAACAAAATTTTATATATGATAATTTGCAACACTTAGCTACTCTGAATCTTGTGCGAGTGGGTCTTCCCCAGCGTTTTTCTTGTCCTTTAATTCCTTCTCCCATGTATAGATACGTTGTAAGAGCCAAGGCTGGGAAAAAGCAGTCCACAAAAGATGGGAGCGGGAGAAGCATACACTCTGCCGGAGCCTCACTTCGTCGTTATAATGAACTTGCTTTGAAAAAGGTTCGTCCCTAATCAAGCCGTCATGTTTTGATACTGTTACCTTCGTCTCTCACCCACAGATTACAAAAGGACTTTGCTTTTTTGAAATGCCGTTTATTGCTGATTATATATAATAGGGAAAAAAAGTGCTTAAGAGACGATCTGTTTACTTGTCTCGGAACTTGCTTTGCCAACTTGCTCCTGTTATTGTCTTCTCTTGACATGGTTTTTCAGTTTGTGATTTTCCAGAAGCCCTTATCGCAGATTAGATGGATCTTTCATCCTAAGTGAGGAAAGAATAGCTTAGGGACATTAAAAGAATCGAAAGCCCCATGTACAATATCTTCGGCTCTGCCCTTTTTAAAGGCAAATGCTGGACTCTCCACTTCTGAAGTATATAGTTTTGAAAACGTACCTTAAGTCTTTTTAACGGGTGGAAACATTGGCCGCCTTCATGATGGTTTGTCGTCCTGGGTTAGGATCATAGGAAGGAAAACACTGAACTTTTGTTTATATATTCTTATCCTCTATGAAAATTATACATTGGCTTGTGTAACTCTAATCATCCTTTTTTAACTTTGTTAGGATATTCAAGAGCTACTTGCTAGCTGGAAGCCCTTTTTTGATGGCGCATCTTGTGTGTTTGTTCATGCTCCCTCAAGCAGTAGGCAACTGCTTTTCAATGAAGGCAAATCGTACTTTAGCAGCCAAAACTGCGCTGTACGAAATGTTCCATTTACTATCCGGAGGCCAACCTTCAAAGAATCACAGCGTATATATAATAAGTTGACTCAGGTTGCATATGTAGCTGAGGAAAATTTTGTCAATCCACCAGAAGAAGCCAAAGCGAATATTGTGGTGCACACCCACTCTGAGGATGGTGAAATCTCAAGACACAAAGAGCCTGATGAATCTTCGTCTATCAGCATAATCCTAGGGGAACCAAATGTTATAGAAGAGGATCTCGGGGATGGAGTTACTGGTACCTCAACGCCATTACATGAAGCTGCTAAATCTGGTGATTGTGAGAAAGTTGTGAAGTTACTGGAGGAGGGTATGGATCCTTGTGCTAAGGATGAAAGAGGCAGAACGCCATACATGCTTGCAAATGACAAGGAAGTGAGAAACACTTTCAGGCGGTTTATGGCGTCAAACATTGAAAAATGGAACTGGCATGATGCTAAAGTACCCAGCCCGCTCACCAAGGAGATGGAGGAATCTCAAGCTGCTAAGCAGGTACTTTGCATTTGTTGACTTCAGAAATTTGGTAAGGATTCCGCAATAGGCAAACATAGGAATAGAGCACAGCTCCTCTCTTTATGCACTGGTTTCTTAGGTTAAGCTCTATCCAGGAGTTTATGGATATATGTGGTGGCGGTGTGTGAGGGTCCAAATACAATTATTCATATGGTGTTGTATAAAAGATATGCATTCATGCTCCCATGATTTTGTGTTCAGAGACATCTGGATTCATGTGGGATTCTGTCTGAATCCATCATCTGAGTAACTTGAGTTTGTAATGGTGATGATTGGTACAGGCAGAAAAAGACGCCAAGAAGAAAGCAAGAGCAAAAGAATTGAAGAAACTACGCAAAGCCCGAGAAAAGAAGGCTCAAGTAACGTGTTATTTTGTGCCTTATTTAGAACAAAAATCGGATTAGTCGAGTCAGTTAACTTGTTACCTAACCCTCCTTGTGTTTACAGGCGGAAGCTGCGCAGGCTGAGGAGAAACCGATCTCTAAAGTGGTGAGCTTCACAAACCCAAAAATGTATTAATATGATCTGAGTCTGACTGATATCTACGGAGAAGTGAGGTCAACATTTGTTTTCTCTTTGTCTCAAACTTGTTAATAGGAGGAAGTGAGGAGAGCAATGGCGGCTGAGAGGGAAAAGAGGGCAGCGGCTGCAGAAAGACGGATGGCATCACTTAACATTCAAAGTAGTTCGACGACAGCACCACGGTAGTCATCGTCAGGGAACGACATCCGTTCATATTGTCATGTTTCATTGGTGGGTAAGGGGTTCCATTTCACCGTTATAACTACTAGGATTGCAGTAGATCATGTATGCATCTTCACCCTGAATGTCACTTTACTTCCTTCATTTCTTATATGCATCTCTTCCATTGTTGCAACCATCTTTACTTACAACTCTCTTTACTAAACTGTAGCCAATAAATCTTACTACCTGTAAAGAAAGAAATGTGTGCTATGCGCAAACCCAAATGGAATGATTTACCGAAAAAAAAAAAAAAAACAAAGATAGCGAACAATAGTTGTCTCTGTAAACCAAACCGTTAGGTTCAGTGTTTCGGTCTTGGGAAAATGTAAACCGAATAAACTGAGCTCAAACCAAAAATCAAATCGGAAACAAAATGTGGAATCTGATTTGGGAAAACCGAAAACGGAAAACACACAACAAAGGGAAGCAAACCAGAAAGAACCGGGTGTCGTTCGCATAAAAAAAGTTCCCAATTTGATTGTCAGCGAGAGAGAAAGAGACAGAAGAGGAAGCAGTAAGAATGGCGTCGGAATTGCCGGAGGCGACAGTGCAGAACATTCTGGACCAAGATTCTCTCAAATGGGTTTTCGTTGGAGGGAAAGGAGGGGTCGGTAAGACGACATGCAGTTCGATTCTGGCAATTTGTCTGGCCAGTGTTCGATCTTCCGTTCTCATCATCTCCACCGACCCGGCGCACAATCTCAGTGATGCGTTTCAGCAACGCTTCACTAAATCGCCCACTTTGGTTCAAGGATTCTCCAATCTCTTTGCCATGGTATAAATCGATCTCCTTTCCTAGATCGTAGGTAGATAGGTGGCTTTTAGAGTTTGGTACCTTTTGCACCTGGATTTGATCTGAAATAAAGGCAGCTGGAGGTTCTCTGAATCAAATCTCAATCTCGATTGCTGTATGTGGAATTCAGTAGTCCAGATTGAAGTGCTTTTTTGTATTCGTCTTATGAATTTTACGTATATCCTACGAAATTTTTGCAGTCCCCAAAATTGAATGTTGGCCGTGATAGCTATAATTCAAGGCTGGTTATCAGGTCACATTCATTGTCAATTCGAACAGAGCTTTTCGAAATTTGTTTTGTTGTTTTTAATTTCTGGTAACAGAAAGGCTTGATGATGAGTCTATTATGGCTAATCTTCTAAGATTGAAGCTCTTTAGGTGTGTCTGCGTCTATGTATTTCTACACATACTATAAGCAAATGCTTCTCTGATATCCCATTTCATTCCTTCACCTCTTGATAGTGAATCTTGTTTGCTTCCCTCAGGAGGTGGATCCTACTGTTGAAACTGACGACATGGCTGGTCCTGAAGGGATGGATAGTTTATTCTCTGATTTGGCCAATGCGATTCCTGGAATCGATGAGGCTATGAGTTTTGCTGAGATGCTCAAGTAATTATCACACTACTCCATGCTCCTTTTTCTTCTTCTAACACTTCTCTCGCCATTAACTTTGTCATGTTTTGACATGCTTTTGTTTCCTTAGGTTGGTGCAGACAATGGATTATGCAACTATTGTGTTTGACACCGCTCCAACTGGACATACTCTCCGTCTCTTACAGTTCCCCGCCACACTTGAAAAGGGGCTTTCCAAATTGATGTCGTTGAAGAGTAGATTTGGTGGCTTGATGAATCAGGCATGTCTTAAAGCTTGTGGAACTCAGTATGTTTGGCAATTGTTAATTACTCTTTGGGGGATCTTCTTTGGCTGATTTTTCAAGGGTATTGCAGATGAGCCGTATGTTTGGCATGGAGGATGAGTTTGGAGAGGATGCTCTGTTGGGAAGACTCGAGGGCTTGAAAGATGTGATTGAGCAAGTAAATCGGCAATTTAAAGACCCGGTAACATTTTCTTCACGTGTTCTTTGCTTTTTCTTTCCAGTTCAATTTCTTCTTTCTGTTCACGATTTTGGTTTTGTATTACTGTTCCATTTGCTATACTTGTTTTTTCGCATTTGTGGTTACTTTCCATATGTGGTGTCACTGTTCTGTAGGATTGTATTTGACAGCATGGATCTGCATTGGTGAATTCTGATTCTGCAATTTGATAAACGCAGGATATGACAACGTTCGTTTGTGTATGCATCCCTGAGTTCTTGTCTCTCTACGAAACAGAGAGATTAGTTCAGGAACTCGCAAAGTTTGAGATCGACACGCATAACATTATCATCAACCAAGTACTATATGACGACGAAGGTGGTTACTTTTTGCAGATGTTTTTCCACCTGTGTTTATCTTCTCGTTTTAAACTATTTACAAATTTAACGACTATTCTCTCACTTGCCTCTTCTCTTCTCTAGATGTGGAATCCAAGTTGCTTAAAGCAAGGATGCGGATGCAGCAGAAGTATCTTGATCAGTTTTATATGCTATACGATGACTTCAATATCACAAAACTTCCTCTGCTTCCGGAAGAGGTAAGAACGCATGAGATTGAATAGAGACGAGAAGGAATCTAACTGAATCGATCCAAAACCAAATACTCATACTCTGAAGATATAACTTATATCCTGAGATTTAAACTTGTTGTGGAATGTGGATGTTTGAATCACAGGTCACAGGGGTTGAAGCCTTGAAGGCATTCTCGCATAAGTTCTTGACGCCGTACCATCCCACCACAAGCCGAAGCAATGTAGAAGAGCTGGAGCGGAAAGTACACACGTTGCGTTTGCAGCTGAAAACAGCTGAAGAAGAACTCGAACGGATCAAAAGTTGCTAAAGATAAGACTTTGTTCATCCCTTTAATCTTAAGTTTCTTGCTCGACCAGATTCTCGGAAGTCACTTGCTTTCTACTTGGCATCTTCTGGATCTTATTGAGCTTCTTCTTGTTGCTGTTATAAACAATTTATAGGTGGAAAATTATAAGGGTTTTTTTTGTGTACTCAAATGTCTTTCTCTCTAGTTCTTCATGTGGCCAAGAAACTCTTTACAGTACAGGGATCAAACGTAATAATCTTTTGCGTTATTTTATTGTTATGCAGTGTTTTCAGTTGTAATAATCAAAGACTGCGTATTATTTTGACTCCGTTTTATATTACACTAGGTGTTTTTTTTTTTTTGAGTTAATGGGACTGAAGTAATTAACTTTCGAGGTCTTCGACTAAAATTAATATGGAGGGGTCTTGTCAGAAAAGAATAATAGTGAAGGGGTCTTTTCATCCAAACAAACAAATCTGGGTTTGTAGGCTAAGAACAAAAATGTGAATAGGTGTGCCCCTGTATCACAACCCTTAAATCAAAATGTTGATTAACTCTAAACATGGTGGAAGAAACTTAAAGTACAGATTAAAGTACAAAATTAACGCCAAACTATCACAAACATCAACCAGTTTATAAGAACCACTTTGTACACCACAAATCATGAATCATAAGTTTTTATATACACTATATATGTAGAATGTGTAAAGTTGATCATTCCAATGTTAACTCTCCTGAAATGATGTCCACAAAAGTGTTGGGAAAAAAAAAAAAAAAAGAACCACTGCTTCATTATTTATATGTCAAATGGTTAGATTCTCCTGTATGGCTATGAACGATCCGACAATGTTACCTCCGACGTCCGGAAACAACGCCTCACTCCCAGGAAGTGGTCGGACTTTACCTTTCCGATCGACTTCCACTGGATACTTTAACAGATGTCCTCTCATGTCTGAGACTTCTTCAGCTGCAAATTGTTTCCAGTTTCTCTCTGCCATTGTTTTCACTTTCCTTACACATTCTATACTTTCAGGTTGCGTGAAACAGTCATCTAATGTTGCCATATGTTCTGCCCAAAGCGACATTCTGTATCCATAGATCTGCACCGGAACAAAAAAAGCCAATGATCCAAATTCTAGAACCATAATATGGACTCGCAATTGGTTCATCTCTACGTACTTATCGGGATTTACCTGACCCCTTGGACCAGAATGTTTCCTTGCCCATGTATGCTGAGGCTGATAAGCTCCCATTGCAATCTCTGTATCTCTGGTGCCTTCCATTGATCGTTGGTTTATATTTGCCGATCCAATTACTACGTATTCATCATCTACGACCATCCCTTTCGAGTGAACATAGATCATAAATCTTCTGCTTTTCCGACTCAATGCCTGCGACACCATCAGGAATCATCATCTCAGCAACATGATCAATTTACACAGAAGGCAGTCTCGGGTTTAGTTACCTGTGGAGTGTTTGCGTTGCTAGGACTTCCTGTTCCCGAGTTATCGATTCCATCCACCATTTCTCTGTTGCCAAGACAGAAGAAATTGAGGTAATCTTGTGGGGAGAATGCTCCCTCAAGTCCGGTCTCCACTAACGCCTTGTAGATAGTCTCATACATCATCTGCATAGTCTTGTGCTGCAACGATGATAATATTGACATTCAGTTTCAATATTCTACTCAGTTTTTGATTTCTGATTTGTGAAATGAAAAGGAAGATTATGGCTTAGACAATCACGCAACAAGAATTAAGTACCTGCCAATATAGAATCCTCTGAGTAGCAGCACCAGTTGGAACACCTTCTGGCCACATTGGAATGACAATATATGCAGCAAAGCGTTCATTTGCCCTAATCTTTTCAGCTATCTTTAACGCAATTTCCATAGGAATCAAATTGTTCGCACCTACACAACATTGTATAGCAGTGTTGAGAGCCAATACAACTGAGGGAAAAGATAAGAAACCTCTTATATCATGAAGAAAAATCAGACACTGACACAAATAATAAAGTCCCCTAAAGCTTAGTACAAAGTGTATAGCAACATAGTTGACAATAATAATAGTTTCATAGATGGTTGTAACACGTGAACAATTAAAAATACATCGACAAAACCGTGTGATGTCTATCCTAGGACAATGATTCATAATTGTAAGAAAAAACTTAGGTTTTTGTATCCTTGAAATAAACAAGCAGAGACATATAACCAAACCTATGTCCTTGTGCGCGTTCCAGTTGTAAGAAGACCCAATGAAATACTGATTCTCAATATATATGAAGTGTTGGGCCGCACGAATGGCCTTGACATACGCTGTGTGTATGCTCATATCAATGAGTACGTTCTTCCCACACACCAAGTTCTATCCAAAACAAAAACCTTTTCATGGATTAATTTTTCGAAATATTTAGACACCCAAAAACGTAATGATAGCTAAAGATTCCATTGATTTTCAGTCACCTTGCATGTAGCGTCTTTTGGATCCTTTGGGAAACCTTTCACAGAGTTTGAATCGATTGAACGGAAAATCTGAATCAAATCAGAAAAAACATCAGCTTAGCCTGCGTAATATGAACCACGACTATATATTACCAACATACAGATTTAATTTTCCTGGACAATTTCTTTTGACAAAATTTCAATTTGCATGATATCTATTGTAATATGACTGATTTCATCGACTTTGCATGATAGTCTCAATGAAATCTCTATATAAAGGTAATCCTGAAAGACCCATTTCATATCGATGGCTACATATAGAGAGAAGAAACCGGCACAAGGAAACTGATGTTAGACCTTATGTTGCTAAACGAGTCTAATCACTAATTAGCATATCCTCAATCAAGGTAGCAGACACATACAAGGAAATAATGAATATTGGTTGGTTTCACCTAAATGCTAAAGTTCATCCACTCTTTCTCTTCATCTCCAACTCCAATGTAATGCTAAAACTGACACAAGATCTAAATCATGGTATCATAAATTACTCAGCCTCTAAGGTCTTCTTCTATATAGTACCAGTTTTGATATTATTACCTGAACATGCCAAGCCTCAGGATCGTTCTCGCTAATAGTAGGTGTATCAGAAACTCCTACTATATCTGGAATCCTATCGATCCTCAACAACGCATCATCATAGGAAGTCTTAAACTTCTTGATCCCGCTAGGCTTCGCAGCCTTCAACCATCTCTCCTCGAAATTCGTTAGTACATCATACGCAGCCGGGCCATCAATCTTACTGTGCAAGTCATGCCACGGCTCTCTTGGACATCCGGAAAGGTTTCCCTGATGAGATGATGACACTTTTAAGTAAAATTAAGGTTATCCCATTCAGAATATAATGATTGGCTATCATATGGTTATCAATTTTCCAGCTCGATAAATTTTGATGTTTACAAATGAAAAAATCCACCAGGGGAAGCCATGCGAGATTGTGAAGAGACAACAAAAAATTTGGAGAACGTTTGGAAGACAAGTTCTTCTCTAAAGAATCAAAAACTAGCTATCTGGTTATGTATGATAAAGAGATCATATTCAGAAGGAAAGAAAAAAGAACGGACTTCGCTCCTACCTACCGTTCAAGGTAATCCCTTACTAATTAATTGCCAAAAAAGCTACACAATTCTGAAACGAAAGAGGATATTAACAAACTGTACCGTAAAGGTGGGGTTGTGAAAATCATCTCTATGAACGGTTTGTAGTGTCCTGAACAACGGATGTTGAGGAGTGTCATATCGGCCATCACACAGATCAAGCCCACCGACAAAAGCTACAATTTTCCTTCTGTTAGCACCAGCATCGGCATCCACTATTACGTTTTTTTGGTGGTGTGTATAGATTGTCCCAACTTCCTGATAGACTAAAATTTAGTTAGAAGTTGGATACCTAGTTTAACCCCCCAAAAAAAACAGAAAGTGATACTCTACCCTCTGCTTGACCCAACTATGTCGCTTTCCAGCATTACGGGGGCAGAGCAGGACTTGAACTGAGGAGTGCTTAAAGAAACGGCGTGTCTCTTCATCATGGGTGGCCATAACGCCATCCTTTACCGTTACCAAGTTGAGTCAAAAGATATAACTAATATGAGACACCATAGATTTGACAAACCATGCCAGATATATATGGCACATATCTTGAAATGAAGTAGTAATTACTACATAAATCAAGCTTTTCCGAAATTTCAAACTCATTTGGCTTAATGATTTACAGACGGAAACTTGTTAATGTAAAGAAACAAAAAATGTCATGAAACCAGAGCCATCGGTAAAAGAAACTCTAACTATGTTCAGAGTTCTACAATCTACACACTAGATATGGGAAATATTAATTAGAAAATAAAGAAGAAGAACAAAAAGAAATGGTAGCCAAGGGTGTGTGTAACGTACTGTTTTATAACCCAAGATGCTACGTGAAGTTGGGTCATCCCAAACTAAAAGCAGGACTCTGACACCTTCTTGGGACTTCGATCGTAGGAGCTCACCAAGAGTACATTCCGACGCTGGACCTACTTTATCCCGAACCAGCCTAACTTTGTGCCACACTGACCAACCAGTGATATAAATTAAACGCCTCGCCTGGCGTATGGCATCAAACATATCATGCCAACACTTGCCATGTTGGTAAGACATTCCATTGTCTAGTCTGATACCCGGGAGCATCCCTTCTGGGACATGTGCATCTTGGTACAACGTCACAGTTCCGCCTTTTCTAAGAGGAAAATATGTTCCAGGTACACCCTGGTAGTCAGGACCTGCCCCAACTCCATGATGATAAACACTAAGTTTTTCCATAGGAGTATACTGGATCGACAGTGATAAGTTAGCCCCTGGTTTACAAGGCTTCCCGTTACTACTTAGAATCGGAAAAGTGCCTTCAACTTTGGCGCCTGAGTATATCTGTTCTACCGGGATTGTAACGAATCCTATAAGCTGTGAGCCAACAACATCACTGTCTTTAACAACAAAATGAACTTCTGCAGCATGATGAGCAACAGGAACATAAAAATGCTGCATCCAAACAGGGTTTTCGCTGTTGCTCATAACATAAGTTCTTCCAATAACAGCACCAGCGACAGATACAGAAACGTAAGGATCACTGGTAATTTTCCTGCTAAGCTGGCCTTCGATTTTTCCAGGCAGTCTTCCAAACATGTCACCGAGGGTCTTATGGAACATATCCATGTTTGGGAGATTTTTAGCATGGTAGATCCAGATGTCCAAATTGCCATGCAACAGTACGACCTTCAAGGAGCCTTTACCAAAGAGTGTCATCTGCATGTCGGCGCTGTGTGGGGATTCAGAAGATGCATAGCCAGGAGTATAAGAAGTTGAGGAATCCACTCGGTCTAAGACTGGGAGATGAGAGTTGCTGGGAAATGAGCTGTTAGGGTAGCCATACAGTTCCCCAGGACGGCTTTGCCAGGAGTTGGAAGGGTAGGAAGATAAATGTGGAACGGAGGGGGCAGAGTGGTTATCAGAAATGCGGAGATCACCAAGAAGTTCATCGACGGGAGGATAAGAAGAGCCAGAATTGGTTGCATTATCATGAGGCGTCGTTCCGACAGAAGTGAGACAGTCTTGCCTACGATATTCGGGATAGGATTGAGTTTTAGCGGGAGGAGGAGGCTCTTGGGGTTTAGGATCAGGCGAGTATTGGGCAGGCTCTTGATAAGGATAGTAAGGAGGCGGGCCATAGGTACCCTGCGGCTGAGGATAAGAAGGGTAAGGAGAAGGTTGGTAGTCGAAAGAATGGCGGTGATACTCTGGAGGAGGAGCAGGGAGAGATGAAGAATGTGGGGGGTAGTCCAATGGGCCCGAATGAGAACCTGAAGCGTGCTGATGAAGCGGAGGCGTTGCATAAGGTGGCGGTGGAATTGCGTAGGGAGGTGGTGGGTAAGGATAGTAAGGAGGAGGAGGAGGATATGCATCTGAGCTGGGAGGTCTATAAGGACCTGCTGTTGCTGCTGCTGGGTATGGGTATGGAGGGTAAAGGTACTGACCATTAGGGTATGGATAACGTGAACCATAATTCTCCATTTTTTCTTCACAAAACCAAAGCTACAATCACTCGGATCTCCAGCTGATTCCTCTGCCACAAAAATTCAAAGTAAGATCAATCCCTCGAAACAACAAATCAAGGTTAACCCCGACGACTCAAATTCATCCCAGAATCTAAGTTTTACATGGGGACATATAGACAGCGATTCAAATAAATACACAACACAGGAACGAAAATCTTCAAAATAACTAGACGGAGGTTTGCGATTATGACGATAGTCTTACAGATTCCGACGAAAATGGAGAAACTTACCTTTGGTGAAGCTGAGGAATGGTGGGACCTTACGGATCCGTCGCGTACGAAACCCCGAGGAGGGAGAGGATTATAAGAAATAAATACGAATCCCAAACGCGTCTTTTTTTTTTTTTTCCAAACTCCTGCCGATGTTGATGCATAAACCGGCTATTCCAGGTTCCCAATCCCAATGTTTCTCCTTGTTTTGGAAGAGACTTAATATAGCCGGTTGCATATTTCCAGCTTCGTCACGTGTACTCATCTCTTTGGCCTAATTCACCAGTACTATATCTATATATATATATTTTTTAATTCTATATTTTTATGTCTGAATATCTATCTATTTATATTTTGTTCATATAGCTCTTTTTACATGATCAGATCGCGTATTTAGTTCACCATATGAGTAAATTCCTCCAACGAAATATATATAGTAACGTTTTTTAAGAGAAAAATGAAAATATATGTTTATATATTTTTGATAAGAGAAAGAAGTATATGCATATAACGGTAAGCTTCTGTTCATCAAATATTTAAAATGAGATAATTGAGTTTCATGATTTTATGTTTCTTTGGTAATAAAAATGGCAGTAAGAACACAATATTACTCCCACGTCACCGCGATTGGGCTTCTGACCATGTACTTGTCACATATCCAAAACAAAGCTCCAAATGAAGAAGATGAATTTATGGAAGCTTCTGCAACAACCGTCACCGTATAACTCAACCTCTCTCGAACCTTGTGGAACTTTAGAACCTTGGGCTCCACCCTCACCTTCACACCTTTTGGCTCCTCAACGTGAGCCATATACTCACACGACGGTGACCCAACGTTCGTCACAGTCCTCTTATATGATCTCTCGGTTTTCGACTTGGCGCCATTGACCAAGTTCACCGCAAATGACGGATAGTTCAAATCACCGGGACTAGTAGGACTAGGAGGACACGTGTACTTGGTGCCGGAGAACAAGCGTATTCTCTCGCTCGTGTAATTTAAGCTGCACAAGTAGTTAAGATAGTCGACGGTTGAGAGGTCGTATACCAGTCCCGGATCTACCGCTCGCCCTGCCTCCACGTGTCCCGCGCCAAAATCAAACGCTGTGGCCGTTGAATTCGGTCCCGCGGCCTTATCTCCAATCGGTCGATTCCTGTTGTCGATGGTCCTCGCCGTCGTCATAAGCGCTGATTTAATCATCGCCGGTGACCAGTCGCCGTGCACGGATTTGATTAGAGCGGCGATTCCGCTGACGTGGGGGCAAGCCATGGAGGTTCCAGAGATGATGTTGAACTGGACGCGCCTCGGGTCGGATCTGAGGAGGCTAGGGCTCGAGAACGGCGACCAACCGGCGAGGATGTTCACACCGGGAGCTGAAATGTCCGGTTTAACGATCTCCGGACCGGCGACACTAGGTCCCCTAGATGAGAACGCCGCGACGATCGGAGCGGTTGCACCGTACGCGGTTCCTCTGAATCGAATAGATGCGACGGTGGCGTTTGCCGCACCACCTCCGCCGGCGAGATAATTTAGCAAGACTTTTCCGTCAGAAAATCCGATAGAAACCGCCGGCAAAACGTGAGGATCAGTTAGGAGCTCCTCTCCTTCCGTCTCTCTGCTCACAAGAAGCATTGCTACTCCGCCGTTCCGTTTAACCTCTTCCCCCTTTGCCGTTCTGCCGCTGCCTCCTCTCAAGCAAATGACGATCTTACCCTCAACGAGTTCTCTCCTGAGGGAGTTCCCAACACAGAATTCGGCCCCGCTTCCTCCTCCGGCCGTTCTGTTAAACGCTAAAGACAAATTCTCAAAGCTTTTCCCTTTATACAAGGACGATCCCACTAGCTTTTTACCGGTCCCGATCCGGACAATCGCCGGAAACGTTCTGTCCGTATAACTAGCGGCAACGGTCATCAACCACGGAGCTCCGTTGCTCAGTGTGGATGTAGTTGGACCTGAGTTACCCGCAGAGCAAGAAACGAAAATGTTCTTTTGCATCGCTCCAAACCCAGCGATCGCGAGCGGGTCGACGTAAAACGGACGTGAAGATCCACCTAGCGAGAGAGAGATCACATCAACACCGTCTGAAATGGCTCGGTCAATGGCTGCCAATACGTCGGTGCTGGCGCAACCTAACGCCCAGCAAGCTTTGTAAGCAGCGATCCTCGAACTAAACCTCATACCGGAAGCGAAAAGGCCTTTCGCTTGCCCGAAAAAACTCGCTTTCGGGACAATGTCTCCGGCAGCAGTCGAGGCTGTATGGGTCCCGTGTCCTTGTACGTCTCGTGCCGACCTATGCAATCAATTAGTCACGCTTTTTTTTTGTTGCAATTTTATGAGAACCTTCTTAACCACCAAATCTTTCAAATTACAAGGTACATTCTTGTTACTAAGACTAAGTTATTGTATGGGTCTTAATTATAAAATAAATAGATAAAATTGTTTTTATCAATTTAATGATGATTATTAACTAATTAAAAATATAAGTTTTAACTTGTAAATTAGTTATGAAAATTATATGATATAATGGTCAGTCATTTCTTAAATTTATGGCATGTTTGGAATCCAAATCTAGCACTTTGAAATGGATAATAAAATAATTAAGATAAGTTAACCAAAAAGACTTGTTAAATAGTGAAAGACTTTAAGTACAGTAAGTAGCATTCTAATTCTTTTCCTTTTAATTGGTTTGTGTTCTTTTACAGGGAGATAATTCTATCTTATCAAAACGATGCTCGGTTCGACGTTATGTTATACACAACGTTATCAAAGTAGATCAGAATTTAATTTACCCAGCTAAAGTTAAATTTGCATGTAATTAATATTGGAAGTTTTTCTTCGCATTAATAGAGAATAAAGAATGTGATATAAATAGACGTTGAAAATTAGTGTTACAATCATTAGTTTTTCAACCATCTAACCTGAAATCCGTGGTTTCGTTGATTTTTCCAACGACGGATTCGTAGCCTTTGTAATACGCGCCAGCTCCAATGATCTTCTTGTTACATGACGAAGAAGAGAAGTTTGTGCCTTCATCGCACGAACCTCTCCATCTAGACGGGATCGGAGGCATGTGCGTGTCTCGGAAGCTCACGTGCTCCGGCGAGATCCCAGTGTCCACAAGGCCGATGATAACGTCCGAAGCTAGACTCGTCTCGTTCCAAAGTCCGATCCCAAACTCGAGACCAAGAAACTCGGGAGAATGTGTTGTGTGTAGAGACAAGAGCTCGTCTGGATACGCCGAGATAAAACCTTTAGTGTTCTTCACTGTCTCAAGCTGGTCGTCGGTGAGAGTCGCGGAGAAACCGGACATGACATTTTCGTAAATATAGTGGATCTCTGGGAGGAAAAAATCATCGTCGTCTTGAACATTCTCTGTTTGGAGTGAATTTAAAAGTGAAGTTACGAGGTGTTTGGTATTGGTTTTGACAGTGTGGATCACGTAGGTTTGTTTAAGGGACGAAGCATTTGATGTGAAGAAAATGAAAAAGAAGAAGAAGAGGAAGAGTAATGATCTGACGAACATCATGGGACGGTTGTCGTTAAAAGGAAAGAAGAGCATTAAAGAAGTCGATGTATCTATGATTCTTACGACTCGTCTCTATATATGTGTATATAACACATAAAAAGATATGTGTGACGTGTGAACACTGTGAGCTGTAAGCTGAGGAAAATGTGACTCGAAAGAACAATATAATATATAAATGTTAACCCAATGAAATACGTGATGTTAACTTGTAACTGTCGCTATTGTGTGGTTCTTGCGCGCGTCTGTTACTTAATGTTGCTTTAAGAGTCGTGGGTTCATTTATAATTTTGCCAACAAATGCAAGCATATAGGCGTAATGAATAGTGAGGGATAAGTTTAGCCTTTCATCCGTAAAATCCTTAGCTGATTGTGCGCAGAATTGTGATATATGTCTATTCATTTTGCAATTATGATAAAATAAACTTTGCAAAAAGAAAAAAAAAAATTCACAATTAAGCTGAGCTACTTGCTCAACAATTTAATTAAATCTCTCCATCACACATAAATGTTGACTGTGTTATGCAAGTCGTGAAAGTTAAGTATATTTAATTCATATCGCGTAATGTTCCACAATGTGATAATTTAAAAATATTCCGCAAATATTAACCAGTAAAAAAATATCCCCATAAATATAGCAGTTTTTGAGGTTATGTTAAAAAAAAGAGAGAGAGAGAGAAAAGAAAAAGTAGTTTTGATATTGGAAGAAGGACGGGGATGCAGCTTCCACCGCCGGTAGGTGACATTAAATGAGGGGGACAATGCAATGATAATTGGGGCGTGACTTATTTCTTAATACTTACTTCTTCTTCTGATTCAAATCATTGTTTTCAAGCCAAGTTTGAACACGTAAGCGACGACGACTAACGTTGTTTTTTTTTTCCACTCCTATGAACGTCAGAGATATTCATCTTATCTTCCCTTTAAAGAAAGGATATGTAGTACATCAAAATAGTTGGGTTTATATTGTTTTGGGTGATCTTCATGGACATCAACTTTTATATAAATGAACCAATCAAACAGAAAGCCCGTCTAGCTCAGTTGGTAGAGCGCAAAGCTCTTAACCTTGTGGTCGTGGGTTCGAACCCCACGGTGGGCGTGTATTTTTAATTTCTACTCTTTTTTTTTTTAATATAAAAGACTAATGAGCGACGTATTTCCCCGTGGTAATAATTGGGCTTAAAACAAAGAGCCCACTTAAGATGAGCCCATATTCGTGGCGGGTGACGATTCCTTATAAGAAGAATAGATCAGTGAGTGAGAAGCGAATCCACACTCCATAACGGTAAGAAACTAAAACATCTTTTGTGGGTTCGGCGATTTGGCTGTGCAGTGTGGTCTTCCGTTTGTTTAATTACCGCAATTGATGGGTGTGGGAGGAAAGTTCTGGGATTTGTTGAGACCTTATGCTCGACATCATGGTTCTGATTATCTCAGAGACAAACGAGTCGCCGTTGATCTTTCCTTCTGGATCGTTCAGCATAAGACTGCCGTTAAGGGTTTTGCCCTTAAACCTCACCTCAGACTCACTTTCTTCCGAACAATCAATCTCTTCTCCAAGGTCCCTTTTTTTCTTTCAATCGTTGCTTCTCTTGTCTTTCTCATTATGTATGCTTCAGTTGAATTCCCGATTTTTCGTCTCCCAGTCTTTTTATTTTATTTTATTTTTGGGGTTCGTTTTCTCTTTCTAGGAATGTGGGTTCTCGGAAATCCGTTTATTACAACTTGGTTTCCGTGTCGTAATGATCATAATGCGGTTTAGGGTTTTGCAGTTTGGAGCGTACCCAGTTTTTGTGGTTGATGGAACACCTTCACCCTTGAAATCTCAGACGAGGATCTCCCGGTTTTACCGATCTTCTGGAATTAATACTTCGAGTCTGCCTGCGATTGAAGACGGTGTCTCGGTCGAGAGAAATAAGCTGTTTTGTGAATGGGTCAGGGAATGTGTGGTAAGTCCGGTTCCCCTTGAAGATGCTAGTTTTTGTTTGGCATTATCTTCTTATCAACCTTTTGCTTCTTTAGGAGCTACTCGAACTGCTCGGTATCCCGGTTGTGGTAGCAAAATGTGAGGCTGAAGCTCTCTGTGCACAATTGAATAGCGAAGGTTATGTGGATGCTTGCATTACTCCTGATAGTGATGTTTTCCTCTTTGGTGCTAAGTGCGTTATCAAAGGTTTCAAGCCTAATTCAAGAGTAAATCTTCTTCTTCCGTAACTCTGTGTTAGACTCTGACTCGCTAATGGATTGACCTTTTTTACCCGATCGAATCGCATTGTGTGTAGGAGCCATTTGAGTGCTACTATATGTCAGATATTGAAGCTGGCCTCGGTCTGAAGCGGAAACACTTGATAGCTATGTCTCTATTGGTTGGAAACGACTATGATTCAGGTGGCGTTCTTGGGATTGGTGTGGATAAAGCACTTCGCATTGTCCGTGTCTTCTCTGAAGACGAGATACTCGAAAGGTATTAATAATCCATAAGTCTTTACTTTTCTTTGTGACTGGTCATTTCTTGAACGTGTTGAGATATTTCATGTAGACTAGAAGACATTGGAAAAGGGTTGAAACCTGTAGTTAATGGTGGAATCATCTCCGAGATAAGAAGATTTCCTCACTGTTCTCGTTGTGGACACCCAGGCAGCAAAAGAACCCATTTCAAGTCCTCTTGCGAGCATTGCAGCTGTGATAGTGGTTGCATTAAGAAACCATTAGAGTTTAGATGTGAATGCTCCTTTTGTTCCAAGGATCGAGATTTGAAGGAACAAAAGAAAACCGAGAATTGGTGGATCAAGGTCTGCGATAAAATTGCTCTAGGGCCAGAATTTCCCAACAGGAAGATTATTGAACTGTATCTATCCGATAGTTTCACAGGTATGAAATGACTTAACAACAACTTAGTGTCCGCATTACATGATTCGTGTTCTGAGACCTAATCTTTATGTTCTTCTGAAGCAGAAGATGGCTCTTCAATCTCGTGGGGAACTCCTGATACCGAAATGCTAGTGGATTTCATGGTTTTCAACCTGCATTGGGATCCTTCTTATGTTAGAAAAATGTTGCTTCCGATGCAGTCGACCATTTATCTAAGAGAAAGGGCAAGAAACAACACCGGAAATCCATTGTTATATGACCAGTACGAATTCCATTCAATCAAGTGCATAAAAATTAGGTATGGGCATCAGTCCTTTGTGATAAGGTGGAGAAAACCCATATCTACAGGTGTTCTTACTCAGGGCGAGGCAGAAATACCGATTGTTGTATGGGATGAAGAAGTGGTCGAAGACGAGGAGTCTGTTGATCCCTTAGATGGGTTAAATGAACCACAAGTGCAAGATGATAACGGTGACTGCTCTTTGCTGACTGATGAATGCATAGGACTTGTCCAGTCTGCTTTCCCTAATGAGACAGAGCATTTCCTGCATGAGAAGGTAATGTGAATGGTTCTTTCTCTTGATATTGTTTTGTTCCTTTTTGCTGCTCTTTGCCTGGTTGGCTTATTGTTTGTTGTAAAACTGTCAGAAATTGCGCGAGTCGAAAAAGAAGAACGTCTCTGAAGAAGCAGCATCATCAAGATCAAAAACAATGGGTGTACGAAGAAGTATTACCAATTTCTACCGTTCAACGAAAGCAGCAGCAACACCAGCTCAAAGTATAGACACAGGGGGGAGCTTAATAGCGTCTGCTTCTGCTGAAAAGAAGAGACAAGAAACTTCGTCTACTAGTAGTAGCTTTTCAAAGTCTGTAAGGCGTCGTCTTTTGTTTGGATAGACAATTCTTGATTCTTAGTAAACCCAATTTTGGGTCTGTATATAAAGGAACCATCTTTAAATCTTTTCTGTAGTAGATTATCTAGTTTTCTTCCGCTGGACTTTGACCATCTGTGAAGTCTTCAAATTGAGTAAGCAAATAATATTTTTTTCTGTCTTAAAAGGTTCTTTTTCAAAAGGGTAAAACAGAAAATGGTGCTGCCCAGGATCGAACTGGAGACCTTTTGCGTGTAAGGCAAACGTGATAACCACTACACCACAGCACCGTATGCTTTGAAGTACCAATTGTTTTTATAACGATTTTTGTATAAAAACAAATGAAATGGGAAAAACGGCGCATTTGAACAACAAACTGAAGGTTTGGTCTTATCGGGAGCAAAGAGGATGAGTGTGGTAATAACATCAAGCATCAATCCCAAATCTCCTTCGGCGTCTCGAACGTCTCCGTCATGGAGAAACAACGGAGACAGTTCTCCCTCACTATTGTTTTTGAGGGAAATATCCGCCTCTTCCTCACGGCGGAGCTCGAATATCCCTCTAACGAAGGTGTCTTGCGCCAAGAGCCCAGATGATTACCACGCAACCCTCAAATCTCTCAATTCTCGAGGCCGGTTTCCCAGAAAATCCCTTGGACAGGTAAATAGACACAGACATTTATTTCTCTTTGAGGTTCCTGCGCTTGTACATTTAATTTAATTATCTGCTTCGTTGAGACAAATGGTCGAACACCATGTTTTTACCTTAAGCAGAATGATAGAAACTTCTGTACGTTTGTTTGTGTCATGTCACAGCATTACATGCTGAATTCAAATATCAACGATCAGCTAGCGGCTGCGGCTAATGTGAAAGAAGGGGACTTTGTGTTAGAGATTGGTCCTGGGACTGGCTCTTTGACCAATGTTCTCATCAATTTAGGTGCTACAGTTCTTGCCATCGAGAAGGTTTGCTACACTCCCACGCCATTAGTTGATGCACCTTTTGTTTGTTTATACGCAGCACCAAAATGTTGATACTAACCAAAATCTTTAGGATCCTCATATGGTGGATTTGGTGAGAGAAAGATTCGCAGGTTCCGACAAGTTCAAAGTACCACCAACAACTCAACTCGTGTGTTTTGTCTGTGATTGCTTTGGTTTTTTTTAAGCAGGACTATTAGAGGGATTTCTGGGCTCAGGGAAAAGTTGATATCAGTCTTCACTTTTTTCTGATCACATGGCTACATTTGTAGGTTTTGCAAGATGATTTTGTCAAGTGTCACATCCGCTCTCACATGCTCTCCATTTTAGAGAGTAGAAAGTTATCAGATCCAGATTTTGCTTTTGCAAAGGTCACAAGTTTCTCTCTTTTGGATCACTCTGCACCATATTTTAATCTTAATATTGATTATTTACACAGTGGTATTGTGTATATTATTAATGCAGGTTGTGTCCAACTTACCTTTTAATATTAGTACTGATGTTGTCAAGCTTCTACTTCCTATGGGTGACATCTTCTCACAAGTTGTTCTCTTACTCCAGGTAAAGCACAAGTTGTTCTCCTCGTTTCAAAAAGGATCATCTCAGATACTAAAGCATTTTTTTGTGTGGCTAATATTAGGATGAGGCAGCTTTGCGATTGGTTGAGCCAGCATTGCGAACATCCGAATACCGACCCATCAACATTTTGGTCAACTTCTATTCAGGTACCTGTTCCATGATCGCCATTTTAATGTTGCAAATCTTGTGATTCTTAATGTCGTTTTTCGCTGGAAACTGTGTTAACGTCCTTTGTTTCAAGAACCGGAATACAATTTCAGAGTTGCTAGGGAGAACTTCTTCCCTCAGCCAAAGGTATATTCACAATTTTATTTTAGTTCTCCAAACTTTTGCATCACAAGAAAATAAATGGATACCAATTACGCTGCTTTACCCTTGTGCTCCTTGCAGGTTGACGCTGCTGTTGTAACATTCAAACTGAAGCATCCGAGTGACTATCCCGATGTTTCGTCAACCAAAAGTTTCTTCTCTTTGGTAGCTAAAACTCTCTTCAGTCTGCTTCTTAGATTTTTTAACAACAAAACAGCTGAACCCAATCCCACAACAGGTGAATTCTGCATTCAATGGGAAGAGAAAAATGTTGAGAAAGTCCCTCCAGCACATATCGTCATCTCCTGAGATCGAAAAAGCTCTTGGAGTTGCAGGTCTCCCAGTAACTGTGAGTAATCTCGCTGATGACTTATATAGGTCTTAGCCTCTTAGGAAGCGGTTTACGTGGATCTCATATGAATCACTTCAAACGATTTACTGTGAATCTCATATCAATCACCACAAGCTCATAAGAAAATACCCCTGTTGTAAAATCGGCTTGTTAGGGAAGATGTCTCTAGGTTGATAAATTATTAGTCAAAAACCTTTTGCCTCATGTCTTTCTGTTCTACTATCTCGCAGTCGAGGCCTGAAGAGCTTACTTTGGGTGATTTTGTCAAGTTGCATAATGTAATCGCCAGAGAATAGGACCAACGAGAAGGACCATCTAAGCATCCATCTTTTGTTGGCTTTCCTGAAAACAAAACACCATGAGGAAGACGCTACTCAGATGCAGATCAAGCTGTCGATGCAGATGACACTATATAATCTAGCAAAAAAAAAAAGATAGAAAGTAGGAAGTAAGTAGAACACAGAGCCAATCTTGTTCTTGTAGAAATCACCGTCTTGGATCATCTTTATAATGTAAAATTGTTGATTTGTAATCCCTTAAATGTTAAGTATCTTTACAATCACAAAAGCTTTCTTAACCTTTTTAGTGGAGGAATAAAAGTCTACACTCTACAGTTGACAGTGAGATAATCTATCATCCATGAAATTGGTAGATAAGATCCAAAGCTCTCAACTTGGAGGCATGTGGGTCGAAATCTAACCCATAATCACGGCCACTCATCTCTTTCGTAGCCGAAGTCTCCACCACGGCCGACGACGGAGACAGTGGACGCTTGGCTCTCTTGTTCCTAATAAAACACTCTCTCAACTTCTTTTCCAGCTTCTCCACCGCCTCAGCCTCGCCGTTCTCTTCTTCCTCTCCTAGTTGCATCGGATCGACGGAGAAGAGAGACTTCTCGGATGCCGGCGATGGAATGACGGATAGGAGCAAGGCGGAGAGACGGTGGTGGGCTATGCGGAGAGAGGAGGAGATTTGGAAAAGCTGGTTTCGTTCCACGGTGCTTCCAATTTGCTGGGCTATGAGAGTTGCTTGCTCCAGCGATGATATCAGCTCAGCTAACTGCTCTATGTTTCCCATGAACTTAGTCTCCTCTTCTCTAAAAATCTTCTCCAGATGTTTTGTGTTTAGATTCTACTTTATAACACAGAGTCGCAGAGAGTTCGGTCAAGAGAGAGACTCGTGATGTATATATCTGTGTATGTATGTAACTGCTTTTTATTTTTGGGCCTTTTCTTTCTCTTTTTTTTTTTAATAATAAATGGGCTTTACGTTGTTCAATTAAAACTACTCAGCGAGGTTTTATCTATAACTTGTATTTGTTTTCAAGACTACAAAGTTTAAAACCCAATATACTAAGTCCATGACTGTAACATAAATCATTTGTGGCCAATGAAAAGGGCGTAATCATCTAGATACACTTCTATATGGTTTTATGTAATTATTTACACAATTTGCAAGTACACTTGTTTTTTTTTTTGTTTTTCCCAGACGCTATCTTTATAACAAATAAAGTGTGTGTGTGTGTGTGAGAGAGAGAGAGAGAGAGAGAGAGAGAGAGAGAGAGAGAGAGAGAGAGAGAGAGAGAGTACATATTATCTGCATTTAGTGATCTGCAAAATAATGAGTAGTTTAATAAAGAGACATCACATGGCCAAATTGAATTCAAAAAATGATTGTTCCGTAAATAAATCAGAGAGCATACTCTGATACTCATAACCATTTCCCTCTCGAAAAAGTATAATAATTATAATCTTAAAAACTTTCCACAAAACCAAGTCCTGTTAATTTATTTGGCGATTCAAGAGTTTACCATTCGAGTTTGGAATATATTTCCAGTTTTTTCTTATGATCAGCTACGACGGGAATAAAGAATCTATATATCACGTGAAGCACCACTGTAAGAAAACTTGTATTTGTTAGCAACTCTTTGAAAATTTCAGTTTCATTAAGAACAAAAGAGAGTAAGTGGGGCCATAGTCCATAGCTCACGCGACTCACACATGCTATGTCTGGCGATTTTGTTATATCACTTAAACTACAAGCACATTATTGTAATTTTGGAGCAGCATTCTTTGGATTCAAAACTTTCTCAGCGACACGTAAGAGTCGCTATTGTATTTTGAGTTCAGTTTAACCAGATCGAACGGTCCTACAACAGGACACGTCAACTGTGTGTAACGTTATAGAAACACAGCAAGATCTAACGGTCAAATCGAATCTGCTAAGATCAACCAGAACCGTTGGATCCCTTAAGAAAAAAAGGTCACCGCTTTTAAGGGCGTAGGGCTTTCTTGGGAGGGGAATCTCAGTGACAGATCGACCAGACACGGTAGCTTTTTATGATGTTTCTATAATTTTTTTAAAAAAAATTTCGTCAACTGTGAAATAAGGATTACTATTTGGTTTTATTTATTTCAAGAATCAGATTTGATCGAACTTGTCTTTAGTTTTCTTACTCTCTCTCTCTCTAAATCGTGTTTGTGATTTGAATTTTTTTTCTTTCAAATATTTAATCTGAGCAAAGAGGAAAAAAGACAGGAGCAGGTGTTTGTTTGTTTTAAAAGAAAAAATCAGTTGGAGTTTTGAGGAAGAGAAGTCAGCAGTTTTGTGTTTGTATTTTTGCAAAATCTCAACAGCTCCGCTTTAGTTTCATTCATTACAGAACAATATTTTGGCGTCCTTTATGTCTGGGTAAGTAAGTAAGTAAGTATTGGGATTATTCACGATAATAATGTTCTCATGTCTTAACTTTGTTATGTCGTCTCTCATAATTGCTGGTTTACAAAATTATGTAAATTTTCTACTTCCTTCTGATTCAAAGCACAAAAATAAAAAATAAAAAGTTTTCAAAATTCCTGATTGAATCTGCTGTCTGCTTCTCATTCCTGAGCTTTTTCTGCTTTTTGGGTTTAAAGGAAACCTCAAAAGTTAAACTCTTTTTGTTTTTTTTTTTTTGTTCCGTAACAAAAGATGAAGATTATTTTGAATCTTAAAGGTCTGTGTCTTTGCGGTTGATGGTTGTAAGTCACACGAAAAAAAGCTAAAGTGATGATACAAAAGCAGTGATCTCAATCTCATTATTGGTTAAAATCGTTTGCTTTTCTTTTGCCAAAGTTAATTAATTGCTTAATCACCGATAAAGACAATTCTGTGAATTTTTTTTTATCATCTCTGGGATTCGCTTCTTTGTTTTAGAAGATCACAATTTCAGAGTCTACTACTATTCTCATTTCTGGTCTTTCTTGCTCTTATTCAGATTCTAAAACAAAAGATTCTTGTTTGTATATTATTTTCACTCTGATATTTGACTTAAAGATCATACTGCAAAATTCAACAAATCTTGCTTACCTTCTACGTGTATACTTACAGAATCTCTCTATATTTCAGAGTTCAAGTTGTAGCTGGCGTTTCTCAATGGATGCATAGTTTTCAAAGTCAGTCAAGTCAACTCCCAAAACCGAAGGTATACAATAAGATCCCTTTCAAGATCATCATAATCATCCTTTAATTAAATTCTGAGCTTACTTCAAAATCCTTAAAATTCACTCGGTATCTTGCTTACTTCGCATTGATGCTTACTACAAGTACAAGTGGTCTCTAATGAATAGAGAGACAGAGACTTGGCATTGACTTCTCTTCAAAGAAAAGTCTGCAGTTAACTTTGATCCTCAGCCAGATTTCTCCTTCATGTTACTATCAACAACTAAATGATTCACTCTCATCACAAAATAACAACTTGCGTTTCTTCCCCTTTTTCAAGGAATTTCCTCCAACTACGACACTAACCTTTGCGAGTATTGAAAAGTTTTGGGCATTGACAATGATGGTTCTTGGAGATTGAATATATTCCGTGGCTGTGAATGAGTTTGATGTGTTTTTCATATCATATGATATACAACAATATTAGGGAGAAGCATTTAATGAGTATGCATCTATAAACCACTCGAAATGATATGTCGTGAGGAAACTTCATTCTTTTGATTCAGTTAGATGTTGTTTTCATCTAAACTCTTTTCTTTTTTTTTGTCTTCTACTCTTGTGTTCCATAAAGTTTTGATCTTTCTTAATCGCCAATTGCAGTTAATCAGATTCGTGATCTGAAATAGTCAGTGAAGAAGGAGAAAAGTTTGATATTTCTTTCATCCAACGCAGTTAATCAATAATCACTGATAGATCTGGGGACACTTCAGTTTCACATGAGGTGAAGTTCTATTCATTTTACATCCTGGACTTCGGTTTTGTTCATGATATAGGTTCATGGCTCAGATATGGCTCAGATATGTGTAAAGTTATAAATTTTTGATTTCTCTCTTCAGGTTCAATTAGCACTTCCATCAAACCCAGATCGAGGAGGATCATCAGAACGATTGTTCAAAAAAGCATAAAGCTTTGATTTGTATTCGATGGGAACGATGACAGAGTTAGGAACCATGGGAAAGTTAGCAGAAGAGCAGCAACTAAAGCAGATAGTCATGTATAAGCAATCAGCAGAAGAATGGCTATCGCAGGTCCATTCGCTCATACCATCAGTCCTGAACAAAGCGAAAACGGTTAACAATTTCACAGGAAGATGGAAGATGATAATCTCAAAGATCCAACAGATTCCAGGTTGTTTATCCGACCTCTCAAGCCACCCTTGTTTCTCCAAGAACAAGCTCTGCAACGAGCAGTTGCAATCTGTGGCTAAGACACTAAACGAAGTGATGGAACTTGCTGATTTGTGTTCAACTGACAAGTATGAAGGGAAGCTGCATATGCAGAGCAATCTCGATGCTTTGTCTGGAAAACTGGATTTGAATTTGAGAGACTGCATGGTATTGATCAAGACGGGCGTTCTCGGTGAAGCTACATTGCCTCTATACATCTCAAGTTCATCAGAAACACCCAAAATTTCCAGTTTAAAAGAACTTCTGGCGAGGCTTCAGATCGGTCACTTGGAATCAAAATACAGTGCTCTCGAAAACCTCATTCGTGTAATGCAAGAAGATGAGAAGATAGTCATGCCTTTGATCGGACGAGGCAACGTAGCAGCTTTAGTTCAATTGTTAACAGCAACTTCGACAAAAATCAGAGAAAAGGCGGTGAATCTGATCAGTGTATTAGCGGAATCAGGACACTGCGACGAATGGCTCATCTCCGAAGGTGTATTGCCTCCTCTGGTGAGGCTAATCGAATCAGGAAGTCTTGAAACCAAAGAGAAAGCTGCGATTGCGATCCAGAGACTGTCGACGACAGAGGAAAACGCAAGGGAAATCGCAGGACACGGCGGAATCACGCCGCTAATCGATCTCTGCAAAACGGGGGATTCCGTGTCACAAGCTGCTTCTGCAGCTGCCCTGAAGAACATTTCAGCAGTTCCAGAGCTGAGCCAGTTACTTGCAGAAGAAGGGATGGTAAGAGTCTCGATCGATCTTCTAAACCATGGGATATTGTTAGGATCAAGAGAACACATGGCCGAGTGTTTGCAGAATCTCACTGCAGCGAGCGAAGCTCTACGCGAAACCATTGTTTCAGAAGGCGGAGTCCCGAGTCTCTTAGCTTATCTCGACGGCCCGCTGCCGCAAGAACCGGCGGTGAAGGCGCTGAGAAATCTAATCCCGACGGTGAATTCAGAGATATGGGTCGCTCTCAACTTGCTTCCACGATTAGCGCACGTGCTAAAGTCAGGATCTTTAGGCGCGCAACAAGCAGCAGCATCGGCGATTTGTTGTTTCGCATGCTCGCCGGAGACGAAGAAGCTAGTGGGAGAATCCGGGTGTGTTCCGGTGATGGTGAAGCTTCTGGAATCGAAATCAAACGGCTGCAGAGAAGCGGCAGCTCAAGCGATAGCCGGATTGGTGACGGAGGGAAAAATACGCCGGGAACTGAGGAAAGACGGGAAGAGCATGACGAATCTGGTGATGCTGCTGGATTCGAACCCTGGAAACACGGCGAAGAAGTACGCCGTGGCGGGGCTCTTGAGATTGTCAGGGAGCGAGAATAGTAAGAAAGTGATGGTTTCGTACGGAGCAATTGGGTATCTGAAGAAACTGTCAGAAATGGAGGTAATCGGCGCCGATAAACTTCTCGAGAAGCTTGAAAGAGGAAAGCTGAGAAGCTTGTTTCACCGGTAAACGATGCGACGATGTAGAAGAAAAGGCCAATATGGTCCGATGCAAGTTTATATAACCGTTAGTTATTATGTATAATGGTCTTGAAACGTTATCAAAAAGCCCATTGGGCAGTAACTCTTAAGCTGATAAATATTGTGAAACCTTTTTGAATTATGTCCAAAATATTCACATGTAAAACAACGCTACGGCCCACCAGAATCATTTACGATCCGCTTACGATGTTGTTTCACTTGTACCTCAAAAATGTGGCATTAGCTCGCCAGATTATTTGAAGCTAGAGAGGATATTTCACATCTTATTGGTTGGGATTATACAATAGTATTAGATAAACCTTAATCATATTTAATCTGTCCATACAAAACATATTAAATTTCGAAATCTTATTTGCCTTAGGATAACACAAATACCATTTGACCCATCATACAACATTGTTCATTGGAGACAAACAAACAAGTAGGTCAGAAGTTGGAAACATTGGTGCGATCAAAGAAAAGACCAGATGGGTGTCCATTAGGGACCAAAGCCAGTTTCACAGGACTCGCAGCACCTTCTTCAACCGTCAAAATCCCAGTGTCGAAGTTGATGTCTGTGTTTACGAAACCAGGACAAACGCAGTTGATGATGAATGATTTGTTCTGCTTTGCCAAAACTCGTGTCAGTGCGATCACTGCAGCTTTCGATAGTATGTATCCAGACATTACTGTTGGCCAACCTTTGACTTGCAATGAGCCTTCTCTGTAATCCTTGAGGTACTCAGTGATCACTTCATCTATTTTCTCTTCCGTTAGATTCTCAGCATCATTCAGCACACCTTTTGCCCATTCATTAGACACATTCTGTAGTAAATATAATACAAACAAAAGAAAGGTATACTTTTTTTTTAGCCAAGCCGGATCAGCCCATGATAACATCCCTAGTTCCCTACTCTACCTATTAAGTAAAGTTAATTGTTAATGGACTAAGAGAAATCAAGTTCGTACCTCTAACTTTCCCATGGTGGAAGCAATGCTGACGATTCTTGGGGAATCAGAAGACTGAAGGAGAGGAATCATGGCCTCGCACATCCGCTTTACGCCGTAGTAGTTTGTCTTAATACACTCCTCAACTATCTCATATGTATCGCTCATTATCTTTGAGATATCGGTCGGTGCACCAGCCTGTACTTATTTTTAAGTCATTTTCTCTCTACCGCAAGGGACGTTTATAGATAAAAAAACTGTACCTCAGCAGTTTGAGCTTTGAGAACATCGACGTTAACATTTGCCCCTCCAACTCCCGCATTATTAACCTGGAGAGTATACATGGTCACTTTAGATTTTAGCACTAAACGTGGAAAGGGATTGCAACTGACTTAGATCTGCAAATCGAAACAAAAATTAGAACAGATTGATTGATGGAAGACAAGGATTCACAATCACCAGAATATCGAGTTTGCCGAAGTGGGTCTTAACAAAACCAGCAAGAGAAGTGATGCTGTCTGGATTGGAGACATCAAGCTGGTGAAAGACGATGGCTTGATCCGAAATACCACTCTCCCTCTTGAGCTTTTCGACAGCTTCAAGACCCTTCTTCTCGTCTCTCGCAGTTAGAATCACAGTCATCCCATGTTTAGCAAGTTGCCTGCAAATCTCAAACCCAATCCCTTTGTTCGAACCAGTAACGACTGCAACTCTGCCACACAATCAGAGAGAAAGGAAACAAAACAATCAAGTCAACTTATTTGAAATTTCAAGCCGAGAGATTTAGAGAGAGAGGAAGCACAAAACCTTAAGTCTGCCATTGAATCTGAGAAAAGTCAATGAGCTATCTATCTTCTTGTAATTACAAGTTGTGCTGAACTATTTCAGTTTACATCAATGAGAAGGCCATTTTTATTTCGTTTTTGTTTCCTTATCCTTTGATAAGGATGAATAAGTATCTTCTCACATGGATGAAAGACGCCGCTTGCTTTTATATTTCATAAATTAAACCAGAGTATGACACCAAATTATTTTTATTTTTATTTTTATTTTTTCCAAATTACGCATCAAAGCAGAAGAGATCGTTATTGCCAATAATTGAAAGGAGTTGTTGAGTTTCATATTTAATACGTAAGAGATATAAAGAGCTGCTAATTTCAAAAACAATTTATTATAGAAACCTTTGAGTATTTTTAAGGGAACAAAAATTAAGTTTGACGGTGTAGTGGAAATCATATTTAGATCACTATTCTACTACTACCACTAGACCATGCTGTGTGTCAAAGCTTTTGTTTATATATATATATATATATTTTTTTTTACCATTCACGTGTTACACATACAAAGTATGGACGTGTTCAAAATATAGTTGTTCCGAGACCAGAGACTTAAACCCAAATGAGAGAAGAGACTATGTACTCTTTTCACATAATAAAAATTATATGTTGGGTCTGACTGTATCATTTTTCCATGAAAGAAGAAACTACCAGAATGATGAAACGGCCATCAGATCGCCAGTGTACCACTTCCTTCGATGATCTGGTTCTCCTCAGATGCATCCGACGGTTGAGGTTTAGACTTACTCGTCGTCCTCGAAAAACCGTAGCCCAGAGAGCTTCCGCTTGCTTCACATAGCTGTCATTACCGTTTTACACCATATCCCAACACAAATCAATCAGACTTGACTTTTTTTTTTAAACGAAGAAGATGAATTTGATCGAAAATTAAACGCACCTCCGTTAGTTCAGACAGGTGACGGGTTCTGAACTCGTTGATCGTGTTTGCGATTTCTGATGTCGGTAATTTAGCCTGACAAGGTTTAAACCAAAAAAAAAAAAAAAAATGATCATACAACTGTGTCTAGGATTATTTCCACAGAAAAGAGATCATTATGTATTTTACCTGAGCAAGAACAGCAGCTGCCAACTGTAGGCTTGGCTCCAGAGTCTCCGGGACAACCTACGAGTTTTTGGGATCGAGAATTATTAGTGTATGATCAAGAAAGCATATGTCTTATCTAGTGGAAAGTGAAGAGGATTTTGAACATTACAGCAGTAGCACCAGCTTTTTCTAAATTAAGACCATGAACAACGTCGTGTGCACGGACAAAGGTCTTGACATTGGGGTAGTACTTGCTCAGAGCCCAGACACATCTGTAATTCGCTCCCGGTGCGTCTAAAGCAACCACAGCAGCACATGCTCTCTCAGCTCCAATTTTGTGGAGAACCTGTTTGCTTGCACAAAGTAAAGTAATGTTCAAATTATGGTATACTTTGTAACTGTTTCATGATGCATCTTCTTCTTCTTCTTTTTTTGTACCTCTCTACTACCCGCGTCCCCAAAATAAACAGGAAGATCCATGGAACGCCCGACCGTCACTCTATCACTGTAATTAAAATATGACGTATTCAGGTAACCACAGAATGCGACCATTTTCTATTTGATACTTCGACAATACATGATATGAATAAGCCATGTTATGTTACCTGCTGACATCGAGGGCGACAAATGGGATAAGTCTTTCTGACAGAAGCTGAGCAATTATCTGCAAGTAATAAATAGAAGATGGCCAAGAATTTAGAAACTCAGAGATATCCTGTGATGCAGACTATTTACACAGATTTTCTCGTCTAAAGAGCATAAAACTGAAGAAGTTCAGATAATGTATAAACCTGGCCAACTCGTCCAAATCCGCAAATAATTATATGATCCTGCAAATCATCCGTCTGCAAAATAAAATCAGACAGGAAACAGAGGGATTAGAAATTAGATAGCCTTGTAATGATTTCCTGAACCAAAGAATGTGTGAGCTTCAAACACTAATTCAATACCATTCAAGTTTTACCATTCAAATTCTATACACATATCATCAAGAATCTTACCTCACTTTCAACCGGCAATAAACTTCTAACATCATGCAACTCAAACCGGGATGCAATTAACTGGCCACCAGCAGCTAACCAAGGTGTGATAGCCATTGAAATTCCCACCACAAGAAACAGCAATGAAGATAACTGAGGAGACATTATACCCTGGAAGAACATAGGACTTTAGGGGGAAAACAATTGAATTATATCTACGCCTGCGGGAAATCCTAAATTTTCAAGAATCAATGCAAACCTGATTGACAGCTTCTCCGAAAGCAACAAATGCAAATTCTCCCCCCGGGGCCAGCAGAAGACCGGTTCTAATTGCAGATATGATTGAAATTCCGAACAACTTGCCCATGATCACGACTAATATAGTCTTGCCCGCTATCAAGAGTCCCAAAGTCCCAATTACAACAGGGAAGTTAGAGAGAAGGAGTTTTGGATCAATAGACATGCCAACCTGAAATGAATGGAACTCTTTTTGTGATTACATATGTTTACAGTTGAAAGAAACATTAGAAGCTTATTCAAACAGAAAGAATACTTCCTTTCACCATCAACAGTCTCCTGATTCTTTCAGAAATGATAAATATATGGAAGTTATTTCAAAACTCATCAAATTACCGTCATGAAGAAAAGTCCCAGCAGAAGACCACGATAAGGAGCAATATCTGATTCTACTTGCAAGGAAAATTCTGTCTCCGCAAGGAGTAGACCAGCCAGAAATGCTCCTAATGCCATGGAGAGTCCAGCCTGATTTATGGAAACGAACAAATTTAGCATAAAAGCGAAAGAATAGCAGGCGGAGTAAATGCAAATGCCAAGTACCAACAAGATGAAGGTCGTACCCTAGCTGTCAGTAAACTAGTCCCAAGGATAACAAGAAGTGTGTTGGCAGAGAATATCTCGGCGTTTCGATTTTCTGCAATTTGCTTGTAGATTGGTCGAAGAAGCTGTGTGCCACAAGAGTGTCAATGCCTAAGATTATAACTCCATAGGAACATATGAACGATTACCAGAAGCAGCAGCGATGGCACAGCAAACTTTCATGGGAAGTTCGTGAAAACAGGTTATGTAGCAGATCTAAAACATTTCACCTTACAATTTCGGTAAATAACTAAATTTGATATCTAGCACCTCAAAACTTAAAAGGTATATGAAACTTACAAGACGGCCACCAGCAATTATGGCAGTAATAGCAACTGCTGCTTTGACTGCAGCAAGTCCAAGAGCTTCAGCAATGGCTTGAAACCCAATCTGAGAAGAGCACTTAGACACTTAGCATTTTACAACTGGTACTTCTTTAGAGATAACCACACGTTTCTTCTTAAGAGGAGCAGCAATTAAACTATAAAAACTCTTACTTAGATAATTGCCAACACATGGCGTTGAACACAAAGGAAACCGTACTGAAGAAAAAATAAAGGAACCCTAGAGATGAACTTACCCCTCCTTTCGATGAATTAGGTGAGATAAGTGGGATGAGAATCAGTAAAACAACTACAGCTAGATCCTGTGGAAAAAATAGCAAATGATGAGAAACTCCCAGCATAGCTTTGCAGAATGAACTCCGTTCTTAACCGACCTGAAAAAGCAAGACGGAAAATGTAGCCCGTCCATGTCTAGATGTACTCTCACCCCGTTCTTGTAGAACCTGAAAACCAAGTACATAGTCTTTTTCTTCAACAAAATTCCTTTCATTAGTATCTCTATCCGAATACAACCAAAAATGTCACCTGAAGGACAACAGCAGTGGAGGACAGTGCCAGGCCATTTCCGATAACTATTGCCGCTGGGCCAGCCTGACCAGCAACATAATGGGCAATCAATCCAACTACTGCCGCTGTCACCAGAACCTGGATTACAACAATAGAAATGTAGATTAGGAAACTTGGACACAAAAATTGGAATAAAATATGTGGGTGGAATGAGATATCACCTGAGTGGAGCCTAATCCGAAAACATACTTCTTCATGGAACTCAGTCTTTCAACAGATAGCTGCCAAAAAGAAAACAAACTTTTGGATCTTCTACCAAACACAGATCAAAAGCAAAAGCACAGCATTCATATATATCAAATAGTACCTCAAGGCCAATGTTGAAAAGCAAGAAAACAACTCCAAATTCGGCGATGGCCTTGGTTGCGTGCACATTACGGATTATCGAAAGACCATAAGGGCCAATCAGAATTCCAGCTGCCAAATACCCAAGAACAGGGCTGCCTATACATTGCAGCAGATGAAGCCATCAAGACAGCACATTAATCTTAATGCAACATGATTGCGAGACCAGAACTGAAAATGTTTTTGACTGATGAGAGCATGGAAATTGTAGGAGTTTGAGGGGAAAGGAAAACAAGGAAAATGAAAGGGATGATTTGACAAAAGAGAATCCTACTTACCTCCAGGAATTTTCTGAAATAGAGGCACAAATATGACGCTTGCCAGCAGTAACCACAAGAAATCAAAAAGAGAAGCTTCTTCCTCATTGACCTAATAATTGCAGAAATTTCAGCCTGCAAAGTACATTCCATACAGTTTGCTTGGGAATTTGAAAAGAACGAGAGAAATCATTCATACCTCCTGGTGAGGGATCATCTCAAGCAGTTTCTTAATTCTCTTGGGAAGTTTCTGCACTTTCCGGATCAAAGGCTTCTTATTGGAAGAGACATCTTCTGTACTAATGCTGATAACTTCTGGCTGTTGAAGCAGCTGATTGTTGCCCCCTACTCCATTGGAGTATAATGTCAATCTGGAACAAAATAAGAAGCTCATAATCAACAAAAAGACCGAGTTTCATGTACTAAAATGATCCTTCAAAAACGAAGAGTAGATTTTGAAACTGACCCTGCTCCGAGAAAAGCAAACCCAAGAACTAGTTTGGGCCATTGCTGTTTGGCAGAATTAACCAGACTCGCAAACACTGTCGTGGTCCCATCTGAACTGGAAGAGAAGAAAGAGGCAGAAAAGAAACGAGAGGATTTATTGAACGATGCCTTGGGTGCATTAAGAGAAGAAGCCTCTTTTGGCAGATCTTTCTGTGTTTCCTGTTTTTTCGTCTGAACAACAATCTTTGACTTTTCAGAATCTGCTTCAACCACTTTATAAGACTCTACACTTGGTTTCCCATTCTCATGATCGCTTGAATCATAAGGCTGAGTCGGTTTTTTATCTTCCTGAACAAATTTATCATGCACATGATCAGCCGTGTTCTGTACCGCTGATAAATCTTCTTGTATCGGTGATTCTCTTTCAACCTGATGGCTAGCATCTTCAGCATTACTTGAGAGTTCCACCTCATCCTCGAGAGGTATTTCTTCATCCGAGAGTTGGCCCTGAGTTTCTTCTGGGGTCTGCGAGATGGAGAGAGCTTTCTCTGCTCTCTGCAAAGCAATCTCTGTATCATTAACGCGTTGAGTAGCCTCAAGCTCAAAAGCGACAGCTTGTTCAGCCAATTTCATGATATTGGCGACGTCCTCCTCGGCTTTCAAGGCATTGATCTGAATTGTCTCAGCTACATCATTCAACTTGTCCACTTCCTTCTGCAGCTCGTCTTTCTTGCTATGCAAACAACTCAGTTGGGCCTCACAGTTTGCTAAATTCACTTGGCATTCTTTTATGTCATCCTTAGCAGCTAAAAGTGCTTCTTCTTTATCTTCAACATCGTCTTTCTCTACAGACGCTTCTGGAATACCATTCCCTCCACCTGCTTCAAGTGATTCCACTACAACCCGAAGCTTTGCTTCAGCGAGAGATAACGCCATTGTAGCTTTTTGAACAGCTTCTTTAGCCACAGATTCCTCATCAACCGTATCTCGCATCACATCAAGGGTTTTGTTAACCTCATGCCAAGCACTAGCCGCTTCATCCTTGAGTGCTATCGCAGTTTCTGAAATCCTTTGAGCCTTTTCCTCAAACATGGTACTATTGAGCCTAGCAACTTCCAGTTCTTTGGTCGCCTTGTGTAGTAACTCCCTGAGTTCCTCCAAACTATCAGTTTCGTTTTCCGCTCTCACATCTTTTTCTTCATCATTAGCTTCTGAAAATTCCACGTTTCGATCATTACTTTCCGCATTACCAAGAGAATGATTACTTTGACAACTTATCCTGAACCCAAAGCGGATATGCTTATCTTGGCGGCCATAGCCAACTATTGACTTCCTAGAATGCAAGTAAAATCTTCCAGTGAAACCCGCACTCAGAGTCAACGTAGCACTTGGTGATACATTTCTCCTCAATTGATTACCAAACTGCAATCTGTTGCTGATTCCTTTGGGACACAGTTTGGCACTTATGAGCCGATTTGACAAGCAGAAACTCGCAACATCGCCACCATGAAACAAACTCGCCCGCTGAATACTACATGCAGATTCCATGTCGAATCAAAATAAACTAGTCTTGCTTTGCTCCTCTAACCTAATATATAACATCTGTAAAGCAAATCGATAGTCCACGGTTTTAGGAGTCGCACAACAACAACAAAAAGAATCACATTCAAACTTGAAACCAAAAATCAGAATCCGGAGATTGAGAAGCGAAATCTGTGGATGTAAAACTTCAAGCGCCCATCAGAAACTCTATACAACAAAACGAACACAGAACTTCACAAGGGCGGAGAGAGAGAGAGAGAGAGAGAGAAGAAGAAGAAGAAGAAGAAGAAGAAGAAGAAGAAGAAGAAGGAGAGACTAACCAATCATGAAAATTGGTGAAGATGGAGTTTCTGCGAGCTCAAGACTAATCCAAGGTGGGGGTGGCTTCAGAGCCGTCGTTTCAACAGATTTTTTGTTTCCCGTCTCATCAAATTCTCCGGTCAAAGTTTCTCTCTCTCTCTTCCTCCTTCTGAGTTTCTCGCCAACCAGACATGGTAAGGTTTTATTTTTTTTTCGTTTTTAACAAACTTACCAAAACACCCCTTCTCATATCATACGTACTGTATGATTCATATTATCCGATAACCAATTGGTTTGATTTGGTTTGATTACTTTTTTCTTAACCAACAGATACATATTCTTTCACATGGAAAGCATATTCTTTCACACTTTTAAAGTTTCATATTACACATCAGAATCATCATCTATTGCGATAAAATGAGAAAGAATATTGAATTCAAATATGGATATTACATTTATCAGGAAACCATTGAATACTCAAAAAAAAAAAAAGCATGAATCCTAAAGATCAAGATTACGAAATGTAGACTACGAATCTTCATTGTACCATCAGCAAAAGCATGTCATAATCACAAAGTGGAAATCAAATTTTGCTTTCTTCGTGCGTAATAATAATAAATAATGTATAACGAACGAATCAGAATAAGAAAAAAAAGAAATAATGTATTCATATGGAAACAACTCATTACAAATGATATATCAAATCTTTCGCCGCAACGTTCTTAAATCCAATCACTCACAACTCACCGGACGATATTGTTTTTCAAGACTGTGAATCGCCGTTCTCTTCCTTGGCTTCGACGGCGACGTCTTCAGTGAGCTCCGGAGGAAGAATGTTGCCTGAGGCGGTGCGACGGTGGTTTGCGGCTTGGAGGACGTGAGCGTAGTTGCCTTTCTCGAGGAAGAGTTGGTTAAAATGATGCCGGCAATAGAGAACGCTGTCTAGGGAGGCGTACGAGGAGTGAGTCAGCGTGCAACCACCGTGAGCGCACCGGAAACATGTCTTGTGGAAGCATTCTCCTTCCATTTGCACCTTTTATATATGACACGTGAATTAACCGAACATTTATTCGAACCGAAGCTAAACTGTATATTGTTCATCAAACCAATTGATTCCACAATTTCTTAGATCAAACTTTCTGAAATCTGACCGAAGCTAAACTCGAAAGTAAACAAAATGCATGAAATTTTGTTTTTCATTTAATCAGAGTGATAAAAAAATTATTTTTTAAAAAATATATCAACATAACAAGTCGATAAAAATTTATTCGAACCCAAAACCAAATTTATTCGATAATCATTTTGGCGTTTCTACAAGACCGGTTCATTGAGTCTACAAATTGAAAGTTAGGGACATGACAGAGAATATCTGGGACAAGTCTTAAAATTTATTGTCTGTGGACCAAGAAGGAAACATTAGCAATTGCAAAAAACAAAAAAAAAAGGGAGAAAAACAAACCTTTTCAAGAGGGTAAACAGTTTTCTCACAAGCAGCACACTTGTCTTGTGTTCCACAGAAGATGGAAGATATCTTGCTTGGAGTCCTAGTCTGTAACGTTGAATCAATAGAGTCAAATACACAAATCCTATTGGTCAATCATAAGAGATGAAAATGAAGAGAGAGAGAGAGAGAGAGAGAAAGAAGTAATGATCAACGTACCAGCTCCGGCTTCTCATTTTTTCCTGAGAAAAGAAATGAACATGGGTTCAATCATTGATGATTCTAAATTTATGGGGAAAGATAGAGAAATCATCATAACTGCTGGAGATATAATAATAATAATAATAAGAATTAACCTGGTTGGAAATTTTTGCTGAAATTGCCAGATTCCTTGAAGAGTTGCTCAAAATGAGTCTTGCAGTACAAGACTCCGTCCATGGAGGAATAGTTGCTCATCTGCCATGCATCAACAGTTTCCATACAATGAATAATATTGTTTCTACATTTGGAACTAATCATTGATATAACATGGGGTTATGGCAATGGCATAATCATATATAGCAAAAAAATAAAAGAAAGAAAGGAGGAATCATATGATCTTGTGAGTGTAAAATATATTAATTAATGCATCATTACCACAAGGGTTCCTTTGCAATGGGTGCATCTGAAGCAGGACTTGTGGTAAGGCATTCCTTCAATGGACAACATATCCACCACATAGACTGTCTTATCGCAAGCATTGCATTTGTCGAGTGTTCCTGTGAAAGACATTTTTCCTTTTCTCTTTTTTTTTTTTTCTGTTGTTTGTTGTTTCCTTCTCCAAGATCCTATATGAATCAAATTTTTTTTTTATTATTATCAGATCAAGAGATCGTCTGAGGAAGTAATTGAAGAAGGAAACCCACAAAAAGAAAATAAGGATTTTTGTTCTTTTTTACCTCAGACAAAGGAGGAATCAGCGAAATTTCTGTCTTCTTTTATACGAAACTTTGTTGCAATCGTGAGGTTGTAACGGAAGATGTTTTTTTCTCTCTTTCTCTCTCTCTCTCTTTGTTTTTGCAAAATCAATGAGATAAATTTGGGTGGCAAAGTGATTGGAATTGAGCAAAAGAAGGGTTTGTGGTTTCTGACAATTTCAACCCATTAAGATGTTACTTTAAGCCAACTGTCTATGAGGTGGTGCAACCCATGTCATATGTTTTAAAAAACTACAAAGGAATATAACAACCTAACATTATACAAATTTTTAATATTTTTTATTCAATAAAATATGCTCTCAATACGTTTTTGAATGCGTATATATCAAGATATCCGGTTGTAAATGGAAGCACTTTATATATAGAAAGTGAAGCACCACTAAGTCGATTTCTTCAATTGCAATATCTATAGAAATATAGTGTAGTACAAGTCTCATTTGGTTAAACATTTTTAGCACACATTTAATGATTTGAATAAGAAAATCTGATATGTAAAGTAAAAAGTAGGTCTTATAACACAACTTGTGGACATAAGATGCGATCTGAGATTGTCTTTCCGTGTCGATCAATTATCCTGGAACAGTTGACTCCTCCATCTTCCGTACGACAACATTCAAAGCATGAATGCCTTTAACATCATATATCTCTACTGACACATTTTCAGAAACGAAGAGGTTGATAACAGTACTGACATCACATTTTTTACCCATTGAGGAGTAATGATGAGTTTCAGACGCTCTATATCTGTTGGATAATGTGGGATTAATGAGAAGTTTATGTCGTTTCCTTTATCACCAGCCCGGCTATGAGCAACAGAGTCGAGTGGGATCTTTTGGCCAGGTGGAGCTGGAGAGTGATGAAATTGCACTAGTTGCTTTGTTACCATAGTATCATGTAATATTGCATTAGTTACTTGCAGACATTATTCTAATTCCTCTCCAGTACCACCATCAGAATTTCAGCATTCAGAAACTGCTCAAGCTACCTTAACATGCGGGTTTGTTTTCAATGCCCTTGACTCTTCATCACTTGACACATGTGTCTTTCCTTACTTTCTTACAAGGTGACGATTTATTTTTTGTCTCTTAGTTACTCCTCGTGTTGGAACCGCTCTGGCTTGCACGAAGTTATTTTTGGAACAACCGGTAGAAAGCAAGGCACCTCAGCTAAAGGAGCTCTGTATCCGTCTACGCAATCATCTATATGCAAGTAAAGGGAGAACCTTGTTATCCAAGCATAACCTTTGCTATTTCTAGTTATGATTAGCATGTGATATCTTATTCATATATTTTCCTAGACAGCGGTTTCTGGAGCTTTTCTTGAAAGAAATTCATGGACACGGAAGTGAATCTTCTAAGTCAAAAGGATCTTATCGAGAAGTGAAGGTGCGTATGATGCTGAGTTTTTCTTTTATGCTGCTGCTTCATACTGGGTTAGCATGCTTCCATTGGCAACATATATGAATCTCATAATGAGTGTCTGACATGCATGCCTATTGTTCTCTGACTTGTTTTGAGATGAATTACGTATATTGGTTTTAATTCTATGCAGGACAAAGCAATGGAATATTCTTTGAAGTCAAAGATATTTAAAGGGAAGTATCCATTCAACAACTGGCTCACAAAACCCGTGAATTTTACGAGGAGTTTCTGATAAATTAGTCCTGAGGTATGTATGTCTTGCTCTTTGCTCTCCTCTATCAACCTTCTTTAATCTTGACAGCTTTGTTTAGGGAAGCAAAATAGTTAACTATTATTATGAATATTACATTCCAATAATAAAAAAAAAAAAAAAAAGTGTTGAATCAGAGAAAATACAAAGAGCGAAGAAGAAAAATGGGAAAGAAAAAAAAACCAAGAAAATGAAAGCAGAAAATATGAATTTGACTGAGACGGTAAGGTCCATTCAGAGATTGACTCGTCCTTTGATGATGTCGAGGCTCATCTCGCTAGGGTCTGTTGCTTGCAATTCAACTTGAATCCCATCCAGTTCCCTCTTGAATCTATCCTTTGAGCTTGCGTACAACATCTTACTCCGCACTCTTGATGTATCAGGTGACCTGAAGCATGCCAAATGATATAAGAAAAGCTATTAAAAAAAAAAAAAAAACAAGGGAAAGAAGTTGTACCATGCGATGAAAAAGATCTTGCTCTTCTGGCAATTCTCAGGAGTGGTGAAATCGAAGTCATAGACAGCATATCGGCACTCGTTCTCAGGCATACAATTGGTGAAATCTTCGTAAGTTTGTTCTGGATTCCCAACCATGTCTATCATAACTTGCTGAGCCTTCTCATCAATTTTGAACACAATAAACCTATAATTCCTTTTTGCTTTCAACTCCAAGAACTTGAGCTTGCACTCATCGCTTACGTGCATTCCAGACGCTGAATTAGCCTGATGAACGGACACACACACGCATAGTCAAACTTATATGATCACGACACATAACATGATTGGTAAAATGAATTGTAGAAACATACCATGTTCTTAGCTTGAAATTCAGCTTCGATGATCAGAAACTAGAGATGGTAGGGGGTTTTAGAGGAGGGGAAGAAGAAGAAGAAGAAGAAAGAAGTAGGTCGGGTTGGGCCATTAGGCTGACTTTGATGGTGTCACGTTGTGCCCATATTACATAATATAAGGGATATTTTATACACATGTATATATTGTGTATGTAGAGCACTTTGTTCCGGACATGACATGATTGAGAAGTTGAGGTTTTTCATTGTTTTTAGCAATTTTTTTTTTTTTTTTTGACTTTTTCTTTCCTCAGGATTGGTCGTAGACCTTGCTACTTCTTTTCCTCACGATTCTTTTATCCTTGACTTTTTCTATTTGGATGTTTGGTCATTTTTCTTAACATTGGTTTATTTATAAAAGTGAGGGATACTTGAACTATTATGAATATCAATATGACAATATCCAAATGATGAACAACAAACAAATCATTGAATAGATGACAAGGATAAAGTTTGGATAAAAGCCTTTTATGTTGAGACCAACAAAAGCCCATTGTGCATATAAAAGGCCTTCAGCTGAAACATGATTACGGCGAGGAGGCAACGGATGGGAAAACATCAAACATCTCTTCGTTTCCTTTTCCAACCATAATATCTATCGACTTGTCGGTACATATTGTTTGACTGCAAAAAACAAAAATTATCAAATTCTTACTGTTTAAGAATTAGATGTTCGTGTTCAGAAAATACAAACTTTTGATCCGACTAAATTGGAATTCTCTGTCTTTTTGTTGAAATGGAGAAATTTATGTACAAGAAATAGGGATCTCTCATCGATACCAAGTATCTCTTCGATCGAGATATATAAAAAAAAATTATAAGATTTGGCGGACTGGTTTCGTTTACGGTCTCACTGTCACTAGCCGAGTTGACTCACCAGCATGGCAGCGAGTTGACAAGGTACTACCTGTTTCCATACCAAATCCTGTCATTCTCAATTGAATAGATTCCTCTTTAGTTTGATTAATCTCTCTAATTAATAAAGTTTGAGAATTTTCACCCTTGCTTCCAGGAATTACCGTTGTTGTTGATGAAGAGACCATTCCTTAATTGACGAAAAAACGTCAATGGGAAGTCAATTCTCTAAGATTGATAAATGTTGTTGGAGCTCATCACACAAGACTACTCTTTTTGAAGCTCCACATGGTGGTGAAGTCTCTGTTTTGTTTGGCTCTCTTGTTAGAACGACAAGCTATCTTTTACCGTGGTTGTTTTGTTTGTAATTTTTTTAAACTAATTTTACAGAAAGCGAAGAGAACAGTGCGGAAACAGATTTACTCTCTTTTCGTGAATACACACTAGAACATCTTAAGATCGCCACCTCTGGTTTCGCTCTGGAGAATATCGTATCTGGAGATAGAGAAACGGCTCCAAATGCTGTCTATAAAGGGAAGTTGGAGAATCATAAGAGGATTGCTATCAAGCGCTTTTCTCGAATGGCTTGGCCTGATCCACTCCAATTCCTGGTATGGTATGGTATGTTTCAGCTTTCTGAATGCTGATCACTTGTCTCTTCCAACTTCATATATGTCCGTTTCCAGGAAGAAGCAAGATCGATTGGTCAGCTACGCAGCAATAGAATGGCCAATTTACTCGGTTGCTGCTGTGAAGGTGGCGAGAGATTACTTGTGGCTGAATTTATGCCTAACGGGACACTAGCCAAACACCTTTTCCACTGTAAACAGGCCTTTGATCAAAGAATGTCTTTTGATAGTCTTTTTAGATGACCTCTTAGTATATGCTTAGAACGTTTTCTGTAACAGGGGAAACACAACCAATGAAATGGGAGATGCGCCTACGGGTTGTTTTATACCTTTCAGAAGCTCTTGAATATTGTAGTGACAAAGGACGCATTCTGTATCATGACCTCAATGCTTTCAGAATTTTATTTGACGAGGTAATTCCAAAAACTAAGCTCTTTTACTAGAAACCATTTCTGGTTTATGATATTCCTTCACTGACTCTGCTGTGGCCATTTAAGGAATGCAATCCAAGACTTTCAACATTCGGCTTGATGAAGAATAGCCTGGATGGGAAAAGTTACAGCACAAATCTTGCTTTTACCCCTCCCGAGCATCTACGAACTGGTGAAATCAATTTGCCCTCTCCTCGTATGTCGCATTTTCAAGTTATTGATATTAAATGTGTGTGGTTACAGGGAGAATCACATCAGAGAGTGTGATCTACAGCTTTGGTATTCTTTTGCTTGATCTTCTAACTGGAAAGCATATTCCTCCTAGCCATGTAAGTGAAGTGTACATGGTAGCTACTATCAACATTATTTTTTGAATTCTCCTTACTAGTTTATCTCAGCCTGTCCTTGTGTGGTAGGCCCTTGATTTGATTCGAGACAGAAATCTTCAGACGCTAGCCGATTCTTGTTTAAAGGGACAATTTTCCAACAGCGATGGCGCTGAGTTAGTACGCCTGGCATCTCGCTGTCTTCAGTATGAGTCTCGTGATCGACCAAACATAAAATATTTGATAACTGCGTTGACATCTCTCCAGAAAGATACAGAGGTCCCGTCTCATGTCCTAATGGGTCTGCCTCAGAGTGGTACTTTTATGTCACCTTTGTCTCCTTTTGGCGAGGCTTGTTTGCGAAAGGACCTGAACGCTATGCTTGATATCTTAGATAAAATTGGATACAAAGATGATGAATTCGTAAGTCGACAGGCTTTTACGGTTATATCAAACTGTTAAATCACTTAGAAGTCAGAACTCTTATAGTTGCCATCCCATGAAGGCTTCTTCATTGTTGTATATGACATGTTGAAATGTAGATTTCGTTTCTGTGGACGGACCAGATGCAAGAGGCTGTGGAGTCGAAGAAAAACGGCGATATTGCATTTAGACAGAAAGAATTAAAAGAAGCCATTGAGTTTTACACTAAGGTCTGTCTTCCTTTCATTCGCATTTGTATCCGTAACAAGACCTTCCTCCTAAGTTGACGATGTCCCTGTCTATAAATTTTGGCTCAGTTTCTTGATTTGGGAATGATCTCTGCAACAGTCTTTGTGCGGCGCAGTCTAAGTTACCTGATGAGTAACATGGCGAAAGAAGCTTTAGATGATGCAATGAAAGCTCAAGGCATTTCTCCTGTGTGGTACGTTGCATTGTATCTCCAGTCGGCTGCTCTTACTGTCCTGGGAATGGAGAAGGAATCCCAGATCGCACTTATCGAAGGATCAGACCTTGAAGGCAGAAAGATTTCAGCTTCCACGCAGAACTGAATACTATTTTCTAGGTTTTGGTAAAAGATAAATACGCTATGATTGATTTCTTGAAAGGGAAAGAAGATAAAGGTAATACATTTCAGAATGTTAAACATTGTACTAAATAATCCTTACATCGTAGAAGGCCATTACATTGTTTCAGTTGATACATTAGAGCTTGGGATGTACGGACACCAAAGTGCATGTATATATTAAACAAACTCCATTAACAGATGCAGAAGGCTAGAGAAACCTAACTCATAAGGAGGTTTGCAACTCAACCTCCACCCCTGCAGCTTGAATAATTGGGTGAGAGGTTCTGAAATCTTCCTTTGAGAGTCCACAGTAAACAGCATCAGTGCCTCCATAGGTTATGAAGTTCCAGCCGAAAGCCGAGCCTCCAACCACCTGGTCACCATCTCCAACAGAGTTGAGGATACCTGTTTGGACATAGCTCGCCTCAGATGGTCTCGGTTCAGTAGTAGTACTGTGAGGTGTTTGATTGGTTGCCTTTCCGTTGGATAAGGGTTCGCTCTTAGTTGTTCTCTCACGCTTGGGTGTTTGTCCAATCATCTCTTGGTACAGTTCAAGCATAAGCTTCATCTCTGCAACACATCATAATAATTTCAAGGGACTGAGAATGATAATAATAATTTCAAGAGTGTTGTCTGTTGAGCAAAGTGAAATGAGCTCACTCTCTTGAATCTCAAATGCTGCCTTACAGTTCCTGAAGTCGGGAGTTCGTAGTACCTGTCAACAGAAAAATCTCTCCTTTTTTAATTATTTATTACATCTTTGTAATTCCAAACAGAGATTAGTACTTGTAGAATTTTCTACCACAGGACCTCGAATTTCACACAAATGCATCTAAATGGAGTACCTCGAGAACGTGAGGGCGAAGATCTTTGACAAGGAGACGCATCTTGTAGTAGTTTGAGTTCTCGATCTGGAGATTCCCTTCCAACGCTCGCTTTCTGCCCCTAGACGACGGATCCGACGGAGGCGCAGGCACCTGAGCTCCTAAATGTGGCCGAGACGCGGCTGCCGGAGACGGAGACGATTGTCCCTGAACCAAGGCTCCCGGAGTGGAAGCCGGTGGGCTCTCCAAGTCCATGGCGAGCGAAGGTAACTCAGCTACCGAAGTGCTCTGATCTGCAGCTGTAGGAAGCGGAAGACCTTGCACTGGAAGAGATGAAGTAGCAGAATAAGGAGGTTCGTGGGTCTGAGCTGCCGTGGAGGTCGATTTCTCCATTTTTTTCAAAGGTTTTTTCAACCGCCCAAAGAGATCTCGATCAATACGCACCTCCACCAGCACGGGGATGTAGCAGCCGGAGTTCTTTTTGAAACGACGCCGTGGTGAGGAATCTTCTGACTGAAATAGTTGGGCCTAGTTGGGTCCATGTATGTTTCCAAAACCTTTATATTACGGCCTAGTGGTGAAGAGAAGAAAATGAAACGGCACGAGTTCTCACATTTCTTAACTAAAACGTCACTTATAACTCTACTCTTTGTGTCGTTTACAGTGGAGACGACACGTATAACACCAGTTCTCTGTGCCTTTTCAAAAACAGTAAAACACCTCGCAGTTTTCTCCAAATTTGTCTACGCCTCTCTTCTTGAAGCTCCTTCTTCGCGTCCCGAGATGAATCCCCAAGTCGACAAGGTCGTGAGAAGAACGACTATGGTGGCGACTGCTGTTGCGTCCTACTTACTCCTGACCGCTGATTACGGCCCCGAGCCAAACGCTCTTGATCCTGTGAGTTTCGCCAATTGCTTCCGTCAACGTTTGTCTCTTTTCACAGAATTTGTTTGTTTTTTTAGATGATTGAATCATGATCGATCCTTTGTGTTTGATTCCATCGTCATCGTCTTCTTATCGAAATTTACAGGATCTTGTAGATGACCGAATCGCAGATAATTGCTGATTTGTCGTTGACTCTCCTCGATTAGGGTTTACTCAGTTGCAATTAGTAGGTTGGAACTGCTCTCGTCGGTCACATCACTTGATGATAGTTGCTACTTGCTAGGGTTGAAATTGGATTTTAGATCTCTCTGGGAAGGTTTATGAACAAAGTAAAAACACTTTTTTAGTGTTACTGTCAATGTTAGAGTCTCGAGACTTGTCATTTTCTCTCGAACAAGTGATCAATTATAGTTCTTACCTTTGATAACACTGCCATATCAACGAGTCTTGTTGCAGTTATGCATCCATCTGAGTGTGTGTGATGACATTTGCGCATTTGCAGATCAAACAGAGAATAATATCAGCACAAGATTCTGTGAAAGACTTGTTCTTTCCATCAAAGAACAAGTAACAACAACACTCCAACAAGAAAGTAAGATGTAGTAGCAGCTCAGCATGTAACTGCTCCTTCAATTTTCTTTTTCGTTGTCTCGTTTTTAGGCTTGTAGAGAGGTTACTATACTTTTCTCTAGCGCTTTGGTAATCTCCACTGTACTCTCTTAAACTATTAACATATGTTCATAATAACAAGTTTAAGTCATCTCTGTATTACCTTTTTTGAACCTATCCATGATTCGTCGAAATTCATAACCCAATCAGGTTAGCTTTTGGCTTGGATTTATGGTTCCATTCGAAGGGTACAATTTTCTCGAGTTCTCTCTTTACAAAATACCTTGACCTCTTAAACAAATCATAAGTAGGAAGACGGGTACGAGAGATATTCAATTGATTACGTCAGAAAGAAAACAAATGTTCTATAGATTTTGACTTTTATGCCCACTAAAAGCGCAAAAAGAAAAGAGCGCATTTTTTCTACCTTACCTAACCCTAATACACTGACATATCGACCGCCGTCCGATTTAGAGAAATATCCGTAATCTGACGGTTTACAAGATAAACGAACACTGAACATGGTAATAAATAAATATCTAATGGCGGCTCCACCGAATGGGCACACTCATTGACCGACCATAAGAAGCGATCTCGTGATACCCATAGACGCAAATACAAGCGTCCGCGTTTTGCGTTCGGCGGTTAGCAAAATCTTAATACGGCTTCGGCATGTACATGAACATATCCTGTAGCGGAAACAGCTGATTGCTCCCTCCTCCAAACGCATTATCCACTGTGGCGTCTATGTAATTAAACCCGAAATCAAGGGTGCTTTTGTCGTTAGCAGCAGCCGACCAATCCTTCCACTTGGGCTCGCTCTGAACCTCGCTCGTGAACTCCGGCGACACCACCTGCTCTGAGCAGCTCGACTCTGTCGTATGCAGCTTCGGCACCGAATCCGACGTGTCAAAGTAGACGAAATCATTTGTCATTGCCGTCTGTTGCGGCGGCGGAGGCATACCCATCTCCGTTAACCTCGGCTTCTCCTCCTCCACCTCGTCGGCGATTCCGCCGTAAACCACCGGAGTTGGTGGTGCTCGCCTCTCGACAGCTCCTTTTTTGTTGTAAATCCGACAAAGAACCCAATCATCCAGCTGCAAACCGGTCGGAAAAATCAATTAAAACCACAATAATAATAATAATAATAATAATAATAATAATAATAATAAAAAGATCTGAAGGGAAAATCAGATCATAATTCTGTACCCTGAGACTATTCTTCTTCTTGCGAACCGATCGGTCAACATCGGCGAGACGATACTCATGCATAATCCAATTGGTTTTCTCTCCCTTTGGAGCTTTACCGGCGTAGAAAACCAGAGCCTTCTTAATCCCGACCGGTTTAGGAAGTCCTATCGGTTTATCAGCTCCAGTGGCTTTCCAGTAACCTGAGCCAGCTGACCGGTTTGGCCGAGAACCGTTGGGATATTTTCTGTCTCGGGGAGAGAAGAAATACCATTCCTTCTCACCATACAAGGCTAAACCTGAATAAATAATTTGTTTGAAAAATCTCAGATTTAGATTCCAAAAAAAAAATTAAAGAAGAAAATTATAATAAATATACCAGGAAGCTCCCATGGATCGTATTTGTAGAGATCGATCTCAGCGATGATCGGGACGGCGATGGATTGCGAGGCACATTTGCGGCAGAGATAGTGCATGACGAGCTCTTCATCGGTAGGGTGAAACCGGAATCCTGGAGGTAGCTGTAACTCTGACATTTTTACCCTTTCTTTTTCTCTCTAAATCCTGAATTATTGCCACTATGAGTTTTGAAGGTTGTTGGATGGATGGATTCGTATCCTAATCCTCTGAAACTTGGCGTTTTGAAACTTGGAAGAAGGAGAGAAAAATCAAATATATATAAGGAGAGTGGCGGGACACGTGTCGAAATCTGGTACTTGTGTAGGAGACGAGAAGAGCTTCTAGAACACACGTGGGCGGATGACGCTGCTCGGACACGTTTCGATAGGAGATGTCTGTTGCTGGCGTGGCATTGAGTTGATGTTGTCACTGCTTACGTCTATCGTCTTGAGGGGTCCACTCGCTTGCCCGTAAAAATCCAAATCCGACCGGTCCGATACCACCGAACCTGGGGTCTATCTGTCTTGTGGATTCTTCGTTCCCGGTCGGTGGATCTGTGGTCCCGCTTCCTCCGTAATTTCTTTTTCTTTTTTTCTTGTCTTTTTGCAAAAGGTTCATATCATATCCAAGCCGACGATTAAAGGGTGAGACTGTCAGCATCTGTTAATAAAGTTTTTTTTTTTTTTTTAATATTTGTATGTGTAGCGGCTGTTGTAGATGTTTGTGGATGCTCATTATTCCTAGTCAGATAGTTATTAGTTTATTACCCTGTTGAGAGAGATTGCTGGAATCCCGCGCTTGAGTTTGGGTGGTGTTGACAATTATGCAAACCATTTGACTCTCATTACACTCGTACATTCTTTTCACAACTAGAGGGCATTGTGGCAATGTTCTCGTACACCCTTTCTTTGAGCTGAATCAATCAATCCATCTGGAGATTCTTGCCATTTTCCTCTTTGATTTGCTATAGCTCTTGACACCACGGGTTCTACTGGATCTGAGAGTGACTGACCGGTTCAATCAAGATACAAATGTACTCATTACCAATGCCGGGCTAGTCTGCCCCATGCCAAAATGTGACTTTCTCGGGACGATACAAATGTGAATTCATTATTCCAAGGGAATTGAGTCCTTTGTCTAATCAAATAATACAAGTAACATCATTCTTATTATTACCAAATGATTTTTGATGTCTCGGTATCATCTTTCTTTCTTTTTTTATTAGCCACATCTTAAACTCACAGTGGACCAAATCAGAGCTTCGACGTCACGGAGGGTTTAGGAGGTCTTGCCTCTCTTAACAAGGCCTCTTGCGTTAACGATACAACCAGCTGTTCTCATACATTAGAAAGAAATAGGAATTACATAATTTTCCTTTTTCATCCCCCAAAGAATTATATTCAATTTTGATGCTTTGAAAAAGATCTATCATGTTAAAATCCGTATCCTCTGATTCATATATATATATTTTATTTTTTTAAAATGAGGCAAACAGAGTAGAGATTACCTCTCCTTTTCTGTTGAACATTTCACCAGTGACAAATCCCCGGGTCAAGTGCGCGGTTGGACTGACAATCTACAAGAGGCATCGTTGTAAGTGGGGCAATGTTAGACGCCAAACAAGTCTATTAACATATTTCATTAAACATGTATTAGAGATTTCTATGTTTCTTTTCTTTTGTTCAGAAGAAGAATAAGGATACCACAAAAAGCAACCAATCATCAGCTCTTAGAGGTCGGTGAAACCACATCCTGCAAACCAAAAGAGCAACGATATTTGGAACTCCCTATCAGGATAATGTCTCAATGTAATCAAATAAATTAATAATACAGACATACAAAACTCATATTTCACGAAGACGAAATAACAACTTACGCATGGTCCAGGCTAAGTGCAGCAGATCTCAGCCCCTTTCTACGGTGAGGGTTCAAACTGATACTAGCAAATATCAAATCCGAAGCAAATGCGACAACACATCTGCATAACAATGTAGTTTGCCAGATAATCAGTTTGCTATGAATAATAAACCGAACTTCCAGAAAGAACAGCATTCAATAGATTTTTCAATGTTCTTAAGAAAGCCTGAGCTTTAAGAGTCTCAACCATAATCAATATCTATCAATCGGTGATCCTAAAACACCATCAATTCACTCGTCTCCGGTGATTGTCGCTTTATAGAAGCTGAAAGGGTTGTTACCAAATGAATAATAGCTATGGTTTAGGTGGCTACTCTGATTTCCAAAAATGAAGTAGATGGTAGAGAGACTTACCGGTGCAAAGCTTGGTCATCAGAAAGCTTTCCCTTTGCTCTAAACCAATACCTCAACCTGCAAGAAGAATTTGTCAGAAGAAAACAAAACAAAGAAATAAAGAGTCTGTGAGGCAAGTGGTGAGTTTCATGTGTAATCAATCACAAGAAACAGGTAAACTAGTTGTGCTTGCCCTCATGGTGGAATGTATGAAACTATAATAATAAATACTTATTCACGACTTAAGTGAGTTGTAAACCTCGGTGGAGACTTTGTCTGGTTTGTTGAATTACTGGGTTCACAAAACCGAATCTCTATAGGCCATGGAACAAAATTTGCAGTAGCAACTTTGTTCCGGTAACTCCTGAAATAAGAAACAATTGGAAAAACGTTCAGAGTTGAGCTTTCTGAGATAAATTTTCAGACAATTGAAACCACTACAAGTTAGTTACCTAGGTAGATGAGGGTCAGTTATACGACGTTCACGCAACTCCTCTAGTGATAGAAGCTGCAGCAGAGAACGGTGAAAAGGAAATCCTTACAATTTATTGAAACCCTTATAAATTTGGAGGAACAATTCACCGTATCAGGATCCGGTGCAGAGGGCATGGTTGACTCCTGGTGATCAAATCCCTTTTGCTCTTTCTATGAATTCAAAATTTAAAAGCTAACTTCACATTTTTAGATAAAAAAAAGGCTATTCTCTCTTGGTGGCGGATAGTAAGAGAAGCGTATTCATAAATAATCTTGAAAGGAATAAAATGGAAAAACCTGAAATGATGCCATCAATATGAATATGATATTCCCTTTCTGTATTGCATCTACTCTTCGGGTGGCAAAGTTGTTCCCATCACGTATGCGGTGAACTTGATATATAATGGGGACTGCAAGAGTAACAAACAATGATAATTAGAAGAATGTAACGGGAAGAAACGCATAATTTCTGGCTAGCAAGACCACACTGGCATACTATCGATATCTCCTACGAGAAGAAAATAAGAATGTAAACTGTGGACTATCTTCAGAAAATCAACAGTTTTTGATGCCGCAGCAAGTGCCTGTAAAATATTGGTAACAAGTGACTTAGAGGTTGCCTGAATTGACACAGAAGAAGCTAAAAATGCAAATGAAATAGATCAGCAAGGTTCATAGACATAAGTGTAACAAAACTTGAGCAAATGCCACACCTGTCCCATAAATTGTCCTCCAAAAACCTTTCCAAATTTGGGAGCATCAGGTAGAGTGATACCTCGGAAGATATTCAACTACAAGACAGAAGCACATATACAAAGTTAGTCTAAATGTAAGAAGTGAGGAGAAGAGGGAAAAAAAAAGACAAAAATGGGATGTCCGTACTTCTAAAGGGTCCAGATGTAATATGCGTTCCACTAAACAGCATTTCGCAACTTCTGTATCCGACTGCCAGATTGAGTTTGTCTCAAGCAAACGACAATGTTCACGCGGCAAGACCAAACATGTAAGCTGCAATGACACAGCACGTGAGAAATTTTACACACTAGTCGTTTGAAAATCTTCAGCTCAAGGACACTGAAGGCCAGATATGGCTCCAAAGAAGAGATAGCTTTCAGAAAGAACCTCGGACGTAGCAATTATGTCTGCTGAATGAACATGCGCAGAAATACCTGTAGAAACGAAAAAAAAAAAAAAAAAGAAGATGGAAGGTAACTGTATCACCCAACCAAACGTTCAGCGAAACCATGAAAAGAGTAAAAAAAGTTGAAGGATGGGGAGTCAAAAGGAATCATCATCAGACCATGGCCGAAATAATCATATTGTTTCAAGAGGAATTCGGAACGGTTCTCTTCTTCGTCTGGTCCGGAAACCTGAGCCTGCAATCAAGAGCCAAATACAGATTTGAAGTCAAAGTCAGCCCTTGCTAAAAATATACATGATATCGTTAGGGAAAACTTGAGAAGAACCTCTCCTGAAAAGATGAAATAGCAACCATCCCAAGCTTGATCTTCACGAATCACATAATCCCCTATCCCTGCAAAATGAAAGATAAGCTTAACCCCTTTGAGGCAACACAAAATTGCAACAGCTAAAAAAGACTCCTTCTTATCGTGGAAGCCAATGAAGAGAGATGTTAAAGGAGGAGATTCAAAGAGAGTTTAGAATCGTAGAGGTCACGGACCGTAGCGTTTCAAGACAACAGCTTCGGCGATTCTCTTTAGAGAAGAACTGGGCAACTTCTGAAGTAAGGGAACGTTTCCAAGGAACTCGACAACTGCAAACCAAAAGCAACAACAACAACAACAACAACAACAACAACATGGGATAGATCCATCGTCTGGACTCCGAAGATTAAAACATATGCCGAAATAGATTATCGGCTTACCTGATTCGGTGTTCATGGAAGAAATCGCCGGTTTTAACTGTGTAATGTGTAGAAGATCACCACAAAAGCAACCTCCGACCTGCGAAAAATGGTAATTATCATTATTGGTCAGGCAAGGTTACTATCGGGTGCGTTCTGGTTTATAGTAGAATACGTGGACTTTGTGATTATATTTAGCTTTGTCATCTAATAATATTTGTTTTTCTAATAAGATTCCAAAACGTGTTTCACGACACAAGTGAGCAAGAGATCGAGGGGAACATACGACGTCAATCATTAACAAAACGATCGAAGGCCCATCAAGGACCCAATGTTCACATTGGATAGGGACATAGGGTCCATAGAGATTGACAAAATCAATCAATCTAAAAAAATAAAATAAGATACACCTAACTCTGTTTTTATAAATGAAAAATACGACGATGCCACTAGAAAGAAAAAAACAAGACAAGAAAAATCCACCTAAAATAAGATAACATTTTTGTAGAAAGAAATTATAATTTTTATATCTCTCTTATTTTACTTTTTGTTATGTTAATTTAATGGAATAATGTAGTGATTTTATTATGTTAATATAGGTTATTGTATAATGGTTTGTTAATTAAGTGTAATTAGTTATTGGAGTTGTGAAAGAGGGAACCCCACTCCAAAGGAAATTGTTAACCACTTGTTGTATGAGTGTCCCTATGCAATGTTAGTCTGGGGGGGTTCATCATTCATTTTGTTTTTTGTTTTTTAATTATAACCATTTCTGGGTCTTAATTTGATCGTTATATATTTTTATTTTTTTGGGGGTTTGCAGGATGTTGGGAAAGCTGTGTTAGAAAGTTATTCACGAGTTCTTGAAAGTTTAGCTTTTAACATAGTTGCTTGGATTGATTATGTTCTTTTATGTAGACAAAACTGTGAGAGGAGAAGATGATTTATAATATAAGTCAATTACTTATTATTAAAAAAAAAAACACCTACATAGACAAATGAATTCTACCATAATCATTCTATATTTGGATGTAGAAATCAGTTTATCTTCACAAGTCAAGCATGAGTTGTTCCAATAATTCATTTAGAATCATATCACTAGTCTCGAAGCCAATGCTCTCAACGTCACATCTAACATCTAACCAGGTTGTGGGTTTAGCCATGTCTTGTCTAAAGATTTGGTCCAGGGAGTGAGAAATTTGCAATGGGAAGAGACGACTATAAACCTCTTTCTGAACCTGGTGAACCATGACCTCAGCACTGAATGACAAGACTTGGGTTCTGGGTTTAACAAAGGAAACCCATTGAGGAAACCCGCAGAACTCCAAGAGAAGTTCATTGATGCAATCAAATAGGAGGTCATGGTCAGCACAAAGCCGAGTTTGATAGAATGGTATGTTGCTGATCAAAGCCGGGTTAAGAATCTGGTCGGAGATTTCCGTTTTCAGATACATCTCTTCCCAGCTCGACTCTCTTGCATCCAACACCGCTTTTACGTACTTAAACACTGTTTTTTTTTCTTCCAACTGGTTACACAACTGTTGTCTCTTTGCTTCACCTGATTTTTGTTTAAGATTAGTCAATAATTTATCGTCGTTTCTAAAAATCTTAAAGTATTGTATTTCTTTTATTTTCTCATACCTCTATTTGGACTGATTTCATGTTCAATGAACAGTGGCTCAAGAGCTAAACTGTATTCCTCGGTTCTAGATACATAGTGAGACTGTGAGTCCACAGAGAGAAGAGACAGTTGTTGTAGGCTCTCTTCATAAGATGTCTGTCAGAACATAAAAGCAACCAAATAAATCTTATCTGCTTCTCCATCAACCAAAAAAAGAATTTGCATAGAAACACCTAACATAAGGGGCTGAATCAAAAGTATACTGACCTCTTTCTCACGATCATCAGCTTCAACTTTTGATATCTCAAAGGTGAAGATATTATCATCAATCTGGTTGGTTTTGGATATGGAAGGGCTACTACCTTGGCTTGATGAAGCATCATTGATAGTTATGGATTCATCGGAAGCAGATCTGGAAAGCACAGTTGAATTCTGGTCCCATCTTCTTCCAGGACTGCGAAAAGGAGACGAATACTCGGGAAGCGATACAATCCTTCTTTGAGCCTCTTCGCTCGTCGACAAGCTTTGATCAGAATTTCCATTGTTGAACATCTCAGAAAGATGTTTAACGTGTTCATGGTGTTCTTGTTGAGACCTATTCTGAGAGATTGAAGTCATCCGCTCGAGAAAGAAATGATCTTTAGTTGTTGATAAACTCCTCTGAAATCTTCTTTTCTCCCCCAATAACCTCTTGTCATGTTGCGGTTTCTCCTTTTTGAATGAAAGTTTCAGTTTCCTCATTATCTGAGAGAGAGACAAATGAAAATTGTTGGCTTTGTTTCTTCTCATCAAACGCGAATCTTCAGATGATTCTTGCGGTGACGATCTCTTCTTCTTCCTAGTGAAAAAACCAGATATCAAGAGCCTAACTGATCTCTCTCTTTTCTCTGAGCAAAGCTTTTCTTCTGCATGATGATGATGATGATGGTTTTCAATTCGCATTTCAGATATAAGAACTTAAGAAGGAACTGGTATATGCAGTACCCCGTATATGGTTATGTACGTTACAAATCTCAGATTTTCTTTTACAATCAAACAAACAACAAGATTTTAAAGCCAAAAGTCTTCTTCTTTTTTTTTTTATTATTGCTGACCGGTGAAATCCTTCAGCAACAACTTGATTGGTCACTGGATCATCGTTTTGTTTATAGAAGAAAGATCTAAATACAATCTACTATTATTTAACATTAGCTTTTACATATTTAATATTTTACTATATTACAGTTTTATATATTGGTTCTACGTACAGTATCATTTTTGGTTAAAAATATTTAAAGATTTGGTATTAACAAATCATTCAACATCTGTTTTTTTTTTTTTTTTTAAAGTAGTATATATTGGTTCTAGTTCTATGTATCAACCTCTATTCAAAACTTGAAAAGAAAGAAGTAGTTAATATATTCAAAGAGCAATAGATAAGCTTCTAAAAGAGAACTTAATACGTTTGGTTAAATTAATTGAACTACCAATATAGGATATGATTCATTATCTTTAGAGTGACAAAATTGTGAGAGTAAGGTTCATAATGTAATGTAATTAAAAGAAAGGAAGATGGGAAGAGTTAATTCAAAAAGGAAAGAAGAAGAAAAAAATAAGAGGGAAAGAACTAAAGAAAAGAAGAGCAAAGAGGAAGCACTTAATGGAAATGGGCTAAAATCTGGAAATTTCAAGAAAAGTAGAAAACAATGCTCACTATTCAAATAACAGTGGCTCTGTCGGCATAGAAAATCCAGTAAGAACTCAAAATCTAAAAGTTATATGCATGGATGATCTATTTCACAAGTTTCTTTGTTGGTTTATTGCAGTTTCTCCGTACCCAAATGAACTCAACGGCTTCAAACTTTGTTTGTTATGAAGTTTATATAAGATTGGAGGGTTTGCCAATAGAAACAAGGTAAGAAAGAGCAAATCATATTTCTTTATCTTTCTAGAGGTGACATGAGAGAAAATCTTTGAATATTTTGAATTAAGTATTGCTCAGAATTTTGAGCAAGTTAAACCAAGTGTTCTTATTCATTCTAAGCTGACCAAAGAGAAAATCCGACCCAATCACCTGCGTACGAGTGCCTTCAGGTTTTACTTGCTTTCTTGCTGCGTTCTTCTTGAATGTTCTTTATGCTGGTTTCACCGTCTTCCAAGATCCCAATTGTGTCTTTGGGGATAAAGATGTTTTTGTCCATTCTGAATATAGAAGAGCAAAACTTACATTTAGATTCTCCAACGGAAACAGAACTCCACCTTCTCGTAAGACCGCTCGAAGGTCTAGAGGAAACCATCTGACTATCTTCGCGTTTATGATTGATTGAAAGAAAAGAAACTACTCTTCTTCTTCAAATAACAATCTCGCTCTTGAGAACTAAATCTCTGCGTAGGAGTAAAAAAAGCAGCACAAGTATGAGATCAAGACTAACTTAGATTAACTTTATTTCTTCAGAAGAAGAAGAAGAAGAAGAGACGGTTTACAGAAGAGAAATCTCAAGTCCCAAGAAGTTTAAGAATAGAGTTTGTAACCTGATCGTTTATGAGGAGCTCGTCGACTGAACTCTGAGTGTACTAAGCTTACACATACGCTAGACAATACATGTCCAAAAGTAACTTTTCCAATTTCATATTTGTTTTGCTCTTATGTAATTCATTGCCAATCGCTCGTAATGTAAGAGATTATGCAGAATCCCCATGTTGCAGCCGATGGTTACACTTATGAAGCAGATGAGTTCAGAAGCTGGCTCAGTCACGGAGGTGAAAAATCGCCAATGACAAACTTGAGGCTCGAGAATCACAACCTCACACCAAATCTTGTTCTTCATTCAGCTATTAACGAGTGGTTGCAACAGCACCCGTATGTCTTTGATTTGCCTTAAAGATAAATATGATGTATAATTGTGTTGTGATTCAGTAAATATACACATGGGAAATGAAATGTGAAAAATCTAATGAAAAAATTCTCTATTCACTGGGAAAAATCTTGGAGTCATTTTTTTTCGTTTCAGTGATTGTTATGCATTGACTTGTGTTTTAATTGCCACCCGTTGACGTTACTGTGTCCACCTTAGGAAAACTGAAACGGTCAACAAAAAGAACATTGAGGGTCACCACTAACCACTCTTGGTTTCTTTCTTTCAGATGCTTCTTTGTTTCTCTGTTTTCATTTTCCAGGAGAAAGGAAGACAGAACATAGGACCTAGAAAAAAAAAGGACACCAATGGCGGAACTCATGGCCATGGGCAATGATGTTGTTCATGTTGCTGTGAAGAATAATGTAAGAGAGAGCAGATCGACTCTGGTTTGGGCTTTGAGGAACCTTGGTGCAAAGAAAGTCTGCATCCTCCATGTTTATCAGCCAAAAACTGCTTCTCCTGCTGGTAATTTTCATTATCTTCATTCGCCGATTGTTTTATATGATTCCGATGGACTAAGTTCGATGCTTCGTATCTGATACATTATTTTTCTTGTTAATTTATTTAGCACGCAAGCTTGAAGAATTGGAGGCTATCATGTACGAGACATTACATGATTATTTTGATCTCTGTCAACAAGAAGGGGTATTGTTCTGTTGCATTCTCATATCGTTGAAGTCTTTCTCTTCTTGCTTTGAATGACTGTACTTCCCCTGATTCTTGATCTATCTAATTAGGATAGTTTTATGTGAAATGAAATTAATGCACCATACGGGATTCATTGTGATCGCAGGTGAATGAGGACGACATTTACATATCATGTATAGAGATGAACGATGTGAAGCAGGGGATATTAGAACTCATCCATGAGAGCAAAATCAAGAAGCTCGTTATGGGAGCTGCATCAGATCATCGTTATTCAGAGTACGTATTGGATATCTATTAAAATGTAAATCTATAAGTTCACTCGTGTTGACTTGCTGTAAATTTTCAGGAAGATGTTCGATCTCAAGTCCAGAAAGGCCAAGTACGTGTACCAACACGCGCCTAGCTCCTGCGAGGTTATGTTTATGTGCGATGGACATCTCATCTGCAAAAAGTGAGTTTTGAAAACCCTCTTTGCTTATGTTCTGTTTCTTCTGTCCTTGAAGAAATCACCTTGTTTATGTATATTAATATTAAATACTCAGGGAAGCCAATCTGGAAGACCGTGTGGATGAAACAGAAGCCGGAGCTGGACAATCGAAACCGAAGCTCTATTCCTCTGCTTCACCAAAATGCTCTGCAGAATTGGTATCTGCAATTGTAGCTTACATTGACACAAGGAGAGACAGGGACATGTTAGAGCCAACTGCACCAGAGGATCAATCTGTACGGTCTAAACGTTGTTGGTTGTATTGTGAATTATGCCAGTATATCTCTTGGGTTTTTTTCTGTGTCAGTTACTAAGTGATTGAAAGCTTCAATGTCCTTTTGCAGGAAAGCGACAGGAATGATCAACTGTATAGACAACTTAAGCAAGCACTGATGGAAGTTGAAGAATCGAAAAGAGAAGCGTACGAAGAATGTGTCAGGCGGTTTAAAGCTGAAAATACAGCCGTTGAGGCCATTCGCAGTGTAAAATACCTGCACAAATTCATAATCGCAAGACATTGAGAATGTTATTCTTCTTTATTTTTGCTTATAATTTTTCCTTTTTGCTTTAAAGGCAAGAGAGTATGAAGCTATGTTCAATGAGGAAGCGAGGCTAAGGAAAGAAGGTAAAGAAGCATTGGCAAAACAAAGGAAATTGGTGGAGAAGACCAAACAAGAGAGGGACGACGCGCTTATCATCATTCTGAACGGAAGAAAGCTATACAATGAAGAACTGAGACGCAGAGTTGAAGCTGAAGAGATGTTAGGGAAGGAGAAAGAAGAACACGAGAGAACGAAGAAGGAGATGGAAGAAGTGCGGGTCATTGTTCAAGACGGTACTGTCAGAAAAAGAAACTTTTACAGAACAGAATGCTCTTTTTAACACGAGTGCTTGAATTTTCTATTGATTTTACAAATTAGGGATGCAGCTGTACAACGAGCAACTGAGACAGAGGAAAGAGATGGAGGAATCCATGAAGAGACAAGAGGAAGAGTTTGAGAAGACGAAGAAGGAAAAGGAAGAAGCGTGCTTAATAAGCAAGAACTTGATGCAGCTATATGATGACGAGGTAACGAATCTTTAAGCTCAGGTCAGAAACTAAAAAATTATAATCATCATGTCAAATTTCGTTTTGACAGGTGAAGCAGAGGAAAGAAAGAGAGGAGTTACTGAAGAGAAGAAGGGAGGAGCTTGATAAAGTGAAGAAGGAGAAAGAAGAAGCTTGTTCTGTAGGACAAAACTTTATGAGGTTATACGAAGAAGAAGCAAGACGTAGAAAAGGAACAGAGGAAGAACTCAGCAAGGTCGCTTCTGAGAAAGACGCAGCTAGCTCGATCTGTTCAGAGATTCTGTTGCTGCTTCAGAGCTACACTCGCCGCCATGGAATACCTTCTGAATTCTCCGATGAGGAATCCGTTACCCGTCAGCCTCCGTCGTATTTCATCTGCCCCATCTCGCAGGTACGTTGAACAGAACCGAAGCCAAACGAACTTGAAATTGTCTATGTCTAGATATGCGACTTAAATTCACATTTGTCACCATCTACGTTGTTCCTCTCTAATAGGTTTAGAACCGAACCAGTGTAGAAATCTCGGTTTTGTTCGGTTGAAATGATCGTTTCTGATTGATTTTTAGACAATTCTGGTTTTTGTTCAATTGATTTGGCCACAGCTAGTTTAAAAGTCATTGATGATTGATTCTTCGCTTTTCAGGAAGTAATGCGAGAGCCACGTGTTGCAGCCGATGGTTTCACCTACGAAGCAGAAGCCTTAAGAGAATGGCTCGACAAAGGTCACGAGACCTCACCGATGACGAACCTTAAGCTCGCCCACAATAACCTTGTTCCTAACCACGCCCTTCGTTCCGCCATTCAAGAGTGGCTTCAACGAAACTCTTAAAGTTGATTATTTGTATGTTGGTTAAAAAAACTTTGTTATTTCTGTGATGAGTGGAACTCACAAAAATAAAAACTGTTTGGTTCTCTGATTAAACAGCCTGAAAAACGGCTTAACCCATTTACAAAAAAAAATGCTTGCTGTTTTTTGCTCTACCTCGGGAAATCTGTCTGCCGTCAATAGTTTCAAAAAACAACGTGTAGTGTTTACCTTAGCGTTTAGAAAATCACGTCCCTTTCTATGGGCTAATCTAACCATCCTTTTAGCTAAACATGGCCCACCAAGGGTCCGCGATATGCTAAAAGAGTCTTCTTTTGCACACGTGAAACTTAGATCAATAAAGCGACGCGTGTGGAAACAGACAAACAAGCTTTTTAAAGACGTGGGACGGCATAATTGGCCATTACACTGATCTTAGTATGAGGTCGGCCACATAAGATTTATAATTATCTAATGGTTTACTGTAACATGCCGTCTTGTCGGTACGGTTCATACGGATTCAATTTAAAATTAATTAATACTTATTATAAACATATAATGTATTTTGGTAGCCGGTTATATGTAGATTTGATGTACATGTCGCATTCATGTTCCACGGGCAGCTTGTTACAGGCACATGCAGTTAGCTCAGATGCATTATTTTGAAAACCGGAATTTTTATTTAAAATGTTTACTCAATTTATATGGTTTTATTAGTTTTCTGTTGGATAAGAGCACTTGACATATATAGAAGATTAGCATCACTTTAACTTGAAATCGTCAATATATTATATCATAGCATTTATCAACAAGTCATCCTCAATATTGTGGTGTATGAATGATGTCATCATATATGTATATGTTATGGATAATATTAAATAGTTTAATAACATGATACACAACACTAGAGTTAGGGTTTCTACATAATTTATGAACTTAACTCTTGTCTGGTGTTTATTTAGATATTTAATGTTCAACATCTAACGCCAAAAATATTAGATAATAATAAATCGATTCATATCAATTAAAATAATTACATTGTTCATATATAAGATAATATTTGATAAACACATGTAAATAAAGGTATTTAACAAGTTTTTATTTATATTTTTCACAATATAAATAAAATTTAATTATTTAAAATATTTTTAAATTTAGTTAAAGTAAGCAATTTATGGATTTAATAATTTTTTTATATGTATTTGACTATAGTCTTTTTTGTCAATATTTGGCTATATTCATTATGTGAAACTCTGTTTATTATTCCACATGTTTTTGATTTAGTTATAGAAAAAAAATATCGTACAAATAAATAATAATATAAAAATTAAAAACTGCGTGTCCCACGCGCGAAATATAAGAGAATAGCATAAAAAAAAAACCAATGTTTTACGCATACTAATCTCTCAAACACGACACTTTTTTTTCTTTTTTTTCTTTTTTTTTCTTCTCAATTTCTCATCTCTCTGACACGCGAGTTTTTCCCCCTCTCTTGTTCGGTTGTTCCTTTCTTCATTTTTGTTCTCCATTTTTCCTCTTTTTCTCTATCTATCTTCTTCTCCTTCGTAGCCAGCCAGACCTTTTAATGAATTTGGAGTGTCAAAGTATGATGCCGCAGAGATCTTTCAGCTGCTGTTTATTGTTTGTTTTGGCGTTGTTGTACAGTGCTAGTTTGGTATGCGGTGGAGACATAGTTCACCACGATAACTCGCTTCCGCAGAGACCTGGTTGCAACAACAATTTCGTACTGGTGAGAAAATTTGATCGAATGAGCTTTCGATTTTCTTAACATCTCAGCTCGTTTCTCTTAGGTGATGGATGATATTCAGCTCTCTGTGTAGTTTATGTTGAAAAAATAGGGTTTGGAGTTTCCGTAAAGTTACCTCAAAACTACTGAATATTCTGTTGATTGCTTAATTTTGTTTTTTTTTGCCCTAAACTGTATTTTGTACTATGCAACAGCTAGACAAATTGGGTTTTTTTTTTACAGACTCTAGAGGAACTTTGGTTTTTTGAGATTCGATGTCATTCAAATTTTTCAATACTTAAAAAAAGGGGTTTGTGTTCACAGCTGAGTCCAGCGAGCTAAGCCTCTGGCTACTTATATACGATATTTTTTAGAGTCTGATGTGTTTGCGTGCGCGAATACTAAAGCAGTTAACGAACGAAAGACGAAGTTATTATCGTGGAACTCTTACTCTCTCCATATGTTTTGTTTGAAATCGTATTATAGATCTGGAACTCTTATCTTCTGCATTAGCCAATTTAGATTCCCTGTCATGTGACTTGACGTCTACTTGTGAACAAGTCCCAACTCCAAGATAATTCTATGGACAGGTGAAAGTCCCAACTCGAGTCAATGGGAAAGAGAAAGAAGAGTACGTTGGTGTTGGTGCTAGGTTTGGCCCTACCTTGGAATCAAAGGAGAAACATGCTACCCTCATCAAACTCGCTATTGCAGATCCTCCTGATTGTTGCAGCACTCCCAAAAATCAGGTTATAAATTTTTCATCTGTTTTGTCAATTTATGTGGAAATATTCTTCCTTGTGTATATCCAGTTTTAATTCTTCTTGTCCGTTTTCTTTTGGTTAGCTTACTGGAGAGGTCATTCTTGTTCACCGTGGTAACTGCAGTTTTACCGCCAAAACTAAGGTAGCTGAAGCAGCTGGTGCCTCAGCAATCCTTATAATAAACAACAGCACAGGTAATCGACTGAAGCTTCTCTGTAGCTATTACTTCCAAATAATAACAATTCTAGTTATCCTCTTGATTTTTGCAAGGTTGAATCTTGTTTTTTAGATCTTTTCAAGATGGTTTGTGAGAAGGGCGAAAACGTTTTAGATATTAATATCCCTGTTGTTATGCTCCCTGTCGATGCTGGTACAAGTCTGACAAAAATCGTTGACGGTAACGACACAGGTAAATCTTTGTTTGGATCCAGCAGCGATTATTACCCTATCTTATCCTAGTTTGTCATTTTTTGTCTGTTGTTGTTGTTGTTGTTGTTGTTGTTGACTGTATTTGTTCAGTTACTTTGCAGCTCTACTCGCCCAAACGTCCTGCAGTTGATGTGGCTGAGGTCTTTCTATGGCTTATGGCTGTTTGTACCATTCTATGTGCTTCTTATTGGTCTGCCTGGACCGCTAGGGAAGAAGCCATTGAGCAAGACAGGCTGCTTAAGGTGCTCACTATCATAAAAATATCTTTATAATTTTACATTGTGGAACTCCCCCGTGGTCGAACCTTTTGGCTGCCAAGGAAAATGAAGTCCTTTCTCTCAGCCTTTTATTATAAATATTAAACTGCAGGACGGATCAGATGAACTTTTGCAGGTATCAACCACCAGCTCTAGAGGTGTTGTTGAGATCACCGTGATATCAGCAATTTTGTTTGTAGTGGTTGCTTCTTGTTTCCTGATCATGCTCTACAAGCTTATGTCATTCTGGTTTATAGAAGTGTTGGTGGTACTCTTTTGCATAGGTGGCGTTGAGGTAAGCGTGAATATCCTGTCACCATTTGAATTTATAGCAGTACCTAATTGAATTCATCCTGTTACTGAGATTGAAATTTTTGTTGGTGCTACCAGGGGCTGCAAACCTGTTTGGTCGCTTTGCTCTCATGGTATGTATATTTCGTCTTCTTATTAATTTCAATCGTTAGGAAGTTAAAAGAAAAAAGGGAACTGACGTTGGATTTATTGTAGTTTCAGATGGTTCCGCCGCATTGGAGAATCATATGTCAAAGTTCCTTTCCTGGATGCTGTATCATACTTGACTCTGTCCGTTTGTCCCTTTTGCATATCATTTGCTGTTATCTGGGCAGTTTACCGCCAATATGCTTTTGCTTGGATAGGGCAAGATATCCTTGTAAGAACCCCTTTCTATCTATCTCTCTTTACTAACTTCAGTTTGAGTCCCATGTATAAGTATACGCAAATGCCTCCTGTCAATTTTCCGTACAAGACTACCCATGTACATACGTTCATGCTTATGTGTATAGAAATTGGTGTTGGGTTGACCAGTTTATGTCTAACATATGACAGAAGATAATAATGTATTTTTCTTGCCAACAGGGAATCTCGCTGATAATCACAGTTCTTCAAATCGTCCGGGTACCAAATCTTAAGGTAATATCAGTTTTTTTTCCTTATGTCTCATGAGGGAAACAGCTATCGCATTTTGGCTTTTCCAGCCATCTAATACCAGCTTCCTGTTTCGAACCATTTCCTTTCGAGTGTATGTATTCGAACTATGTGCTTAAGAAATTGGCACCTAATAAACAAGCTTTAAAATGTTGAAATTTTGAAAAATCCAAACCAATCAGTTGAAGACTGAAAATTTCCTTGATGCTGGTATAGAAGACCCAACTTTAATAACAGTGCTAGTTCATTGAAATTTAATGTTAACAGGTTGGAGTTGTTCTTCTCAGTTGTGCCTTCATGTATGATATCTTCTGGGTTTTTGTTTCAAAATGGTGGTTCCGTGAAAGCGTGATGATTGTGGCAAGTTTTTCATTCATGCAAGATGTTCAACAATACATACTTGTCTGTCTACTCGACACTGAAGTTTTTGAGAAACCATTGACCTTTATCGTTTTCCCACATATAGGTAGCCCGTGGTGACAAAAGCGGAGAGGACGGCATCCCAATGCTACTAAAGATCCCACGTATGTTTGATCCTTGGGGTGGCTACAGTATCATCGGATTTGGCGATATCATCTTACCAGGACTGCTTGTAACTTTTGCACTGAGGTTTGCACCACTACAATCCCCTCGCGCTGTTTCCATGTTTTGCACATCTCTTCACCTTATTACTATATCAAGATGTCAACTAAACTGGGATATTAGAAGTATACGATAAGCGTAATGGAATGAAATTTGCTTGAACCTGGGGGGAAAAAATGCTCTTAAAGAAGCACCTCTTGTTTGTCTTTAGATTTATTGTAAATAGAGCTATCATTGAAACGTGCAAGTGTTGCTACTGTTTCACCTGAAGTGGGTCAGAGCATCCATCATAAAAACATTGAAATAAGATATATAACCAACAAAATATAGTAAACAGATTTATTCTACGAGTTTGAATAAATCAAATTTTCCAAGAGGAATCATGGCAAGTGTATGGTGCTATGAGCCAGAGGAGCTGTTCTGATCTAGTGTTAAAATTGCAGATACGACTGGCTGGCAAACAAGAGGCTCAAGTCAGGATACTTCCTTGGGGTAATGTCTGCTTATGGTCTAGGTATGATCCCTCCCTCAAGTAAGGAAGAAGAAGGAGAATAAACAAACAAGAAATTTCCAGAATCTAGCTTATTACAGTCGCTTCTGTTTCTATAATATAATTTATATGACAGGTCTTCTCATAACATACATTGCCTTAAACTTGATGGATGGACACGGGCAACCAGCTTTGCTTTACATAGTTCCATTCATACTTGGTAAGTCCTCAATTTGGAAACCAAAAGGTTAAGCCATGGAAAGAGAAAGTGTCATGAGTCTGAGAAAGACATTTGTGGCAATTTGTCAGGTACTTTGATAGTGTTAGGTCACAAGAGAGGTGAGCTGAAGACCCTATGGACAACAGGGGAACCCGAGAGGCCATGTCCTCACGTACGCCTTCAACCTCAGTCTTTAAAAAAAACCCCAATGAGATAATTGTTAATACACGCACACACTTGTTAGGTCTAAATATATATAAATATATGTACTTCTTTTCCACCCCTTACAGAACCAAACAGACCGCTACACACCCCTCTGTCTTTTACTCTTTCTCTTTAACCTCCTCCCTCTTACTTTCTTTGAGTTTCTTACGTCTTGTTATTCAAAGAGCAAAAAATAAAAGACTGGGTGAGATTTTTTTGTCTTTATTTTATTATAAAGTTAGTTATCCAAAAATTGAAACAGATGTTGGTCTTCAAAAATATTCAAAAGAAAAAAAAAAACTAGATTTTATTTTTTCCAGACAAAAATAAAATAAAAATTCATAGTTGACACACATTAACATAAAAACGGGAAAAATGGGCTAATATTGTTGGTGAGGCTGTCCTGCCCACATTAGGCCCACCCTTCAATGGGTCAAAAGAGTTTCGATCTGCGACTGATCCCACTACACCCATCCCCCCCCCCCCCAACATTTCTAGGATTCTATTATAGGGTATATATAATTAATTCGAGTAAATCTTATTTTAAACTCTCGAAATATAATTTACTAACACTTCAAACCTCAAAATTATTTCAATCTCAGTTAAAGATTATTTCAATCTCAGTTATGTACTACTAACAGAAAACTACCTCATTTAATTTTTACGTACCCTTTTTTGTTGTGTAGGATTTCAATTTTAAACCACTAACAATTCCAATAGTTAATAGATATATTATAATAAACTTTTATCCAATATTGTAAACTTATTTTATTCAGTGATAAACAGCATATATGTTAATTATACGAGGATATTTTTTAAAAAACATACATCACTAGGACGTTATAAGATAAAATAGACTCAACAGATGTTTTTCCTTTTCTTATAAGTCTGTGATATTTTTTAGAAAAGACTGGATTATCTCAAGGTGTTGATTGATTCAATATACAATACCTACTATTATGAATAAGTAAAGTAAATCTGTTATATATTCTATTGTTTTGATTAGGCTATAAATCAAACATATTATAATACTAGTCTATCAGAGTGGCAGGAAAGAGCCAATAAATATCCATTTCAAACAAAATCAACATCAAACCAAATGGCCAAATCCACATATAAATATGATGAATGACAAAAATAGATATATATGTTTTTAGTTTTATTCAAGATAAAAAAGAATAGTAGAGTGATAATTTGGAGAGAAGAGTTGGGCCTTGAGTAGTATTCCATCATTGGGAATCCTGAATAGGAGTAAGTGGCATCTTGCCACCGTAGATGTCGGGAAGTTGAGTTTCGTCGATGTCTTCAAGAAGAGTGGGAGTGAGTTTCTTGTTGTCCACGAAAACAATCTGCCCAAACCCTCCCACCACCACACAAAAATTAACAATGGAAGTTTCAAATATAATTAGATGGTGCTGTTGTGCTTTAGCTAAAATTACCTTTTTCTTGGTGTTGCTATCGATAAACGGGTAAATCACCTTCCATGCGGTCATGAAAATGTAAGGCGCATGAACTATATAGAGTTTCCCTAGTCTCTCTGGGTAGCAATCCTGAAAATAAAAGACAGACAAAGAAGCCTTTATTGCAATATCCAATTTGTGTCAAAACCAAAAATCTTTAGGTGGTGTTCCGCAATATTTGCCAAAAGAGTGTACTATCATGACAGTTTTTATATATTTCCTTATTATTATTATCATTTATATATAGTATTAAATAGTTGGGGGTCTACATATTAATTCTTGTCTTTTAGGAATCCTTGTTTACCTGCAAAATGGAAAGAGCAGAAAGGTAGCCGCGGATGTCACAATTAGAATATCCCCATTCTTGGAGATCTCCTATGGTTATGAACTTTTCTTCCCCTTTTGGCATTCTTAAGATGACAATAATAATAATAAAATGTATTAGAGGCTTTGTTTTAGTAACCACTTAAAAATATTTCGACTGACTATAATGATCATATATAAACCTTGCACATATCTTCTCCAGCGTGTAGACTACAAAACCTACAAATATAAAAGAAAAAAAAAACAAAAGTGAGGTAAGGATGATTAATATGTAACAAAGATTTGGTAATATGTAGACTCTCACGCTTGAACTCGTCGGGGTTGCCTTTGGAAGGGTTATGTCTGTTCCCGATGGCAACAATGATAGGTCGACCCATCTTGTCATGTCCCTGCATACACACTTTCTTGTGCGACAAATCATTCGCAATCTCTGATTCAGGTATGTACCCTTTTGGGAGAACACTTTTTCTCCAAGTCAGGTACTTGAGGAATAGCGTTGAAGCCTTTTCAATGTCCATGTCACGCGCCCGCAGAAACCGCCTGATCATCAGGTCATCCACTTCCTGTCACCATCGCCCGATTCAACAACATTAGTTTGGTACATTTTGCTCTATGCCAATTCTTAAAAGGAGCCTGACTGCTGCTTCGAGTTTTCTAATTGCCTTTGTTTTACTAAGTCAACCCCCAAGTTTAAGGAAGAGTTGAAAAAAAATATATATATATAAACGGACCGGACCTTAGTGGAGGGATCTTGTCGGTGGCAAAGAGCTCTCATGATCCCGACTTTGCTCCTCTCGATCTCATCTTCGATCAACGGCCCATTCTCGTGCTCAGCTTCTGCTGCTGCTGCTACACTCTCTACCACTTGTTGCTTCTTTTCCATTCCGTTTCTCTGGGACAGATCACGAGATTGGTGAGAGAATGAGAAAAAAAAAAAAAGATTGGATCGATCATAAATGAAGACAGCTGAAGGGGGGGAAAAGTATCATTCAATGCTCCTCTCCCCGTCAACGGCGACATCTACCTACTCTACTCATTTATTGACTTGTTCGTTCAATTACGCATTTCATTTCACAACCAAAAAAAAATAAACATGTAGAAGATGAAGACGATCTTGCTACTCAAACTCGCAGCCATTAGGCCTTTGGGCTCACGTTCATTTATTTCAATGTGTTGCTTGGTTCGAATAACTTAGGCCCAAAAGGGGGCACGTTCATAGCCCATGACATAAGCTCGTGTCGTACTTTTTTTGTTGTTGTCAAGATATCATAATGTTGGTGGGTTTATCTATTTTACACAAAATGTTTTTTAGTACAACGGAGAAGATGGTGCTGACTATATCTGACGTCGGAAAAGTTGGTTGGCTCATTGAAATATTGATTGAATGAAGTGAAGGACACCACAACCACAAGGGAGGTTGATATTCCGTTGTTAAAGTCTGATGTCGAAACGCACGGCGATATAATTAACGTAGTGTAAATATCTTTAATGATTCGTGATTGATTCCCCCCTTTGGAAAATGACTGTGTAGTGTAGCATTTAGTCAAATAAAAGTAATTTTGAGTTTTATTTGGATTAAGGAAAAATGAAACGGAGCATCAGTTTGATTCAACATCTTCATTACATCTTATATATAAAAAATGACAACAACCCAGTAATCATTAATTGGAGTGTATATGCTTACAGTTTCATATTGTACAGAAACCATATTCGTATTTCTGTTCAAAATGTTTTTCTTTGGAATTATAAAAAAAAAAAAAATGTGTATATAAGACGTCATTGGTTTTAAGCCACCATAACTTCCGTATTTAAGTAAACAGCGACGCATCCACCAGTGACGCCGGTACATTTTCCGTTAACGACACCGTCACTCTTGGCCACCACTAGACTCTTGATGATTTCTTGGAGGTCCCTCTTATGCAGATTAACCAGAAGTCCGTTCTTCATAAAAAGCGTCAACGACATCTTCTGCTCCACTTTGTGTCCCGGAACCAACGTAAGTCTATGACGGAGAAGCACCGCCGCCGCAATGGTCTTCATCTGAAGATACGCCAAATCTTTTCCCAGGCAGATTCTTGGTCCTGCGTTGAATGCCACGAATCGATATTGATCGTGGTTGATGAACTTTCCGTCTATCGGCGAGATCCATCTCTCCGGGATAAACTCCAGACAATCTTCTCCCCAAGTCGACTTCATCCTCCCCGCCGCGTAAATCGAATAACTCACAGAAGATCCCGCCGGAACAAAAGTCCCGTCCGGTAAAACGTCGTCGTTCTCGACGTGTTTCGAATCTTCGGGCACCGATGGGTAAAGCCTGAGCGTCTCTGAAAGCGCCGCCTTCAGGTAAACCAAACGGTCGATTTCGTCAAAACCTAACGGCTCCTCTGTCCAAGACGCGGCGTTCTCAGTGCCACGTGTCTCGATCAGAACGGAGCATATCTCGCGGACGATTTTATCCTCAACGGTTGGATGCATCGTGATAAGCCAGAAGAACCAGCTCAGTGCAACTGATGACGTGTCACGTCCAGCTAGGATGAAGTTAAGCGCCACGTGTTGAAGAAAAGTGTCGCTGTAAGCTTCTTTCTTTTTCATCATGAAGCGCGAGAGGAGATCGTCGTGTCCCTGAGCAGCCCCACTTTCTTGCTGACTCATCAATTCTTGCTTACGTGTATTTATGACATTTGCTAAATATTCATCGATTTCTCCCAAGCTTCGGCTCAAGCTGACTTCTAAGCCTAGGCCAAGCCATTTCTTCAGCTTCCACAGAAACTCCGGCAAAATAAACCGTTGAAGCGATGCTTCTGTAGCTCGATCAAAAGCCGTGGCAAAAGCATTCTCGGGAAGCCCCGGTGCGCAGGTTCTTGTGTCTTTTCCGAACGCCAATCCGCAAATGTTATCAAATGTGAGCCGGAGTATCAAGTCCTGGAGATCAACCGGCTCAGATTTGGCTTGAGCCGATTCAAGAATTGGACAGAACCGGAGTTTAATTCCTCGGTTCACCCACCTTCCCATGGCTTGCCGCAACGTTCTGAAGATTAGTATATTAGTAAACCGAAGATAATTAAAGGTTCAATTTGATGAAATATTGTAATATTAATGCATAACCAACATTAAACAGACGGGTTGTTATTTTATGTAACTGGTAGTGAACCAGAGAGAAAGAGATGAAAATAATTTATTATGTATCAAGATATTAAATGCATGATACTTTAAGAAAATCAGTATTAAACCGAGCGGTTTGGTATATTTACCTTGTTGTGAATTCGAGAGCGGCGGTTTTGCGTTGGAAGAGCCAGGTGTCACCGTCGGAGTTGAAAATACCTTGACCGAGAAGGTCGTGGAAGACGGATTGCCACGTGGGACCTTTAGGGTAATTATCGAACCGGGTCTTGAGCATGTGTTCAAGATTCCTCGGGTCACACGTGACGGTCACGAGACCTTGCTTCCTTGCCAAGAAAGGCACTGCACAGATACAAGTCTGGTAAGTGCCGCCGTAAGCACGGAGGTTCTCGGTGATCCATTCATGCATCCTGTCACGCTGTTCTATCAGACCAGGGAGACTGCCCAATACAGGCCAGACACGGGGACCCTTAAGCCACCGCGATATCCTCTTGAACCATAGCCAATACGCTGCAACGACTGCTACAAGAAGCATCACATTGGATATTTCCATATAACTCTTTGATTAATATTTCCAGAGAAACAAGTAAAAAGAGAAGTGAAAAGATGAAGTTTGGATGCGAATGAATGAATCTTCCTTGAAAATTTATAGAGAGGAAAATGAGGAAGAGGTTCTCTCTCTGATTGACAATCTGTCACTCTTAACTATCAGAATCAAACCCTCATTTATGATTCCGCGGTTCTCGTTGAGATATATATATGTATAAAGAGAGATTTTTCAGTTTTGGAAGTCAAGACAAGTGGTAAAGTGGTGTGTTTTGTGCTTTGCTGGTACCTAATTTTGCAGCGAAAGGAAAAGTTTCATTAAATGAGTTTCATTAAATGATCATATATATAGATGTAGTATTTCTTATGTAGCTGTGTGGTGAATTAAATGGGATTAGTTGAGAACATAAGGCACACAAAAGATGGTGGGGAAAAAGAAGAAAAAAGTCGTTGATTTTTTTTTTTTTAATTCAGAAATTTACGGGCTAAAAGTTAACACATGTTTTTTATTTGCTGGTGAGATAGGTTTTAAGATCTAATCTTTTATAGGTACAGCTACAAATGGTATTTCAGTTTTTGGTTTCGTTTACTTGGTTGTTTCAAGTTTGAGAATATTTGGTTTTGTTTTGGAAAATCAAATGAATTTTTAACTGAAGAAAAGCTACTATCTAGACATATTTATTTTCGGTCTAGTTGAATTTTCTTAAAGCTAGATTTGGTTGACGGTTTTTATCGATCAATCCTACGTAAAAATCCATGTATCATTTATAGTTCGTTTCAAAGTTGGGTTCAAAAACTTTGTTAGATACATCTCCTTTTAGAAATACTAATAAAATTTGTAAGTAAGCTAGGTGAGAACTAACGTATATGGTCCAGAATAGAGCTTTTATTTTTGTTTATATTTCCTATACCCTTTTAGTTTTTTTTTAAGTTTCAAGAAGGAATCATTTTGATATTTCCTTAAACAAAACTTCCTTATTTTGGGTTATCGGTTTCAGAATTTGGTAAGCAGCTCCATTAAGCCTACTATAAACACTTCTTGTGTCACTATTTTGACTTTTTGATATCTCCTTTAATGCTCCTTTTCATTTTATCTTCGATTTTTACTGAAAAATAGTGGAGAGGCATAGCAGCGGAATATTATGTAAGAAAGATGTCATTGAATGGGATTCAAGTCAACTGATAATATGTATATATATTCATATATAAATGGAACATGCAAATGGGGTATTAATCATTTCTTAAGTTTTGATTATTAATTTTCCCTAAGCATATAGTATAAATTAACAATACTAGTCTTTTTAATAAATATTAATGTGCATAATTATGTTTTGTAGTCAGTGATAAATTATTGTAGAAGAATTATAATTGTTTAACATACAAACAAACAAAAAGAATTTGTGGTTTGTAGTAAATGGAACATAAAGGTAGGTGTATAGTAGTGAAGATTAGATAGCTTGCCAACCTAACAATGAAATTCTAGAAAAAATCATTTATCACTTATCTATTATTTAACTATTAAATCGATATTACTAAATGAGACAGGATACTACTATTTTTATTTTATGGAATTGCAAAATCATTTACTAGAAAATTAATATCTCTCAGATCAGCTCTTGCACTATCCTGAACTGAAATAAATATATTTTATCCACTTCCGGAGCTTAAATGTCAATAAAATTCAGGTGTGCATGGTCTATAACTGCAAAGCGGCGGTTGAAGCTTTATCTATGCCAAATTTTGGCTTCGATACTGTTCCGCTTACATATGGCCAACATGGTGTTGATAACGCATAGATATCAATTTCCCGAAAGAATGTCTCTACCCGAATACTTAAATTGTTGTGGAGTATCTTGTTTCGTTCCTTTCAAAGAAAGTAGACAGTTGTTAGCTTTTCACTTTTGGCCACATAATCTAATTATTGAGGAGCCAAACGTTTGAGCCCCTGTTTTTGTTCTGTCTCTTTTCCTTTATATGGCCTTTGGTTGCTTTTGTTAATGTATGCACTTTGGGATAACTTCTTTAGGTTCATGAATTTTCCAGATGACCCAGAAAAAAAAAATGGAATAAAACTATGCCATTATGAATCAGTCAGAACTCTAAATTTACTATGTGACATAGTAAACGAATAATATTTGTTATCAGGTGAAAGGTGATATGCATGTCCTCAAAATCTATCTAGGCCACGTAGTTAATATGCAACCCAAACAACTTTCACAAATATCAATCTGAATTGAAAACATTCACCAGCTGAAACTGATAGATTCAAAATGAAGATTCTCGGCCGAACCAAAGGAACATATCTTTGCAACCTCTTGTCTCATCTTCCGCGGACCACACACAAGAACTCCCACACTCGAACCCTTTAAGCCAGCTAGAAGCTCTGCTTTCACACATTGAATGGAGTGAGAACTTGGAAAAAGGTAAAAATACTCTACCGTCTGATACATGTATGAAAATGTTAAATATAAATCTTAATTAGACTTACTGTTAAGTTTAGGTCTTTCTCCGTAATGAATGCTGGTGGATTGTGATAGCAACTGTTGTGGCGAGCTCTCGATCACCAACGGAGACAAAAAATCGACGGTTTGGTCATATTTCGTATTATACTTATTTTTGTTACACAATACAGTGACTGAAGATGTAGCTACCACGCCAACAGATATTGCTAGAAGGTAAATGACAGATTTATAAGCCGATGTGTACTTGCTCGAGCTTTGATCGATTGGGTGAATATGATATCTCGTGATGATTCCGATGATGATAATAAATATCAAGAATGAAGAAGAAAGAATGGTGGCGAGACAGAGCCAGGAGTTGGGTCCGAGGATCGGTGAGATGGGTTGGTCTGAGACATACGGTTTGAAACAGAGAGATTTGATGTTGTTCCTGTTGCGAGTTGATTCTTTCTCCCTGGTGACGAAGGCTTTGGTCTGGATATCTACAAACGAGGAGATCTCGGTGGTGAGGCCGGAGATGGGTAAGATTAGGTCGAGCATGGAGAGCTCAGAAGAGTTCTTGAACGCGCAGATTAGGGTCACTTTGGGGATTTTACAATTGTTAGTTGAGCTTATGTAGATTAGGTCGCGGATTATGGAGATGAACGGTGTAATTCCACTGCCTCCACTAATCATCACCAGAGATTCATGTCTGTACTTGAAAAAAAAAAAAGAAACAGAGCATCAATGTTGCTTGTGATGCAGGAAAGCGAATGCTGAACTTCTCTGTTTGAGAATTAATTTATAATTTACCGTAAGAAATCAGTGGAATTAGGGCCGTATGGTCCTTCGACAGAAACAGTGAGTCGGTCAATCTGATCAGGAGAAGAAAGCATCTGGTAAAGCTTAGTTGACCACTTGCCTTGGCCCTTAATCATAACACTTAGCTTCTCTGGTTCGAGTTTACTACTTGAAGTTATTGTAAATGGATGCCATTGAAGCTTCGAAATGCTTGGAATGTTTACGAATAATGTACTCGTCGGGCTATACATCAGCACTGTAATAACATTATTAGTATATGGTTATTGTCTTCTTAGTAGATAATCAATTGAAGAAGAAAAAAAAAACAAAGGGATAATTGTTAAAACTCACTAGGGTTTTTAGAGAAATTGAGCTCGACGGTGTCACAAGGAAGAACACGAGCAGAGAGTAACTTGACATTGTTGCGCGACTGGAGAAATCTCAAGAAACGATCGACGATGAAGATGTAGAAACCGGGAAAAGAGATCAACGAGTAAGAGATGCCGACGTGGAGGACGAAGAAGAGCATGAAGACGATGTAGAGGTAGTGCGTGTAGAAGAAGACTTCGAAGAATCCCCTCCTTATCGCCGGAAATGTGGTGGCCCACAGCACAAGTCCGGCCACCAGAGCTATCTCTCCGGCTAAATTCGAGATACTGGTCCTATCCCACTCTAACATCTATTTACACCAACAAAGTGACACTAAAAATCAAACCAAAATTTTTATACCATAATATAGTTATAATAGTTATATTCAAACCGGTTCATTATTTTCATATGAAACAAGCTATAATGTAACATGACAAATCGAATTGAATAATGAAGAATACAGTCAAGAAAGGGAAATGATATAAAGTTTTAGCCGATCATAGACTAACCTGAGAGACTTGATTTGTGGATATCCAGTAGATAACGTAACAAAGACCGTGGCTGGTGAATAAGGTCATGACCATGTGGCCGAGCCATATATGGTATTTGATGCTTGACTCTGACGTAAGCCCAATTGCAGCCAGCATCGACGAGCCACGCGCCACCGGATAGAACAAGAACGCCAAGCATATGTTCCCGGCTAGACCCAACCGTACTGCTATTGACTCCAGTCTTGCTTCCCATCTTTTCAGTTTTGTCATAAACATATACATTTACTTTTTTGTCAAATATCTAGTTAGCGAATAGTACACGTCAATGTCGATTTTGTAAATATACAAAAGATATATCATAATTTGTTTACAAAAGGCGAAACTGTTAAAGATATGATATGAGTGATTCAGAGAATTACGGGCCACTCTATTATTTATTTATTTGAGTATCTTTTTTTTATGTCAACTTATTTGAGTTTCCTATATGTTGAATTTTGACTTAAGTTACACGCTAGTTTTAAGACAGATAAATACGTTATATTTCAATTTGAACATATTTTTCATCGTCTCACAATATTATAAGAAAAACATTCCTGTAAATAGTCATTCAACTAAACATTAAGCAAAAGTGGTGCATGACAGAATCCACATGATCATTATGAACTATAATAATTGTGTACGTATATTTTTGCGATATATACAAAATAGTTATGTTAATCGCCGAAAAAGAGAAACCATTTATAATACTTACAAGTTATCTCCATGATTTGGTGCTGATTGAGGAGTGATGGTGGCAAAAGTATAGTAAAAGTAATTGGTTAAGCTCCAAAGAAGAAGAGCCATGAACATCGTCAATAACATAACCTCGGTCACTGTCACTATTCCTAATGGTCCCTTCACTAACATTGGTCTTCTCAGTGCACTAAACTTGTTTCTCTTCTTCCTCTCCACCCCACTTTTTTAATTTACAGAAAAGAAATAATATAATATTGATATAATTAAAAAGATTGTTAATTACGTCTAAGTGTTTAATTACCTTTGAAATTGGTCAACACTAGTTTGTTTCTTCAAGTGAAGGTAGATACATCCCAGAAAAGCCAATAGAATCATCGGGAACATGTAAACCAAAAGGTTCACTCCTAAAAGAAGAAAAACCAGTAGACATATTTGATATTCGTATAAACTAATTGGAGAATAGATCAGATCTGATATGAATTATTTACCTGCTTTCTCGAAATAAGTTGATTTTCCGAGCTTGGCACGCATGGATGTTAACCAGAACTTCTTGTAAGTAAAAGTTGGCATCATGATCCAAACCACCATAGTCCCCATCAAAATCAACATCGTTAAGAGCTTAATCACCTTCATAGTCACTTCCTTAATCATTTCTCCTAATCCAATATTGCAAGCAAGAGATGAGATTCCAAAAAAATTAAGAAAGAAAGACACAAAGCGATATATATGGAGACTGCAATGGATAACATAACCCATATCTATGCTATTTAAACGTACGCAACTTTCATTATTATTTTTTTCTAATTAATTTATTTGAATTACATTTATTACTGACTTACTTGCTTGTCCAAAAAGAGATGAGGGCCTAAGCCGAACTTCCTGGGAACTTCAGGCCAATCAAGAAAAAACCAAAAAAGTTTGTCTCTTGGAAAAATCCTAAATGTCCAATGTTGTTTTTCCTGGTTTCATATTGGGAACGTTGTTTCTATTCAACAAATTTATTCTTCTTTTTCAACAAGTTAGGCTTTTATATTAAATTAAAAATTACATATTAGAAATATGGTGTTACCAAATATATTATTTTCTGATTTGTTATTATATTAATTCATTAAAGCTAACAAAAATAAATTATATTAATTTATTTAAAAAAATAATGAATATTATTAGATTTCTTACTATATTAATTCAGTTAAAAGAATAGTACTAAATTCTACTTGATTAAGAAAATATAATACCTTACTATGTTTAACTTTTTTTTTTTTACAAGAGAGTTATTCATCCAACGAATAAAAGAAGGTTGCTGATATGGATCGTGAACCAATTACTGTAACATTTTCCCAGTAAAATTGCACTACATCGAGCACATATGTATGTAAAATTTTAAAAGAGAGGAAAATGTGATACTGCGGATCACAAAAAACAAGAAAAAACACAAAAGGTCAATACGTGCAATAAACTGAATATTTTGGGCTTACCAGCCTCTGGAGCGTGTCTTTCGTACGCGGATGTGTGTCGATGTCTCTTTGTACACGAATCTTTACGTGTATTCTCAATTGGGAAAATATTTGTTATTCATAATAAACATAATAGACTTTTTTGATATCTTTGACCAAAAAAGAAAAGAGTTTTTTGATATTATAATATAAGATTAATCCTTTCTTTTGCCCTCGTTTTTGTTCCTTGTAGTGAGTTTTGAATAATTAATCATTGCGGAAAATCTCACCAAAAAAAAAATATATGAACGTAATATGTGAAGTTAATTTAATAAAAAGAATGGTTTTTTTGCAACAGTTTAACGAACCTTTTTATCAAAAAAGAAAAAAAAAGTTGAATGAACCCAGTTTCAAGAAGTAAAAAAAAAAAATTAAAAAATCTAATTAAAACAGAAGGAAGAATTTGAGTCTCAACATTATCCAGTTACTTATGGGAGAATCAGTGAGATATTATAACAAATTCTTAAAGCCATTCCGATGTCTGAAAGTTAGGATGGTATCTTTGATGCATTGACCGCTCTCTTTGAACGTTTATGTTGAAGAGGAAGTAGTGTTGTTGTGGTAATAATGCGTAATGAATATTTGTCTGTAAGAAAGAAGACGAGCGCGAGATCATGGACGTGGAAATTGCAAAAAATCTGTTGACAAAGTAGACATCCCTAACGGGATTTCCACATTGTTCTTGTTCGAGGCTCTTGGTTTCCACATTTATACGAAATAACGAGCTCCCGAGGGTATATTGATATGGCCTGGATTTTGGGACAACGTTGTCATAGAAGACACCTCGATCGTGTAGAAGAAGAGATTGAGAATCAAGTTTTAAGTAGATCATACATATCTTTTATATTGGGATCGAGGATAAGTTTAAGCAGTGGTTTACATCAAAGGGAACTTGGAATTCTATATATAGACACCTCAGCTTAAGGGGGATTGTGATACAACTAAATTCTATTTCCTCAAAGGAGTCATTTGTTTTTCTTTTAGCGGTTCTTATCCGAGATTTGGAAAACTCTCACGAATATTTTAACACTAATTAATTATTAAGTTGGTCAAAAAAAAAAAAACATGAAGACAAGGAGGACGAAGAAGAGCATGAAGACGATGTAGAGATAGTGAGTATAAAAGAAGAATCTCATTCTTATTGTGGGATATGTGGTGGCCCACATCGCAAGTCCGGCCACAAGAGCTATCTCTCCGGACAAATTGGAGATATCTTTTGTATCCCACGTGAGCATCTGCAATTAGTTAATTCCACGCCAGATTATTCGTGATTAGTTGACACCAACTCGATCCGAGGTTTTCAGATTGTTATCTTCCATATAAAATGACATAACATCAGTTCGGAATTCCGAAAATATCTGTTCTCTATAGTTTGTGTCAACGTTTGAACCGAGGATAATTAAGGTAGTTAGACCAAAACAAAAATAATACCAAAAAAAATTATACTATTTGACAGAGAATTCAATAATTTCGTCATCTTTACAAACTCCAACATCGATCACCATCGTCCCATTCCTTTTCGTAGGCATTACTCTACAACAATCTCTCCTCGGAGCCTAAATTTGCACCCACAACAAAAAAAACAAAAAATGAAAAATCAGTAACATCATCATGTGACATGTAGCAAGTTAAATATTTTTTTTTTTTTGATTACTATAGTTATTAACCTTATCTTTGTTCCATCTATCCGAATCCAGTTTTTTATAAACTATGACCCGTTCGATTTCAGAAGGATCCGACATATCCCATTCACATTCAAGATCCCACAAGTCATACCACCTTACGTACTCGCTTGCAGTTCTGTGTAACGCCGAATCAGGAAGCGCGTTCGAAAGGTAGTACACGCGCGGAAGTTGACACGCGTTTTTGCTGAATGGGCGCGTGTTAAAAGCGTAGCTTTTGACGTCCGCATGTTTGTACCAGTCGATGAATGTGCGTGTGGGGATCTCCATCTCTCTCGCTGACAACACGCCACGTGTGATATGGACTGTATACCCCCAGGAGACGGACACTGTCCAACGGTGCGCAGTGTCATAGCAGATTGATTGCTGCGTGAGGCTCGCTGAGTCGAGTTTGGCTGGTACCATGAGACGTTTCAAGGCATTGACTCGGCCCATGTTTGGGAATACTGGATCCACTATATCTAGATGATGGATGGAGACTATTGGAGCTAATGGATGGGCTGATAATAGGCCCAGAAGTTTCCCATATAAATCAAACTGTTGGGTTATTAATTAAAAACATAAATGTAAGTAAAATCATCAACTGTGGCAAATGATATATTGAAATATCAGGGGACAAAGATTTCAAATATCGATATTTTTTTATAATTGATTTCAATGATAATTAATTAAATTAAGTTCATTAGACTAGAAAAGTCTATAATTAATAATAAATTTATGATATTCTAGTCATTATATTACATTATTTTTAAAAAATTATAATAGTTTAATTTAAAAAATATTGTTTTAATGTTTCATAGTTTAAAGGGATATCATTATATATTTTAATATATATAGATAAATATATATTTTAGTTTTTAAATATTAAATATTATAGCATTTTATTTTGTATAAAATTTGATGTTAGTTAAAAAGAATAAAATTTCATATTTATGAAAAATTAGAAGATTTTAAAAATAGAAACTATATGTTTAAGTTGTTTTATAAGATTAAGGGGTTTTAGAAAAAAAAATAGAATGTTTAGGTGGTTTTATAAATAGTTTTGGGAAAATATGCAGAGCTATATTAGTATGAATGGTTTTATGTAGTAGTTTAAATAAAATAATTATATTAATACCAACGAATGTAAGATTAACGAGTAGATAATAACAGGAGGTAGCAATAACTTAGGTGACACCATAACCTAAAGAAAATTGTCATCACCAAAATCATTTAATTACATGGTAATGTGAACATTTTGAAAAAGAAAAAAAAATGAACAGAAAAACGGGTTTTTTAATAGAAAAACAACCAAATGTAACATAAGAGATGACTGTAGATTATAACAGTTTTCAATCTCCAAAATTTATAAAACTCAAAATTCACTAAGATACACAGATATTAATGAAATTTAGCAGCTTATTAAATATGATGTTAAAATAACTAAATGAACTTTAGGTTAGAAAACACACTGAGATCATGAAAACTTATTATTGCTCCACCGAAAAAAAAATCTTCAAATATGTTTTTGTGATTTGGGGTTTACAAAATATATAAAAAAATAAACTGGGGATGGAAGATATTCAAATGGAGAAGATTATTATTATGTAGTCTGTAAAAAGATAATGTTTACCTCTTCTCACAATCCGGAATTATTAAATTTTTTTTTTTTAAATGAATTTCTTTTACCGAAAAACAAGAGAAGAAAAAACAGAGGACTAACCTGATGAAACCCAACTTCTTTAGTCAAAGGAACACCGAGCTCCGCCATACAAGCATGAATCCGATCATCGGAGCCGTACAATTCCGGGTATCTCTGAATACACCGATCTTGCATCTTCTCCAACGCTTTAGCCAACGGGTAGCTAATCGCAAATCCTCCTCCTCCATAAGCCATCCCGTATGAGAATTTCAGATTCTGAATGTGACTCTCTGACGAGCTTCCTATGTAATAAAATTGCTTGTGATCGTATTTTCTCAGAACCCTAATCAGATTCTCCGGGAAAAACACGGTGTCGTCGTCTCCCATCACAATCCACCTCACGTTTTTCTCAGACTCTGTTCCGTTCAAGAGCCTCACTGTCTCGGAGACGATTCGTGTGAGTCTGATCGCCGATGGGTTACCATTTGGGTATTGGTACTTGAACCTCGACGTGTCGGAAGAGATTTTGATCGGAGGCAGACCGGTTGAAACGGTGTCGTTATCGTCAACGTGTTTGTCTAACCAAACGAAGCCATTCATTTCGCCGTTGGGTTTCCACCAGAGCTTCACGTACTCTCTTCGGTGTTTCCACAGCTTCGCAGACGCCGCGATTCCGAAAACGACGTGCTTCATTTCGGTTTCTTCCGGTTTTTGACCCGACTCGGATCCGGATCCGACTGGTGCAACTGCGATCTTGATCAGAGATCGAGGTGGTGGAGTAGAGGTGATGAAATAGAAAGGGTAGAAAACGAACTGGATCGATAAAATGATGGCGAAAGTCAAAACTAGCTTGGAGAAGAGCCTAAAAAATGAAGAATGTGAGTTACATGAAAACGTTTTAGCTTTCTCGTAAGAAACAGACTTTTGATCTTTCTTATCGTCTCCCATGGTGGAAAAATGAAGAAGAAGACGACTGCTAAGCTGCTAAACTATGCCGTTTTATTTGGTTTCTTTTTTTTTTTGTGTTGCCGTGGTGGTGACTGGCGATGGTTCAGAGAAGAGCTCTTAATAGGAGATGGAAAATATGAAACGATTCTCTAATTTTTAAGTTTATATTCATAAATTTTAGTCTTTATCCTTTGGAAAAAGGAATATTTTATCGTTATGGAGTCTTGTTCGTTATTATATTTGACTATATTTATTTGGAAATATAAATATTAATTTTATATTTTCTACTTTGGAAGGTTTATAGATGTAATCTATAATCGAAAAATGGTATGATATAAATATTTTTGAATGTATCGATTAGCACTTGTCAATATTGCTATATTCCCTATTTTTTGTGATTCATTTATTTCTTTTTATTATGTTTTGTCATAATATAATAAGTTAGGTATAACGTATGATCATAGATTTCATTGGGTTATATACCAATTAATTTCCTTTTTAATATTCAAAATTAAGAAAATAAGAAAAAATAAGAAAATATATCATCCTAAAATTTAGAGATTGACACTAAGGGAGATTATTGGTTTGTATTTATAAAAAATATAAAATTTAGATTTTGTAAAAATTATGATGTTATCCAATAACATTCCCTAAATATTTGTTGGAATTTACTGTTATAAAAGATCCTTTAACTGCAGTGTTTCTTTGAAGTACTGTTATAGTTTTCCCGTTTACACCAAGAGTAAAAGATAAATCTGATTGATTGTTTTTTTAATATCTGATCGATTATTAAAAATTTAAAATTATATTTTAGTGTTTTTTAAATTATAAAAGTTTTAATAAAATTTACCTCTATTAAAAGGCTATGTATTTTTTTAAATTGCACAATTTCTGTTATTATGATTTTTTATTTATAAAACGTTACATTTGGTTTTTTACTAAAATCGTCATTTTATTGAATCTCAACTAAAAAATTTTAGATTCAAACTTAGGTGAAGATGTTTGCTGCCAAATCTTTTCATTAATCACCTAATACAATACTTTTTCAAAAAAAATTCAAAATTTTGTATTTGGTATTTCATGGTTTTCATTATCTTGGTGATATGGTTACAAGTTGGAGAAATCTTCCATCCTTTATAAATATGACTGTTTTTGTTTCATTACTTTTATCAGTCTCTTTGATTTAAGCAAATAAAATAAAATAAAAAAATTTGACTTGGAAAAATCATAATGTGTTTCTACAGAATGGTAAAGGAAGAAATGATATAAATATTTTTCTAATGTCAAAATTAGCGCAGGTAGAAAATATTGTTTGGTAATTGCTAATTGATCATTTTTTTTTTGTTGCTGTTGTCTTTAAAGTTTAACCAATATCATTTTTTCATAATTAATCAATAAGTTAGGTTGGTATATTTCAACTAGACATATATAGGTAGTACCATATATATCATCCAACTCTTATTTAGCCATACTATAACCTGCCTCATATTCGTGATGTGTTTTTATTTGATGTTTTAAATAATATGATTTAACAGTCTTTCGAAGTTAATGCATGTTAACTGATAATTAATGAGCCATTCTGTTATAATGAAAGAATATGATATAACAGTGTCATAGTTCCAGTATCGAATTAAGAATATTACTTGTTCGTTTAACAGACTTTACTTCATCAGAGATTCGATTAAGATAGAGAGATTTTGTAAAGTTCCTAGATTCTCTTCAAATCTCAGTAGAATCTTGAGGGTTAAACTTGATTGATTTACGATATATAAGCTCCTTGATATTCCCTTCCGTCAATGAATGTTGCTCAAAATCGAAACCGAACGGTCTCACACACACACAGATTCCTCGTTTATGTCGTGTAACAGGGCTAAGTATGGGTGGCACAAAGCTTCATCGACAGCAACTCGGAAAAAGCTCAAATAATTATGAAAAAGAAAAGTCAAAAGGCTTTCTTGTTTGTTATGCGTTTGTTTGGCTCAAAGACGAGCATCTTCTACAGCAAATCAACTGCCTCAATAGACATGTTTGGGAACCTAGAGGCAAAGTTTTGTCTTGGATACTGTGAAAGTTGTCTTACGTATCTTCTCGCGTTGTAGCTTCTTAAGAATCCGAGGCTTGGATATTATCAGGTGAACCTAAAAGCTGTGTATTGCAAAAACACATACAACCACATATGAGTCTGTTTATGGAAAACTGTTTGTTAGGACTGAAAAGAAAGCTTTGTGATAAAGTAAAAATGTGCCAGAGTGATGAGTCTAAACTGCTGAACATAATCTCTGCCCGGAAATAATGGCTCCCTTGTCATGGTTTCACCGAAAATGCAGCCAACAGACCAGATATCGATGGCTGCTGTGTACTCTGAGCAATTAAGTAGCAACTCCGGAGCTCTGTACCAACGTGTGAATCAATACAAAAGAGTTACTATCTTCAAAAGTATCAGTCCCTCATTATCAAGATCATAATCTCTGATATCACCCAACGCAGAGAGAAAAAATTCCCCTATCATGATTTACAAGTTCTTATTCGATAAAAAAAAAAAAGCACACTGGAACCGAAGAGTTAAAGCACACTGACTTGACTCAGACCCTTATCAAGAAGACGAGAACTTTATTCAGCTTCATCTCATCATCCGTAACTTGTAATTGAAATTTATGCCACAAAAGAATGAGTTACACAGACTTGATTTGAGAAAGAAAAAAATCAAACTAACTACACTTCAGTCTTTGGCTTTTAATATATCCAAAAACAGAAAACTCAAAGCTGCGCTTCTGGGTTAACTTGTTGATTGTACGATCTAGTAAACGCTGTTACGTTGATAATGGTCTCAATCGCAACAACTTTTGAGTACACTATTATAAAGCTTTATAAATAAGTTGATAAAACCTTTACTTATACAAATACTAGTTTCATTGCATCTCATACAAACGACCCCAATATCACAACCACCTAATAATACATTCACGACCAAGATGGAACACTTAAACCATCTATTCACACAATAGCAGTTTATCAGAACCCTCTGTACTTTTTTTCGACAGTCTTTTTTGGGGATGTTGCCAGAACCGTTGATGCGCCAGTCGACCTGAGGTTCTCCAGTAAAGTGTCTCGCCCCGACAACAGAATCTTGAAGAAGCAATCGACCTCCTTCGAAACAAGATCCAGCCCCCTCGATAATTCCGTGATCGACTCCTTCAATGGCTGCAGAGAAATGGGATCAACTGACCCTTCTTGGATCGCAGGGGCAAGTTTCTTAACACCTGAATCAACAGCCTCGAGCTCTTTTAGAACCGTTAACCCGTCTGATAAGAATATGTTCTTGATTTCTGCGTTCATTGTGTTCTGCATTTCCATGAAGGACTGTGCCCACGGAAGCTCGTTTGAGACGGTAAGGTACAACAGGTTTCGCGACGAACCGGAGAACGCAGCAGCGAAAACACCAGAAATGTACAAAGTTTTGACCTTTAAACCGTATAAAGCTCGCATCAGGACTTTTCCTTTAGCCGAGTTTTTCACCTTGGGGAGATTTAAGGTTTGAACAAGGCTGCTCAAGATTGCATGACAATTTTCCAATCTCGGGTTCTTGGAAACAATGTGTTGCTTCCAACTGTCGAGGGATGATTGTGCTTTCGGCAGATTCTGAGGAGAGTTAGACTCCAAGTGATGCAAAGCAAACTGAAGTAAGAGATGGCCTTGGTTGAGACGGGTTAGCTCCGAGCTAAAGGCATTGCAGAGATCAAGGAGCTTAACGCTTATGTCGAGGTAAACATCGACCCACTTGTCCTCCCAATCTGATACCGGAAGCTCTAGATCAGTTATAAGAGTCTTGATAGCATGGTTCGTCTCGCAAAGAGATTCCATTGCTAGCTTCATCCATGAAACAGTCAGGATTTGGCTTTTTACCTTAGGGACAAGCTTTCCAATCGAAGACGCTAGGTTGGCCTCGAAATTGTTCAACAGAGAGAGAAGCTTTGAGGATAGTACAGGGTTCTTTGAAGATAGATTCTTAAACAGGTTTCCAAATGGGAAGAAACGGCGTGGAGGGTCTTGTGGACGAGCCATTTTGTAAAGTTTCAGCTGAGAAAAACAATAAAACAAAGAAAGAAGAGAACATATCATTTGTCACAGAAGACAAAAAAAAGAAATATTGATTCATAGTAACTTCAACACAAAGATCAAATTGTAAATTGCACTTTCTCTGAAAGTTTTCATCTTTTGAATCTTTCATTCTTAAGCAACATCAAATCCGTTCTTAGATTGAAATTGTGTTCATACAAAAGTCAACAACAAAATTAAAAATATTTCCAGATCTAGTTTTCTGTGAAGGAAACAACTTTAAAATCAATAGATCCACGAGTCAACCCTAAGAAAAGTGAAAGATATATCCTACTTTAGGGATAAAAAAAAAAAACTGAATTTCCGAAGTAACCATATCGAAATTCACACAGAAAATAGATAAAACACACGATTATCATAAACAAAACAAAATGAAAAAAAAAAAACATGAAAGTAATCGAAACTCACCTAAAGTGGTAGAGATCCTTGGAAGAAGAAAAAAGTAGAGCTTACTCCAAAATATGAAATTGGGATTTGCCAGATAGAAGCCTCTGGACAAGACAGAGAGAAGGAAATCAGAGACAAAGATAAGATGAAAGAAAGAAAGAAAGGGTCAGAAATTGAAACGCGTTGGTCTTATATGACCAAACACAAAGTTGCCGTATAGCTACAGATAAACAAGCATCTAAAGAAAAAAAATAAAAAAAAATATATATATATATATATGTTGTATGTTTCAGTTACGCGGCTGTGACGGAACCTCTTTAAATGACAGACGAAGGCGTGTTGTTGTTGTTGTTATTAGGAAATAAGACGACACAGTTTTGTTTTGTTTTTTTCTTTCTAAAGCATTTCTTCGTTATGCAACGGGCCGAACATAGCGTAGAGTTGGTCCAAAACATTACATATTATATAGATTACAAATGACATGCGATCGTTGACAAAAGAAGATTACAAAGTGGAAAAAGAAAGGTTTAATTATACGTAACTCAAGAGCCAAAGAACGAAAATATTCCGTATGTGACACAATAATTATAAGAATCAATTGAAATGAAATGGTCGTGTGAGAATCATTGTCACTTAAACTTAAGTGTTTTTAAGTGACCCTTTTTTCATCTTAGCTTTTGCTGATGATGCCGTGAACCGCTCTCGCCGCTTTCACTAGCCGCTGTCTCTTGCTTATCGCGGCTGGTTGTTCGGCGTTCCTGCAAAAACATGGTCCCCACCTTCAGACATTTTTTTTTAACTCGTAAAGAAATGAAAAGACAAAATGATTCAGTTTTTCATACATCACGATAGAGTAAGTCTTCAGCTTCAAGCATGTGTATGATATGTCCCATTTTAGGTCTCTTGTTTGCATCAGGATCCACACAACGTAAAGCAACGAGCAACACTCGTTTAAGAGCCTTTGAGGATGGTGGTTCGGGTATTTTCGGATCAACTACTTCTTCTGATCTTCGGTTTCCTACCATTGATTTCAGCCAATCCACTAGATTCGTCTAAAACCACACAAAACAAACAAAACAAACTCCATTTACAAAAGCATAAAGGGAATAAAAACAAAGCTATAGAGATCTAAATCCACTAAATATACCTCTCCTTGAGGCCGACTATAATCAACCGGGTTTCTTCCTGTGATGACCTCCATGATTAATATTCCAAAGCTATAGATGTCACTCTTCTCGTTTAACATTCCAGTGCAAGCATATTCCGGTGCTACATAACTGAACAAGCAAAACCCGCAAAGTAAAAAAGATTCAGATTCAAAAAAGATCGTCTAGCATGATCACTGGAGAGAGTGAATATGATTAAAGACGTTACCCGAACGTTCCCATCACACGGGTTGTCACATAACTGCTCTCGGAACCCAAGAGCTTAGCAAGTCCAAAATCCGAAACCTTAGCATTCCATTGACGATCAAGCAAGATATTACTCGATTTTATATCCCGATGAACAACTTTTGGTTCAAGACCCTCGTGTAGATACGCCAATCTACATGTATAGATTTACACATTTTTAAGAAATAGACGTAAAACAAATGGGATAGCATTTACTTAAAATGTAGTACAAAGAAGTACCCTTTAGCCATTCCGAGTATAATGTTCAGACGGATATCCCAAGTTAGAGGGCTGACATCACCAACATCACCGTGAATCCATTGCTCCAAATTCCCATTATCGACAAAGTCATATACGAGCATCCTGTAGTTAGAGAGAACTCAATATTAGATCACACAACATTGCTTTCTTTTGTTTCCACCCAAAAAAAAAAGAAGGGATTTATAGAGCAGCATCATTTACCTGTATGCACCTTCAACGCAATAACCTAAAAGCCTAACGAGATTCTTGTGTCGTACACGCCCAATCACTTCCACTTCTACTTTGAATTCCTTCTCTGCCTGACCCCTGTTATATTAAAGACACAACAACAACCAATCTTACACTTCATGGAGATCAAAATCCAGAAGCATAGTCTAGTATTACTTATTAGTATGGACGTTACCCATCAAAACCAAATGTGACCTATGACACAATCTATACAGCATACAATTCAATAACAAAAACAAACTTCCAAGACCACAATCATACGCTTGGCAATTTAAATAAGAGAATTCACTCGTCTTCCTCTGCTATAAAACATAAAACAACCCTGAAACATCTACTTGAAAGCATCTAAGCACATAACGGAAAGAAGTGCAGAATTAAAAACAAGCTTTCAATACAGAGCAAAACTACAAGTAAAATCCCTTAACTACGCAAGAATTGCAAACCCCTCCCCCCCAATTAATACTAATACCTTTAAAAAATCTTAATTTAGAAACGAGTAAAGGATCAAACTTTAGAGTGAAACCAATACAGGGCGAAAACCTAAAACCCTAGTCTAGAAACGAGCTAAAGTATCAATTTTTTAGATTGTAATTGGAAGTTTTCGAGTTACCTGTTATTGAGCAAGTTCTTGACGGCGACTTTAGTTCCGTCGGTTAAAATCCCACGATACACAATCCCGTAACCACCTTCTCCGATGACATTCTCTTCACATAGCCCATTCGTGGCCGCCTCAAGTTCTCTGAGAGTATACCAACGTCCCCATCCGAGATGCGAAACCTCCGGTCCAACATTTCCGCTGCCGGAAAATGAAGCTGTCTCGCTAGCACTCACTGTTCCTCTACTCTCCCCACTCGACACTCGATCTGAGAAAACCACCCGATGCTCGATCTTCCCTATATCGACCTGGATCTCCGCCGGAACAGGCTGCGTCGGATAGTGGTGGTCCGACACCGGAACGATCTCCTTAATCTCCTTAGATATTGGCGGGGTGGCAGCGGCGGCGGAAGCGAAATCGGCTCGCGGTTTGCGATTTTTCCGGCGAGAGGTAAGACATAGGGAGAGAAGGAAGAGAGCGATGACGATTAGAGATCCGAGTAAGATTCCGATTACGACCCATAGCCGGAGTCCGAATATCGACGTCGGTTTGGAAAGCTCGGTATTGAGGAAAGCAGCATCGTACATCGACATCCTAGTTTCACTCTTTTAATCCTCAGATTCCGTTAACAGGTTTCCGGTTTTCTTCGCATTTATTGCCGGAAAAGACACAAACTTCCCGGCGAATAAGAATGTCCGAAACTGCGGCCAAAATCTACGCTTGTCACCGCATCGAGGGTTGAATCGAATACAAGGAAGGAACCGAGGAAAAACAAAAGATAATATTTAAAATAAAAATGAAAGGGGAATTTAATGAAGGCTTTCAGTGATCTGTGTGTGTGTGTTTATGGATGTATTGAATGAGCTGTCTTTTGAGTTTCTGTCTCCGTGTAATTGCATGTGTGGTCTGACGGTGAGCGATGGTTAGTTGAAATGACTAGTTTACCCTTCTCGACTACGTATGACGGACACAGAGATAGATAGCCGTTAGTGTGTTATGGTTCAGTGCAGTGTACAATCTGTGGATTTACATATTAAACTCTCACGTTACTTTGATTTATTTGTTTCCCTTTTTTGATATAATTTCATCTCTTTTGGATATGTATATACTTTTGCTTAACACATTAAGGGAATAAATACTTTTGTTAGAAAAAAAAGTATCAACAGTTGGGTTTGCTTTTCACATTTAGAAGTTAATGAGAGAATAATAAATTGTTAATGTGGCCTCGAATATTTTAGGTTTCCTCCTAAAAAGGGTTTAGGTGGGGCTAAAAGAGAAAACCCATTATCGCTCTATCATTTTCAATTATTCATACCAACTTAAGTAAATGTATTTTAAATTAATATTTCAACAAGTCAATGATCCCTTGCCTTCGTTTTTCTTTTATACAACAAAATTATCATGTATATTGACTAAAATCATTAAGTATTTTGGTAAGTAGGCAAAACAAAGAGTGATTGAGGGTGATTCCCACCAATAGAACGAAATGTTAAGGTGTAATAAGAAGAAGAAACACAATTAAGAAAAATACATTATAAATCGACCACATTGAACTATTTTATGTGGATCAATGTGTTTGCTATGGCTCCTCCTCGTATCACATCTCTCTCATTTTTACAACTCAGTCTGTTGGATTGAGATTCCCTAGGGTTTGATTAACAAGACGACGACTCGGCTCCTATCCCCCAAACAACTGACAAATTGTTCAATCATGGAAAATGGGCTATGGCCCGGATGAATTAGTTCAACTAGATCCCCCTATGTGTTTCATCATTGGGCTAAAGATCCAGAATCAACCTATTAGTCTCTTTTACTATACTCAGCCCACTTGTACTAATCCCTTCTCTAATAGCTTTCGTCAGCTGCGCCTCTACGTCTCCGTAAATTTCTCATTATCTTAAGTATTGAGAATTATTGTTTGGAAATAACTTTAATCTTCCGTGTTCTTTATAATATATGCGATTGCAAATCTATAAAATCATAAAACTTCATTAAGAATAAATATGTCATTTGATTTCTTGGTTGGATATAAACTTCACTCTAATATTTTCTACCACTTATACTAATTTAATGACGTTATTTCACAAATTTCACCGACAAAATATCGTATTGGTACACTATTTGACAATACACTAAATGCTACGATTATAACATGTATAATGATGAATAATGACCTCTTAACATACGCAAAATAGAGACCTAATATCAAATAACGTAAAACATAAAAACACACGAAGTTGTCGCGTGTTCAGACTTACAAAGCCTCGCAAAACCAGCCATGTCATAGTCCATTCCATCTTTATTAAAAAAAAAAAAGTAGCGAGTGAATATTACAATATAAACGCTAATATCTTTCTTTCTACAGAGGCTTTATCTAACTCCAAAGATCAAAATACTTCCAAACTCGAGACTTGTATGTACAAGTGCAACCGCCTCACTCATTTGGTCCAACCGCGGCCAATGAGAGCTCGAGAAAAACAGTAGTTCCCCTCATTTTTCATTGTACCTAGTCTCTATTCACCGTTGTATGATGATATTAACCTCCGCTGTATAAAACCAGAGCAATACCGTAAGCACATCAATAAAAGTTTTGTTTCTTTTAGTACTCTCAAGTCTTAAAATTATGAAGCGAAGAGTAACACTTACTTGTCCTTCAAACTCAGGGCTTGTCAGGTTTACAGACAAGTTTCTCATCAACAAGAGGACCTGATCAACAAAAACATTAAGATAGATTCGAGATATGCTCTTAAGCAGTAGATGATATAGTATGTGGATCTGACATACCGTTTCTAGATTTATAGGATCCATTTGCTTTAATCTCTGGACATGACCTGTCGTTTTTGGATCAAATACACTTCCTATAAAGCTGTAAACTTCAGCGAAATTCGGCGTCACTGTGTTGCAAAACAAAGTCGTAATCAGTATATATTGCAAATAGGGGATCTCGTGTTAGCTGCTATCTTTGGTCATTTGTCCCTGTAACGGTTCTCGTGCTCTGCTTACCTCTAATACTACTAGTACTAGTGCTGCAACAGTTCTCTGGGACACCCAATTCCTCTACAATCACAATTTCATAACCCCGAGATCATTAACAGCTCAAACAAACAAAAAAAGTTCACATAATTAAATCAATCCACAGCAAATTTAAGCACATATAATATTACTTTTAATCACTGCTTTTGGCGTAATAACATCGCGACGCATTAATCCATGCTTAGGAGTACTGCTAATCACTGCTTGTGAATCAGTGGTGTACAAGTACTCATGTTCAAGCAACGCGTTCGAAGATGCAAGAGCAACTGCAGACAATTAAAAAAAAAAAAACACAATCAAAAGAAAATCAGATAGGAATTGAAGAGACAGAACATAACGTAACAAAAGCTGCTGAGGAGGAAGACAAAAAAAAAACTATTACCACTTTTAGAAGCCTTTTGTGGATAAGGATGATTTGCTTTCCTCTTTGGTCGAGGAGGTGGAAGATGTTCGTTAGTCCCATTCTTCTGAACCTTGAGAAAATATTTCTGCGCGTGGCTTCGTATCTACAATACCAACAGAAATCTAAAACACTGATATGTAATTTCCAGAAAAAAAAAATCTGATGATAAAATGGAAAGGAATGGAATGTGTTAAAGACATGTTATATTTAATTACCTGGATAACTGTTTTTGACCCAACAAAGGCCTCGATTTTCTTCCAATCCCGGTCAAACCTGTAATCAATAGAGACGCTTGATTTTACGACAAGAAGAACAAATCTCGAACCAGAGATAAGAGAAGTCGAATCCGTTTGCATACAAATGGAGAGCTTCAAGGAACTTGTCGTGTTCCTGATCCGTCCAGTTCTCTCTAGACTTGGTGATTGTGTAAGGCTTTCTAATCTTCTTTGTTGGATCATCACAGAACGACATGGTTTGGCTCCGTCCGGAAGTCGGCGCCGTCGTGTGGGGAAGAGTAGTATTGGGTAAATTCATAGTCATAGGGGGGAGGGAAACGACAAGAATGGCTTAAGGGTTTATTGACACCATAAAACTCACTCGAAAAAAACGAAGAAGAGAAGGGTAGAAGCGTAAATATAAAGGGGAATGTATTTTATTTTTTAAGCCTAACACGTGTAAGGAGCCGGTTGCTCTGGTTCAGAGCGTGGGACTATGAACTCCAAGACATGTGGACGATCTGCTAACACTGACGTTATCATTTTTTTAAAAAAAAAAACAAAGCCTAACGTCACGTATGGACGACCGACCCAGAAAGTGCCACGCGGATGACGATGATAATCAGTTTAAATAGTGTTTCAGATTCGGCGTGGAACAAATTGGTGTAGTTGGAGAAAAAATAATAAGAGTTATAGGCTTTGTTTTTGTGGCTTAGTTCAAAAACTTTTTACGAAACGAACACAAACGCAGCATATACAATGAATACCTATTCGAAATACTAACACCAAACAACAACAACATTACATTTTTTAAGTTCAAATACAAACAACAAACATCTATCTAAGAAAAGCTTATCGTATATTTCCGCAAACCGAATATAAAAATCAAAAGGAGGTTAGAAACAGATACACACATTACACAACACGACATTGATCGGAAACAACAAAACTGGGTGCTTGTTTTTTGGTCTGTGAAATCCTAAGAATGTAGAAGAAAAAAAATAACCAAAAAGAGAGAAACTCACAAATGGAGAAACTCTGCTTCTTTTTTTTCAATCGATACAACGCGTGATGCCATCGTCTCCCACCATTGCCAAAATCTCCACACGCACCTCCAAAACCGCCTGCAACGTTGTTTTAACATTTACACAAACAAACACCAATTGAAGAATGATTCTGTGTCCAAAAATTAGGGTTTCTGATTATGTATTGTATGGTGTGACAGAGAGACTTACAGAGGAATTCCTGCAGTTAACAAGCCGGCATTCGTCCAAAGAACCTTCTAGACTCCAACTCTCCCACACGTCAAAACTATGGCTAGCAAATACAAACTCCATTCTTCTATTGATCTGCATAAAACTCGCAGACATAACCAGTTTTAGTTTTCCATCAGAGCATTGAAAACCTCGGGTTATCAATTCACCTAACTGTGTGATGTACCTGCAATAACTTCCCACCGGCAGCAAATGACCTCAGGCCAACAGTGTCCTGGAGAACAAGTTCATACACAGTACCAATTAGCCATTCATCAGAATGTATATATAACTTTTCTAATAAATGGACTATCGCTCAATCCTACTACCAGGGCCATTTTCTGTTCATCCAGATTCTCCACTGATAGTATCCAACCACTTTTAACCTCACTCAGGCATGGCAAGCAATATAAATGACGAGGGAAAAAAAAGGTTTACCTTGTTTCTGTATGCGATAATGAATTGTGCAGCTGGATCCCGTTTGGATACATTTGACATAGTATCGAGGAACCAACCACCGTTTTTCGTTCTTTGCCTTGAAACATGGAGATACGAGAGGTCTTTTGCATACAAGGCTATTACATATCCATCTTTCAGCAGTTCACTTGACTTTCCGATGAACTTCTTGCTTGACATTACAAGCTGATTTTGGGAAGACTGTTGCATTACTTCAAGTGGTGTTTTCCTGCTTCTTGAATCCTCAGGGGATGCACATCTAGAACTGGAACTTAAGGCTTCTTCCGTGTCACTCATAGCGGTATCATCTCTTCGTGAACCACTTTCTTCATGTAAACCTGAGGAACCCTCTGCTTTTTGCATGTACTTTTGTTGTGAATGCCTCTTTTTGGCTTTCTTACCGGATCTGCTGCGTCTTACTTCAGGTTTCGTGGCAGTATTTTGAGAAAGAACAGAAACGTTTTGTTGACCGGGGCTCAGAGATTCCTTAAACTCACTAGCCTCTCTACGAACGATTTCGGTGTTGGTGAGAGCACTTTCTCCCTGTTGCCTACTGGTGGATTCCACTAGTGCTAGTTTATCATGTCTGATAGGTGATTCTTCTTCTTCTTCTTCACTTACTTCACTTTCCTCGGCTTCCTCATCAGAAACAGTGTTACTTGGTATTACACCATCTAAGAAAAATGATTGCAAGATAGAGATGGCCTTCTCTCTAATCTCCATCCATACTTCCTCACTGTAATCTGCACTACGAGGAAGAATTAACACATTCGGCATTTCCTTCACCTGTAAATCCGAGACAAGATACAATGAATGCCGGATAAACAACAGAAAGAGAGAGGAGTTGATGTAATAAGAGAATAGAGGAGGACACAAATGGGGTAAAAATTCATACCCATGCTTCCATCCATTGTGGACCTTCAGCACCGTCAAGGGCGCATCCAGCTATGGTGCCATCAATTAAAAGTTGTTTCACAGCACAATCATCCAGCAGCTGGCAGCTTCCAGTATTTACAAGAAAAGCCCCTAACGTACAAAAAGAAAATCATCTTCAATCTACATTCATAAAGAATCAAAACTTCATTAGAGTGATTAGGCGAGAAGATCCATACCAGGTTTTATATGCTGCAAACACTCTGCACTGAGTATCTGAACCGTGTCATTTGTTAACGCACAGTGAAGCGAAATGACATCGCTTGCAGCTAGTAGATCATTCAACGTATCCATTCTTCGGGCAGCACGTGGGAATCTCGAAGGCCTGATTCGTTCTTCGTCTCCCTGGACAGATGCAAACAAAACTATTAACGACAAACCAAAAACATTCAAACGAGAGGAACATCTTAGTATGCTAAACACATCAAGTTAAAGAAACAGAGACCATCCTGTTTTATAAACATACCTCGGGGACATCAAAGTAGAGCACACTCATCTTGAAAGCCAAGCTCCTGCTAGCCAAATACCTAGCGGATACAGATCTGCCAACGATACCCAAAACCATACCACGGCACCGTCTCATTCCCCGGCATAGCGGCTGAAGCGATCCGAGCCATCCGGAAGCCGATAGCGCGTGGCGAGAAAGCAAGTGCGTCCGCCGGAGGAGTCCAAGGATGAGCGCCATGACGCTGTCCGCGATTTCCTCGGCTCGGGAAGTATCGACATGGACCAGACGGAGACCTAGGTCGGCGGCGAGAGTCGAATCCACAGCGCGATCGGCAGAACCAAGGCACAGAATGAGCTGGTGAGGACGGAGTCGCCGTTGAGCTGCACGTGGAAGGTAAGCGAGGGAATGGAGGAGAACGGCGGTGGCGGACTCGATCTTACCATCGGCGATGCGACTGAGCGGGACGTATTCGACGCCAGCAACGCCGGCCAGTGAGTCCTGCTCTAGCGCACAATCCTCCACACAGTTGAGTGTGACCACGAGAGGATACGCTGGTGACGGCTGCTCACGATGGGACATTGTCGCAGAGGAACGGATCTTGCTCATCTGTTTCTTCTTCTTCTTCTCGCTACTCTCGAGGAGTACAAGACATCTTGAAATTTTGGGAATATAATGACTTAAGGTTCAATGTTGTAAAATCGTAACAATTAAGGGGTCAAAATTGCATTTATACAGAATTTAAGGGTCTAAAATACATTTTTCTTTTATAAGTTCAAAGAAGAGCATATATACTATTTGGTCCGAATCCGATCCTGATGCTCGCCGCTATTTACGGCATCGTTTCCAAGTTAATATAAACGACGCCCTCCTACACTACGCCGTGTATAGATCAGTTTACGACGGTTCGATGCCAAAACTAATTATACAAGTAACAAGTGTAACATGTACACTTCCCTATGCCACATTAATTCCTGACCGGGAACAAAAACACAAACTCCAGAGTTCGTGTGCAGCGAATTTCTGAGAAAAACAAAAGCACTTGACTCAAGACAAGATGGGAATTCTCTCTTGTGCAACTAAGGCTATATGAACAAAGCCGACTATATATACTCAAAAGAAGGACAAAAGCGATGAAAATGACAAGAACTCTATACATCTATCTAAATTTTATCTTCTTTTTCTTTTCTGTAACCCACTGCGGAATTCATAGTTTACCATCATTCATACATCTCGACATGTCTCTGCGTGGGTTTTTAGTTGATGGTAGGTGATGATCAGAGAAACCTCCTACGAAGGTTACTAGTAGTTGCTTGATATGAACGCATGAGCAATCCAACTCCAATGCCTACGCCAAGGCACATCCCAAGGCCTATCCCAACTCCAACTCTGACACCTGCATTAAACCATGAGAGTTGACCATCCTCATCGACGTACATCTCTTCAGGGTAGTACCTCTGTCCCATTTTCATTTCAGACTCATCGTAGTCATCAACTTCTGATTCCATTCTCTGCATAGACCAAACGACAAACAAGATAAGAACATAAAGTCTCGCCTTTTATATGCAAAAGATATGAAAATACATATAAATATTCTTCAAGATTTCAAAAAAAGTCTCTTGACCAGTTACTGTAAACATGAACACTCGTAAAGAAGCTAAATCTGTCTTTGTACCATCAATAGTCTACAATTTCAAATTCAGCTGTAGATTCTCAGAAAACACTCCGGAAAAAGCTACACACACCAGACAATTTCGAGTGATCTTCATAACCCGTTCACAAAACCAATCAAACACTATATATACGCCATAGGGGTAAACTTTGGTTTCAAATCTCAATCCTAAGTTAAGAATCACCAAGGGTTTGACAATCAATATCAATCCCAAGACTGGAGAATCATCAATCAATCAGAAAAATCTGAAGCATACCTGTACTTTCCGTTGCCGGGGGAAAGCATCGCCAGTGGTGACAATGTCCTGCTCCTTGTCAACTTCCTCGTCCTCCGGGATAGTGTCGAGTGTCACGTGTCTGGCCACCTTCCTCCTTGGACTCGCCTGAATGATCTTAGTCAAGATCACCGGAACACCGCCACAGCAACCAGCAATGTAAACCTCCACGGAGGGAGACGAGACACCATGCTTTGGCTGGAAGAACGCAGAGGAAGAAGAACCCGACCCGAGACCAGAGGCTGACCCGTTACCCATTGCCATATAACAATCCATGCCCCATCCAGTCTTGGGATCGCTCACAGTTCCGTTGTTCCAAGCACCTTCGACTCTATCTAGATTCCCGCACAAGACCATATCTTTGTTATCATAAACCTCGAAATCGACGCATCCGGTGACACGGACGGCCTCGGTGCTAACGTAAGTCACCTCCGACGATTCACGGTCGACTCTGTCGCGGCGGAGTTTAAGCGACGCCGTCTGGGAGGAAGGAACGGGAAAGTCCTTAACCTCAAGGAAAGCGCCGGTTTCGCGGGGAGGGTGACAAAGGGTGAGAAAGTCAGGGACGTTCTCGACTACGCACGGCGCGATGCGGACGTAGAACAAACGAACCTCCAGCCATGCCGGATGCGACAACGGAATTGATGCCGACGACGGCGCAACGCCGGAGGTTTTCATGTGGAATGAATTGGTAGTACCTAAAGGATCCTGATGGTGATCCCTCGAAATCATCCAGAACAATTGATTCAAGACAAAAATCGAAATTCGCAATCTGAATTCGAACCAATTGATTGATAAATTTTTCGCGAGAATTCAAGGCTTTGAGGAACAGAGAGAATGAAGGAATTAATATTTTGTCGCTTTCGATTAAGTTAAGTTTTTGGGTTTGAGATATTTATTTTAAAATGACAAAAATTATTTTGTTTGAAGACGAGGTAAAAACGGAGGGGTCAAAGGAGAAACCGACAGGATAATATACCCTGCGAGACTCGCACGTGTGACTGTTTTTTTTATGTGATAAATGGGCCACAATTTCCGCAGACTCCTAAATTTTGAGCCTAAATAAGTTTTGAATTGGGCCTCGACGAATGTTATCCGTTGCTACGATCCATGCAGCTTTTACGTATGTAATCGGCGTAGTCAGGGATTTTGCGTACGATTAAATTTAAATTCTATAACTAAGCACGTTTCATCTATTTCAATCGATTTATTTATCGAATTCATACTATAATAAAACCATATGGCCCATTCAACTTAGGGGTCAAAATAACCGGATTCAAAAAACCGAACCGAACCCGGCCTTAAAAATTAATACAGAATCGAATTTATAATTGATAAATAACCAAACGGGTCATAAACTCTAATATCCGAAAAACTGAACTCGAATTCGAATCGAACCGAAAACCGAATGAGTATCTAAAATATATGAAATATAATTATATTTTAAATACGTTAATTATATTTAGGCTTATAATAATTTAAATACCCATATTATAATAATAAATTTAAATTTATTAGTTAATTTAAGATTAAAATAATTAAAACATTAAAAAATTGAAATATCTAAAAAAATAAGTTATATTTGTCAAAATTTAAACAATTTTATTTAAATTTAATTAATTTTTATTTTTAAAATATATTATGGGTACCCGTATCTGCTCCAAATTTAGGTTGAATCGAACCGAACCCGAACCGAAAATAAAAAAATACCTGAACGATTCCTATTCTCTAAACCTGAAAACCCGATCTAAAATGAAATCAAACAGATATCCGAATATCCAGATCTAATTTACAAAGTGTATGATTTGCCACAATATGCGTATTATGTGGCCAACACCAACAAATTACACCAAAATTATACAATTTATTTTAGAACATCATACAAATTTGGGTGTTTTTCGAATGGCAAAAACAATAACAAAACTTATATATATGATGCTAGTGTCGCATTTACCAAACTTACTCATGCGTGCCTAAATTATTTATGTGTTTCATTTGCCAAAAGTTAAGCATAAATAGTTTTGTGTAGTTTTCAAAATATGATCACGTTTTATAAATGCAAACCTAATATATATAATGATTCATAAAGCAATATCATTTTACTCATTTGGGTTATTGACCGTACCCCAATTAATTTTAATCATAGCCATTATGTTCTTCCCTAGACGTACTTTTCTATAATTTTAGAAAGAAAAATTATGAGCCGTTAGAGCTCACCATTGGAAGATTCCACACCGTTCGATCTCAGATCTTGTCGGATAACTCGGACCACCTTTGGATATAATATTTATAGGCCGGCTATAATGTTTTTTCTACCTCATCTTTTTGTTAACACCGAAAAGATGGGGCTTGTCACTTCACCATCCAAAATAGTTTAGGCGAATTTAATCATAAAGTAAATGAAATGAGATCTATATGACATCAAAAATTAATTACGTTTCTAATATAGATTTGCAGTTAATGTGTATGTCCGTAACTCAAGATCCGTGTCGGAGGTTTTCTTGGTTTTACTACACTTGATTGCATCATGTAGTATTATTTTGATCATGTTTTTATATTTTTGATTCTCCTTTGTTAGGTTCGGTTGAGTGAAACTAATGCATTTCGTAATTTTTAATCAAACATTTAATTTGTAATCATGATTTACGCTGACGCTGAATTATAATAATGCTTAATTAACTGACAATATACTTTGTTTTGCCTTAATTTATATAGTCTGCAGTTATGATGTTGAATTAAAATCGTTCTTTTTCTATTGTGATTTTAGTTAGTATTTATGGATGATGAATAAATTAAGTTTATAATATTGATAATCTAAAAATTTAGTAAGCAAAAGAAAAATAAAATTTTAGTCATAAATATTTTTTAATCTAATTACACAAATGACATTGATCTAAAATACTATTCATCGCCTATTTTTTATTTTTTAAAAAAATATCTTTAACATTAACAATCATGTTAAATCAATTAGCATATTATGAATATGTAGAACATCACATTATCTCTCGTGACTATTTCTCTTTTGTATCTCATCGAAATCTCCATTTTTAACCATCTCTCTCCATTTTCTCCGTCGTATCTCAATGAGATCTCCACCTTTAACCATCTCTTTCCCTTTTATCATATCTATTTGATCTCAGTACATTCAAACTCTCACATTTCTTTTTATTAAACCAGTTTTGACTTTCTCCCCAAATTTATCAGTTTTAAAAGAATTTCTAGAGATGAAAAGAGAGACACAAGTAACTTTTTTTAAAATAATAGGTTTTAAGGAAGTAATTTTCTGTAAAATGGTATGTGTCAAACAAATTTGCTTTACTATCAGTTAATTTTTACCAAATTTATGTTATCTTAGATCACAATTACTTTATATATATATATATTAAAATTAAGATATTATATTCAAACACACAGATTTTAAGGTGTTGATTCAACACTGTTGAATTTCTTCCCCATACATAAAGTTAGTCAGAAAAAATAATATAATGTCTAAACTACTAAATATTAAAAATTTGAATTAATCTCTAAAAATCAAGTTATCTTATATAAATTTCTTAATAAACAAAATTTGTGAACCAAATTAACGAGGTAGACTTTTAACGCTCTATACATGATTTTAATGTCAAAAACAAAAAAAATCATTATTAGCGGCTGTAAGAGTATATCCATCCATACCCATTTCAAATATCTCATACTTTTCATTTCGTTATTAATATTTTTAAAATAAGAAACTTTTCTTAAAGGCAGTCCACACAGTTCAAACCCTCAAAATACCATTTTAATTTGGTCAAACCATAAAGAAAAGTGTTTTTCTGTAGAATTATCTTTTCGACCAAAGTTTGCTATAAAATGATAAACTAATATACGTCAAATTGTGTTTATTCTTGGTACTATACCCCAAGTCCTCCTAGGACGAGGAATCAACGGTCCAGATCCTAAACATGTCTTTTAAGGAGTTTATTATTATTATTTTAATTTAAAAAAAAAAAAAAAAAGAGAAAAAACAGTATTTTTAATTAAAAAAATTAGAAATTAAGTTTTTTCTGTCAACATAGTTTAATAGTTTTTAATATTTTTAAAAACATGTGGGATGCTGGATTCGAACACTTACACTTTGATTATGATTATGCCAATGATTAACACATGTAATAAATGCAGAGGTAGCTATAATTATGTAAAAGATTTTTACTATAAATTGGGGTTAGAAACACTTTTTCAATTTATCCATTATTTATTTAAATAAATAATTTAATTATATTAAACATAATAATATTAAATTAGTAAGATATTCAATTTATAGTTTTTGACTACTGGATATGGTCTAAGAATTGAATTTATAGTGTCTTAAATATAATGGAAGCCGCATTTATCCTCTTTAAGAGCCCCAAATGACAAATCTCATCACGTCTCGGTTGCTACTTGCCTCAGTTATTGAGTGTGTGCTCACGCGTGACCCAAACACAATCCAATACTTCTATTTTTGTTAGAATTTTCTATAAATAAACAAAACCTCTAATCTGTGTATAGATAGATTCGTGGACGTAAAATATTTAAAAAGCGAAAATAAATTAATCTACGTGGCCAAACACGTGGAAATTGTAGCTGTTTCCCACTACACATGTATTTTTATGTATTATTTTAATTTTAATAGATTTTTGGCTATGGGAATATAATTTGTCTTTACTTAGGGAATCGAATTCGTGTAGGATTGGGAAACTGATGGTGGGATAGCGAGGACTCAATTATTAGATAATTTTTCTAATATACAATTTTTTTTAAGAAAATAGAAAATCAATCATAGAATTGTAGTTTTAGACATAAACTCATAGATGAATATCGACAATTTGAGTGATACCATACATTATTAACAAAAGTATTTTGTTTTTGTTTCTTCCATTACATATTCACCAAGAAAGAAAAACGATCAACAACCAAATTAGATCGTGCAACATGTCTCTCGGCAACATTGTAAAAAAAAAGGAGAAACAGTATAAACTTATTCTCGTCGAAAAAGAAAAGTTGATGAAATAAAATAAATAAATAAAAGAAATATTTTTAAATTCCAGGTTAGGAATTGGTTTATAATAGAAAAAGGAAAAATTACGTGGACAAGGTGAGAAAGAAATTTAAAAGGGAAACAAACACAAACCAAAGGACGGAAAGTAAAATGACGCTGAGCAGCACTTAAAGACGTAATAATAAATAAATAAATAAAAACACGCGCCTTATCTCACGCGCAAGGGATGACTCAAAAAAAAAAGAAGATCTCTTCGTACCATTCATTCATTCATTATTGTTGAGAGTCACTCTTTCTCTCTTAATCTCCACTATTTGTCAGGGTCCAATCTCTCTTATCGTCTTCACAAGTTTCCTATTATTTCATTCTTCTTCTCTCTTTCTCTATTTTCTCTCTTAAAACTCGGACACAATCTTCGTTTGCATCTCTGTCTCTCTCCCCCTGCAGAGTCTTCTCAACGAGTATATTAAAAGCAAACATATGAAGGTCCGTCTCTCTCTCTACACGTATGCAAGATTTGATTCCTAGGATTCGAATTTCTATATGAAAATGGGTTTAGATTCTTGTTCGTCTGAAAGTAACAAGCTTTTCTCTGTGATTCGTTCATTACCAATGAACCTCTGACTCTATTCCCTTTTGCATTACTTGATTCCATCTTCTCTCTTGTACAGACACATCCACATGCATGTCACTCTGTGTCTGTGTATGCATACACCACACATCAGTAGTTTTTTTTTTTAATAGTATATTCTTCTCCTTCAAACCTCTGCTTTCGTTCCTTTTTTACTCTCTGTATTGTTCTTGACGATTCAATGCTTTTCAGTGTTCTGTAAGACTCCTGAGAGCATACCTAAGAAAGATAGAATTAGTTAGCTAATCTTTGTGCTCACATCACTTTAACTATATTTGTTTCACTTGAATCTCGCAGAAACTGTTTGATCTTTTGTAACAATTTTGCAGAAAATTGTGTTAAAATTGGATCTGCATGATGATAAGGCCAAACAAAAGGCCCTTAAAACAATTTCTACTCTCCCAGGTAAGCATCCTCATCAATTATGTTGTTCCCCTCAGCATCTTCCTATAAAATAAATTGTTAGGGTATACACATTACAGATATATTTATATAATTAGTCACTTGTTATTCTAAACAAACTAGTAAACCATTGATTTCCGGTCAATTTGGTCCGGTTTTGTTTCTGATTTGGTTGGTGGGTACACGTATAAACAAGAAAAATGTTATAAATTTATTTCAACAATCACGAGCTGTTCTGACAGAGGTGTCTCCTTTTTTGAATAGTGACGGTACGGTAAAATGTTGCGCCATATTTCAATTATTGTTTATTTGTAAAATCCATTGCTTTTTTAAATTTGGAATAAAATCACATATAGGCCACTATAGCTTCTTTGAAAAATGTGCCCATCAATTATAATATAAATAAATAAAGTCAAATATCTTTTGTTTATCTAATCCACAGTCTTTTACTTTCCTTCTCTGTATTGTCTCTAAAATTTGGTGACTTATATCAATAGGGTAAAGACTTAAATGTCTATAAAAAAAAATTGATGACAACTTTGCATCATTTTGTTTTTTGTTTTTAAGGAATCGATTCGATTGCAATGGACATGAAAGAGAAGAAATTAACGATTATCGGAATCGTGGATCCGGTAAATGTAGTCAGTAAGCTAAGAAAGTATTGGCCGATGACGGATATCATATTAGTGGGACCTGCAAAGGAGCCGGAGAAGGAGAAGAAGGAGGAGCCGAAGAAGGAGGGTGGTGGCGAGCCGCCGAAGAAAGAAGGAGAAGCTCCAAAGGAAGAAGGTAAAAAAGAAGGAGAAGCGCCTAAGAAGGAAGAAGAGAAGAAAGAAGGCGGCGATAAGAAGGAGGGAGAGAAGAAAGATCAACCACAACCGCAGACGCAACCGCCACCACCAGATCACGTCTTAGAGCTTGTAAAGGCGTATAAAGCATACAATCCTCATCTAACAACGTATTACTACGCCCCAAGCATGGAAGAAAACCCTAACGCTTGCGTTATATGTTGAAAAACATGTATAATATAATATGATTCGGTTGGAAAATGTGAAAGAGATGGCCCGGTCTACAATGAGGAAGAAGAATAAGAAACAGAGGATAAATCCTAGACTAAAGATATGTCGATTCGGATTAGATCTTTTTTTTCCTCGATAATGCAGGGAAAATTTAATTTCCTTAAATCGATTTCGATGATATGTTTTGTGTATATATCGTCGGTAGTACTATAATTTTTTTTTTTTTTTTTTTAACTTTGAAGGGAACTTTTGTATATACAGTAGAATGGTGTTATGTATATGCGTTATTTTTTATTGCAAGTTGTTTTCAGATGTCCTTCAATATTTTTAGTTGCTTGTGAAACACGTTTCGTAGTCCGTAATGACGATTAAACACGTTTCGTTTCAGAACCAATTTTAACGATTAAACTATCGCATTTTAGGTGTGAACTACTATCTGAGTGCTTCCATGTGTATAATTTTCGGATATCCCATGGAATGACGAAATGGCAAATAGTTTTAGGATTCTATACATGTTTTATCTGTCACATAACTATGGAAAATCATTAATGGTGAATGCAACAAACAGGCTTCTGTTAATTTCTATCGTCGTTACTTTTCTTGTTTGATTCCTTGTAAATTTTTTTCTGTTTTATTAATTCATAAAAACTCTTAACAAACAAGATGTTGTTAATTACTTGCTTCGCAAAATGTATGTGGGTGTAAGTTTATGTTTGTTGGGCAGCTTATAACATTTAACTGTAAATAAATATGATGTGATCAATTAAAAATATTTTTTTCTAAAAAAAAATTAAAAATTAAAATATCCTTTTACTTCTGTTTTGCACGAAGCGAAAGGGCATGGCCTTCATGACCATCTGATGAGTCACTTTTAGAAATGTAAAAAAGAAGATGTGGTTCTAGATTTTTTTCTTACAAGTGTACTTTTATTTCGTTCGAACTTAAACATGACTTTTTTTTTTTCTTCTAACAACACCTAAAGATTGATGATGTTTTCGATAGATTGAATAATATAACATTCACATAACCAAATGCTTTATCAACGTCATAGATCAAGTTGTGGCTCAACTTGAAACCAAATATAAATGTCAAAGCATTTGGGTTGGTATCCACCTAAAATGTGCTCGTGAGAATTAAATAAAAACTTCGGCAATACATCATTACGTTTTCAATTTTATTATTACTATTACTATATATTATTTGGGGTCATAGCAAATACATGATAAAGTTAACTCCAGTGAATCAAAATAAAAATAAAAAAATTCACTACAAAAGAAACAAACGTTATTCACTAAACGTTATGTCACTACAAAAGAAACAAACCCATGTCAGTATTTCTACCAAACAAATTAACATATGTTACGTCGTTATGTTATTTAAAACAATGTTTTTTTTCAAGAAATGTTTTGTTAGAAAATGTTGATAATTATGAATTGGTGGTGATTGATGATGACGACGACAATGTTAATGATTGTAAATGGACATGGATATATTTGGACACATATTATTCTGTACGAAAACTAATTGAATCATTTTTTGAAATGAATTTAATTTGTCATATATAAAAAATCTAAGAAAATGATGCACTGTAGCGAGTTTGAACTTGTATGATGACACAACTTCAACAACAAATGAGCATACGGGTAGATTAAATCTTGGTTTGTGTTATATGATTTTAGTTTGATTTATACCGGAAAAAACATTGTTTGATCATTAAAAAAGTAAGTTGTATTGTGTTTTGTTACATTGTAATTTTCTTACTTTGAAATTGATGTATTAGACATTTAGACCACGAGGTTGTCATTTTGAGATTTCGTTAGGTCGATTGATACGTGTATGTACGGTATCAGTATCAGGTATCAACCAAGAGCCGGTCCAAAGCACGCCTTATCTTCACCGCTTAATTGCCTACCAAGTGTTAATAACATATAAATCTGAGATTTTTTTATGAAATCGACAGCTAATAGCTAAGAGTTTACCCACAATAAGACCGAATCATATAACTTGTTTCATTCAAGCTGATGATTCATCATTAGCAAGGAAAAAAAAAGAGGATTCACAATTCATTAATATAGATGTCATCATTTTTGATAGCTAATATTCTTAGCAATTTTGTCACTTTGTAACATTTAATAATTTGATTTTTATCATATTTGGTGTATCTAAATTGCTGATGAAACTTTCAGCACCCACCATATTATTGGCGAAGGCAAAAAAAAAAAAAAACAGAATTAAGTTGACATAATTAATAATATCGAATGTTCAGCATTTAGGACATCTAATGATTATTAAAAAAGGATAGGCATGGATGGTGGCATGCATGTGTGACGTATTGGGGGGGAACAACAAAATATGGTTCTAGAAAAATCGAATAATTAGCTTAACAAATCCTCCATTACGTACATATCAACCTCCCCCAACTAATAAACTCAATTATAAATTATTTAAAGTTAATTAATATTTCATTTATTACACACGAAAATTAAACAAAACCTCCGAAAAGGACAACTACTACACCAGCACCACCACTAGGATAATTCATCGATTAAATCCTGAGCGGGGAAAAAAACAGCAAGAATTAAGCACACAAATCTTACAGTCAAAATCAACTCTAGTAGTGTTGAAGTTGACTGATGCCAATCTTACAATAAAAAAAAAATAATAATAAACATTCGATTAACGACTTACTAATTAAAGATTATTTAACACTTGGGGTGAAACGAGGACGAGTTCATCCGATTTCTCAAGCGTCCAGCCTTACTTGTTTCATGCGCGGAGAAGAGGTGAATGTGGTGACATTATCCCCGGCGAGGAGAGTCCATCCTCGTAAAGTCGTCGGAAACTTAGTCGGAGATTGCTCTGCCTCCATTTCTGCTTCTTAGCATTGTTGTTCTGAGTTATCTGATCATTATCCGATGCTTTCACAGCGGTCTTGTTGTTATTCTTGGACACGAAATCTTGGATCCGTCGAAGCGCCACATGGAGAGTATCATCATCCATGTTGGCAAAGCAAACCCTAAACCACCCAGGTTCCGTACAGTGGAAGGAAGAGCCTGGCGAAACATTGAGCTTCACTTTGTCGATGATTACATGCCAAAGCTCGATCTCGGATTCAAACGAGTTACGATCTCTTAGTAGATGTCTCAGATCCATCCACACGAATAAACCTGCGTTGCTTATCAAACAAGTAATACCTGCTTTCTTGAGTCCTAAGGTCAAAACCCCATGCCTTACACTTAGCCTTCTCGAACTTTCCATAAGGAAATTGTCCACGAACCGATCATCCGACAACATCGAAGCAAGCAGGAGCTGTGTCTGAGACGAAACTAGTCCGAAACTCGACATCTTTCTTGCGCATGATACAACCGAGTCGTTGTAAGAATAGACTATACCAACTCTAAAACCAGGAAGTCCCATGTCTTTGGAAAGACTATATACAATGTGAATCAAGTCAACATTGACTTCAGAACCATCTACGTCATTAACCACCTCGGCGACACTCACAAAATTTTCTCCAGCGAAGACGGTGCCAGCGTAGATTTCGTCTACAACTAGGTGAATGTTCTTCGTCGTGACGAATCGGACTAAGTTCTCAAGCGTCTCCTTGTCTAAGATTGTACCGAGAGGATTTGATGGATTGATCAGGATTAGGCCTTTGACATTTTTGTTGGACTCTTGTGCTTTTTTGTAGGCCCATTCCACGGCCTCGACGGTTAATTTGAAATTGTTGGAGCTGGAACAATGAACCGGGACTATCTCGACACCTGTACGCCACCTCAAGTCTCTATCAAATCTGCAAAAAGTAGAAAAGAGAGTCAAAACTTGATACTAATATTAACACATTTCGATTTAAAATTTGTTAACCCAAAAACAAAAGTTTGTGAGAGTTACATTAATGAAATTGCCCCTAACTTTTTTCTTTCTTTTCTCTATAACCTGTTCACACTATCCATAATCATAATATTTTCCCTTATTTTACGATAATTATCACTATAACAATCTCTAGTCAAATTTAAAAGTAAGTTCATTTTTTCTCACTTTAAAAATAAATACTTTTTCTTTCTTATCACTATATCATTTTATTTAATTTCTTTATAACACCCGTAATCATAATTATTTTTCCTTATTTTACAATACATAGTCAAAATTAAAAAGTTCATTAGTTTTATCTCACTTAAAAAAGAACATATAGTATTATTTGCTTACTAATTTTAGCTTTTAAAAACAGATAATTCTGTAGTTAAAATAATATTGATAATTTAAAATATATATATTGAACCTTGTTTTAAAAGTTTCATTAGCATATATTAATCAAAATATGAAAACACTTACGCGGCATAATAAGGAGAGGGAACAAGAAAAACATCGTCTGGATCGGCGAGGCAGAACATAATTGTTTCATTGGCTCCGGTGGCACCGCCACTCATAACTATCCTCTCGGGATCAAACGTCACTCTTCCACCTCTAGCTTTTCCCATGAAATGTGCAATTGCCTTCAATTACCGAATGTAGCAAAATTAGATTTCTTTATCCTATGCATTGATGTTTAGATACTACCATAGATTAACATATTTGTCCAAACTGGTTTTTGTCCCGAACTAATCTGTATCAAGATCTGATTAAATCAAACCGAATATAAAATAGACATATTCAGCGTTATTTTGCTGATATCCTAACAAGGGAATTAACCGATAAAAACCTTTTATAGTAAAAACTGAACGTGAACTCAAACCAAATAAAACCAAACCGCATGGTTGTCCGAAAATTGGATACACCCAAGGTGCGTATATTAACTTAAAATATATATATGTACCTAATTACAAGCTGTGTGATTAATTAAGTCTATATACCTGTCTAAACTCTTTAAGGCCATGATAGTCTTGGAAAATAGCGATGTCGCTAAACTGATGAACGCCCTCGTGGGTGCAAACAGAAGCTTTTGGGTTCTCTTTGATCCAATCTTTGATCAAATCTAAACAAAGCTGTAAAATTTATAGAAACAAAGATGTGTTAAATGGTGTATATATGCGGTCACGCTAGTAATACACAAGAGACTAAGAGAGTTTATACACAAGTGCGTAATTTTGTAATGCTTCAATAGTTTATTATATGTAATAAAGATGGATATACCTGATTCTCTGCAAGACCCATTTGGATAATCCCGTGGGGGTTAAGAGAAAGATGAAAAGGATCTTTGTCGTAGGCTTTCCATCCATCAAAATACGCTGAGTTTTCTCCGTGTTGGTCGTTGGTCGCTATCTTCGACAAAATCGCACCGCTTATACCGCTATTCTTTTTCAGAGAACCCATTTGTTGTTTTTATTCTCACTTTTTTTTTTTTTTTGCTATCTTTTTTTCTTAAGGTATCGATATTAATTGATCGTATGACAGGTTTTGTGGTGTTTATGCTAATGAATGCATGAGTATGTGGTTTATATATATACAGGAGGTAGGCGAAATTAAAACCTTGAGGAGACCAAATAAAGTTGATATATTTGGGGTCCTCCAAAAAAATAGTTCAGATTTGGTGAAACAAGCGAAAAGGAACAAGCAAAATCAAACAAGATTCTTTACCCAAAACAGAACATTTTTATATTTTCAAAATGTGATTTCTTTTTACGATGAATCAAATAGGTTGTGTTTCAGTAATTTTGCTAGGATCAATCTCCATTGTATTAAAAAACAAACATTTATTTGTCGAAACATATAGTATTTTATTTGTTAAAACATATTATTTCGAATGTGATATACATAAGTAGCTGTATTTCAATAGTTTCGCATTAATTTCCGTTGAAATATTAAAATTCCATTGGGAAATAGTGGTGGAATTTATGTGTATTGAGTTAAACCCAAGACTATTTCTAAGCAGCTTCTTAAGACTACGAAGTCATACAAGGAAATAGAGAAGAATATTTGATGGCATAGAACAACGAGAGAAGAAAATTATGAAAGAAAAAAATGTATAAAATTGATTATTTAAAACTCAAAAGTCGAGAACAATTTGTAACATCCCTTCTTAATTATGTTATGAACATTTGCTCTGTATAAGAGGCACGTGCATATAAAATTATGAAAGAAAAAAATGTATAAAATTGATTATTTAAAACTCAAAAGTCGAGAACAATTTGTAACATCCCTTCTTAATTATGTTATGAACATTTGCTCTGTATAAGAGGCACGTGCATATACGTCGACCACATAATTCCAAAATTTTGACCGAGACACAAAGAAATACGTAATAAAATATAATTTACTGCTGAATATCCATTATTTTCAGCGTCGTGGAATTTGAGTTCAAACTTTTTTTTTATGACAGATACTTTAGGTTTTGTATATAATCACCACAAATGTTAACAGATAATTAAATGAAGGTCCTAAACTTGAATTTTGTTGTAAAAAACATACGAGCGAGAGTTATTTTTTTTTCTAACGGTGTTTGTAAAAATGGCTTTGCCCGCCTGGTTTGGCTCTTCTTTTAATTTTACTGAGCATAATTTATTATCTGGTTTCATAAATATGATTCCGTCACACTTAAGTACTACATTTGGCTCCTAAACTACTAATTAACTACTATGATATGATATATATAAAAAATTGGTGGGTTTGGATCCTTTAGTCATATCCAACACATTACACAAGCACTATGTGATTTTACTTGCACTTCACGCCGCAAATTCTCACGCGATGGCCACGTAAACAGACAGACCTTCGTAGACTAGTAGTAATTTGGAAGTCAAAATCCTTTTCTTTTTTTTTTTTTAAAAAAAATTGTTTTCTTGGAAACAAAGGTCTTTCTTCACCTCGATTTATTGATGTCTTCGGACTAAAGATACTTAGTATTAAAATCTGATTTTTTCTCTGCTTATATTAAATTTCCATTAATAGTTAGAAAGTCTTAAACTTTTTTAAGCACGCATTGCTGGAAAAATTAACTAAAGGGGGACATAAATCTCAATAATATAAACCAAAGATATCAACCTTTTATAGAGTTTTCCTATTTGGAACTGTTCCTCTTTCTGGGGTCAACATTTGGAGTTGTTACATCTACACTAATTTCAAACAGAAACCACGAATCCGTTGTTCTGATTTCGGGATCAAACTTATATATTGTGGAAATAACCAAGACAGTTCTATATTAATATTATTTTAAACTTATGTAAAAAATCTTAGTTTTGTGAATATATTATGTATTTAAGAAGAATATTACAGTATCTAATTAATAACTTGCCTCGAAAAATTCATACGGATGTGTGAAAAATGAAATAGAATATGGATAAAACAAAGTAGAAGAGAAATAATGTGTACTAAAACACGACATTTCGATCGTATTTCTATACTAATATGCCCGACAGCTACCGACATCAACAGATTGCTTTCGGCAGTTTGTTTTGGTAAGATATTATTCCAAATTTTATATCATTTCTTAATTTCTTGATTCACTTATTACATTTGAAAAATATATAAATTTAGTCCGTGGAGTGTATTAGGTATATATATTCCTTATGCAAATCTGTATGTTTTTATTATATTTCGAGGTTATGCTTATGCACACGTGGACGTGTTACATTGATTGTTTTTCTTATGCAATGCTGATAATAATAATAATAATTGATTTTATTATTTGCAATTGAAATTGTGGAAACCAATAGTAAAGAGTGTAAAGTGTAAATGTGTTTTGGTTTTTGCGGAGTTAGATTATAGTAATCGCTTTGTCTTAAGAACAGTCAAGCTGACTCACGCATGTTTTTGAATGGTCGATAAGTCAAATAACTCACAAACATGCGAGGCGTAGGTTTGACTTGCACATAGATGCTGACTCTTTTCATTCCGCAGCTGTCGGCTAATTGGACACGCTTCTTCCTTCTCCTTACACTAATCACTCTTCAACACGTGGTCATGCTTGCACCGCTCATATTGATCTTCTTTCCGAACTGGGCTACTCGTATTCTTACAAGCCATATGGGCCTCAGAGTTTCAGATATTTTAGAGGCTTTTTTTTTAAAAAATTTATAGTTAGTTTCTGTCAATCTTCTTTTTGTTTGAATCGTTAAAGGAAAAGAGAGTAGATTTTCACCAATTTTAGAGGCTTTCGTTTCATGCAGTTTCGTTTAAATTGACAATTTGACATACGTCCGATATATAATTAATTTAATGAATAAATGAGATTACTGAGCCTTTGATCTAGGTCAAAGTACAAAAAATGTGGAGGTTGCTGTTGCTTCACAAACAAATAAACTTTGGCTAAGCTATATATGGTGGATATATATATATAGACAGATCAAGGCAGAGAAGTTAGTTTTAATGAGAAGGATCTTCGTCTGGTAGAAAGATCTGGGAGACGAAGTCTTGGAATCGAGAAGAGTAGATCTTGGGATGGACGGCTGAGATTGTCTTAGAGTTGTGTTGAATAGACTTGTAACAATGTTCAATGCGTTTCCGTACACCATAGTTTTGGAAAATGTCTATAATCCCAAGATACAATATCACGTCGTACCATTCCTCTCCTCCTCCTCCTCCTCTAACGTTCTTCACAACCACATTCCCTGATTCTCCTCTTCCCACCCTTCGCGCTCGTCCCGGTATCTTCATCCCGAAGTTTGTGCTTGAGCTGCAAGAAAACCCATATTCACACAAATGTGTTTCTGGCAGATTTGGTATGAGGACAAGATCAAGAAATTCTCAGGTTGGTTACCTGTTTTGGAAGATGTTGGTGAGTGTTGTTCTAGAAACAATGCTTCCTTGTGGAGAATCAGAAGCGTTGGTTGGTGCTGGACTGGGGCTTATGCTTGCTAGGGCTTGTATATTCACTGAGTTCTCACTATCAATTGAATCTGTGTATGAATGAAAATATGAACATCTCTCCCATGTTATATAGCACGACAGGCTTGTCTCTATTACTCTATAGTATTTAGATAAGATCATTTTAGGGACGGATTTAAAATCACCTCTGCTCGGAGTGCATGAATACATTGCTGAAGATCTGTCTGGAGAGTTTGAAGCTGTCTTCATAAACTTGGAGCTATGGCTATCAACAGAGCCTGCGAGATTGACCAAAACCTATGTAAATTTTCATATATTATTTCCTGGTGAATCACAGGGCTAGAGAAGATTTTTACCTCGTGATGTGAAGCTGTCGTATACAGGGCTTAGTCCATCAATCGAACCTGTATGTCAGTTGATCAGATAAAACGAATCATCGATTTTTAAGGCATGAAGTTTCCTTATCATTTATAAGAAGAGAGACATGAGATGCTTAATTCACTCACCTTGACATGAGCCTTTAACTTGTAAACCAAGCATTAAGCTGTAATCCATTATCCCTTCATCTTCCAAAAGTTCACAGTCTAGCTTTGTTTGCCTGCGCGATAACAAAATCCGGTGAGCATCTAAAGCATCCCCTGGGACAAGAATCAAAACAGAAACAGAGGAATAAAAACTCACTTGATGAGGCGGTGTCTGGCCAAGGAATCCACGTAGAAATGAAAATCAAGGTCTATATCTTTCAGTATGGTTTTATCTCTCACTTTGATCTTCTTGTTAGTTCGACCTTGTGATGAACCCTTTAGATCATAGACCTTGTTCATAAAAACATCTGACTGCAGTATGTTTGACATGACGACAAAATATGTCTGCTCACGGACAAAAGAAACAGAACAATTAGTAGATTGATTTTAAGCAATTGTTGTAAGCCCAAACAAACATCAGATCATAGATAATTAAATATTCTACTGCATATCGCACTTCATAGTTTGTTTTTTTTTTTAAAAAAAAAAAATTGTTACCTTAACACCTCCAATAGGTTTCACAGAGTGAGCTCCATAGTTCTTGGACAACAAGGTTGACCTGTATTTATAAATATGTTGGTAGTATCCAGGCAGCATCTCTAGTATTACCTGCATGGAAAGATTTATAAAACGAAAATGAGATCATTAGGCATGAAAGGAGAACAAATAAGATAAAAAAAACATTATAAATTTCTATTTTAGGAAAGTACCTTGATTTCGGATTTGCGAAGAATCTTAATGAGAAATCGGTCATCTTTGGAGAGAAGAAACATATTACCAACTTTCCCAGAAGAAAGCTTTCTCAAAGTCTCATCATTACAGATGGATTTCATGTATTCATCATGAAGAATATCCTCAAGCTCTTGCACAAGTCTACAAAAGAATCAAAAGTATAGATTATAGATATATCCAACCAACACTTGAACATACATCAAACATGAACCAAAAAGTATACCTGAAACCGAGCGGACAATAATTCTTCCATTCAAACTCAGTAATGGTTCCTGGAGGAAGATGTTTAATGTGCTTGGAAGAGTATCGAATCCGATTCTTCTCAGTGGCTTTCACGTCCTTAGCTGTTATCTCCCTTGTAAACGTTTCCATGTCTTCTCTCCCTCAATTTCAACGCAGATATCTCAATCCCACATATTTTGTATGCTCTCCCCCCCTCACCCCCTACAACAATCCCCCATTATCAAACCTAATTCAGATAAACAAACGAATTCTCCACAAAATTTCGTAGATATATACAAATAGACGAAAATAAAATCAGATTATTAACAATAATACCTGTTTCAGGAGCTGTAGACAAGAGGGAGGAGAAAGAAGAAGAAAAGTGAATTTTGATGGAAACGAGAATAAATTTTATAAGATGATTTTTGCTTTTGTTTTTTTTTTTTTTGCCCTTTTTCCTCTTATTTTTTTTTCTGTTGAGAAGGGACAAAAGAAAGAATCAATGGTTTTGCCAAATTTGGCCGTTGAAGTTCGCCGCTCGATCCAACTCATTTTCCTCTGTTGCAAAGAAGACACCAAACCAATTCCCGCGTTCTGTCTGTTTCTTATGTATTTCCGTTAACCATCTAATTATTGTGTCATTTATTATTATTATATATATACTTGAAGGCCCAGATCCAACAAAAGGCCCATGTTATTTTCAGGCCCAGATAAAGATCATACGCTATATAGACTTATCGTATCCATAAATCTGGACGGACCCTTCAAAGTCAACATGTCGACGTGCTCCCCCCACATTTTACAAACGTGACGACGATGCCATTTATTCTTCTTTTTTTTTTCACGTAAAATACCGACGAGAAGATCTAACATTTTATAGATGTTATGTATGTATGCATATATATAGATGAAATTAATAAATGATGACAATACAAACAGATAATTTATTTTACGTGATTCCTCGTGATATATATTATCTTCTTTTTTCTTAAATAATAAAGCGAAAGTTTATTTATTAGATTCCATGCCAGTGTCTTCACAGAGTCCAATTTTATGGGATCCTTATTACTAAACGGACGAACCTGTTTAATTTATATTTGGTTCCAGTCAATCAAATCCGGAATGATATAATTAAGACATGGCTTTACAACTTTTGTTGTTTGTTTTATCAATCATATGTATTATGTATAATCCAACATCAGTTAAAAACATACATTTCTTTTGAAATAATAATAATTATAGACAATTCGAGCTGTATACTTTCATATATACATGGTGGTCACTATCTTAACTAGCGACGGCCGGTCCACATAATGTGGCATTGCAAAGACACTTACGTGTAGTAAAAGAAAAGCAAGCTGGGATGTAAAACGACAATCAGTTTGCATTCCATAAAGCCGAACGGTACGCACGATGAAGTTACAACGTGGGCACAGTTCCTTATTAATCATAGGTATGATACATTCTTTCTTGAATTAAGTTATATTTTAGTATATCTAACCACGTACTCATGAGTACGTACTTCTTGTAACTTTCATTTTTGAAAACCTAGCTAGTTTATTAGTTAGGGTTAACATGGAGCAAAAGCGGCCAAACATCGCCGCCGATGAGGTAATGACGGCGGAGAAACCGTTAAAACCGTTACTGGAGAAACCTCCAGGATTCCGTGATCAGCAGAACCCACCAATATCGGCGGCTCCGTCTGGAACAGCGACGCTTCCGCATCGTAGGCCGAGGCCCATCCATCCGGCGTCACTCTACCCCGAGAAGAAACGTCGCTGGAGCCTCTGCCGCTTTTTCTGCTGCTTCCTCTGTATATTCGTTGCCGTGATTCTTCTCCTCCTCCTCATCGCCGTCGCTCTTTTTTTCCTTTGGTACAGTCCGAAACTTCCCGTGGTCCGCCTTGCCTCTTTCAGAACAAGCAATTTCAACTTTTCCAGTGGAAAAACCGACGAAGGGTGGTCGTTTTTGACGGCGGATGCGACGACGATGCTCGATTTCAGAAATCCCAACGGAAAGCTTGCGTTTTACTTCGGAGATGCTGACGTGGCTGTAATACTCGGGGAGAAAGACTTTGAGACCAATTTGGGGTCAACGAAAGTCAAAGGCTTTGTTGAGAAGCCAGGGAATCGGACGGAAGTGATCATCCGGACGAGAGTGAGGACACAACAGGTGGATGATCCGACGGCGAAGAGGTTAGGGGCAGAGCTGAAGAGTAAAAAGTTGCTGGTGGAGGTGTCAGCTAAGACGAAGGTTGGATTGGCTGTGGGAAGTCGCAGGATTGTTACTGTGGGCGTTAGTCTCAGATGCGGTGGCGTTAGATTACAAACGCTTGATTCGCAAATGGCCAAATGCACCATCACAATGCTGAAATGGTACGTATTAATATCGAATCAAAACATTTTAAAGGATATGAATCATTACCCCAAAAAATGTGCATAGAATTATATATGTGCAGAATATTGATATATAGCCATTTGATTTGATAATTGTAGGATCAAATTGCGGTCATGAGAAACGGTGTGGTTTGGCTATGTCTCTCAAAGGTTAAAAAAAGACATGTCGAAACCATTTGAGCTATACGAGAGCTTAATTTGTATCTACTCTTTAATTTTAAGTAATCAAATACTATTTATTCAGCTATATTTCTAATTCTAATCCAGATTCGTTATAAATAAAAATGTTTGTACACACACATACATATTGATTATTCATTTGTTAGTGGTTTGAGTTATATTTTTGGCATTTAAAGTAGCAAACTGTTTTATCTTTTGATTGGCTTAAGTATCAAAGTTCCAAATTGTTCTTCAATGTGATTTGTCTCAATTTAGAGAAAGCTGTTAAGAACACCTCCATTAGAGGTTTTATATAGAATTTCTTAACATTAAAATAAAATAAAAAAAAAGTTAAGAATCCATTTTTAAATAAAAGTTTTTAGAAACTCTTAAGAAAACACATGTTATTTAACCATTTGTTTTTTTTTAACATTTAGAGTTTCTTATAGTTGGAAATGAGCTTATACGCGTTTGTTAAAAACCGATTTAAGTAAATCAGACAAACTATAATTGCCAAAAATATCTCTTTAAACTAACGTATTTTTGCGTAGGTGTACGGACACCTCTAGTTAATTTTAACTAACTTGTAGAGAACTTCTTACAAAACGAATTCTTGTAATACGGTTTGTGTCTAATTTGTAATTCCAAAGGCCTTGGGTAAGATTGAAGAGAATGCAAAATGGAGCAATTTCTAGAGATAGGAGAGGTATTAGGAAGCATAAGTGCGTTAATGGTGTTCAAGGACACCATTCAAATCAACCAGCGTCAATGCATTCTATTACTCGACCTCTTCACCGCGGCATATGATTCAGTTTCTGAGTCTATGAGATCGAACCTACGTTTCGGAGAGAAAAACACCAAATGGAAGATTCTTGAACAACCCTTGAGGGAGCTTCTATATGTGGTACGAGAAGGGGAAGCTTACGTTAGAATGTCTTTAGAGCCTAAACTTGGGTTTTGGGCTAAAGCTATTGTGTTACAACACAGCAGAGATTGCACAGAGCTTCACATTCATAATTTACTCTCTTGTGTACCGATCATCATCGAGGCTATCGAGATGGCGAGTGAGGTTTCAGGGTGGGATGAACAAGAGATGAACAAGAAGAGATTGGTGCATTCCAACAAGTATATGAAGCAATGGAACGACTCTCAGATGTTTACCTGGAAGTTCGGGAGAGAGTATTTGGTGACCGCGGACTTGTGCAGTCGGTATGAGAGTGCTTGGAGAGAGGACAGGTGGATTCTAATGAAGGAGCTTGAGGAGAAAAGGCGTCCCGGTTCAAGCAAACACGACAGGAAGATGGCTGACTTCCTATTGAAGAATCTTGGAGATGGAAACGAGAGTCCCAAGTTATTTCCGTCTTCTATTCTGGTCAGCACGAAAGATTACCAAGTGAAAAAGAGATTAGGCAATGGAAGTCAGTACAAGGAGATTACCTGGTTAGGCGAAAGCTTTGCGCTTAGGCATTTCTTTGGGGACGTCGATGCTTTGCTTCCTCAAGTTACTTCATTGCTATCTCTTTCACACCCAAACATTGTATATTACCTCTGCGGATTCGCGGATGAGGAGAAGAAAGAGTGTTTCTTGGTCATGGAACTGATGAGTAAAAACCTCGGGACGCACATCAAAGAGGTATGTGGTCCGAGGAAGAAGAACACTCTCTCCCTCCCGGTCGCGGTTGATCTGATGCTTCAGATAGCTCGGGGTATGGAATATCTTCACTCGAAGAAAATATACCACGGAGAGTTGAATCCATCTAACATTCTTGTCAAACCAAGAAGAAGTGACCAATGCGGAGATGGGTATCTCCACGGGAAGATATTTGGGTTCGGGTTGAATTCTGTCAAGGGCTTCTCCTCTAAAAATGCTTCTTCGACGGGTCAGAATGAGACTTTTCCATTCATATGGTATTCCCCGGAAGTGTTAGAAGAGCAAGAACAGAGCGGAACTGCGGGAAGCCTTAAGTACACTGATAAATCTGATGTGTACAGCTTCGGAATGGTTTGCTTTGAGCTTGTAACAGGCAAAGTACCGTTTGAAGATAGCCACCTACAAGGAGATAAAATGAGTAGAAACATTAGGGCCGGGGAGAGACCGCTTTTCCCATTTCATTCACCTAAATTCATAACAAACCTGACAAAAAGATGCTGGCATGCTGATCCTAATCAGCGTCCATCTTTCTCGTCGATATGCAGAATTCTCCGATACATCAAACGGTTTTTAGCTTTGAACCCGGAATGTCACGCTAGTACCAAACAAGACCTGCCTGTCTCTCCTCCCGTGGATTACTGTGAGATCGAGACTAAGCTGCTGCAGAAGCTTTCATGGGAATCCACAGAGTTACTTCAAGTTTCACAGGTTCCTTTTCAAATGTTTGCATATAAGGTCGTGGAACAGGCAAAGACTTGTAAGAAAAACAATCTACGAGAGACATCAGAATCGGGTAGTGAATGGGCATCGTGTAGTGAAGATGAGGGTGGGACTGGATCAGACGAGCAGGTGTCATCGGAGAAGGAAAGGAGGCTTTCATGCTCAAATGATGTCGGTATGCGCAAGAAGCCTGTTTCAAAACTTGTGAAAAGAGCTTCTGGCCTGAAACCAATTCAAAAACCAGGTGTGACCATCATGAGCAGTCCATATATAAAATATATTTGAAATTCGTTACATAATCTACTAAGGAATTTTGTTTGTACTTGCCTTTTGATTATGTTTCAGGAACTTGTAGAGGACGATCAAGGCATCCCCCACTGAGCCCTTGTGGGCAAAGTATGAGAACGCACTCTGAGAGTCAGCTAATATTGATGAGTCCAAAGATACGGCGATCAAATTCTGGTCATGTCTCGGACTCTGAGCTATCCTAGTCTCTTGCACACAATAACAAAAAAAAAAATCATTAACAAGTTCAACATGCTGTATAAGTCTGACACTTGCCTTCACTCTCATGAAAAACAAAAAATCATTAGCAAGTCCTACAAAATATGTTAGCTTATAGAATTAAACCTAGTTTTCTAAATAGAGATAAACACAAATGTAATAATATCTTTATGATAAGAGTAAATCTCTTCTAAAATATTGATATATATCATATATTTTCTTGATCATTCTTGGTGATTTTTTAATCTTGATTATTCCAGTAAATCCTGCTGACGAAAATTATGATTTCACTTTGGATTGTTGACTCTGCCGATACAATATGAGTGAATTAAAAAATTTTAACACATGGATTTGTTATGAGAAACTCATTCTTATAATTTGATAAATTCAAATGATTCTTATTCAAAGTCAAGGCTGAATCGGTAGAAAAACAAATACAGTATATAATTTGGCTAAACTTTTTTCTGTTTAAATTTGAATATTTTTTTAAAAAAAACAAAATGAAATTTATTACAAATATCATCTCGTAGGTGTTATAAAAAAAACTTAGTTGTTCTGATTGTAAAACACCAAGAAAAATGATAATAAAACTAAGAGATTTTGGATCAAAATCTAATGTATATACGGTTTCTTATCACGATACTAGTTTATGTTTGTTCATGTCTTTAAGGAAGGGCCAAGAAAGTAGTGAAGGCGCAGGACCTTCAAAAAGCGAAGCAAAGACAAGTTTTCTCTCTTCAAGCTTCCAGCAAAAAAAAAAAAAAAGAAGCTTTTTTGATTATTTAAATCCCTCTGAAATGTTCAAAGTTGCTTCTTTTTCTTTTAGAAATGGCTTCGCCAAAGAGACTCAATCCTTGTTAATTGATATTCTCACCGGAGAAGCAATTGCCAGGAATTTCCCTCTCCTCTTCATCTAATCCTGCCGCCGGAAACGCTCTTCTTCGAGGTGCGTTTGATTTTTCCTCTCTCTCTCTCTCTCTCTCTCTCCTCTCGTTTAGATGCTGAGAAATCATGGAAACTCTAGAAATGGTCTTAAGATTTTCTCTATAATGCTCATATTTTGCTGATTCTAGATGACTCGATTCGAAAATATTTATCTGACCCAAAGATTTTAATTTCAGTTGCAGTTAAACAAGCAAAATCCTTAGAAGCTGGTCTTCGTCGGAGAAAACATTAAATTCCGATGAGGACAAGCGGTGACGTCTACGGAGCAGATGCTGCTTCTTCAAGAAGCGAACAAGATAGAGGAGGGTGCAAGGAGGGGGACGATGATTCCGCGGGAAATCGCCAAGACGATTCACATTCCTCTTCCAAAAACACGAACCCGTTTCACTACACAGATCATCAACAAGCCGAGCTTTTCAGAAAGCTTGATTCCATTAAAGGCCATCTTCTCCGTAATGATAAACCGAAAGGCTCCGATCAGCCACCAATGGGTTTTCATGCTTATTACAATCCATATCCTCAGCCGTTTCCTTATGGTCATCATGTTCCAGCTTATAGAGACCCTTATGGATTCCCAATGCATAGGACACCTCCAAATTGGCATCCTGGTCATTACCCAATTCAGATGCTTCCTCAAGGACAGTATGTAGATATTGGTCCTGACATACTTGACCCACAGTTACAGGACCCTAGATTCTTTCCTGCTACACCGAGTCGCTTTGGTGATGTCCCATATAGCCCTGTTTCGCATCATGGCGAGAAACTTGGACCTTTTAGTCCACATGGTGCTCAAGGTCATCACACGAGGTGGCCTAGTGAAATCAATTCTGAAATGGGTGGCGGTGCTTTTGCTCGTGGGTATGTTCATACTGTTGTGTCGGATACGGACTCCCGTCGTTGCCATCCTCTAGCAGGAGGTGCGCCTTTTGTAGCTTGTCACAACTGCTTTCAGCTGCTCTATTTGCCTAAGAAGAAGCTTCTTGCTCAGGACAAGCAACAAAAGCTGCAATGTGGTGCTTGCTCTGAGGTTATCAGTTTCACAATTGTTGATAAGAAGCTTATTTTCTCTTCTTCTGCTCTTTCGGAGGCTAACCGGGTTTCTGTAGAGGTTGAATATAGAAGAAGCGCTACAAGCGCAGTGGTAGATGATTGTCCACTTAAGGATAAGGAACCAAGAATGCACCGGGAAACCAAAACTGTCCAGGCTGTACCGCCTAGTGAAGACTCTGATGATGAAGAAAGATCAAGCATTTCTAGTGAACCGCAAAAAGATGTTGTCAAGTCTGTTCGCCGCAGAGTCAAAGGCGCCAAAGTTCCTCCTCCAGCTCCTCCTCCTGAAAATTCCAATCTGCTTGAGCTCTTTGAGTATTCCAATGTAAACCGAGCTGCACTCACCTACCGAGTGGCACAGTTAGAGGACAATAAGCAAGTATCCTACACGAAACAAGAATCTCTAAAACCAGAATCAGTAGCTACTGAGACAGATGTTTCTTACAATGGGTACTATGATAACACTGACATATCTGACGATCCAAGGATCTCGAAAACCGGTAAAGAAGAGAGCAGACGTAGAAACCGAAAGGAGAGTAGCGAGTACAATATGTCAGAGGTCACAAATAATAAAACCATCTCTAATAACCAATCTGACGAGCAGTTAGAGGTTTGGGTGAATGGGCATCTAATACCGGAAGATCAAGTTATTAGCGCCGAGAAACAAGCTGGACCAGTTCAAGCTGGCAAGTACTGGTATGTTTCGGTTACAATTTGATTTCATGAAAGGACAAACTTTTCGATCAGACTCGTTAAACAAATGATCTTTGTATTATGATTCTGTTTAGGTATGACTACCGTGCTGGATTTTGGGGAGTGATGGGAAACCCGTGTCTCGGTATCATACCAGTAAGAACTTTCACAATTCTTCTATTCTACTTTTAGTTCCACTCTCATTGTATTGCATGTATCTTTCTATTGGTGCTTGATGAAGAAATGGGAAACAATTCTTGGTTGATGCAGCCATTTATCGAAGAGTTTAGTCGTCCAATGCCAGATAACTGCGGTGCAGGAAACACAGGAGTGTTTGTGAACGGAAGAGAGCTTCACGAGAGAGATCTTGAGTTACTTTCAGTCAGAGGTCTTCCTCGAGGCAAGAACCGTTCTTACATCGTTGATATATCAGGAAGAGTTCTTGATGGAGACTCTGGTGAGGAACTTAAGAGTCTTGGAAAATTAGCTCCAACGTAAGCACAAGTTTTTGTAATGAAGTTTTATATTAATGTCTAGTTGATTCTGAGATTTTTATAACTCAATTGTCATTCTGAAAAATGTTATAATCTGATTCAGGATTGAGAAGGTTAAGCATGGATTTGGCATGAGAGTTCCAAGATACCTAGCTTCATGAAGTTTCATCAGCTTGATTCAGCCTCTGGTTCCAGTATTCGTTATTTGATTAACATGTAAATCGTGCGTTATGTGACACATCATTGGTTGGTTATATTCTGACCCATAGCTTCTCTTATCCTGGTTTTATTGGGGGGTTTTGTATTTTAGCGTTACAGTCTATTTCTTCTTGTTGTTTTCGAAGCAAACCAAACCGGTTAGTGATTTTCGGTATGGTTAAAGATAACCATTTGCTTTTCTTGTGATCTGGTGTAGTGGTGTATGTAAAAATTGATCATTTTTTTGTTATTGTGGATAATCTCTTGGGGAATGAAATAATTTTTGTTTGTTGTGGATATTGGATAATCATTTTATATTGTCAAGAAATAAAGTAAATCATTAACTCTGTTTTTTCATACAACCATCATTATTTAATACTTATAGATCTACAGGCTGTACCTGACCGTTGAATCGTTTTCAAGGGAGAGCAAATTGTAAAAGCTATTACGTAGATTGATGACACGTGTAAAAATTAATACGAAGTTGGTCCACGAGGTAAAGATATTAAAACCCATACCTAATGGGGTCCAACATCTACGTCAAGCAAAGACTGGATAAATTTATTCAGTATGGGCCTCATTATGTTTTTGGTTAGGCTTTCAATTTAAATTCGACGTATTTCGGTAAGATTATTTTTCAAAAAAAAAAAAGAAGCAGAAAATATATTCAGTACAAACCAATAATTAATGAAGAAAAAAGTGCTAATGAAATATACCATCTACAAGACTTAAACGTTCAAGATCCAATATATTATGTTCGGCTGTTTGATTGTTTAGCCATTACATTTGTAAGCATAAACAGTTTGAAGTTACAAGTAACAATCATCAGATCAGATCTAAGGCGTGAAGTCTTTATCTTTAGTTCTTCTTCTTTGAAAGGTGGTCTCGATCACTTGCTCCGGACAAGTAAGTAAATAAGTAACAAGGGCCGGGGGACAAAAATTATTAAGTATATATGGTCGGACCATTCATGCGTAAAGGGACAAAGTATATGATTTGCACGACCGACACAACAACAACAACAACAACAAAACCCGAGTAATTTAATTTAGTTTACAGATGATCAATTTAACAATTAGAATTTCAAAAATAAATACTGAAATCAAGAAAAACAACAAAAATCCACTCTGTCATTTACCAGCATTCAGCGACGACCAAAAACCTCAAAGAAAACAATTCAATAACTTCCCCTAAATAAAACTCACTGATCTATTCCTCTCCCTCTAATTCCCCATGGATACATTGAGATTACTGTCTAAGAGCATGAAGATCGAAGGAAACCCATTTGGTTCCTCTCACCAACGCAATCAAATTTTCCTCAAATTCCTCGCTTTCTTCCTTCTCGTCGGTCTCTCTTACCGTCTCATCGTCACCGATTCCAACGTCTCTCCGGTTTCAGATCTAAGAATCTCGCCGCCTGAGCCTTCCGGTCTCACTACCGTTGCTCAAGCTCCTGCCCCCGTTTTTTCCCCAGGAAACATCACCATTGCTTCACAAAACGGTAAGAGATCTTTCTTTGTCAATCATCAGTAAAATTTGTCCGAAAATCGAGGAATCAATTCAAAAGAGTAAGATCCAAGCAACCTGTGAAGAAAATTGGAGATTGTTTTTCTCTTTTCTCATCAAAAAACCTAAAATTGTAGCCACTGATGTTTTTTTTTTTCCGATTCTGCTGCTCCAAAGTGTGTTTTGATTTGAGCCTCTGTGTGAACAAACAATTGTAGCTTCCACAAAGTGTGATATCTTTAGCGGGAATTGGGTACCAGACCCATCTGGTCCGGTCTACACAAATGTTTCCTGTCGTCATATCCAAGAACACCAGAACTGCTTGAAGAATGGACGCCCAGATGCGAATTACCTTCTCTGGAGATGGAAGCCTCGCGATTGCGATCTCCCGAGGTTTGATCCCGAGCAATTTCTTGACAGAATGAGGAACAAATGGTGGGCTTTCATCGGTGATTCAATCTCTCGTAACCATGTCCAATCCCTCATCTGCATCCTCTCTCAGGTGTCACACAAATAAAAATTCATACCTTTCTTCTCTAATTTGATTCTCTGAAAAAAATAATATCCAAATTTAACATTTTTTTTTTGTTGCAGGTGGAAGAGGTAGAAGAAATCTACCACGACAAGGAGTACAGATCAAAGATATGGAGATTCCCTTCACACAACTTCACACTCTCTGTCATTTGGTCTCCTTTCCTTTTGAAAGCTGAGACCTTTGAGAACACTGAAGGCGTTTCCTTCTCAGACATTCAGCTCCATCTCGACCAGCTCGACCACAAATGGACTGATCAGTACATCAACTTCGACTACGTTGTCATCTCTGGTGGAAAATGGTTCCTCAAAACATCCATCTTCCATGAGAACAACACCGTAACTGGATGCCATTACTGCCAAGGAAAGAACAATCTCACCGAGCTCGGTTACCAGTACTCATACAGGAAAGCTCTCCGTTTGGTTCTAAACTTTGTTGCTGATCCAAACCGTAAAGCTCATGTTATGTTCAGAACAACAACTCCTGATCATTTCGAGAATGGAGAGTGGAACAGTGGTGGTTTCTGTAACAGAACAGTGCCGTTTAAGGAAAGAGAAGGGAAGATGAAGAGCGAGGATGTATCGATGCGTGATATCGAGCTTGAGGAGTTCCGTAAGAGCCAAGAAGAAGAAGGTTCCAATGCCAACATTGGATTACTTGACACTACTTCAATGTCGCTTCTCCGACCAGATGGACATCCCGGACCGTACCGGTATCCGAATCCTTTCTCAGGGATGAAGATCAAGGATCGGATTCATATTCAGAATGATTGTCTTCACTGGTGCTTACCCGGTCCGATTGATTCATGGAATGATCTAATGATGGCGGTGATGCTTAACCGGGAAATGTACAGATGAAAAAGAAGAATTAAAAAAAAAGCCCACTAATTTTGAATTTGGGTCTAGTATGGGTCCAACTACAAGCTCGTGTCGTTCTCTCTATGTTGGAACAAAAGGCCGTGTCCTTCCACTTCCTCTCGCCATCTTATTTAGGGATCGTGTACAAATTTTTATTATTTTTATGCTATATTTTGATGTATTATTTTTTTTTGTGGATTAGATTTTAATTTATGTTTTTTATAAAACCTTTTTATTTCTTCGAATCAAATCGTACATACTAAAAGATAGCCATTGCTTTTTTTTTTTTTTGTTGGCCATCACGTATGCATTTTTTTTTTTTTTTGTTGCTTTTAGTCGTTTGAATATTTAAAATGTTTACTGCACACCATCACACCAAGTTTCCTTGCGTTAGTTGGAGATATTAATAGCAACATATAGACATTTATTTCCTACTTACTACACACCAAATTTGTTTGTGATAGCTTCTATTTTTTCTGTTTCACAAAGAATGCTATTTGAGATTTTTTTTCTCATATATTAAAAAATAAATTAAAAAACTCAATTTGACCGTTTATTAATATATGATAAAATTTTCTCTTTAACTAATACATCAAAATAATAAGATTAAAACTAAATTGGTGTTTAAAATTCTATATTAAAAATAAGTCTTTATGAAACGAAAATAATTTTTTTTAAAATTCCTTGTAAAATAGAAAGAGTAGTAATATAGAGTGACAGCCGCCTACATTATAGTCCACACAGATTGAGATATAGTAAATAAAAGAACATAAGAAAATAAAATACAAAGAATTATGACCACTAGTATTTTTATATAAAGCCTTTCACTAGGTAGGTACCATGTATAAAACATGCACAAATAAGGAAAGCGATATAAATTATTGACTTCATCACATTAATTATTAGATCTTGCATTAATGGCGGAGGCAAACACTCCGCATATAGCAATCATACCGAGTCCCGGTGTGGGTCACCTCATCCCGCTCGTTGAGTTCGCAAAGCGACTTGTTGACCACCATCGTTTCACCGTCACATTCATCTTCCCACGCGAATCATCGCCGTCTAGTGCCCAAAGATCCGTACTCAACTCTCTCCCTTCCTCCATAGCCTCCGTATTCCTCCATCCCGTAGATCTTTCCGACCTTCCCTCAACGATAGGAATCGAAACTCGGATATCAGTCACCGTGACTCGTTCTATCCCGGCGCTCCGAGAGCTTTTCGACTCGTTATCGGCGGAGAAACGTCTCCCGGGGGTTCTCGTCGTCGATCTATTTGGTACGGATGCGTTCGACGTGGCCGTTGAGTTCAACATGTCACCATACATATTTTACACATCAAATGCCAATGTCTTGTCGTTTTTGCTTCACTTGCCGGAACTAGACAGAACGGTGTCGTGTGAGTTCAGGGACTTGACTGAACCGGTTAAACTTCCCGGTTGTGTTCCGGTAATCAGTAAGGATTTCGCCGATCCATGTCAAGATCGAAACGACGACGCATACAAATGGCTTCTCCACAATGCCAAGAGGTTCAAAGAAGCTAAAGGGATCCTGCTGAATTCTTTCGTCGATTTAGAGCCAAACGCTATAAAGGCTTTACAAGAACCGGCTCCTGATAAACCACCGGTTTACCCAATTGGACCGTTGGTTAACACAGGTTCATCTTATGCTGACGGGAACGATGAGTACGAATGTTTAAAGTGGTTGGACAACCAACCACTCGGGTCGGTTCTATACGTGTCATTTGGAAGCGGCGGGACACTCACGTGTGAGCAGCTCAGTGAGCTCGCTTTCGGTCTAGCGGAGAGCGGGATACGGTTTATTTGGGTAATACGAAGTCCGAGCGGGATAGCAAATTCTTCATTTTTCAGCTCACACAGCCAAACCGATCCATTGACCTTCTTGCCACCGGGGTTCTTAGACCGAACTAGGGAAAAAGGCTTAGTAGTTCCGTCATGGGCTCCACAGGTTCAAATCTTGGCCCATCCATCCACCGGGGGATTTCTAACACATTGTGGATGGAATTCGACTCTTGAAAGCATCGTAAATGGTGTACCGCTAATAGCATGGCCTTTGTACGCAGAGCAAAAGACGAACGCACTGCTACTTGTGGAGGATGTTAAGGCGGCCATAAGGGCAAAGAATAGTGAAGATATGATTGTACGAAAAGAAGAAGTGGTGAGAGTGGTTAAAAGGTTGATGGAAGGAGAAGAAGGAAAGACTTTAAGGAATAAAATGAAAGAATTGAAAGAAAAAGTTGTCAGAGTCTTGAGAGAGGATGGGCTCTCTAGGAAGGCACTTAGTGAAGTTTCCTTAAAGTGGGAAGCCCACCAACGAGATGTCTAACAAGACACGACCCACTCTATAAGTAGTATTTTAACTTTGTTTGCTCTGTTTGTTTTTTCATATTGATTTGCTCCAAGAATAATGTTGAGATTTGATGTATATATTTCATTTTTTTCATTATTAGAAAAAAAAAATGATATAGAATTTGCAATCAACTTAGTTGAGATCTTCGATGAGTCTTTATCACCCAAAACTTCTCAATCTCTTCTGCTATTCTTCCTGGAATCCTCCCAGCTATTAATTCCCACCTTCACCAAAAAAAAGAAAAAAAAAGAGAGAGTTAATCTATATCCCTTATTAAAATCACATATATAAAGATAAAGACTAATTAAGAGAAAGAATGAAAAACCTTTCGCCCACAAGCTTATACATTCTGCAGATCAAATCCTCTTCTTCTTGAGTCATTGCTATTTCTTCCCACTCAAGACTGCTCAATTCTGTTTCACGTCATCATCCAAATATTCAAAGTAAAATATATACGGCAACGTATTTTGAAGATGGTTGAGAAATATACATACCTTCAGAAGAAGAGGCAACAATGGTGGCATAAGCATTGGTCTTGGGATGCTTCGACTTACGCTGCTTATCCATCTGAAATGACCCTACGATTTACGATCCTACCGTACGAATTTTATGGATCAATTAGGTTTGGTACGATTTAAGGTTGAGAGATAGACAGAGAGAGATTATGGTGGATTTTTAAGGCAAGAACACGAGCCCTCTTCTCTATTTATAGTGTCGAATTTTAAAGACCGGTTTGGTCGGTTTCCACATTAAGTTATCATGTATTGTACTTTAATTTCCTTCAATCGGTATTTAACTAAACTGTTAGTATACACTTAACAAAACAAAGAATCGTAATTATTACTCTTATTAATTAATTTGCAACTCTTGGGTGGCAGTATTATGTCAGTTATGAATGTAATGCTAGAGGGATTTCGTTGTGAACCAATCAGAACCATATTAAACATGTTTCATTACATCAGTCGCTCCGTCATGTTTTATGTAAATTGCTTTTTAAAATTGGTAAGATTAAGTACGTGCCCTGAATTGGTGTTTCATACGTAATAATATATATAAAAATATGCAAAATAAATGATAATTAAGTTAATATTAACTCTCTTTTTTAACTACGTAGGCTGATCACACGAATCACTTTTCTGTCTTTCCAACCTCTCTCACTTAATTCAAAAGGAGGTTGCTAGCGACTTAGCCACTAAGTTAAAATGTGTTGTTGGAACTATGGATTTTGCAGTATATATGGTTATTTCAATCAGTTAAATAAGCTGTGTTTTATTTTCTTGGCACTTTAAATTAAGCACAGAGTTATGTCTTGAAATAAAGTTATCAATAAACATCATATATACATTAACAATGGTTGATTTCATGACAACACGATAGCAAATAATAATCCAATTCAAACCCCTTTTGTTGCATTAGGTGAATCACTTACTACAAATTTTCATTTGAATTAAATTCCCAATTAAATGAAAAGTGCTGTTAGAACTATCAATTGGAGAGTTGAAAGTTTGTTAGAGTTGAATATAATAAAGTTAACTATAGCGCTATGGATATTCCCTCTATTCACATCGCAATGTTATTCTATGTTTTTTTGTATGTTTCGGTTTATTATTTATTTACATGACTTTCACAAAAAGGTTGAGCAAAGTACTGAACAAACTATGCAGTTGCAACTGAACATGACAGGTGGATTTTTTTGTTCATTTAATTTTGTTGGGACAATGGCATAATTCATGACGCATTTAATTTTTATATATACTAGGAGTTCTGCACAGAAGTTTTACGACTGGAGAGACAATTAATGGATTGTTAAAAAACAAAAAAAGAAGAGAAACTCTGTAAAGGAAGTGCTTGACCCAAAAAAAAACCAAAAACTAAAAAAACTGTATAAGGAAGCCAAAAGGAAAATAAATTATACAAAAAAATATGTACACATATAGAGTTGACTCAGATAAATATTACAAAATTCGAAATTCCAGCTTTTTAATTACATATTTTATCAGACAGTAGCAATACCGGACGGTGATGAATTACTTATGTGTTTTATGACAACACTATGAAATCAAAAAAATGTTATATTCGATTAATCATGAAAAATCACTATATGGATTATAAAATTTGAAATGCTATGCATATTTCAAACTTTTTAATATGCCTCAGAAAGTTGAAATTGGGGAATCCATTAGCAAGGCTGCCCGAGAGTATTTTTCATTAAGCACTCTCTAAACACATGTTTTTTTAAAAAAAAAAAAAAAAAAAATTCCTCTTAATGTTCTGTTCTTTCAATGTAACCCTTAGGCTTCTATTGTAATATGTATTGGGACTTACAAAACCAAGAGTTCTATTCAAGGTGAAATCTCAATGGAAAACTATCCATTCCAAGGAAAAGTAGATACAACCTGCGATGAACTTGTGGCTAATGTAAGAGATGTGAATAGCTGGTGAGATTCTATCACCATGGTCTGCCTTTTCCTCCAACAGATATGGATGAGCATATTCTATACAACATATACGATTTTTTTAAGCAAGTATTGGCTATAGAATGAAAACGTATTCTCTTGGAGTGCTTACTTAGAGTAACACGTCTAGCATGGATAGCACAGAGCATTGAATCAGAGAACAAACAAACTAAAGTAATCTTCTGCCGCCTGCCTAAAAAGGATTCAAGAATAGGTCAACTAGTTATCAAGCGAAAACAACATCATTCATTATCAAGAAAAGAAAAGAAAAAAGTTGAAGGATTGGTACCTCTTGAAGAGCCACAAGAGCTTCAGCTGTCCAACGAGTAATTTGCGGAGTGACACAATTATGGGTTATAGTTCTCACCTGGTAGAACAATGTACATTAGTTATAATCATCCTCTCAAGTTATCTACTAAGAATAAAAAAAAATCTTCTTCTTCCAAATAATTTTTCTTCATTTCCAACACTCTGTGTCCTGGAAGCGAAATGCTTGGTTCTTGCCATTGATTACTGCCCGTGAGAGGATTTGTTTTCCCGCTCGACCTCATATATTTGATTTTCAAATCGAATCTGCTTCACACAAATGGTTGAGTTTCGAAGGAAGGGTCCTACTTTTATCTCCAACACCGGAACCTTTCTATATATTATATATAAACACGGGTTCGCATTTACATTGGGGTTTTTTTTTTTACAAAGACAGCAACGGTCACAAACCACCACCTCAAGGAGAAGACATTTTCTTTTTACATGAAAACTTCACGATTGGAATAATATATATATATATATATATATATCTTGTAAGAAACTGATCTAATATTATCACACACGCATATATGTAGCCTTGGAGAGTCTCTATATATAAGACCAAACCAAACAAAAACAAAAAAACTCGGTACTTCACTTTCACTGTCCTACACCATTGATTTTGTTGAGTGAGTAGTGATATCTTGAGAAGCCAACCTTTCAGAAACATCTGCCAATGATTTCAGATTACATCTAATCAGTGCTTCCACAAAGTAGCAAGTCTCATCCTTTGTGTTTCCTTGAGGAACATCAACTACAAACGATTCAATCACCATTGTTCCTCGTCTTCCTTCCATCATCTCTGGATGAACTGTCACTATCGAAGAGTAATTCTGCGGAAAGAAATGACATTTCAGATTCACCATTCTCCACTAAAACACAATCTCTTTATGTATATGAACTGAATTCTCGGTTTACCTTAAGTCTATGGTCACCACCGATGATTTTGATACCGAGTATATGTTCATCATCATCAAGAAGCTCCAATCTCTCGGTGCTTGTAGTTGCAGGAAGGCCAGATTTGACATCAACTTCTCTGAGACTGCCGATTTCAGGATCACCCACCACTGTGCATCTGCTCACGAATGGTTTGTATTTCTGCGGCTGATCAAATCTCCTCACGAGTGACCAAACCTTTAGTTACAAAAATCGTCAGCAAAAAAAAAAAAACAAAAACTAAGCAGAGGCGAAAATCAGACAAATCAAGATTATAGTTAAACAAATATATAGAAATAGATCACGGAAAAAGTCAAGAAATCAGAAACAAAAAAGCGTACGAGATGAACAGGAGCTTTGATGTGTTTGACAAGAGCAGAGGTACACTGGTCTTCTCTGCAGTGATGTTTATGATGTGTCCGTACGTACTGCACCGTCTCAAGCCCACCGTACATCTTCGTGCCGCCACCGACGCCCTCCATGTCCTCTTACCAACAGAATTTTACTCTTTCTCTCTCTCTACTCTCTCGGAGGGAATCTGTGAAGTGTGGATATTATAGAATAAAAGTTTCTAGAACAAACAAAAATAAAAGGAGAAGATGCTTCGGTATGCAAAAAAATAAAATAATATAAACATTTAATTTAATATTTTCCCCCAATAATCAATGAACCCACCGACATATAAATAACTTTTTTTTTTTATTATGTGCCTAAAACTCTTTTCTTTAGCTTCTTCTCATTCACACATTTTAAACTTTTCAAACCATACTAGTAATAGTTAGCTCTTCTTCTTTTTTTATACAGCCAGACAACAAAAGATTAATCAAACTGTTGTTTCTGTATGACTTTTTGAGACCTAATCCGAATAAAACAAACCAAATGCTTAGAAAATTATTGTAATGATGAGGTAAGGTCGATTCAAACTTTAGAGATATTTTGTTAATAAAATTATAAAATAGAACTATACCATACTGTTTATACTTTATAATACCTATAGTTTACTTTTATTTATTGCATTGTTAGTCATTTAATATATTTCGTGTATAACCAACCAAACATAAAACATAGCATCAATTGCTCTCTAAGAGGTGTGCTAGTTAGAGTAGAGAATATGGTGAGTTATATTATAGCTAGTTGGTCCTTCGCAAATATACCAAACTCCACAAGGAAAAAGATATGTTCATTGGTTAAAATTTGAGGATATTTCATGCATCGCGTCCCACGTGTCACCGGTTAAAAACATTTATTGTACTAAGATAAGATAATGCCTATTACGGTTATATCATATCTTACTTTTTAGTATTTAGTTTTTGTTGAAAGTCATCAGCGCTAATTACGCTCACAAATCAGTAATTTATGCACAGCTATTACAATTAGCGAGTTCGACTTTTATAGACTCCTTTTTCAAACGAAAAAAAAAAAAAACATAATCGCGTCTTAGATAACTATAGTCAAATGATTATCTTATCTTGTAACATGTGAATTATGGTTTAAGGTTTCAGATATAATAATCTCTCTATCTTGTAACCATTTTAGCCAACAAATTTTTTTCAATTCGATTATTATCTATGCTTACAAAACTCTCATGATCTCAACTTGCGAGCTTATTATTTGTCTGCTTTAGGACTAAGTGATCATGCAGTACTTAATAGATTAAAGAGCGGTAGTTGATGATAATTACAGTAATACCTTATCGGATAGGATATGACCAGCTTTCGGAATTAGGCATGCAAATTAAGGCAAAAGATGGCTTTAGCGTGAATGCTAACGGTCACATGATAAAACGACGATTCTTTTTAGTAACAGCGACATTACAATTAAATATGGTCAAATTATAGGAAAATTGTTCACGTGTCGTTTTTTTATTGGGTTATCGTCTGACTATTTTCATGTCACTTATTGTGGCGTATCTCGTCAAATTGACACGTTGTAAATCTACTTTTTGCTTACTTGAATAACTTTTTGCCGGCCAATAGATTCTCGAATCTGTGCGAGCGAATTAAAATGAAAAAAGTTTAAAATCTAATTTACTTTTGGCTTTTTGTTTTTTGTTTTATCCGCAGCCACAGAAGTCAGAACCAATACTCTCTAAATTTTCTCGTTCAGTCAAAAGTATGGATTCTTCAGGCCAGACAAGCCAATTCGCCAGTAAGATATGATTCAGTATTCACGAGCTTCAGACTCTTTCGGAATTTCAACGTATCAATCTGCTACCAGGCGAAGGAGAGAAAAATGATGTTAGAGAAATATTTCTTCTGTAGGTACTCGACCAAATTTTCTGTTCTGTTCATCATGGGAGACTTGTCACGACAATTTTTGAGTTCGTCAGGTCTCTTTGCTTTATGAAAAGGACAACATTCTCTTATTACAGCCTACATGGGCATCAGGATCGCTACTTTCTATTGAACATAAAGTATGGTTTTGGACATGCCTAGCTGATGGAGGATTTTGACTATGTTTTCTTTGCAGATTAGTTTTAAAGTTACCAAATCTAATTAAGAAGAACGAAAAACGTAAGGAACTCCTCAGCTACCGTAAGATGGGCCACACAAGGCCCGATCTGATAAGGACCATCACGGTATATAGGCCAATGAGTACAACAAACACAGAAGCCTCAAGCAAGAGAAGAATGTTATTGCCTTTTTTTGGCTTGTGAAAGAAAAAACTTCACAATCCTTGAGCTTTACTCCGTTCTTCAGCCATTTTCTTCTTGATCTCATGTGCTGCATTGAAAATTCCCATAGTTGGTTTGTTACACACAAAGCATTTCTTGTTCTTCGTGTGATGCTGCATCATTACATAAAAACAAAACTATTAGTTTCACAAATCAAGATACATAACCATAACTGTGACTTAATTAATTCACCATCATACCTTCAAAGCACAATGCTCGCAGAAGTAATGTTTGCACTTGGTGACAACTGGATCAAGGAAAGTGTCTCTGCAAATGAAGCAAGCAAAGGGCAATGCATCTTCGTCATCGTCGCTGTTGTTGTTGTTAGCGTCATCATCATCTTCATCTTCAACTCCCATAGCTATATTTCTCTTTCTAACCTTCTCTGCTTCTTCCCACTCTTTCTCTATCTGCCATCCCGGTTTGTAATCCCCACGGTCATGCAAGAACTTACATGAATCACCATATCCACAGTATCCGGTTTCTTTGTAATCCTTGCATATATCTGGCTGGTAATCGAATCTAGCCGATACTCTGATATGAGCAGAAGCTCTCAACGGCCCGTGTGAGCCTCCAGCTTTCTCGCTCGAGATAGTTTGCTCTCTTCTAAACCCAGCTTTGTGATCTGTATATCCATGAATTCCAGTGTACAGCTTCTCATCCGAAGCCTTGTTTTTATTCCCTTTCAATGCTTCATCTGCTCGCTTAAGAACTCTCTCACGGATAGCTCGTGCATCGTGAGTAAAGTCGGTCTCGGTTTCTAGAGTTGCAGTCGCTCTACTGTCGTTCTGAACCTGGATCTCCTTGGAGGAATCGTAGTGGAAGACGGGTTTCTCGGGAGCCTCGCTCGTCGCAGCAGAGCTCTTGGATGGTCCAGAGGAAAAAAACAACTTGCTATCGGGTTTAGCAACTTTCTTTAGGTTGTTTAATATAGAGCTTTCGCTTATGGAGTCTTCGTCTTCTTCATCAGCGTCAGCCTTTCTTTTCCTTATGTTTTTAGCTTTTGATGGCTTCTTGAAGAAAGTGCAAACTGAAAACAGAACAAAGACGAAAAGTTGGGCTCAGTGTATCCAGTTTCCTTGATGAATTTTCTTATAGCTAACAACAAAAGAAGCAAGTTGAAAAGTCTAAAATCTCAACCAGGCAACACAAATTTACCAAAACTGAGAGAGAAACAACGATATGTACCTTGTTGAGACTGAGATTCTTCTTGCTGAGATGTTTTGGGCTCAACAGAATCTGACATTGTTAGATAAGATTATGTAAACCTTCTTGAAATTTGCCCTTTCGTGTTATTACCTGCAAAATGCCAAATTTTCCGATTATAGTTAGTTCTTACTGATTCAAACAATGAATCGTTTTTTCATCTTCTCTAAATTCGATCTTATTAGCGACGATGAAACAGAAGCAATCCATGGAGAAATTCGATTCCAAAATCAAATACCCAAATAATCAGTTGAAGAAACCCTAAGCTTATTTAACTAAACAACAATTCCATTCACAGGCATATACGGAAGAGTGAAGAAAAACCGGTAATCAGATACTCCAGAAAGAATATCCAAAGTTCGAAAATTCCAGCTTTTAACTGAACCTACAAAATCGACGAACATACTGACCAACAACAAGAGAGAAAAGGAAAGACGGATAAGAATACCTTAAGACAGAAAATCCTTGCCAGTGAACTACGTCGGGAAGGAGAACGACGACGCCGTTCGCGGTTTTCCGATCTGAGACACAAAAGTCGATGTTGTGAGAAAGAGAGAGAGAGAGAGAGAGAAAAGATAAATAAGTACAAATACGAAACCTGGGATGAAGCGGTTTAATTGAATCTGGGTCATTGATCTAAATGGGTGGCCCAATTATATCAATGGGCCCAATGCTTGAAATTGGCAAATTGAAAATTTTGATACAAGCAACGTTGTCTTTTCGATTAGCTTCTTGGGATGGAGAGATTAAACAGAGAAGCTTCAAAAAAGTGGAAAGTTCAAAGAGAGAGAGAGTTGTACATGCGGAAATCAACACCATTGGACAATATCCCAAATAAATTAATGGCGAACCAAGAACTGATGAAAAAGGTCATTCAAATGCAAACAGGTTTTGTAACTTATTATTATATTTTAATGACATAAATTGCCTATTATGCTCAATATTGCTTAGGAGCATTTAAAAGCTTCACTTAGTTAATAGATACATATGTACATATATATATATGTCACGATTATATATTCTTAAAAACAGTGTAACAACTAACAAGGCGGGTGCGATCAAATTCAAAAAAAAAAAAAAATCTATTTTTCACTTTTGTTTGAATCTAAAAAATACATTTTTTGTTTATCTTAGATGAACAAGTAAAAAAAAAAAAAATCACATAGTAAATTAACAGATATATAACATATTTAGAAAATAAACTAATAATTAAAATATTGTAAAAACTAAATAAAATATTCATCATTTTGTATATATGTAAATTATAAAACCACATATATTTTTGGAGGTACATTTTTAATAGGAGAGATATAGATTGGTTGATATGAAAGGATACAAATTATTTTGCTCATTTTAATGGTCAGAATAATTGAAATTTATATAGTGTCATGCGAGAATATCTAATATGTTTTAAAGTGAATGATTATTAGAGATTAGGCAATATCGACTATATTTACAAAAAAAAATGACGAGTGTAAAGATAAATATGTTCTTTTTGGGGTTGTGGGGGAGAAAGAATTACGGAATTTCTATACAAATTGGCCATTTCGTTTGGTTATATCTGCCGGTAAAAGGATAATGGGAGGAGCCAGCTCTACGTGGTCCATTTTGCACCGTCAGCTTTGTACTCAGATCAAGAATTTGAGCGGTCATGATTCGTCGGAGCACCCATTTTATATGGGACCCATGTGGACGATGGTCCCGCGTCTTGTTTCTTCTCGCCACTTGTGACCTGCCATTGCCTAACATTACTGGACGACAAAATCGCCTGCGCTTTCTTCATACATAAAAAAATATTTTATTTTTAGTTACTAAATTATATTTTGTTTTTAAAAATTAAGTTGTATAAACAAATTAATTATAATAGTATCACCATATTTATATTATATTAGATTTTGTCTTCACATAATTAATTCATGTTACTAAAAATTTGTTTATATAGATTTGTTCTGATATTTTTACAGACTTATTTGTATGTTATCACAAATTTACTTTTTCACAAATTTATTATAGTTACAGTAAATTTAATTTTACTGTAAATTTATTTATAACAGATTTATTTTGATGAAAACGTAGTGATTCAATGTATTATGTAAAAATAGAAGGCTGCAACAAATGGAATAATCCAAAAAAGAATTATAAAAAGGTGAAAATGAGACAATTAGGGGCATTAACAGCTTAGAGGACCTTAAAATGAGACAATTAGGGCCATTAACGGCTTAGAGGCCCTAAAAAGGGAAGAAATAATTCCGTAAGAGCAAATTTTCAATCTAGAGTAAAAGACTAAGATAGCCTTAGGAAGAAGAGATAATTACAGTAAAAATGCCACGAACATCCATAAAAAGCCATTGTACCCATCTGACTAATGAATCTCCACCCTTCCTTCCTTATCACTGGCAAACTTTTACTCTCTCTCTTTCTCTCACACACCGTTTCTCCATGAGAGCTTACAGCTTCAGCTTTTCTTTGAACCACTAAACCCTCTTATAACTCTTTTTTTTTTTATCATTACTATTATTTTTATTTCTATTATTCTACTTTTTATATTTCATATTCCTCTGCTCGAAGCTTAAACTCAATAAACTAGCTCCTACTCAACCTATCACTCGGTAACTTTCGAAAATTATACATCTTTTTTCATTTTTAAGTTTGTGTTATGTTAACTGATAACTTAATCAACGGTGTTTCAGAAAAGCCATATTCATATTTAATATGTTTTGGATAACATTGTGGACTTACAATTTGCACATTTGTATGTATGTTGACAATCGTATTGTTTAAACTAATCATTTTCAGCTTTTATTTGTTTCTCTTTCAATAAAAGTAAAAAACCAAAAAAAAAAAACAAACAAAAGAAAGCTCGAGAAATGGCTCCCAAGAACAACCGTGGAAAGACAAAAGGAGACAAGAAGAAGAAGGAAGAGAAAGGTACCACCAATACTTTAATCTATATGAATTTCAATAAAAATTAAATGTTGTTGATTAACTTAAATTCCTCTTAATTTCTAGTTTACATATGAATTATGGTTTACGGTTTATATGCAGTTCTTCCGGTTATCGTGGATGTCATTGTGAACCTTCCGGACGAGACGGAAGCTATTTTGAAGGTTTGTATGTTTATTTGTCTCGCATCATTTTCGAATTTTGTTATTTCTCATATTTCTTGCGTGTTAACAACTGTTTTTTTGGTAGCGATTTCTTTGTGAAAAAATTGTTGGAACTTACAGCCTCTTTTCTATTTCTCTGTTTTTATTTTATTTTTACGCGTGCAACTGGTTTCTATTACATTAGTCTATGCACTGTATAATTGTATACTTAAATATATTTTTTTATTTTGTTTCTGATATATAAACTCCCAATGTGCATGGTCGAATTTCTTTTCCTTGATTTTTTTGGTTGTGTTGCCATTTTTGTTGTTGTTGTTGAGATAAGGTAAGAAAGAATACACGTTACCATAAAAATTGATAGTTATACATGCTGTATTATTATTTTCTTCAAAAAAGATCATTTTCAATCTGACTTAGAATTATCTTTGGAATTTTATCATTTTTTGAACGTGTATATAAATACAAAATGGTGTGTGACACACAAATTTGATTATCAACTAATTCGATTATCTCTCGTATTCTGGTCAATAAATTACGTAGACGTTATACAGACAGTGAAATATGTATAAAGAATAATTTTTTTTTGTCGTCAGTTTTCTTCAATGATGGTATATTAAGCCGTATATCAGGCATAGGTTTCACATGTTTAATTAAAGGAAAAATGATCGAATGTAGATTTTGATAGAGAAACACGTATGTCTGAAAACAGGGCATATCAACGGACAGGATCATAGATGTTCGGCGGCTTTTATCCGTTAACTTCGACACCTGCCACGTCACCAACTATTCTCTCTCCCATGAGGTAAAAAATCTGAGTGAAAGTTTCTTAATCACTCAAACCAATTTTCCTCGTTATTGTTGGTTACTTGTTAACGTTGGATCGTCCAAAAATATTCATATTTATTGTGGAATCTTATTGGATCCGAATACCAAAGTGAGCAAAAAGTAAAGGAAAATGACTTTTATTGACGTCTAAGAACAAATGTTAGTGTCATTGGGCCTAGAAGAATTGCTAGTCTGACTTTTCTTTCCCTTTACTGCAATTAGATATGTTACCAGAATTAAGTTTTTTTTTTTTAATCCTTAAATCATACTAGTAATAGTAAAAAAAGAAATAAAAAGTCAGAATCATAGTAATAGTACAAAAGTAACTGTGGTAAAATAGTCAATTGACTCCAGCTAGTAGAAACTGTCGTTTCAGGTTAGAGGATCGCAGTTAAAAGACACAGTGGATGTTTCGGCGCTTAAACCGTGTGTTCTCACGTTGACAGAAGGTAAAGTTCTATCGTGCACCAATTTGACGCCGTTAAAGCGATATAAAATTGTGGTGTCATAGGTCATTTAACGACGTCGTATTAATTATGTATCCAAAAAACGGCATCACATTGCCTTTTTTATTTATTTTTTTGGCGCTTCTTCTAATTAGGTGTGACGGTTGCAATTTTTTTGTTTTTTCCTTGCAGAGGATTACAATGAGGGAACAGCAATGGCGCACGTTCGACGGCTGCTTGACATCGTCGCCTGCACTACTTGCTTCGTTCCATCACCGGAGAAATCGGATTCAGTGAAAGGTGCGCAGGTTAAGGGAGGTGGAAAGAATTCTAAACAGACGGAAACGTCGCCTCCGTCGTCTCCTAAGCCAAAGGATGAGGTGGTTGATGAAGCCGGAGAGACTAGCCACTCTTTCCCGAAGCTTGGAAGCTTCTACGAGTTTTTCTCTCTCGCTCACCTCACTCCTCCTCTTCAATGTATGATCGTATTTCTCTCTCTCTCTCTCTCTCTCTCTCTCTCTCTCTCTCTCACCTTAAATTTGATGTCCTGTTTCGATTGATTTTTGTCCCAACTTACAGTAGTTAGTGTTTTATAGATATACGGCTTGTGGCGAAGCGGGAAACCGAAGATATCGCAGCGGAAGATCATCTTCTCTCCATCGATGTAAGCCGACGACGATGATGATGATACAAAATTTCTACTTGTATCTAAATTGGTTGTTTCTTGATGTGGCAATCGGCCTTTTTGGTGATACCGTTCGCGTTTCAAACTTTGTTCTCAGGTGAAGCTTTGTAACGGGAAGCTCCTTCATATTGAAGGTTGCAGAAAAGGATTTTACAGCGTTGGGAAACAAAGAATCATATGTCACAATCTTGTTGATTTGCTTAGACAAATTAGCAGAGCCTTTGATAACGTATGATATTTTTTTCGGCTCTCTTACATTATGATCAATCCATATACCGTAATGTTAGTAGCTCCTTGCTGAGTTGACTTTATTCTTTTTTATCACGTTTAGGCTTACAGTGATCTTCTGAAAGCATTTTCGGAGCGCAACAAGGTATATCTCTTTTGTCTGAATAGTGGATGTTGAATTGGGTTTAGTTAAGTTAACGAGCATTTACTCTAATATGTGTGCAGTTTGGGAATCTTCCATATGGGTTTAGAGCAAACACATGGCTCATCCCGCCTACTGCGGCGCAGTCACTAGCAGCGTTTCCGCCTCTCCCTGTGGAGGATGAGAGATGGGGAGGCGACGGTGGTGGTCAAGGAAAAGATGGCAGCTACGATTTGGTCCCATGGGCCAACGAGTTTGCCTTTATCGCATCTATGCCTTGCAAAACAGCAGAGGAGAGGCAAGTCAGAGACAGAAAAGTGTTTCTTCTTCACAACCTCTTTGTCGATGTCGCCACTTTCAGAGCCATCAAGGCTGTTCAGAAAGTAATGGCTGACCCTGTTCTGGCTGAAGAAGACTCTGAAGTTTTATATTCCGAGACAGTTGGAGACTTGAGTGTTACGGTTACAAGGGATACTTCAAATGCAAGTAACAAAGTGGATACAAAAATAGATGGAATTCAAGCCACTGGTTTGGATAAAAAGAAGCTCATGGAACGGAACCTTCTCAAGGGACTTACAGCTGATGAAAATACTGCTGCTCATGTGAGTTTTATTTTCCTAGAAATTTCCACTCTTTCCATACTTTTAACATTTTCTATTATTGTTACTGTGGGTTTTACAATTGCTTTTGGTTGCAGGATGTTGCTACTTTAGGAACTATAAGCCTTAAGTATTGTGGTTACATTTCTGTTGTTAAAATAGAGAAGGAGAGTGAGAATTTAAGCCCACCTTCTCAGATTGTTGACCTCCTTGAACAGCCTGAAGGTGGTGCTAATGCTCTAAACATCAATAGGTGATCATTTCTTACTTAGTGGAAAAAAGATTCATCCTTTGTCTCTTTAGCTTACGTAATTACTTACCTGTTTAATTATTCTCATGTTGCTTTACAGTTTGAGATTCCTTCTCCATAAATCCTCTCCTGAGCAGAACAAGAAAACACATCAGCAACAAGATGATGAGCTTACATCTTTACGAGATTTTGTGAGTAAAGTGGTGGAGGAAAGTATTGTTAAGCTTGAGGAAGAAGAAATAGACAGAGATAGTATCATGAGATGGGAGCTTGGAGCATGTTGGATACAGCATTTACAAGACCAGAAGAATACTGAAAAGGACAAAAAACAAACCAACGAAAAGTCTAAGAATGAATTGAAGGTTGAAGGGCTTGGAAAACCGCTAAAGTCTCTCAACAGCAGCAAGAAAAAAACAGAGGCAAGCAGTCCTAAGGCGCAGCAGACTACAGAATCGTCTCAGGTCGATTCGGTTTCTTCAGATAAATCTGCAACAACTGCATCTTTGCAATCTGACGCCGAGAAGGATGCTCAAGAAAATGTCCTTGTCTTGAAGAATTTATTGTCTGAAGCAGCCTTCACTCGCCTACAAGAGTCAGATACTGGACTTCATCACAAGGTTTTTAAACTAAAGTCCAGTTCTTATTCTATGTACTAGTTATTTTGTGTGCTAACTAATAATGCTTGTTTCAGTCTTTGCAAGAACTTGTCGACTTGGCACAGAAGTATTATACTGAAGTCGCTATTCCGAAACTGGTAAATGAGTCTACATTCTATTATAGTGTTCTCTTTTGCTAATATGAAGATAATAACACATCACGTGTTTGGTATTTATCGTTTAATACAGGTTGCAGATTTTGGTTCGTTGGAGCTCTCCCCAGTTGATGGTCGGACTCTAACTGATTTTATGCACACAAGAGGTCTTCGAATGCGCTCCTTGGGATATGTCGTAAGTAGCCTTAATTTAACTTCATGGTTCTTAATAGTTAATATTGTACTTTTAGGTTAATGACCAGTTTTTGATCATCCACGTTTTATCTATGGTTACAACAGGTGAAGCTCTCAGACAAGTTGTCACATGTACAGTCTCTGTGTGTTCATGAGATGATAGTTAGAGCCCTCAAGCACATCCTCCAGGCGGTGATTTCTGCTGTTGCTGCTGACACTGACAAAATAGCTGCAAAAGTAGCAGCTGCTTTGAACATGATGCTTGGGATTCCTAAAAATGTAGCAGAAACACCACATAATTCGTGGAATGTACATCCTCTTATCTTCCGGTGGTTGGAGAAATTCTTGAAGAAGCGATATGACTATGATCTTAATGCCTTTAATTACAAGGATCTACGAAAGTTTGCCATTCTACGTGGATTATGCCACAAGGTAATTTAATGAATGCTTTGAACAGAAAATTTTATTGAGTTATAACTAGTCGCTAATCATTATTAGATTGAATATTGAAGTTCCGGTGTTAAATTTTATATGTCCTCAGGTTGGTATTGAGTTGATTCCTAGGGACTTTGACATGGACTCTCCAGAACCATTCCGAAAAACAGATGTGGTCAGTCTGGTCCCAGTGCATAAGGTAATAGACAAGATAAAAGATAATTGAATGTTTTTCTACTCAATCTGTATTCTTTATAATATGTTAGTCAGCCATAGTTATTCAGACTTTATATTCTAAATCTATGCAGCAAGCAGCATGTTCATCTGCTGATGGAAGACAACTTCTTGAGTTATCTAAAACAGCTTTAGACAAAGGAAAGCTTGAAGATGCAGTTACATATGGAACAAGGGTACATGTTCGGAAAATCATTTGTCTACTCCTCAGCTCTTCTTCATATTACTTGTTGTTTCTCTGTACAGACTTCATGATTTGGTTTGTTGTTTCGGCTCTTTTGTTTTATCCTCCCTTAGGCTCTTGCTAAGCTTGTAGCAGTTTGCGGTCCCTATCACAGAATGACAGCCGGAGCTTACAGCTTACTTGCTGTAGTTCTATATCACACCGGCGACTTTAACCAGGTCTGTATATATACAGTTAGGCTGTGATATTTTCCTTTGATATGACAATTGCAAAACTAAAAGATTTTGTTAAAACAGGCTACAATATATCAACAAAAGGCTTTAGATATCAATGAGAGGGAACTTGGACTTGATCATCCGGATACAATGAAGAGTTATGGTGATCTTGCTGTCTTCTATTATAGGCTTCAGCATACAGAGTTGGCTCTCAAGTAAATTCCGCAATCTCGATTTCAAAAGAACTGCGAGGTTTAATGGTTTGGATGTCTATTTCTATAACTTAAACGCTGACACTTCTTGCTTTTGTTAGGTATGTTAAGCGTGCGTTGTATCTCTTACATCTAACGTGTGGTCCATCTCATCCAAACACTGCTGCTACATACATCAATGTAGCCATGATGGAGGAAGGTCTAGGAAATGTACATGTTGCCTTGAGGTATCTTCACAAAGCTCTCAAGTGTAATCAAAGGTTGCTTGGTCCTGACCATATCCAGGTTCTTTCCCAGATACTCTCTGTGTTTTTTTGGAACATCACTTTGTAAGAACTTTGATTTGCTTTTGCTAATATGTTGCTGCTAATTATGTCAAATTTCAGACTGCTGCAAGCTACCATGCCATAGCAATTGCACTCTCGTTGATGGAAGCATACCATTTAAGTGTTCAGCATGAGCAAACAACCTTAAGAATCCTCCGAGCAAAGCTGGGGCCAGATGATTTGCGTACTCAGGTGTATTACCATAATATCCCATCAGTCATCTTTCTGAAAATTGTATGCATTCTTAAATCTGACGATCTGATTATATACTTCAGGACGCTGCTGCTTGGCTAGAATACTTTGAGTCCAAGGCTTTTGAACAACAGGAAGCTGCACGAAATGGTACTCCTAAGCCTGACGCGTCTATAGCCAGCAAAGGCCACCTAAGGTCAAACAAATTCTATAGATATCTTCTTATATGTTATTTATAAGTTTTCATGTTGTTTGAATGTGTCAATTAAGTGTACGCATTGGTCAGATCCTTAGCTTGATAATGTTTTGCAGTGTATCTGATCTTCTCGACTATATCAACCCAAGCCATAACGCAAAGGGGAAACAGAGTGTGGCAGCAAAGAGGAAGAGCTATATCATGAAGGTTTGATATTTCCTTTTTTCCTTATTCCTCCACGTTAATGGTTAAAAATGCTTAGATGGTATGACCTGTGTTAATTCTGTGTAGTTAAAGGAAAAAACCAATCAGAACAGTGTTTCTGAACAGTTAGCAGAAACCCCGAGAGAAAATCAAAAGGAAATGTCTGAAGATGAGACTGGATCAGACGAAGGTCAATCAAGCGATGCGAATCAGGAGATAAGTCTTGCACCAGTTGAAGAACCACCTTCTCCTCCAGTCATTGATGAGGCTACTATGGATTATAGTATTCCAATTACATCTACTGAAGTTTCAACTGAGACACAAAACCCTGATGGTAGCGAAGATGGATGGCAACCGGTGCAAAGACCAAGATCTGCTGGATCATATGGTCGCAGGCTGAAGCAACGACGAGCATCCATTGGGAAGGTATACACATATCAGAAGAAGAATGTTGAAGCTGATATCGATAACCCTCTTTTCCAGAATGCTACTCAGCAGAACACCAAATACTACATTCTGAAGAAGCGGACATCGTCCTATGCAAACTATGCAGATCATCAGTCTCCTTCTGGTTTGACAACTCAGGGCACCAAATTTGGCAGGAAGGCAGTTAAAACCTTGGCATATCGGGTTAAATCGCTGCAACCGTCTTCTGATAACACCAAGACTGCAGTTGAAACATCAGAAGAAGATGTGTTGAAGACAGATGCTTCTCCTGTTGTGCCATCTGGTCAGTCTAGTAATCTGCAAAATGAGGCCTACCACGCGAAAAACTCTGTTGTAAGCCTTGGAAAATCTCCATCCTACAAGGAAGTAGCATTGGCACCACCTGGTTCCATTGCCAAGTATCAAGTCTGGGCTCCACAAGCCGAAGCTGCAGACAAGCAAGAGGAGAATCATGTGGAGAAAAAATCTGAACAGGGCACATCGGTGGAGCTTACGAGGGATGAGCAGATGATTATAGTGTCAGAGGAAGAGGTAAAGAATGGAGTTTCTGCAGACAAAGAAGATATCAAAGTAGAGTTACAATCATCTGAAGTGGAATTCAAAGGGAACAGCTTGAATGAAAATGAAGAATCTGGTGGTGGCATTCAGGTGGATGAACAAGTACATGAAGCTGGATTGACAAACGACGGTGTAATAGATATGATCCATTCCACCACAGAGCAAGAAGTGACAGATCAATTAGCGGCTGATTCCGATGATCTGAAGGAAAAACTAGGAATCTCGTCTACAGACTCAAGCGACGCCCCACGAGGGTTATTATTACCTAACAAAAAGCTATCAGCTTCAGCTGCTCCATTCAACCCATCATCACCTCCAAGTATCATACGTCCTACTCCGATAGGCATGAACATTGGACCTTCGTGGCCAGTGAACATGACTCTCCATCACCGACCTCCTCCTCCTCCTTACCCTTCACCTCCAACAACTCCAAACTTGATGCAGCCAATGTCCTTCGTATACCCTCCTCCTTACACTCAATCAGTTCCTACAAGTACATATCCTGTAACCAGTGGTCCTTTCCATCCCAATCAGTTCCCATGGCAGCTCAATATTTCGGAGTTTGTACCAAGAAAGGTTTGGCCCGGATGCCATCCCGTTGAGTTTTCCCCTCCACACATGATCGCCGCCGAGCCAATCGCTGCAACTGTGTTAGAGCCAACTGTTATTCTACCAACTGATATCGACACTTCAGGTGTGGAAGAAGAAAAAGAAGGCAAGCAAGATGTGGCGGCAACCGCGGACGAAGTTATGGATTCTGTTAAACATGCGAACGCAGTGGCTAGCAGTGAAATGGAGAACGGGAACAGGAAATTTGAGGATGGCGAGAAAACTTTTAGCATTTTGTTAAGAGGAAGGAGAAACAGGAAACAAATACTGAGAATGCCCATCAGTTTGCTTAACCGGCCTTATGATTCTCAACCGTTCAAGATTGCTTATAGCAGAGTCATCAGAGACAGCGAGGCTCCAAAGTCCGCAGCTTGAAACTCTCTCACAGGTTCAGCCATTGTCAATGAATTTCACAACTCACATAGATCTCTCTCTGATCCTTGGGGACAGTATAAAAAGGTTAGCTTCTTGGTTGAATCTTTATACATCGACTGATATATATACATATAACATATGTATAACGTATATATCGTAACTTGTTGATGTCTTCATTTTCAGGTAATTTCGTTATTAGTCAACGGAAGGTGGGTCTTGTAATAGTCTCAAAATGATTTGGACTCTAACAGAAGAGAGAGGTTGCAAGAGGGTAAAAGCCAGAGCCATTCTTTTTTCTCTTATACCATGTGACGTGATGATGTATTATTTTTCTGGGTTTTAATTTTTAATTCTGCCACTGAAAAAGTAGGAAATTTTGGACATAATTCTTGTAGATCCCCTTGTGGCCATGTTTTAAAACTTTTATTATCTCTTGTTTACTTATGTATTTTTTTTTTGCCATTGTTTACATCTAATGGCTCACTATGAATAATCGAAATTATAAACTTGTTTATTGAATTCAGTTATTAGGTGATAATTCCTCTGAATAAACCCAAGGTAGGTAGGTTTATTCCAAAAAAAATAAAAGAATTTGAGTAAAAGAAAAATTAACAACTAAAAATGGTTCACCGTATCCTCCGCTGTCAAGCCATTTTGTTGAACGATCGCCGCCGGTGGATCTTCCCGGACAAGACCAACCTGGTCTTGATAACTTCCAAAGGGGTTTTCACCTTCGTAATTTCCTGGTGGGTTATAAACACAAATCGCATAAACGCCGCCGTTTGAACAATCCACACGTGAGCACCCAACCTTCGTGCTATCTCTCCACACGATCTGCGTGTAATGTCCACACATTTGCCCCGGCTCACACGTGTTACCTTTCACGTCGTAAAACTTGTTTTCATCGGCCCACACTTTAACGATATCCATGGGTCTCCAGTTATTTTGTCCGGCCCAAAATATGTTCTCTCCATACGGACCGTTGGAGTGAACAAGCCTACAGTCCTCGACGCGCTGACTCGCCCACGCACGCGCGTACGCCGCTAATCTTCCATCCCATTCTAACGGCGGTTCTCCCACGCGCGCTCGTACGAGGTTGTGTGCGAAAAGAAACTCAATGCTCGCTCTGTTTACTTTGTTACGACGTCGTCTCTTCCCCCACCTGAACCTGAACGAAAATCGTTTACCGGTTATCGACGGTGATGATGACGACAGAAATCCAGTACTTGGCGCTGGCGGAGAATTAACGGAGTTTTGTGTAAAAGACTCGCTGTGATTAATTTGGGCTGTCACGGCCCAAAGCTGAAGGATGAATAACGTAACGAATATGGGAAACGGAGCTCGTAATTCCCGTTTACGAAGCTCCATTTTTTTCTATAAAAGGTATTTTAAAAATCGGAGAGTTAATTACTCAAATGTAGGTGAAATTGTAATTAACTCTAGGATATAATTTGTGAGAGGGAACGAATTAATAGGTAATTGTTTCTATTTATGACGTTAAATGTAAAAATATCTTTTGCATATGAGTGAATCGAAAGTCAACGCACGGTGAGTATTGAATATCGGAATGCCGCTAGCTATATAATGAGAAATAAAATTGGTAGCAAAACCACATTTAGGCAATACTTAACGTTAAGGTATAAGGTTTGGATAAAGGTGAAATGAATTGTTTGTAATCCAAGATCCATACTGATGTATTCCATAAGTTATAACTAACGATCAAATGATATCTTTTTTTTTTTTATCCGTTATTTTTCACGACTATGCAAATCATTCAAGTTTTTTAATTTAAAATTTATTAACACGATGCAAAGTGACAATGGAAAACCAATGAACTTCGTAAGATAGAATCTCAAAGTATCACTAAATCAGCCATACAAGTTAAGACATAATGCAAATTTGCCAAAAGAACCACTTCATCGGGTTGTCCCACCACATACAGAAAACCCAAAATTACTAAAATAAACTACAACCTTTAACTGAATGAAGACAAATATAAAGCTACTGGTTAAAGCTCCCATATTTTATATTAACAAGATTTACCTACAAAATTACCATATATTCCCTTCTATATTTACAAGACTGCGTTGTACATTTCGGCACTTACAAATTACCCTATTCTTGTAGCAATTCTTTTTCTTTATGGAAATCTAAAAAAACGCTCTTATTCGAGATACTTTAGTGATTTAGAAATACAAACACGAATTTTCATGTGCCCTATTAGCCTATATAATACACACGTCCACTCTACTTTACCAATATTTAATACAAAATTAGTATTTTGAACGTACTCTTACCTTCCTTAAGATTTATAGTACTAGTTTCTATAACGTGGTCTTGAAATTTGTTTTAATTATCTTGATCTGACTAATTTCCGTAGTTGCAAATCAATATAAAAATTTCCCACTAATTGTCATTTATTGGTTCACTAAAAGTAAACTAGAGCTTTTTGGTCCAAGAGGTAAAAATATATTAAGGCGCTAATAATACAGCCGACAACACGTGAAGTTTTATCAACACGTATTTAACTCGACCGCTAAAAGATTCAGTTGTCCGAAAAACACAAGTCTAACACTTAAATGAGAGAAAAAAAAAAAAAAAAAAAGAAACAAAGTACATTATCCGTACTGGCTCGGGTCGGGTCAGGATTTAAGCACATCCTCGTGGAGCAAACCCGACTCGGGAACCCATTAGATCGTAAACGACCCGGAAACCTTGTTGCTGAATGTTCCCGATAATGGATAGCCCGCTCATCGTACCGGCAAATGCAAAACAGAATTTGCCGTTAGTGTCCACCGGAATCAGGTAATTCGTCGCCGGAAGTGACACGTCAGCTCCACGGAAGTGTAGAACCACCGTCGGGACTTTAACCTCGTTTTGATTGGAGAGATCGAAACACGTGTCGAAGAGAGAGAAATCCGGCGCTCGTTTAAGGCTTCTAGCTCCGAAACGGAACGCGTCTCTCATAGCGATGTAAGCGGGTCGGATCAACCGGGTCACAGAGGTACCCGAATCAATAATGACTCCACCGTTGCCGATCTGGTCCAGTTTGAAAAGAGAAGCGGCTACGCCGGGAACACGGGTCCCTCCGACGCTGATTCCGAGAAGCTCGACGTAGTAGAAAGTGTCGAGCTTCGGATTCGATAAAAGCGGCGTGAATTTCGCGGTTCGTGAGACAGCGGCGTTTCCGAAGACGACGGAGGAAGGTTTCGAGGAAGCGGACCTGTCGACTAAACAGTAAGAGAATTTCCGGTTAAACCGACGACCGGTTTGACCGGGAAACGATAGCCTTCCTTTTCCGAGACCTAATAATCCGGCGGCTCCGACGAAGAGACCTTCGTTGTCGTGACCGCATCCAACAGCGACGCCTTTAACGCGGTTTCGACGGAAAGTCAGCGTTTCGGTGGAGAAATCGCCGACAGTAAAAGAACCATCGCCGTATGAGACTTGGTAGAGGCAAGTCCGACGACGAGTGTTGCATCCGGCGGAGTCTAATCTGCGGCAGAGAGGCGAAGAACAGGGGATCGTGGAGTAGGTCCGGGATTTTCTCGGGTCGAAAATCGGGTCGGATTGAGAATAGCATCTACGACAAGGAGCGCATTGGAGCCAGACGATGTCGCTTCCTGTGTCGAGCACCATGTAAGCGTATCTCGCCGGAGTTCCGACACCGATGCGTGTGAAGTACTCTCCACTTCCCTGAGAGAGACCAGAGACGACAGAGCTGCTGAACCCGCCGGGTCTGGGCGCGTGAGTCGTATTTCTCCTGGGAACTCGAGAGGCGAGAGTGAAGATAGACTCCACGCGCCAGGAGTCGCGTTGGAGACGGAAGCTGAAGAGCTCTTCCGGCGTTGCGTTGGTGGAGAGAGCATCGACGTGGTCGAGGTTTAGAGTAACCGAAGACTCCAAGTCGGATACGGATTCAGATTCGGGTCCAATAAAAGACTCGGAATCGGGTTGGAAGGAAGTGGGTGAAGCGGAGGGAAGAGAATGAGAGTTTGGGATTAGAGTTTGGAAAGCAGGAAGAGAAGAAGATAAGGAAGGTAGAGAGAAGAGGAAGAAGAAACAAAGAGTAAAGAGTAAAGCTTTTCTTCTTCTTCTTTCCATTTTTGTTTTTCTCGGGAAAATGGCAGTGAGAGTGGTCTGTTTAAATGAACTAGTCTTCTTGAAGGAACACACCGAGAAAAAAAGTCGCATTTTTATATATATTCTTTTTCTATGCCTATAATAAATGTTTGAAATACATATTTTTCCTTTCCGATTCAAAAGCGACTTATAGATTCGGTGGATAACAAACACTATGAAATATCTTGTGGTGTGGGGAATAATATGAAATAATTAGCTTATTTAAGGAGATAAATAACTACGTTAATTATTTTGTGGAAAAGGGAAAAGCCATATTTTATAAAGTTGATGATGCCCAATAATTCCCCAACAATTGGTGCCATATTTCGCTCTTGAGTTGGCATAAAATGAAACATTCCACATGGGTGGAAAATGCATGCAAATATTTTTACGAAACATAATCTAATACGATGTTAAAGTATACAATTAATTTAACTATTAAAATCGTCACGAACTTTAGATCTCTCCATCTTGTTAGATTGTTGATATCATCAAACACTCTTTACATTTACTCTCACATTAGAATTCGATATACAATGCCATCCAAGGTTTGGAAGTTTCATATTTCAATGATTCGATATATGTTAACATCATTCTACTGTGTTACTACATTATAATGACCTTCTTATCCGTTAAATGAATACAGCAAAAAAGAACATTAATTAAATACAGTGATATTGGGATGTGTGACCACCAATTAAATGCTGTGAACCAATCTCTTGTCACTGTATAAAGAATGTGAACACTATACGAATAAGTGTGAACAGTGAATAATGACTTTTCACAGTTGGAAGCATTGATTTTTCTATCAAACACTTTCACTCTCATAAATTGTTCCTCACAGGGTTTAGGTAAAATTCTCAAATCCCACATCAAATGCTTTAATAAAGTACCAAACTTTATAAAGAGTTATCTATCATACAGGTACAAGAAACCCCAAGGCGTACTTGACGGGTTAGTTCATCGACCAAAATTTTCTAGACCGGTTTTCCTGGTCCGGGCAAGCCATGGCTCCAGCCTACGCGTAGTTTCAATCTGATGAAGAATAAGTACATTAGGACAAAATCACAAATAAAGAAAAGAACATATTGATTAAAGTGTCAAATGTAAAAGAGACAAGAAAGCAAAAGCCACTAAAAGAAACACATTTTTCCTTTCTCTGCTTTACATTTGTTAAGTGCTCACTCATCATTACACGGTGGTGGCATGACCAATTTGCATACAGAAAGATTCCAATGTTGATAAACATTACTTGATGATCAGATATACCCATTATGATATCTGATCCTCCTAATTGTGTTGTCATGATCTAACTATAACCAGTTCCATGAGAGATCTAATGTGTGTTCTTATCAGAACCCATTACAAGCACACTCAAACAAAGATGATATTGCACTTTTTGCTTTGGTAAAAGCTAAACTCAATCAGCACTAGCAACAGATTACTGAGCAAGTAGAACTTAACTAGTGTCTTTCACAGTGTGTCAATTACGCCTAGTTGAGTAGTTAATATTCAAAAATTTCCATCTTTCCATATACGAACTACCACCCAAGCAACCAAATAATTGGATCACAACAACTCCTCCCAAGATAAAGAAAGCTGACCTCCATAGCTACGGAGACAAATGTGCTTTGCGTTCATTCGCCTCTAGACCAGTACCCGCTCTTTCCACCAGTTTTACGCTCGAGCTTCACATCTGTAATGCTGATATCTTTCGAAGCAGCCTTGCACATATCGTAAACAGTCAAGCCAGCAACTGATACAGCAGTCATAGCTTCCATCTCAACTCCGGTTTTTCCAGTGCAAGAAGCTTCTCCTTCAATGTCAACACTAAAATCCTCAGGGTTTAATCTTAAGTCTACACGAACATGCGTGAGAACAATGTTATGACATAATGGTATTAAACTGCTGGTTTGTTTTGCTCCGTTGATGCCAGCGATTTTCGCCACTCCAAGAACATCTCCTTTACCCAATTGATTCGCTAAGACCAAATCGAAAACTGTTTTCCCTAGAATCACTTTACAGCAAGCCAATGCGGTTCTCTTAGTATTGTCCTTGGAAGAAACATCCACCATTTGAGCTTCACCTGAGATCCCGACATGGGTTAGCTTAGACAGATCATTAGTCACTTTTGCAGGTTGTTCATATTGCGTAGAAATCTCCCGATTTGTAGATTCCATAGATTCAATTTTGGATGTCAACTCAGAGTAATCCATTGTGGCAGGACCGGAAAATCCATCGGGAGAGGGTTCTGCTCCAAAGATTGATTGCATTTCCTGAAACACCAAATGATCGGCTAAAAACCAACGAAGATGTAGGAATGAACGGAGAAAGCAAAGAACTTTAAACCATCTGTTTCGTATAATCGTGAATCCGAGAGCAGTGATTTTGCACTTTATAAATCATCAAATTTTCATTCGGTTTCACTCACTATTCTATCATCGGAGAAACGAAGCTTTAGAATGAATGTACTAAGTTTCTCAAAGCGGTTGAAATTTTAAACAAAAGAAAAACCAAATTTTCAAGAGTTGATTGATGAAGCTAATTAAGAAATCAGAGAGTACGAAAACCTGATTCAGCTCATTCAAAATTCGGGGATCAACTTCATCTAAATATTTACTGCTGAAAGCCCTTTTCGCCGTAGAAATCAAGGCCGGAAATCGACGGAGGAACATGGCGTGACGAAGAGTCGAAAACATTTTATTTCACCACAAGAGAAGAACTGAACTGAATCAGAGAGTTACAAGTTAAAACTAGGGTTCTACTAAACCGGGAAGAAAAGAAAAGCGGATCGTTCTCTTTAAACCGAAATTAGTCTTCGCCGCTCCAAACCGAAAATTTTAAAATCTATTGCACGACAACGTACACGATCACACCCGTCTATAGCTTTGCTTCGCCCATCTTTTAATTCCTTCTCTAAATTTTACTTAAAATTTGGGAATTTAGTATACCTTAACTAGCCAATTACAAATTCAAAACGATATTATTGAACCGAAATGGCGACATATAAATCTTATTATTCCAATTGTACTATGTGTACAAATAAGCTGCTAACCGTGGCTTAGCGATAGCCCACAATGGTTTAGCCTTAGGCATAGTCATGCCGTAAACTTCTACTGTATCAATATTTTCCGGCGAAGTCCAGTCAAAGCAATGGAAGAGTCGAGCCAAAGCCATTAGCACCATTGTCACACCTAACGGAGCTCCGGGACACTTCCTTTTCCCGGCGCTAAACGGCAATATCTTATAATCCGACCCGTGGCTTATCTCGACTCGTCCGCTACCATCGACCGGCCAGTGTCGTTCGGGCCTGAACTCGTCAATGTCGGCCCATATGTTAGTGTTTCGACCCAACCCATGTGTGTTGATGAAGACACGTGTCTTTGCCGGGATGTAATAGCCGTTGATCGTCGTTGGTCGAACGGATTCATGAGGTATCAAGAACGGTCCGGCCGGATGCATTCTGAATGTCTCTCGTACTACACAGCGAAGATAGTTTAAATGGACTAGATCCGATTCATCGACCATCCGGTTTGATCCTACAACGTTATCGAGCTCCTCTTGAATTTTACGCATCACTCGCGGTTGCTTAATCACTTCAGCCATAGCCCATTCGTTCGTGACCGCTGACGTATCGGTCGCTGCAGCTATCATATCCTATTCAATTTACAAATATTACGTAAACGTCAAAACGCAAAACAGAAGATTGATAAAAGTTATACACAATAAACGTAAAGAAAAAAAACATATCACACAAAACAAACGTACGGAGTTTGAAGATTAAAAGGTTTGATGCATTAATTGACTTAACGAGATTGAACATTAAAACCTGAATCAGAGCTTTAATTTCAACATCCTCCATGTGTTCTTTTCCATTCTCACCAGGGAGAGACAGTAAAACGTCAACAAAATCCATGTCTCCGTTATTATTATTGTCTTCATTTTCCCGTTTTGCCCTTCTGTGTTCGTCGATAATCTTCGCGTGAAACTTGTCCACACGCTTCTCTACGTCCCTCATTTCTTTCTCGCAGCCGTACGGATCAACCCATCTCCAAAACGGCAAGTAGTCTCCTATGTAGATAACACCCAACAACCAAAACAATTTGTGAGTTATATGCATAAACTCTTGGGCTTCTTTTGGACCTACAACAGACCCAGGCCCAAAAAACTGCTTCCCTAGTAGCATTCGGGTCACATTGTTCATAGAGAAAGCACCCAATACTTCCCTAAGGTTTATGGGCTTTCCACATTCCGCCCTTTCGTAGACATCCCGTATTAGATACCAGGCTTCATCGGCCCGCTGAGCTGCAAAAGATTCAAGCCTTTTAGTTGTAAGTAGGTGTTCCATGCATATCCTCCTCATTCTTTTCCAATGAGGGCCCATTGGTGCTAATGCCACATCTCCGCAACCGTACGCCAAGTGGACCGCGGCGAGTGTTTTAGGCCTTGATGCGAAGACATCATCCTGCCGAAAGAGAATCTCTCGTATGGTATCGGGATCATTTGTTGTGATGGTATCGATATTTCCGAGCCGAAGGTAGACTAATGGGCCGTACTTGTCACAGAGAGCGGCCATATCTCGGTGAGGTAAAGGGCCCAATTGGAGTAGATTACCTAAAATAGGCCACCTTGGTGGGCCTGGAGGAAACTTTTGGGCTCTACATGCTGAAGCCTTTAGCCATCTCCATAGAAGAACATTAAGAAAGAGAATAGCGAAGAGAAACAAAGCTAAACACAAAATCATTTAATCTTAACTTTTGTGTTAGACAGAACTTTTCATTTTTTTTTATATTGTCTTTGTTGTCTCAATATATAACAAATAATGGAAGACTGGTAGCTAAGTTTTTGTTAGAATTACCAATTACCCAACTTTCAAAAATTTAGATATAAGCCATACATCTCTTTCTTTGTGTGTCAGTTTAACAAACTACATGCTTTGTTCATGTTCTTTGAATCGGTTTGTTAGGACAAGACTTAGCTTTAAGAAAGAGACATTGCATCTTGATTAATGATATGTAAAAACTCTAAAGAACGGATACAATGCTTGAAACCGATTTTTTAAAAAATTTGGCCTCTAAAAGGAGTAAATGTCATGTATTGGGAATGTCTACTTTTGTCAATAAAAACTTCTAAAATCCTAGTCTGGAGAATTCTTACAGGTATATAACCAAAAAACATAAACAAAAGAAACCTAGAAGAAAAAGAAAAAGAACCATTCAAAACCGGTTCTTCATTACAAACTGACTTCCACCTTCTCCTGTCACTTCAAAAGGCTATCTACCTGATGATGTTCTTGACTGAACAGAACTGGATTGCTCTCTAGAGAACGCTGAGATTAGCTTCTCTTTCGTTAACTCTTCAGATTTTATCACAAACGTATGCAACACTAAGTCCTGAGGAACTTCCAGTTTCGAATTAATGACTTCTACTTTAGCCTCTTCAAACGCATGGAAGATTCTAGAAGCCGGATGAGAATCCAACGGACAGTTAACTCTCACTGTAACATCTTCACCTGCTGTTTGAACATTAATCTCCGGTTCCAAGCTGATCGGCGGATTTGAACTATACCCTAACCTTTCTCTCTCTGCTTCCATTACCTTGAGCTTAGCGTGAAGCTCGTTTATGTAAGAGACCGCGTCTCCCAACAATGACGCTTTGTCCATCTTGGAAATGTTGGGAACAACGGATCTCAGGGCGTAAAACCTCTGGTTTAGCTTCTCACGCCGTTGCCTCTCCGCTTCTACGTGGTTCAAAGCTTCCGCTCTTCCGTTCGCAGGTCTCCTTCCGCGTTTTCGTGGTCTGTTGTTACCAGATTCATCACCACCAACCAAATCTGCCCATTCCGCTCCTCCTTCTCCATCTGAATTATTCTCGGAAGCCCTTGAACTCGCACCAGAGAAATCGATCTGCATTTGAGCAAGAGGAAGCAGCCTCTGCGATGATTGCTGCAAAGGACGAAACTTGAAATCTTCCGTGCTCGGAACTTCCTTCACACTGTTCGTCCTCGTGTACATCTCCGGTTGGATCCATGTAGGACTCAGAAGAGTGTTGTTGGTGGTGGTGGTGCCCGGATTCGAGAACATATACCTGTTCCCATTATTCGGATAAGCATCTACTCTCTTGGGAACTCTATCATCCATTTTCCTAACCGTAAGTTTCTCCCTGAACTGCCTATGTTGTTGTTGTTGGTGATGAAGAAAGCCTGAATTGTGCAGATCCTTCCCGAATATCTTCGAGGAATGAACCGCCCTGTTATCATCATTCTTATCAGCCACAACAACGGGTAAAGTAGCAGCCGTCACGACTCTAACCGGAGCAGACAAATTACTCGAAAACGACGATCTTATAGACAACATAGACTCTTCACTTACTGGCAAACATTTAGTAGAGCCTAACTCCACAACACCAATATCAGTAGGAACCAAAACAACCGTCTGGATTCCAGCAGATTTAGCAAGAAACGATCTAACGCAGTAATCAGAACCAGAATTCACCACATCGGTTAACCAAACGGGTTTTCCAGAGTCGAAACACTTCCCTGGACCACCTTCACCACGAGGGAAAGAGAAATACATGGAAGCAAGAAGAAACATCTCAGTGTCTGTAACTCTATCTAGTCCTAAAGCACAGTTATCTTCCTCTAACCCACCGAACAAAGCATGAAGCTTTTGCAATATTCTCTTCCGCATCGTCTGGTGCGTTTCTTCCTCTCTTCCCATACTTAGAATTCTCACGATCTCCGACTTCTCTCCTTCCTTAGGCTCTCTGCAAGATCCGTCTCCCCAGCAGAGTACCAAATCTCCGGCCTTTGACCTCGCAATCTGCCAGAAAATGGCGTAGTTCCACGAGAAATTCGAAGCGTTGGGTCTCTCCACGAGATCCGAGAGCTTGTTCTGTAGATTCTCGTCGCTTCCCACAGTCATCAACATATTTGCATTTGGTACCGAATTCGAAAGCAAGTAATCGAGAGCTCGTTTGCCCAGTAACGAAGCAACAATCGCTTTATCATCTTCGTTCCAGACGACGCCACCGATGTTCATCTCTCTGTTTTGATATTTTTTTTAAAAAAAACGAAGCTTTTGTTTAAAAAACCCAGCAGATCTTCAGAAAAATCGAGCCTTGGTCAAATCCAATGGTTTACAAGTGACCCAGATACGAATATACGGCGGAGTGTAAACCAACAGGCTTTTGCATGGAGCATCAGAGATCTCAGATCTCGCCCTGTTTTTACATAACAAAATCATAATTCAAAAAAAAAAAATCCATAACAATCTTCCACAGAATCGACTAACAATCAAATTTTGAGAAGAGTAATATATATTTACCAGTAAATCTGATTCGAGCAAGTCTCACTACCTGAAATTCGGAAATTTTATCTGAAAAAGCGGACCACACAGAAAAAAAAAAAATTGAATATCTTTCCTTCAAACCCGAAATGAAAAAGAAGAAAAAAACGAACTTCCCCCAAAATGAACACTAAGAATCGAAGAAAGTGCAGAAAATAGGTAAAATATCAAAAAAAAAAAAAAAAAGAGATATATTAGTATGATTTTTTTTTTTTTTTCAGTTTCCTCAATCGCTCCCTGTTTTGTCGCCGTGGCCAATTGAATGAATTCAAGGAAGAGAGAGAAAGTCCGACGCATGTTCTTCGTGCTCTTTTTTATTTAAGAAGAAAAATAAACATGACTTGCAACTTTAACCATGATTAACATCTTTAACTACCTTGTAGAGTTTATAAATATGCTCAAACTAAACCGGGTCCGGTCGGGCAACGATTTTGTCTTGTCTCGTGTCTTTGGTACACGAAGATGTAAACACTAAATTATGTAATGTTTAGTAGGAAGATTATCAATAATTGAAACAAATATATTCAAATAAGGTTATATTTAATTTGTAATCAGATCTATCTCAACGGTCTAGATCTAAATTAGTATCTGACAAACTTGAATAGATTCTCTTGCACGGCTCACATGTATACTAAAGATTGTAATAGTTTATGAAACAACCAAATACAAAAGGGGAAACCAAACACAAAATTAGTAATTTGCCTTTGGTTTTTAAGAAAATAAAAACATAAAAATCATTTACATAAATTAAAAGCAAATCCGGTGGTAAAGCATCGGAAACTTTGACCAAACCTATTCACGTATATAGTAGGCTTAAATAATAAACTCAACTGCTGTATAGTGTGTATATATATATTGGTTTAGTAAACTATCAAGTTATTGGCAGTAATCGGGACCGTATAGATTGAGTAGTACAATAAAAAAAAAAGGTATAGTAAGAACCAGTTGAGATTAAAAATTTGCAAATGTCAAAGTCATCGTTAAAGAGGAAAAAGGCCAACTCAGGCTTAAAAAAAAAGTCGGCAAGAGGCATGAAAAGCACGTGATATTCACGTGGATCAAGGAGATGACCAGAGAATGAGAAGAACGTGAGATGCATTTAATTTTTTTTGACCCTTTTTTATATTTTTAAAAATGCGTCTGTGCAGCTGCACTTTCTTTGTGTACTAGTATTTGTTTTTTTGTTATTCTCTCGCTCAACAAACAATAGAACCACTGTATATTTATGTTGACATTATCATCAGAACAATAAACTACGGCTCATGAAATTCACGTATGCTACGAAAAAAGCGAGTAACAAACAACTTGATTATGGAAAATGGAGTCACGAGTGGGTACTAATATATGGCGGTGGTGAGAAACACACAGCAAAAAGTGGGGGACCGCGTGATTCACGTGCTCAAAGAATCCTTTAATCCAGACATACATGGGTCCCACCTTCCTGTAAGTCAACAACGACAACAATCTCCAAGTAGTCAAGACAGCTCATATGAAAACGGGCCGGTGTTACAGATGGGTTTTCATTGAGCCTACTGTTAGATAGTCTTACCCTCATCTTATCGAATCTCTGGTTGTGGGTTTCAGCGCCAACATCTATTGAGTTATTGGGTAGGATATGGGCTTGAGATAAGTTCAATTAACAGGTTAGCATTTGACCCATCTAGTCGTATCTAGCAATAAAAATAGAATGGGAGTGATGATGTACGGGGGACAGGATCTTACCGAAATCATATATCTAATATATATATATATTCTATTGTAATTAATCACGTTACCTATCAAAGTTTCATTTACAAATGATCCAGTTTGGTTGTACCTTTATAAGAGATTATAAAGTGTAGATTGAGAAATATATATATGAAGTGTAGCAACTATTGTATATAGATGTTCTATTGTAGATAAGGCATATCTTGAACGATATAATTGATTAATGATAAATTAACTGTAAACTGTAGTCTGCATTCTGTGGAACTATGAAACATCCCAATGGTACAGCATAGAAATTACTACACAGCAGAAACTGAATAACAATTACACATCCTATTATAAAATGGCGGTCTAACAGTTGTTTATATAGCCAACGTGATCACTCTTCCCAGGTAAATGTAATTTTATTTGTATAATTTTTCTAGGGATCCCTTTCATTTTATTTAAATTATCCCAAATTTGAGTAATCAAATATCTATATTCATTTGTCAAAACGAAACCCGTGTTTAACTTCATTACAAAAATCGTCACCTTTTTAGTAACAACAAAAATATAATCATAAGAAACTACTTTACATCTAACAAAAACTCACGAAAAGAAGAAAGCACCGACCAGAACTTAATGCTCATCGTAAGAAGAAGACACGCAAAAAAAAAAAAAAAAAACTTAAAGCTCATCGGGGGGACGTCACACACACACACACACACACACTGCTATAATTTCAGTTACTTCGCGTTTTAAAAACGAGCAAGTGTTGAATTTGTTTCGAGAAAGCACCTGAAGACAAGCTGATTATCTCTAACTGGTAGTAAAACTGTAAATGATCTGATGTGAGAAGAAAGAGTGTTTTAACTCCTCTCGCTATTTCCCAATTGGGAGTATATATATTTGTTTAACTAATATATATTTTCTTCGCAATATTACAAGCAACTTTTATTATTTCCTTGTTTATATGTGTGGAATTTATTGTTTTATATATATGACGTGATGCGTTACAAAGTGGAAGCCATATACTTCAGGTGATATTTATCAAGTGCCCTTTTGATGTTGTTAATATATAAATAAATCACCGTACCAAGACGTGATTCTTCTTGTGATAGTCATATTTTTTCTTGAAATCCATACATGTTCTATATATATAAGCTTATAAATTTATTCGTGACATGGATTACTGATATAATAATCGTAATTATCATGGTGTAGTTTTTCTTCTTTTGTAACGTTAATTTGAATAACAAGTATAATCATTAAAGAAAAAGTTTTTAAGTAGTACTGGTTTCTGAGTGGTATAGACTAGAGTTTAGACTATGGTCCCTTCAGAAAATAATCAATGCTATTTTTTAAAAAAGCAACCTCTGTGGATCTGCGATGCCCAAATATATGAATTAACAGAAAATTAATAAGTTAACAATTAGGAAAGAAAAAAGGGTTCTTTGTAGATATATTTTCACGATAATGGCATGCATGCACAAAAAATTATACCTAATAAAGCGATCTCCATTAAAATAAAAAATCAATTTAACATGAATCACTTTCTTTTTTTGTTTGGCCAAAGTTTGTCTGAAAATTATGGAGTAAAATATTATAGTATACACATGTTCACGACGAAACGTTAGAATGTAAATGTTATGTGGTATATGTCAAGCGATGAAGAGATGAGTAGTTACTATGGTAGTAACATGTTTATTTTGTGGGGGAAGGGGGTTTCTGCTAGCTAACGAGTTCTAGACAACTAGTTCATAATTTGTCCTGTCCTCTGTTGATGATATTGGAAGATGTTAGTTAATTAATCCTTTTCCCCGCGATCAATACTTTATCTTTTTACGTCATCTAAATGATATAACCATAATATATATGCATGTTCATTACGAAGTTTGAAGAGCTGATTCTACGTATGATTTATTCCAATTTTACTTTATTACAAACATACAGATACATGACAGGACATCACCAGTACCTTAAGCTATTGAAAACATTTCCCCACCACTCCCGAATGCTAGGAGACAGAGATTGACATCTAAACTTTATCATTGGGTACATCAATAAACCATGATCACGAATTTTGTCCTTGTGCGATATATATAATCGCGTTTACCAATGAAACTATATATATATATATATATTACTGGTTTAATTTGATTCAGCTAACTACTATAATAACCATGGGCAGACCATGATCCATATCTTGATGCGAAACTTACTCTACAACATTAGCTCCCATGTTTCATCAATTGAATTATCTTAAAGAATATAAATTAAAACTTCGATGATCTAATTTTTAAAAAATTATGTTGGAGGGCATTTAGGTAAATTCGTATGGAGAAGAGTTACGCTTTTGGTTAGAACATGGGATTGGATGAGATTATAAATGTTGATAACAGTGTGTGACTAACCACATAACAAACTCTTTTTTTAATTTTACAAGGAAGAATGAAACTATCACCACCACCACTTACCAACAACCAACCAATACCCGCGGCTTCTGCCGTTAATTCTTTCGGCGGAGGCGGTAGAGAAACCTGCTCGACGACGAGGCATCCAGTGTACCACGGAGTTCGCAAACGCCGATGGGGAAAATGGGTTTCCGAGATCAGAGAGCCCCGGAAAAAATCTCGGATTTGGCTCGGATCTTTTCCGGTGCCAGAGATGGCGGCTAAAGCTTACGACGTGGCCGCCCTTTGTCTGAAAGGAAGAAAAGCTCAGCTTAATTTCCCCGAAGAAATCGACGATCTACCACGCCCGTCTACGTGTACGGCCAGAGATATCCAAGTCGCGGCGGCCAAAGCGGCCAACGCAGTCAACACAGTCAAGATCTTTAAAACAAGAGATGACATGGCAGATATCGACGACGGAGATGATTTCTGGGAAGGCATAGAACTGCCGGAGCTTATGATGACCGGAGGTGGGTGGTCGCCGGAGCCTTTCGCTGCCGGTGATTATGCCACGTGGCTGGTCGACGGAGACTCGTATCAGTTTCAGTTCATGGCGTGTCTGTGAGTGTAGTTGTCGACTGTGTCGTGTTCGGTATACGTGTGCGCTGTATCGTTATTGTGTTGGCTAGATCGATTTAATGCAAGTATATTTTTAATGCATTTTTTATTTATTTGTTTCTAGTTTTATCGTTTTTCGTGATTAATAAATAGAAACCCTACCAGGTTTGTACGATCTTGAAAAATACGTATATGTGTGTTCTTATAGAGTTTTAATTACATAAAAGTGCTTGCATAAGTAATGATATTAATTTTAACTACTATTCTAAAATTTTAGGGTTTTATTCCTAGTTAAACGATGTATCTAATAAACTCATTATTAAAAACAAATTAGAGTTTGTTTTATTTTACGAAAAAATATATTAAAAATAAAAAATAAATATTTATTTTGTAGGAAAAGTAATTCGCTACGTAGCATAGTTTCCAATTTGGTACAATTTCTATCAGTGTTCATGTAATAGTTTACGGACCTTAGGACCTATATCCATATTTGATATAAAAATTATCATTTTTAGTTATTACTGCTATTTATCATATTTTATTTGTTTTGTTATAATATAAAAAAAACTACACTAATGAAGCATGTGATTCGAGATTGATATTCTCTTGTTGTGCTTGAAATTTTAATCATATAAAATATCAATTCTAACATTTTTATTTCTGTCAACGTTGTACTTCTATCAAATGCCTGCACCTAATTTAACATATTTTCAAACTGCTGCCCTTTACGAGGATGAAACCACCTATAAAACATATACAGAAACTCTCAAACCATTATACCAAAGAAACTTTTTTTGTAATTATTATTCTTAGAATTCTTATATATCTAAAGATATAATAATAAAATATATACTGTTTTCAAAGTTGTAAAATATGAATATAAGTAACTTTTCCAATATCATATATGTTAAAAATTATAAAAATAAAAATTGATAACATAAAATTTAAAGAAAAACAGAATTAACTAAAAGAAAATAACCTAAACTTAAAATAATTTATACTAATATGTTAAATTATAAAATTGTCTCATATTAAAAGTGGAAAATATATAAGACGGAAATCAGAAAGGGATTCAAAACATGATGTAAATGATTAGAACAAGATATGAATTATATCAAATTATAAAAAAGACTAAAGCATAACTATAATATTAACATACAAAATTACCAATAACACATAAAAATAATTTAACAACAAAAAAACCGCACGAAACGCAGAAATCCTCAATTTTTTTTATAATAAAGTTTATAGTATCTCAACGAGCAAATACATATATATCTAGATGCAAAAAGAAGATTTCAGAATTCAATACAAAGAGAATTAAAAGGACGGTTGTGCCCTCTTCAAATTTCATTGGACTTTACCTTATATAGGATTCAGTTTCGTGAATGACAAACAAGTGACGCAAACAAACAAGCACTTCGAAATGTCTCTCTGCTCCGAAAATATCAAAAATCATATTCACCGTAAAACAAGGTTTAGGATTATTAAAAAACGATAGCTACATTTTCTTAGTAATTCTTTCTTTAAAACATTTGTATTTCGACCATATGTTTGTTTCTTCCAGAAAGAATCACTTATCTTAATGTGTATATTTTATATCAAGTACACGTATATTTGTGGTCGAAATACAAATGTTTTTGATATAAATATACGTGATTCATTTTTATTTTAACTATATAAATATACGTGTTAATTAAGAACTTGACCACGTAGAAGTATGTTTTATTTTTCAGAAAGAATCATCCCTAAACGTGCCACACCTTTTATATAACCAGTCCGACCCTAAGCTCGACATAAACTAGTTATTATTATATCTAATACAAGTATTTAACATTTTTTGACATGTGAATATTAAGTTGTAGTACTGTACGTAATAGTATAATGTTCATGTAGGACACACGACGAGACGAGAACACCGAAATGGTACCCGCATCGAACCAATAGTTGTCTGGGTGGTGAAATTTGAAATTATTAATTAGTATTTGTCCTTCCATCGTCATAATACGATTTTGCACCACATATTAGGATATGTGATTCAACACGTGTTAAATACTAACAGCTAAAACGATACTCGAATTTATTATTTCAGACAAGGATTTGTTGGACTTGAATTCAACTACACTCTAGAGCTATTTAGTGGTTTAGAAATGAACCGTATATAGCGTCCAAGAAAATCGAATATTGGGTTTTACTATCAAATGTTGCTTAATTCTGAACGGTTGCACTAGGCAATGATCAATAAAACAACCTTTCTGTTGAAAATTCATTGAAGCAATATAGAGTATGGATCTCCAGCACATGGATCTGAGAAAATTTCTCAACTAAAAAAATCTTTAAAACCTTATGAGATACTTTCGAGAAGTGTTTCTTTATGAATGGTTTAAGTTTATTTATTAAAATTAATTTTAATTATATAACTAATTTATATTAAACTGTTAATATAAAATTTATTGAAAACTTCATTTGAATCTTTTAAGCGATGAAAATGCTTTTATAACTATTTATTATTCAGAATGAAAACAAGCACAATAAAACAATATCAAATTTCATCCAAAAAATAGAGTAATAATAGATGGCTATTTACAATATAGATTTTTTTTTAATGTCGAACTATTGTATTTTATAATTTATGAAGTTATTAACTGAAAGATTTTTTTTTAAAAAATATTTTTATAATAAAAATAACACTTACTTTCAAAGTCTATTATACTGATTTGATTTTATAGATTTGATTATTGTGTTTTAATGCGTTTTCAATACAGTAAATTTTAGATTATTTGGTGTTTTTCATGTATTAGAAAATACATATCTTAGAGTATGAATATGACTTTTAGATAAAATTTGACAAAACAACAGCAAAATATTTGGAAGTAATAAAAAATTAAAAGTCAACTTTAGTTTGAAGAAACAATTAACAATACATTGTTTTAGTTATGTATATATATATATATTTCATATACAATAATTATTAATTTATAATGTTAAAGAGATAATAAATTTGCATATATTTTTTTTAAAAAAAATATTGATTATCTTACTATTTTATTGAAGTATGTGACCTAATCTAAGACCATATAAATTTCTTATGTTTATTAGTTTGTTGAATATTAATTTATAGAGTTTATACTGTGTACTAACAAAACATAGATATCAAATTTACATGCATTGGTTTTTAATATTGTTCTAAATATCTTTTAAGCTCACACTGATTATAACCAAGAATCTTATGCAGAGACCTAATTAAAGCCAGATAATTGACAATGAGATGGGAGTCAAATTTACATAATTTATTCAGATTTGCAATAAGTGATTAATATGGTCAACCTTATTGCAATTTAATCACAACTTCAAGCGTTGCAAATGTTTTGGATCCTCGTGATTGGAATATTTTCTACATACGAGTGTTTTTTTTTTGTGTACAACGGGTGGACTATGACAAAATGGACAATGAACGTAATCAATCTTATAATTTGGTTTTGTGGTGGGTTGGTTTAGTTGAACCGTTTGAACATTACTTTCGACGAGTACAAACCGGTAGAACATCACTCTACTATCAGAAGAAAAAAATCTTGTTGATAAAATGGAAGCCAAAATTACAGATTTTGGACAGAAAATAATGCTTAATGCAGTAATCGGTATTACAGTTTACAACTCAGGATGTTGCAAATATTTTTTTATTAATTTAACTTTTGAAATAAGATAAACAAATATATTTAATAACATTAACATAAAAGTAAACTTTATGTAAAAAAATTGATCGTAAAAAAAGCAAACTTAAGTAAGAGAAAGTAATAGTTAAAAAAAAAACTTTAGTAAGGAAAAAAAAAGGTAAATCAGGTATGAAAGTTGGATTTTGAAACAACTGTTTATAAGAAAATAATAATTATTCATCAAAGTCGGTGAATTATTTGTTGTATAAAAAAAAAGGTCTCAAAAATGTTTGCAGTGTGGATCAAATATGGATCCTTATTAGTGGGTCATATACAGGCCCTAATTAATAAATTGGGTCTAAAAAGGGTTAGAAATATGAGAATGTTCAAACATTCTTATGTTTTTGATGCATTTCCAAGTTTGAATTTATTTTCTAGTTTTGAAAAGAAAGAGAGAAAGATCTAACCAAAATAAACATCGATAGAGGAAATATCACACATATATATATATATACATGAAGACAATACACATGTGTGTATTGCACACGATTTTAGAGGCGGAGTGAAAGTTCTAAGACTCTTGTAAAGATCAGTGATAAAAACAAAATACATATTGAAGATTCTAGAATGTAAACAACCATCCAACAGTCCACCCTAAGAGCAAACCAGCACCAATGAGACTAAACCCTAATGCAAAAGCCATCATATATCTTCCAATAACACCCACTTTCTTCTTCTTCCCTCTCTGCTTCCTCTTCTTCAGATTCACTCCTTTGGTCTGCTCTTGTTCTTCCTCCTCCTTCTTCATCTGCCGATAGATAGCTTCCATTTCAAGAAGCTTTACCCATTGCTTATAAGCCAACATCTGACTCGCTTGTCTCAAAAAGATTGTTATCACACGGTCTTTCTCAGCGCAAGCTTCTCTGGCCGCTTTCTCTGCTTCTCTTGCTCTGGTTTGAGAATGCCTTAGTGCTTCTAAAAGCTGAGATTTGCTTAGATCATCACTCCTAGGAGAAGACTTTGGACTTGTGTTCTTGCTCTCTGTACTACTGCTGCTGAAACTCAAAGATATCTCAAACCGGTCGCCCCAAGCATCTTGTTTCCATGGCGATTTGACCGCTGTGTCAAACCCTTTTTCGCCACTCGTGCAGTAAATCCTTTTGTTTAGCTTCTGGGGTGGAGGGAGATCACAGTTCTGAATATTATGATCAACGGATCTAGTCGCCACTAAGAGAGCTAAATCATCTTTATCCTTAGTGGTTCTCCACCACGGTGTTGTAGATATATTTTTCTTAGTAATAAAGCCATAGTCTTGCACATCTTGTTCTCTTATCCCAATCAAGTCGACGAATTCTAGCAATTTATCGCATTTGGTATCTTTAAAGAAGGTATTTGTAATCTCCTCATCAAATCCAGATGATCCTTTAAGCCACCATTTGGCATCAAAAGAGAAATCAGAGGAATCTCCAAAAGTTCCTGAAGAAAAGCTGCTTTTTTCGGTGTTTCCCGAGGAAGAACGTTGTTGATGACAACAAGCTAACCTCGGAGCCATTTTAGGATCTTCATGAACAACAAAGCGACGACCTGCTGTTCTTTGCCACAATGCTCTTGCTTCAGCTGCTCCCATTTATTAAATCAATGTTAAGACACCCTACAAACTAAGAGAAGAAAGGATAAATAGGAAAAAAAAAAAAATCAAACGAAAAAATCCTCGATTTATGAATCAAACCGAAATTTTGTTCTTTCTTTTTCCCCTAGATCCCGCAAATGAAACATAAAAAATAAAGGAGTTATTTTTTGATCTTTTGCTACTCCTGAGATTGCTTCTAAGCAAACGATTAGTTCATATACAAGCGACTGACTTAAGGAATTTAATTAAATATTGCGATCAAGCATCTTCACAAGAGATATCGACAGTTAATTACTAATACAATCTCTGCCAAATCGAAAACCCATTCAACATAAATGAAATTCTGAGAAGTTTCGACAGATCAATAAAAATACTCAACTTGTCTTGTAGAAAAGAAAAAGTCTCGGACAAAAATAAAGGAAATTTATCAACTTTCTCTGAAAATTCCAAAAATCAGAAGCAGACCCATTAAACAAAACCGTAAGATGAAATCATCGCTTGATAAAGAGAAAACAATCAGATCAAACAAACCAAAAGAACTGAGAATTTTGTGTAAACCAGACACAAAAACAGAAACAGAGGAGTAAGATTTGTATAATAGTAGATCAGAAAACGGAGTCATAACTGAAGATACCATTTTTATTAATTCGAAGATTCCATGAATCTCTAATGAACAAATGAAGTGATCTTGCAACCGAAGTTTTTGGCTTTTCTGCTTTTCTATTTTCTCCTTCTTTCTTCCTTCGCACTCTGGCCCCATGGATTCGAACTGATTTTTACATTTTTTTTTTCCACAAAGCTTCTAAAACGACACAGTTTCAACAACTTGTTGGTTGATAAGCATCTGAGACAGCTGGATTGACTACACGTGTCGTGTACAGAGGAAATCGACGGTTCGCATAGTGTAGACCCCACTACGATATATAAAGGATAAGGCGTTTAGTTTTATTTTCTTATTACGGGACCACATTGGGAAAACAAAGATCATTAGTCTTATTCCATCGCTAATTGTATCATTCATTCTTTTCGGTTTGTCGGCGTTAAAGCTTACAACGAATAACATTTTTCCAAATTAATAATCTTAAATCACTGTGCTTTTCTAAATTAAAGGAGGGGTTTACTGGATAAAATGTTCATCTACTGCATCATGACATATATGATATGAAACCAGGTGGACGTCAGTTGGATACGTGTCACCAGAGATCTTGTAGACAGCCACGTGTTCTGTAGATCCCATTGACACGTTGCGCGTAATGAAACAGTGCCATGTGGATAACTCAAGAGTTAAGTCACACCATGCATAATTGTGCCAACTTTAAACCTAACTACTCTTTAAGGCCCATATTCTGTCTTAAGCCCAGTAACTAACACAAAAAAAAACCCAAAATAATTTGACTAGAAAAGATTATGAATTTCGTGTCAAGAAATAAAACAGAAAAAAGAAGATGAACGCATCAAAATTAGTTACTTACAAAGATCCAACAAACATAACTCTCGAAATAATAAACCAATTCATATGAACATTTTTACACATATATGTTTGCTAATATCCCCTTTTCCTTCTTCCTCTTCTCTTACCGTAAAAGAAATGGATCTGAGTTTGTAAAAAGAACCTTATTTATCACCATTGATCCCGAAGATGCGTACCTTGTGCATATTAGGGAACTTGGCAACAACTAGAACCATCACAGCGAGTGTGTTGAGGAATAGCCATGGATGTCTGTAATCTGTTGTATGTGATGCTATCAAATACCTGTTTTTTTTTTATATATAGAAATGTATCATTATCTATTTGATTAAGAAACCAAAGACAATGACAATAAAACCTATCTATAGCGTCAAATACGAGTAACGAAAGACAAAGAGCTCAATCTTAAAGCTCAACTCCAAAACTAGAAGGTAAGTGAGTTCTCCCCAGAGTAAGGCCGTTACGCATGAGCTATTTTAGATTGCGGGAATTTGAGTATTAAGCTTTACGCAGTATGATAGATAAATGCAGCTCTTGCACTAAAGAACTAATAAACAAAACCAAGAATGTTAGAGATTTTAAGGAACGAGCGGTTGGGACTTACAGGACAACAGGAACAACGGTAAGGAACTTGCGGTTGCGAGTAAGCTGTTGACCGTTGTCCATTTGTTCCCACCAGGTCAGACCATTGTAGATTCCTTGGTCATCCGCAAAAGGAGTTCCTTTCATCCAGTGAAAGCAGTGATAAGTTACCTGACCAAAAGACATCCACAAAACGCTAATCAGATCTCACGTTTTGCAAAGAGTAATAAAACTGGTTTGGATAATCAAACATGTTCATTTATAAACTCACCTGATTACCTAATAGTTAGACCATAAGGGAATAGAATCGAAACCTCAAATGTAATTTCAGTTTCTGATACCAAAAACTGATCAATGCATTAAATTGCATCTTGGTTCGAAGCCTGATTAACTTAAAGCCAAATTTGATCAATTCAAATTTCACAAGGCAATGCGTCTTTATCTGATCAACTCGACGTTGCTATTAATAACCAAACTGATGAATTCAAAACTGGTGCTACCAAAACCAATCAATTCATTAGTCAGAACACAGAAGGTCCAACTCAAAAACATATGACAGCCAAAATGATCAATTCGCAACCAGAAGGCAATTCAAAGCCTGATCGATTCAAATTTGCACCTTAACTCAAAGCGTGATCAACTGTAAAACTTATGATAACCAAACCGATCAATTCCAAAACTTTCTGATACAAAATTGAACAACTCACTACCAGATTCAAATCCAGATCTCAGCATAATCGAAAAAGAAAAACAATTAATCAATCAATCGTAAAACAATCGTCTGATTCACCGAAACATGGGTTGTTAAAAAAAAGAGAGAGGTAGAGACGAAGAACTTACAACGAAGTGAGCGAGATTAACAACAGTCCAAGCCATTCCAGGGGAACAACCAGAGACGGAGAGAACAACGAGCCAACCGAAGAAGAGAATGAGTATATAAGTTGTCCACACTCCTGGATACATGAACCACTCCGTATTCCTGTTCATATCCGGCGGTGGAACCGCTTTCACATAAAGATTCGCCATTTTTCTTCTTCTTTCTGAAACGATCGGATCGAAATCTAGAAGAAAGACGACTGTTTATGCGATGCGTACCGAACAAAACTCTTGTAATTTGACCTGAATTGTAAACCCGGATTAACAAAATTCTCTGTCTTTCGGGGAGGAAAGAAGGGTTCTCCAGATTTTTGGTTTTGGTTTAATTTTGTGTACCCGTGAAAGACGACTGCTTTTTAGCATCTACTGTGCATTAAATAAATAATTGGCATTTTTTCAAGATATTTATACAGATGATGCCATATGTGCAATTTAACTAACGTTTGCGTTTTTGCACTTGACAACAAACAAAACGATTATTGCTTTGCTTACAAATCTCCTATTTATTGGATTTACAGTTTGCTAAAAGTCTACAACTTTTTCATCACAATCCACAAACATTTGATAAACACTCAATAACATGAGGATTTTAACTGAAACTTCCATGGATATATCTATCTACACAGAATAAATGAGAGAACAAGGGGATCATAGAATCTTGTTTGTCACCTAACAAAGTTCGTCTTCTTCTTCTTCTTCTTCTGCCTCGTCTTCTTCTTCGGCTTGCTCGATGGTCTTCAAGTCGAGGTTGAGAGCCAAATCCTCCACGGAAACCTTAACCACATCGGTTCTGACGCCAATATCAGTAGCATACCGACTCATACAATACATTCCAGCAGTAACTGTTGCCACACCAATGGGGCTTGGAATCAGCAGTTTGAAAGGAGAAGACAGGATTGCAGCCAAAGGAGCACCAACAATAGAAGAAGCTTGACCGCTTCTTCCCACACCAAGCTTATCCATTATAAGCAAACCTGTCTTGCAATAGAGCGCAAAATCCTCGCAGTTGTTCTTGAAAATGTCGTAGTTGCCAAATCCGTTTTGGAGAAGGTACATTGCCCTGTGGATGACTGAATCAGTCGGCTCGGATTGCGCAGTTGTGCAAGTGCCTCCCCGGACTTTGGTGAGGAAAACCGACGGGCTGACTCCATATTCGAAGCAGTACAGCGAGCCGTTCTTAAGGAAACAGTCCAAACAAGAAAGGACCACTCCACTGTTTGGTTGTCTGAAACCACAATCGGGAAATGTTGGGCAAATATCTTTAGAGGAAGAAGAAGCTGATGTGAATGACTCCATGGGAGAAGAAGAAGGATTCAGGTTGTGCTCGGGCCTGAAATGAACAACCTTTGATCCACCGACAAAGATTCCTGCATAAATGTTTTCTCTCCAACAGTCAAATCAAAGCTCATTATAGTTTGATGACACGTCTAGAACAGTAACCAATCTAATCATCAACAGAGGAAATTCGGATAAAATATGTCTCAGTGTTGAGCCTTATGCTGAAAATGTCAATAAACATAAAAAAATCTATAATATCCACTGCAATTTGCTACTACCGGAGATAACGCAAGATGATCAACTTAACATCAAAATACCGGGCAAGGGTGAAATCAGGACATGAGATTCTAAAGTATGTAAAGACTGGATTCCAAAAAATAATTAAAGACTGCAGTAAAAACCTATTTTTTTCTTTATAAGATCTGCCTCTAGATAAAGTCAACAACTTTGAGAAATTTACAGTTTCAGGAACACAGAGGAAAAGAAAGAAACTTTGGAAGAATGAATCTAAAGTTACCGTGGTGAGAGTAAGCGAAAACTGCTCTGTAAGTGTAGATGTGATCTCCTGGCTTTAAATCTTCTCTCTCCATCTTGTTCGTAAGCAAACCCATTCTTCTTCCTTCTTCCTTCTCTCTCTCTCTCTCTCTCTCTCTCTCTCTCTCTCTCTCTGCACAGAGCTTTTCCCTTTGCTTTGAGAAAAATGCAGGAAACGGCGTTACAAGTGTGAGCTCTGACGGTGGGATCTGACGTCAACGAGATAGGTAAAGTAACATTTTCTCTAGAGGCATATGATTGGGTGAACAAACTGGAGCTGTTGAACTAACCGTTACGGAATCTGTTGACGGCGTTATCTTCGAAATCCAAATGTGACCAACGAGGTCCAAAGTGTTGATGACGAATCGCTGATTTTCCGGGGCCTTTTGACCTTGATACCAGGCGAGGGTAATACGGTAATATCATCGTGCATGAGGTTGGTGATTTACAAGTAACCGGAACAAAGCAATAAGAGAACGACTTCGTCGAGTAGGTCAAGCAAAGGATTTTGTACCCGACACGACGTTTGCTTACATTCCACCTCGGATTCTCTTGCTTTTTGTCTGCCTTTTCCTTTCAGTAACGCATGATTCGACTTTAGTCTAATAAAACAGCTTTCATGTAGATTTTTCTTTTATTCTTTCCAGAGGTTTAAAAAAATCAATTACAACGCTTTATAAATGAGAAAAAAACAATTACAAAGAACCTACAGTATTAGATACAGATGCTCCAGTTATAAACTTTGACATCAAACTCCGGATGTTCTTCCAATCTCTGCCTTAACTCCTTAGCTTTCTCTGTGTCTTTAGCCAATATAAGTGAGAATCCTCCACCACCTGCACCCACAAGCTTGAAACCTGAGCAATAAGGTTGCGAAAAGGCAAAAAGCTTGTCCACAAACTCATTGCTGCAATACGGGTCAAGCTCTTGATGCAATCTCCAAGCTTCTGACATTATCTCCCCAAGCTCATCAACGTCACAGTTCATCAACGCTTCTCTCCCGGATTTCGCCAGCTCGGTCAAACGCTTAATGCTTGAAACCAAGAGATTATCTCTTTGCAGATACCTTGTTACTACCTTGTGTAGGACTTGGTGAGCAAGCCTGACCTGTTAGCAAAATGCATCAATGAATGAGATTGTAACTGCGCGTTTTTTGGGGTAGCTACCAAAAACTCTTTTTCCTCTCACTTGTTGTGTTGCTACTTACTTGACCCGTGAAAACAACAAGGAGGCGTTTCTGCAAATCGGAGATCAGCTGCGGCGAGGCTAGCAAGGGAACAACTTGAAGGCGAAGAGGAATTCCTGGAAAACTTGAAGTGAATTTGATTCCTGGGTATAATCCACCGATCTGATCTTGCCAGCCACCTCCAGTACCCATGAGTTGTTCCAAAACCAAGACAAGCCTCGCGACGTTTTCATTGCTTTCATCTCCATCAGATATCTGAAGAAGTCCTTTCACAACAGCTGCAGCTAGGATGCTAGAGGTTCCTAGACCGCTACCACGAGGAACGTTGGCCCATGTCTTTATTGCTAACCCTGTGGAGTGGACAAAGTTTTCTTGAACGATGCCGGTTACTAATAGAGCAGATTTAACAAGCCTAAATGGATCATTAATTTCAAAGGGTGTCTTGATGGTTATTGGATCTTCGATGTGTAGCTCGTTTCCAGCGTCGTCTTGGATTGAGATTCCACTCTTCTCATTTGTTGTCTCGATGATTGTGCCAATGGGAAGTGAACCTTCTAGAGTTATTGCCATGTTCAGGACGCAACCCGCACGCTCTAAACTCCATGGAGGTGTATCACTCCAGCCTCCTACAAAATCTACCCGAACTGGTAGTTCAACTTTTGTCCTTCTTGGTTGGAAAACTCCATCCAGGTGGGAAATATGATTCTCGGAATGGGGCTTGCCGCTTGATTCCAAGAGATGATCTGAAGAACAAATAAAAGAGTTATCCAGATTTACCCTTAAAAGAAATGTTTTAGCAAATATATTCCAGTACCAGTAGCTAGAGTTTACCTCCAAAACCATATCGCACAGCTGAAGCAGTTTCTTCTGCAACTGCTCCCCAGACTCTATGCTCCAAGTCTATAGCTTTTGCCTCATCTCCACATGCTCTTAGAAGATCAACTTCTACCTGATATGCCCGACTCTTTGGAAGAATTTTGGAGTTTTGTTCCTGAAATTTGGGACATTGATCCAGAAAATTCTTGCATATTTCCAATCCTAGTGACTCTTTCTGTAAAATCTCATGGCACAGCTGAGAAAAATTTCGCCCAAGCATACCATAGTTCATACATGCTTTAGCGATTCCAGCAGCAAGATTGGCTTGATGATTGCTGGAACCATTGCACATCTCCGGAAAGTTTATTGATCCGTGCAACTCCTCTAAGCTTACACGTTTTGAGCTTCTCCACAAGGTAATCTTCTCCTTGTTTCTAATATCATCTAGACCCATCAACCACGACGCTAACTTCAGCATTTCACTATATGCGAGGATCGGGAACATTTTCGCATTCCACAAACATCTGTCTTGTGATGCATTTGAGTTCCAGAGGTCACTTTCCTCAATGCCAAGATCAAACAGAACTTTCTTTAAGGGTTTACCGCAGAAAGTTCCATCTTTTTTAATTGAGTTCTTTGGATTATCATGGAGACCACAATAGACGATCACTTTCTCCTTGTGTCCCACCAATGGGACCTCCCAAAGACAATGCCTATCCGGAAGCATGAACCTGAAACTCTCTGGCGTTACGAGACCTTCACTTGGGATGTGAATACCAACAACTATGGACTGCGAACCAATTTGTACCGCACCCGAAACTGATGAATCATATATAAGCGAATCTTCACCAATGGAGACACCAGGTGCAATTTCACTAGACAAAATAACAGAAGACGCTGCAATATCAGAAACCGTAGTTGCAGGGATGGAACATAAGTGTCTTCGACCTACAATTCCTGAAGCATCTCCGCTTAAGTGATCCAATACCTCACTAGATGTTCCAAAATGCAAGAACTGCAAATCATCTGACACAAGATAATGAAAAGGTTTAGAAGGGTAACCAAATGCAATTGAAACTTTTTCTAGTTATGTCAGTCTTGGAATCGGTACAAACATACAGGTGCAGTAGCTGTACATCTTTTGCCTCCCTAGACTGTTGACAAGATGTTCACCCAAAGGTCGGGTTCGCAGCCAATCATGCCTTGAGGGAACCCAAGCAGCCACCAAATCTTCATACAAACTCATCTGCAAGTCATATTATAAAACCGTTATATCACAAAATGTCTGCAAGAGGCCAATGTCTGTTGAAGAACTACAAGGTCATTCTTTAGGAACGATGTACATATATATGAGAAAAAAACCTCTTTTTTACTGCCCAAAAGCTCTGAGATCATTGGTTGGCACGAGCATCCAAGAGCGACCAGATCCAACCATGCTCTGCCCCTCGCAGATATTATCCCAGTGTCAAGGAGCGTCCGTCCATCATGTAAGATTGCATCTTTCTTGACAAGCTCCTCTACCGTAGGCTTCTGCAGCAGATCATTTACTAAACTGACTGTATAGCCTTCGGCATGGGACTCAGATTTGGATGTGACAATAACACCATGGTTGGAAGCAATATCAAGAGTGATAGGCACAGTAACTATCGATGCCGCATCTTCAGGGAGAGTCATTTTAAATGCATCAAAACATGGAAGGACATCACCAGTCATAATGAATAATCCACCTTCACAAGTTAAAAAAAAAAGAATCAAGATCAGCTTCCAGACAGACTTGGTGAACAAATCAAATGACGAAACACACTCTTCTCTGTTTCACCGAGGTTAAACGACAAGTTACAGAATAGATAACAAGAGCACATTGCAATAAAGTATAAGAAACAAGTAGAAAAATTCACCTTCATCTCCGAAAGCCTGTCTTGCACATGAAGCGATTGCAAGTATATGATCAAAGAGGAGAGGAACAGGACCATCGGGATCATCAGCTGCAAGATAAGGAAGTGGTAGGAATACTTTCCCCATGGGATTTGCCCAGGGAACCCTTTTGGAGTCACCTCCAGCATGAAGCATCAATACATGCTTTTCAGAGAGGAATCTAACCCAAGACTTTGGAGAGAGTTTCCTATTCTCAGCACAAATTTCTGTTACAGAGGACTCCTTACAACTACCATTTGCAACTTCCACCTGGTAATTATGAACAGAACCATCATATCCTAACCTCAAACGAAATTGACACCACAATGATTATTACAATGTTTAATCAAACAAACAGATCTCGTGAGTTTTGTCACTTGATCATCCATATCACCAAACTCAGAGGGTTCATTGCACAATGCTAAACTCAGATTCATCGATTAACGAAGTTCTGGCCAAATCAACTACTGATCATTAAGAATATCTACAACTCAAACGAAACGATTGTTTGTTCGTAGAAATTTTCAAAGATGAGCTAAAAAATATCTAACTTTTCAACGTATTTTACCTCGGATCCAGGATCGAAACCTAAGTTCTGATAATGCCGAGCGAGAGCATAGATGGCGTTAAGAGTGGCAGCGCCAGAGCCGATCCGCTTGCCATCTGGATCAGGGACGGCCAAAGTGACGGTGGAGCTAGCTATCCGTCCCATGCGCTTTGCTCTCCGGAGCTGCCACTCGTAGAGCTCCGCCTGTTCAGGACTAGCCGCTGTGAGAACGATCGCATCCCAAGTGGGAACCCTAGTGGGATGGCGCACCGACAGCCTCAAATGGTACCACGACTTGCGTAGGATTGTGGCTAAGTCAGCCTTCTCCCTCTGCTTGTTTCTCGACATTTTTGTTTCTCCTGATGAGGCTGAGGAAATGAAATCTGGAGAGAGGTTTAGTGGACAGAGAGGATGAAGACGAGGGAAGTTTTTTTTAACAGCTGGTCAAAGTCAGAACACAAGACAAGACAAAGGCTCGCACGTCGTCGTTTTCACGAAACTGATCTTTGTTGTTGTCCCCAACAAAACCCAAAGATTAAAACTTTGGTTCGGATCTTGAGATCAGTAAAGAGAAATGAACAATCTTTGTGTTCGCGTTGATTTTGATATTGGAGTAATGGGTCAATTATGGGCCAGATAATTAGTGGGACTTTTGAATCTCACTTTACCCAGAGATATTTGTTAATGGGCTTTTCATATATTTTGTGAATTGGTTGTACTTATTAGATACCGTCTAAAAACTATTCTTGTGTCTATTATTTAATCTCTTTTTTTTTCATTCTACACCATTTATAATAACATTCTTGTACATGTAAAAATAAAAATAAAACACTTTGATACCTCAATCAAACATTTGTAATTATTGACGTTCAAATGAAAAGCGACATGAAAAATGAAATTTTAAAAAGCTTTATAATGGCCTTAATTATCCTAATTGCTTTTCTGTTTGAGCCCATTTGTGTTTTATAATTGTCCTTTTTATTGGGCTCTACATGAATCGTACAAAAAAATGATATCAATTTTAGCTGGTTGATCTCTTTTGTAAAAACAAAAAACATTATGTGGAAAAAAAAACAAAAAACATTACTAATTTTAATGATCAGTCGTATAATCTTCAGTTCTTATAAAATTTACAATTTTAAATAATAAATATATATATTCATTCCTTAAAAGATGTTGTCTTGATTGGAAAAAACAAATAACAGTAACAATCAATCGATTAACTATTATCTTATACAATCAATAAATTAAATTTGAAGCAAAAACAATGAAAAGAAAAGAAAGGGACCAAAAAAAGCAATAAATTCATACATGAGAGAGGAGTAGACAACAACCAACAATTGATGGAGCATAAGAGCTTTTTTAGGTGGTCTCCAGACAAAATGTGGGTTTCATGTTGGATCAATAAATTGTTTTAGCAAAATAATAACGTTTTTTTAATTATGTCGGTTCATGCCCACAGCTATATATTGACATTGTATATTCGTTTAAAGTTATACAGTATTATAAGCTAATTAAAATAATGAACAGAGCATCGTTGCTGTCTTCGTACATCGATTTGGGATACTTTTCATTATAAAATTCGCTTTGGGTTAACCGAATATTTGGTTTGTAACGGTTTTAGCATTGATATAAATTGGGTTCGGAATGGTTATGGTATTTTTATTATTCTTAAAACAGCTTGAATTTTGTTCGGTTTTCCATATTATACAAAAAAAATGAGCCAATCTACCAAATCAAATTTTTGGTTCAGTTTTTTAATTTCTCTCCATGCGGTTTGGTTTGGATTGGTTCGAGCTATCGAAACTCAACCATATATAAATAAAAAAATAAAAAAACTTGGCTCAAACCGTTTTCTTCCCCTGTCTCTGTTTCACTCACTCCCCATTTACTTAAACAGAAAAAAGACTCAAAACTTGACTGTGTTTTTTCTTCTTCATCAATCCAATTCCTCAACAATGAACGAAGAGATGGGCGGAGAGACGCCGGAGAATAAACACGTAAGTAAACCGACAATGCCGGAAAAGATCGACTACGTGTTCAAGGTGGTGGTGATTGGTGACTCTGCGGTCGGAAAAACGCAGCTCCTTTCACGTTTTACGCAAAACGAGTTCTGTTATGATTCAAAATCCACCATTGGCGTCGAGTTTCAGACACGTACGATCACTCTTCAAGGCAAACTCGTTAAAGCTCAGATCTGGGATACCGCCGGTCAAGAAAGGTAATATCTCTCTCTATATACGCACATTGTTGATGATTCTTTATGTTTTACATAGCTGAATCTCAGTGTACGATTTAAATAAAATTGATTATATATATATTAAAGTATAGTTTCGTTTTCTTGGATCACGATATATAGATATGGTTTCATTTCATTTCCGATCTAGCTATAATTATTGAGTTTACGTATTTGCATAATTATTGGTTTTCTTGATTTGGTCTTCACTCTCTAATGTCAGAATTTTGTTCTTTAATGTTTTTATTTTTCTTTTTTTGGAATGGATTTAAATGGAAGAGAAATAAAAAACTCGAATGAAAAGTTCAAATGCAACACTAATTGTTTATTTTTTTCTTTTACTGACTGGAAAATAAAATAACATGCTATTTCGATATTTTGCATTAAATAAATGGCGAAAAAATTGCAGTTATTAATATTGTTATTTCTCTTTGTAGCTGAATCTCGTATTTGATAAAAATTAAATATTTAAATAAAAGAAAGTTGAAAGTTTGTTCTCTTGGATAGCGATAGTTAATTGATTGGGTCTGCAAATATGTAATTTTTTGTTATAACTTATCAATGACTATTTGTTTTTTTACCGCGTTTTTCGGCGATTTAGATACAGAGCGGTGACGAGCGCGTATTACAGAGGCGCGTTAGGTGCTATGGTGGTTTACGACATAACCAAACGCGTCTCCTTCGACCACGTGGCACGTTGGGTTGAGGAATTACGTGCTCACGCCGACGACTCCGCCGTCATTATGCTCGTCGGGAATAAATCCGACCTTGCCGCCGATCAACGCGCCGTTCCGACAGAGGACGCCGTCGAGTTCGCCGAGACCCAACGGCTATTTTTCTCGGAAGTCTCGGCTCTAAGCGGCGGAAACGTCGACGAAGCTTTTTTCCGTCTACTAGAGGAGATTTTCAGCCGCGTTGTTGTTTCAAGAAAAGCTCTGGAATGTGACGGTGGGTCTACCGTGAAACTTGACGGTTCGAGAATTGATGTGATCTCTGGTTCGGAACTTGAGATCAGTGAGACGCATGAACAATCTTCGTGTTCGTGTTGATTTTTAAGTGATGGGCCAGGTAAGGGCCAGATACCTCGATACATATTATTAGTGGGACTTTTTGAATCTCATTTTACCCAGATATCTTTGTTTATGGGCTTTTCGTATACTTTGTGAATTGGTGGTACTTATTAGATATCGTCTAAAAACTATTTTTTTTTTTCTCTTTCTACACCATTTATAATATCTTTAACCTTCTAGTATATGTAAAAACTAAAAAACAATTATACCTCTATCAAACATTTGGAATGATTGACGTTCAAATGAAAAATATACATAAAAATAATTTTTCAAAAAGCTTTCTAATGGTGTTATTACTTATTAGCTGTAGTAGTAAAATATATTTCTTAAGTCATTGTACTCAATATTTTAAAATTTACATTCGACATTTTCATTATAAACACTTTACGTATAATTATTTTAAAAACTGGTTTTAATGTTTTAAATATCCTTATAGTTGGAACAAATAAATTGATAGATTTATAGCTAGTAGTTTATTCTGATATTTATAGAAATTCTAAATTTACTCAATATCCTTAAAATCATTTAAAACTCATCAAAATTTAAATGACCTAAAATAGCTAATTTAAACATCCCTGGAATTTTACATGGATCCAACCTATATTTAAATCTAATATGTTTGGAGAACGAAAGACGTAAAAGAAAAAGGTTTACTTTACATGTTGTTTGTTAATAGGTTTATTTTAGTTGTTATATGTGCTTAAAAGAAATTAGTATTACATCTAGAGATAACAATTGATCGAAAACACCAAAATTTTGTGTTCGATTATATGTTTTTTTGTTTTGCTTAAGGATTTTACGTTCTTTTCAACCGTGTTTCTGATTATAGGATCACAATATGTTATATCCACCCACGCCGATATAACTTAATCTAGAGTTCTGTATAGAATTATTATGAAATTATTAGAACTTACAATAAGATCACTAAGCAGATATGTTCATGACATCAACTGTGAGTGTCACTTAGAATCTCGAATATAATCCAAATCCAACAGAAGATATGATTCTATTGATTTTTTCGCATATAATCTGAAGTGCTCCAATCACAAACTCGCTTTTTCGCTCATGACCTAAAAAAATGCTCTTTATCATATAATCAAAAGTATATAACACATATCGCACATCAATATAAACATTATATAAATGCACATATGATTAATCCGCCACCAACGTGCTTTGTGACCACTTATTTACTTATTTCTATGCTGATACCTCTGCATTGTGTGTATAGTTACTAATTAATTTAATATTTGTAAGCAAGAGAGAGATTCTCATGACCAAAATGTAAAATGCTACTTAAATTTATGATTGTATGTATTAAGTATCAACTGAATCACATACTAGCAAATGTTGTAAGTTATACATACATGGATTACAACAGTAGCTCATTAAAACCGGCTTCTTCATTTTTTTTTCTTATAGAAGAGAAGAGGTCACAATTTTGTTGGGAGCTCGCATAAAAAACTTTAGGGTTGGGCTTGATATCAACCTAGTTACTAGTATATTCTAATTTTGATAAATTTAACAATATATTCAAAATAATTTATTTACAATATTGTTGAAACAGAGAAGCATATATATATATGTAATTGAAAGGAAAGGCAGTTGACTAGAAAAATGAAAAGTCAAATGGAAAGCAATTTGCATTTTGGAGGAGAAAAGTCGTACGTTCCCCCACTTGTGAGGAGTCTCATCGGGAAAAAAGGCATCTTTGAAAATAATAGTTGTAATTACGTATAAATATTATTTTATACCTTTTTAAAAGTATATATTGTTTTTGTTAGTTCTGCACTACGTTTAGATATGCAAATTACTTTATTAAGATGCATATATACTCACTTTAATTACACATTACCATATATATGATTTATAATACATAATATTATATATGTAAATTGTCTACGTATGCTTTTCCTTATAAAAGTTAATGATAAAAAGAATACTAACCAATATAAAAAAATAGTTACAACTTTTGTATTATTATTTTTAAAAATCCTAGACAACTATTTACAATTGAAAATTTGAAACAATGGAACAGGTGTGGGTATAATCTTCAATCTGTATTTAGATTAAAAGTGTATCGAGGATATAGTAATCTGAGTGTACCAAACACAACATGACATATGCATATAGATGACCACGAGCGTTCATCGACTTATTAGCATATACCCGTTTGAGCACTAACAAATAACTTTGAAATAATAAATATTTAAATGTATAAGAAAGAAACTTTCGAATGATAAAATTTTAATTTTAAACTACTCTCTGATTTGCCATTGGCTAGTGGCTTCACATTCCGTACGTACGTCTATAAAAAGCTTCACAAAGACCCAAACTTAAATCACAACCCAGAAACTAAAAATACCACAAGCAAAGAAAAAAAAAAGAACCATTTATTCCTAATGTTTTCTCTGAATATGAGAACCGAAATAGAAAATTTGTGGATCTTTGCTCTTGCGTCAAAATTCAATATTTTCATGCAAGAACATTTTGTTTCTCTACTTGTCGCCATAGCCATCATTTGGTTTACCTTAACCATCGTTTTTTGGTCTATACCGGGCGGACCGGCTTGGGGCAGATACTATTTCACTCGCCAATTTACTCGCGGCTATAACCGAAAAACCAAGAATCTCATTCCCGGTCCGAGAGGGTTTCCACTCGTGGGAAGCATGAGCCTAAGGTCAAGCCACGTGGCTCATCAACGCATAGCGGCTGTCGCTGCGATGAGAAACGCCAAGCGGCTCATGGCGTTTAGCCTCGGTGATACTAAGGTGGTGATGACGTGTCATCCTGATGTGGCAAAGGACATACTGAACAGTTCAGTTTTTGCAGACCGACCTGTTGACGAAACCGCTTATGGTTTGATGTTTAACCGAGCCATGGGATTTGCTCCAAATGGTGCTTACTGGCGTACGCTACGTCGGTTAGGTTCGAACCATCTTTTTAACCCAAAGCAAATCAAACGCTCGGAGGAGCAGAGACGAGTGATCGCGACTCAGATGGTGAATGTGTTTGCACGTAACGCTGGAACCGCGTTTGGAGTACGTGATTTGCTCAAAACGGCGTCGCTGTGTAACATGATGGGCTTAGTTTTCGGGAAACAGTATGATTTGGAGTCTAATAACAACTTCGAATCGGAATGCTTGAAGGGTTTGGTTGAAGAAGGGTACGATCTTCTCGGTACGCTGAATTGGACCGACCATCTTCCTTGGTTAGCCGGTCTAGATTTCCAACAAATCCGGTTCAGATGCTCTCAGCTCGTACCAAGAGTAAACCAGTTATTGAGCCGAATCATTCATGAACACCGTGCTGCTACGAGTAATTTTCTCGACGTGTTACATTCTCTTCCTGGTTCAGAAAAATTATCAGAATCCGATATGGTCGCTGTTCTTTGGGTACGTATTGTTTTAAAAATTATTATTTAATTCGTGCATGTAATATGTAGAAAATCAACATTAATATTTCAAATATTTGGTCCTGTTAGGAAATGATATTTAGGGGGACGGACACAGTGGCTGTTTTGATCGAGTGGGTGCTAGCGAGGATTGTGATGCACCCTAAAGCTCAGTCATCGGTCCACGATGAGCTTGACCGAGTCGTTGGCAGATCTAAAGCCGTTGATGAGTCTGACCTCCCATCTCTCACGTATCTAACGGCTATGATCAAAGAAGTGTTGAGGCTGCATCCACCGGGCCCACTTCTCTCTTGGGCCCGTCTCTCAATAACAGACACCACCGTAGATGGATATCACGTGCCGGCTGGGACCACCGCGATGGTCAACATGTGGGCTATAGCACGTGACCCAAACGTGTGGGAGAATCCTTTGGAGTTTAAGCCTGAGAGGTTCGTTGCTAAAGAGGGTGAAGCTGAGTTCTCTGTTCTCGGGTCGGATCTGAGGTTGGCACCGTTCGGGTCAGGTAAAAGAGTGTGCCCGGGAAAGAATTTGGGACTTGCGACGGTGTCGTTTTTGGTTGCGACGCTTTTGCATGAGTTTGAGTGGCTCCCTAGTGTCAACGCTGACCCTCCAAACCTCTCAGAGGTCTTGAGGCTATCGTGCGAGATGGCTTGTCCTCTCGTCGTTAACGTACGCCCGAGGCGTAAAATAGCATAAGCTTCGGTTTGGTCAATGCATGAATGCTTCAAAAATTATTGGCAATTAAAAAATCACGTATATTAATAAAAATTGGAAAAAAAAGAAAGAAAGATATGTATCTAAAGTTCAGAGAGCGAAGTAGGTTCGCCATCTTTTATTGATTAAGAGAACATATTAATGTATTTGTATTATATGAATAAATACATCATATGTTTCATGCCTATTTACGAGTTGATGAGTACGTATGTAATGTTGTTAATTTTACTAACCCACGCAGGAGAGTCTTGGCTCTAGAGCCAAAACTTAAACTCCTTTCAGTTTTTCGTAGGCCATTTGGTAATTTGAACTAGCTAGTGAGAAAATTCCTTGTCACAAATTTTGTTGGTATGCGTTACATGTTTCGATGATATGCAATGCTGAATATAGAGAAAATAAAATCTAAACATGAACTAGTGGTCGATATTTAATGTAAATTAACTAACTGCTCGTAGATATAAGACTCCTAAGATATTGGAAATATATAAAAATTATATAAAGAAAAGTCTGCTTATCTTAAAATAAATTTAAATATCATCCTAGGAATAATTCCACTCGACTAAAATAAATAACATTATACTTCGCGTGTTGAACGATTAACTGAATGGTCTTCTCCAGCTTTAATTAAATCCAACTCCGAATTGTTTATACATGCTCAATTTGCTACGAAATTTCTCATTAAGAGGCCAGTCAAGACACATAACGATTTTATTAATGAAACGAAGCACTTGGTTGAAGCTATGTTGTGGTTTATAAATATATATACAAAAGGTGTCGTCGTCGAGTGTTAAACTCAGCTAGTGTTTCTGACTGTTCCATAACGTGATGTCATCAACTCCTATGTAATGGACTTACCACTTCTGAACGTTTAACATTTTTATTAGTTGTTGACCACTCTTATAACACTTTGTTTTATTTAACATTCGGAATTTACATATATATATATATATTTATATCTTTGGTGCATTATATTGAGAATGCAATATTTATTAGAATTTCAACATACATTATAGAAAGTTAAGTTTTCAACCAAGTCATGGTTAAATCATGAATGATTCATTTAAGTTTGAATTGATCCACGGTGTTTTTTTTATAGTAATTGGTCACTGTAAACATTTGAAGTAACAAGAATATTCGGCTATATATATAAAGGTTACTGTGCAATCCAATATCCATATATTGGTGTTTGTGTTATTGTTTGTTTTAACGGTGTTGTGAGATTCATGTTGTAAGTTATTTTGTTGTAGAGAATATCTGTCGAAACACCATAAAGCTTCTTCTATTGTCTCTCGTTTCTCTACTGTCCTCTCTCTCTGACTCTCTCTGTGATTTCACCGATCTTGTGCCTCACCATCACTGGTTCATTTTTCGGGTAAGCAGTTGGTACGGTACTGATATGCAACGAGGCTCGATCTGGTTCACTCCCAGTTGAAACCGGATAACAGACCAAATTCTGGGTCATGTCATTTCCCTACGTGACTAGGTCCAATTATAACTCTATTATGCTCTTTCAGCTTTTGGGCTCTTCACACTTGGGCTTCCTGCCTTATAATGTTTCTTTTATGCAAAACTGTTTGCAATAGTCTCATTTGTACGCCCTTATTGATTATTTTCCGTCATGCGTATCTTGTTTTGAAACTGATTGCTTACAAATTGTGAAGGTGATAAAAGAAGATAAAGAATGGCCATTTAATAAACCAAAATGCTGTAGATGATTTCTTGTATTTATGTTTTAGTTTTATAGATTTATCCATGTAAACTTACTCTGGTTATGAATTAACTAGTCATGAGGCTTGCCTATTTGAATTAACGTAATAATATATGGGTTATTCGCCATATAAATGAATACAAAAATTGCCATTGAGTCATCATTGACGTTGAGTCGATAATAATGAAGAATGCATTCATAAACTTCTTTTGTATGCTTTCCGGGAAAACAAAAACTTTTGTGCAATACAACTGTTGGTCAAACTGGTTCAGTCAAATCTATAAGAAGCATCGAAAAGTCAAATCAGAATCCAATTTCCCGTGATGTGAATATACATGGCGAGTCTATATGCTACTATCTAAATTTTCAATGGTAAATAAGCTACTATATTATTCTTTTCTTTTCTAGCGAGATCATCTCTAATTTTTCTCAATTATATATTCACATAAAAGATAGAAGAACAAATATAATGTAAGTGTGATTTATTTAATTATTATTATGAAGTTTAAACTGTATCTTTTCATTAATTTTCATATACTATACATATGATTTTCTTTTATGTAAAATTTTATAAACCTTCGACGGTCGTTTGTTCTTTGGTGAAGGACCAATTTTAAGAAAGAAAATAGACACAAAATTGAAAATTTATTTATCAGCAAAATTGCACAGTTGATCAAGAACAAGGGCTCAATCCTTGTTTTACTAAAAATTAATCCAACCTAATGAACCAGTGCATAAATATTATTAATATCCTTGACATTGGAAGTATTAATATAATTTTTAAAATATAAAATAGATGCCACTATAGACTTATATAGATGGTGAAGAGAGCTATGAGACAAACATGCCTCAAAACTTGACTGCCCTGTATATTTATTACGTTCCTAATTACAATGCTATATAGATGAAGTAGTAGCCAAACCTGTATTCTTTATTGAAATAAATTTTACACATAAATATGTCTCAGAACGTACGTATGACTTGAATAACAATAAATTTTGTTTAAATACTGATTTTTCTGTTTTGTTTGATTTGTTTTTTTAAGTTTTAATATACGAATTAAGAGAATGTTTATTTTTTTTTAAAAACAAAATATCATTAATTATATATACAAAGATAAACCATCTAATAATAAAGTAAACTACAAAATCTATATATAATTATAAAATATTAAGAACTAATACATTTTATATTAAAAGTTAAAAACGTTATCTAATATGAAACAAAAAAAATTCTCTAAAATATCAAACAGTAAAAACCAGAAGAAATATTATATATTTAGAACAAGAACGGAAAAACATATGAACCAAGTATTATTGATCAGAACCAATAAATTTTGATTGGATTTTTCTTTTATCAGAACCAATAAATTTTGGGTATTAATCAAGTATATGATTTCTTGAGACCCAAGACGGTAAAACGTTTTGTTAATTAGATGACCAGTATGATACATGAATTGAGAGATTTCGACCGAATAATATTTTTTTATGTATTAATATGGACTATACTAAATAAACAAATATTTCATATTGGAGTATCAATGACGCAAATGAGACGAGAGTAGTGTCTAGTGAAAGAAGAACGTCCAAATCCTGATGAGCAATGGAGCAAGCAAAGCATCGTCTTCTCCGTTTGTCATTAATCACTATATTTATGCTTTATTGTTATATAATTAATTTAATTCGCTGTTCACAAGATGACTTAAAGCCTCAAAAGGTAACTAATGTTGAGTACATGATTTATGGCTTAGATAGTATTAATAAACTAATCAAATTGGAGAATATAATAATCTTATACATAAGCGAAAAAATACCCATGCCATGTAAAAACAACAACATGCCTTCCGCTGAAAACGACTCCCCGAAAACTTCCAACTAGCTTGAACCTAATTCTATTTACACATATAAACCATAATTAATTAAAAAAGTAAAATAATGTTTTTAGATTTCTTTTCCTTAAAATAAAGTTTTATAAAACTTTCGTAAAATAAAGGTTGGCAGTCATCAATTTAAATCCCTTGCCTGAACGTACGAGGATATTATTGTAGAAGTAGATCAATTCATAAATCCTATTAAGTTTATCTAGGTTTGGTTTTCATTACAAACCCGTCGCAGACCTAAAGATTAAAACTGACTCGAATGTATATTCTTTGCCGTTGGTATTTGTGGACCGAGATGGCAAGATCAACCACGTAACAGATAAATAGATTATGTGTTTTATTGTCCAAACATGAGGAAATATATGTATCTAGAACAAATATGTAGAATATTTATATCGCCATTTTGTATACGGTAAAATTTTCAAATGTAACATATAACTATATAAAAAAAATCAATGTTTACAATTAATGAAGTTGGTAGGGTACCTAAAAAGTGATGCAAAATTAAATTGAAAATATTTTGTTTCCTAACTGGTCATCCTCAATTTACCCAACCACTCTTCTGACTAACTCCTCCTGCCTTCTTTATTTCGCAATTCAATAATACACTCTCGCCTATATATATGCACGTATGTATACAATCCAATAATACATTTCGCAATTCAAGAAATAAATTAACTTAGATCATGCCTCTTAACTAATTACTTATCTTACATTTTAGAAAAAGTTTCAAATTTCTTAATTTTGAATAGGTACATAATAACACTTCGAACTCAAAGTGACATGTTTAAGAAAATAAGATTTACACTATTCAATTTTTTCTGGTCGAACCTAAAGAAACTATGGATGTTGTTAACAGACAAAATAAAAAAGAACTATGAACTAAATATTTATAACAAAAATCTAGAACTCATAATTAGAGAATAACTGTAAATTCGTACAAAATAAAAATAATACAAAGTAAATAAATAATAAAATAATTATCTCAGCTGTAGAAATTCGTTGGTAAAATTTTGTTATTCAAATGACTGAACAAGTGAACATGATCTATATTTATGCAAACATATCATATATATATAAAGAGAAAATATTTATAATTACGATTCGCAAAACTATTATGATAAGCTAGCTAGTCCATGAATTAGTTATACAAATCATAATCATTATAGTGAATCAAAGCTAATTAATTATCTTTTGCCAAGAAAAAACGTGTGACGTGTATTTATATATATATATATATACATTAATTGCTTTGATATTAAAAATACTTTCCTTTATAAAAGCTAGGGTTTAAGAATGACAACCTGTTTCTGTTGTCTTATTAAAAGCCCTTCTTCTCCTCCGCCACTCATCATTCTCTCATCATAACATCATCATCACCATTCACCCATCTCTCTCTCCTCTTTTTCTCTCTCTAGAACAAGATGTGAGAATCTGCTAAAATATCATGATTATTAGCATGAGAATGAAGCTATTTCAGTTGAGGGGAATGTTGTCTGGATCGAGGATATTATATATATATATATATGTTAATACAAGTGATCGATTACATATGTATATAGAGTATTCTCGGACCAGGCTTCATCCCCCCCAACATGTTATTGCCTCTGATCACCAGATTTTATTAACTATTCGCTAATTACTTGCCACAAAAAAGTGATAAGTTCAGTAATGTGTGTTGAGTCTTTCATGCATGGCTTCTTAAGAGTAGATTTACACATTTGCGATCGCGAAGCCGTTTACTTTCTTCTTCTTTCTTTTTTCCGTTTGTTTCGTATTTTTATATAATTATTTATGTATTTTGAAAGTAACGTAATTTGTTCATAAAATATTATATATGAATGTCTTATGTTTTGAGGATTAAAGAATACACTCTTTTGAAGATTTTAGTTAGACCGCTGATTTTTTCTTTCTGTAATTTCCTTTGTTGATATCTTTCTTCTTTTTTGGCGCTACTCTTGATCAGGGTTGAGCTAGCGCAGGCTTCTTGGTAGTAATTTCCATAAAGCACTCGATCAGTGACTCATCAGATGGAAGCCCAGAAGTCAAGTGGCCACATGTGCAACAACTTTGTTCGGAGACCCTGGGACTCGTATCCTTAGCCACCACCCACACCACCACACGCAGATCTTTTTGTCAATATATATACGAGAAATATGCAATAAATAAAGAGTGAAAAACAAAGTAGTTTTGAAAAAACTTGTCGTTGTTATTGATATTATATTCTCACATATTCGTATCTTAGATCGATGCTTTTCTAATTTTTCTGCTCGATATTTGGATAAATATTTCCAACTTTTTAACGAAAAGAAAAAAGAGTAACACTTTTTCGATCGGTTATGCTATGATATATGTAGTGATAACTCAGTGATCTGCAAATGATCTAAATAGCTATAATGTGTGAACTTGATCAAAGTGAAAAGTACATATTTTCTTTTGGACGTTTCTGTATGATCTTTTATATTCAATTTGTCTGATGGTTTCTTTTACACAGTTAGCCATAAAAGTAACCATAATGTATCCATAACATATTCCTTAACGCATCAAAAAACCTCAACTAAGTTTGTTCCTAAGACGATAACCAATGAAAAAAAATGAAATTCATCAATTCCTGCTGAACAAAATGCATGATGTTTTGAGTTCACTAATTCAAAAGGATTCCGAATTCCTGATAATTCAAATTCTCAAGAGAGAAGAAGAAAAACCTAAAAAAAAGTTAACAACGGCATACGGGCCTTAAAAGGTAAGCACGTATATTTATATAATTGGGCCGAAAGTTTACGTAATGGCCTGAAATAGACTTTTCCATGTTCTGTATGCTCGTATATGTTTTTTTGCAACTCAGCTCTTTATTTTGTCAGCTCTTTTGCAACTCTGCTCTATGTATACGTAATGTGGCTAAATGATTCTCACCATCCATTTTCTTATTATACAATCGGATTTTAATTCTGCCATATTTATTTTATAAAAAAAATGAAAAAGGAAATCAGATAACATTAACCGAATCGATAACCCAATGTTGACCATCGATTTTTACTTTCAACCGGTTAATCTCTGCGAATAAATTCACAGCTCTTCTCACTCCCCTGTTATCCGCTGCTGTGAAATAATCATGACCGAATAAAACTCCGCCGGGTCGGAGTATCCGGACCGCCCGGTTTATATCTGCCCAAGCCGAATTGAAATCGTGACCCGCGTCTATCTCAACCAGATCCGCCGTCACTCCCCACTCACACAGCTTCTCCAAAGCCGAACCAGTAGAGAACGGAACCGGTAAAATCGAACCGGTTAAATCCGAGCTGACCACATTTTGCATAAACTGGTACAAAAGCAATACGTCGCCATTTACTAACGCCACGTCCTTAAACCGGTCTCGAAAACCGGGCCAGCCGCGAAAATCGTCTACGCAGAGTATCTGAGTCTCCTCGAGTCCGAGGCGGCGCGTGAGGTTCGCCATGTGAATCGCCGACGCACCGAGAAAAGTTCCAATTTCGACGATCGTCCGAGGTTTGACCTGGCGGATTAGATTCTCGAAGACGGCTCCGTACGATCCCCAGCCTTTGATTCGTTTTGGCCGGAGATATTTACAGGCGTGCGGTGGTGGGAAGTCAATGTACGGAGAAGTCCCGTTGAAGATCCTGTCGATAACCGTTCGACGGATTGATTCCGGCGGAACAAGGTCACCGCAGCGAGTCGTTACTCGGAAGTTGTCAATTGGGAAATCGAGAGGTTTTGTCGCCTCGGCGGTCTTCAACACCGTCGTCGATGGTGGTGGGTGATGAGTATAGCTTGCGGTCAAGTAACCAAAGGCGTAGATTAGCACTATGAAGATAACATACGTCGTCTTGGTTTTCAAGAACTGGAGGCCATGACGTTTGTGAGGAAGACGATGATCCTCTTTCATGATCAGGTTTTTGAAAAGGATTAAGTAAAAAGGATTTAAGGAATAATGGTGTTTCTAATGAACTTTATATCATTCAAATTATGGAATTTAATTATTATTATTTTGGCGGGTCAGTTTATTACTGTTGGTTCATGTGATTAGTAAACTGGTCAATTATTCTATTTTAACCTTTTAATATTAATTATTAAATTTAAAACTTACGTAAATTTTTAATATGGAATAACATGTGATTTCTAAATATATTTTTTAAAAAAAAGGAAAATGCATAAGACATGTTCTAAATAAAGATTTGAAAGTCAATGATTTGGTAATCAATATGTAATTGAATAAAACATGGTTTTATTTGGATATTGAAATCTACTAAATTCCTTGAATTATAAGCCAACTAATTTATTAGACTTTACGTGTCTATAAAGTTACACCTGTTGCAGTCATTTACAATCAAAATATTCAGCTTTATCCTTGACCTAATTAATACCAGCAATAGAAAATTGTAGGTCTGTTTTATTTTGTAAACAATATTTTCTCTATTTTATGGGTTTCATTCGTACTAATAATTGAAAAATACGGAAGTTTAAGTTATTTATTGTTAAACAGGTTTAAGTTATTTTGCGCAAATAACAAATTTTAAAAAACTAGTACAACAGCTTTCCCATTTTGTGTAATTCATTCGTTTCATTTTGCATCATGCGGCTATAATAGCTTACATGTCCAATAGTTAATAAAAAAACATTTTTTTTTTCTTTTACTCAATTTGTACTTACATGAAATATTACTGTACAAAAGTTATTGGTAATTTGAAACTAATTAGCAAAATCCAGATATTTTAATGAAATCATATGCTATAGTTAAATCCAGTAAAAATCTCGATAATTAGTATAATCATATACAAAAATGCAGCACAGCTGCAAGAATTGAATATCGTTTTTATGCAAGAATTAAATTTCGGAGCCTTCTCTTAAAATCAACAACTCAACATTTGTTATTGTCATTTTGATTTGAATCCCTTTTGTTAACTGAGGGGAAAAAAACAAACAACCCGAAATTTTATAATGTACTACGTTTCGTACGCCGGAAACAATACTTTCTTAGTAAATAGATTATATTAGAAGATTGTTAAGAAAATGAAAAGTATTAAATAAACTCAACTAGCTGGTAATAATATTATAGGTTTCGGTTACAACAAACCAGAAGAGATGTATGTTTACTTGAGAGAACTAACAGATTTAATATTGCATATTTTATCTGAGAAATTGTATTTTTCTCAACGTTATTCTGTTGTTTGTCCACTGGAGGAGACTTGAATTGTTCATTGTTGTATCTTATAATATAATGGGTGTTTTGTTAGCATTAAGAAAACATATGCGTGGGATTGTAATATTTACTTCACACATCTTGAAAATACGATCGGACGCCTGTAAATGTGATGCTGAAGAAGACAAACACAGACGGGCAAATATACAAATAGATGTGCCCATTTGGTCATTGCAGACGCAAGCGAGAACGATTTTATCTCGAAGATGTGCCCATTATAGTAATTTCACAGATGTTTGTCCATTTTAGTCAAAAGGTTTTAAAGATCAGATGATGGAGTTCCTTGAAAGATTGATCATTTTCCATCGTTGAACTCTTCTCAAACACCAACCAGTCCACTGTTTACGCTTCACTGTCTCTGCATCATAAGTTGGATACGATCTCAATGACTTTCTAAAAACATTTGGTGAAAAACGCAGGGACTACTCTAGGAACCGTCTCCAACAAGGAATGGTGGAAGGCGAGTGATGAGAAGTTCCAAGCTTGGCCAAGATCCGCTGGTCCTCCCGTCGTCATGAATCCGATTAGCCGTCAGAATTTCATCGTCAAGTCGCGTCCAGAATAAGGAAAAAATATAAGATCAATGCTTTTGATTGGACGCATAAGATGAATGAGAATCAATTATGTTTCTAAACCAAGCTGAACTTGTACTAAAATAATACAATAACATTACAACACCGTTTGTGGAACTATTCCACAGTCTATCTTCTGTTAAAACTCAAGAAAACTAAATGCAAAAGTTCTTATGAGACTCGGAAGAAAGCACAAGTCCTAAAATTATCAACAAAACAAAGCGTCCTTGGATCTTTTCATTTGCCATCATCTTTTCCTTGTCCATCTGCTCCATCTTGCTTGCCTCCTCTAAGACCCACTGCGAGTCAAGAAAGAAACGAATATGAAAGAAACTATATCGGAAGCTAAACAATAAGCAGACAAATAATAACCAATCCATTCGGTATTGCTTAAAAAGGATGAGTTACAATTGCTTAAAGAGATTATGGATTGAGTAAAGAGTTACCGTTTGCACCGCTTCCTCCAAGAGCGGTTTCTGGTTGTTGCATCTGATGCTGCATCCCGTTGTTGTTGATACCCATTGGTCTAATCCCCATGTGTCCTTGCATAGCTTGTTGATGTAGCTGCTGCTGTTGCTGATCCTGAAGCTGGTGTGGGCTACCAAACTGCAGAGGACCCCTTGGAGGGAAAATACCAGCGGGTGATGCTTGTTGAGCCATTCCTGAAGCTTGTGGGTGTGGCATAAAGTAGCTCGGCGGTTGCATCGAAGGATGTGGTGCCGTCATCTAACACAAATCACATACAATAGTAAGAAAATCCAATATATATATATATATATATATATATATGTATATATTAAAGTTCTGATTGATCCCAATGAATTTTATCACCCCAATCAACCTGGGAAGCCATAGCTGGTGCTGGTGCAGCTCCTGGTGTAGGTGGAGGAGGTTGAGCATCAGCAATTGCAGCGAGGTACATTAAGTTCTTCTGGAGAAGAGCTTGGTACCTGAAAATATAACGGAGCAAGACAATTCTCCGATTCCATTAGTGTTCAAGAGATGGGAGATGGTTATATACAGGAGAGACACTTACTGTGCACATTCTGCAAGTTTTCCGAGATTCTGGTTTTCCATGATTGCCATTATCAGCTTTTTGTTCTCATCAAGGTACTAAATTTAAATAAGAAGATGTAAGAAACGGACGAAACATGTGAAAGACAAGGAGATGAAGTATAAAACAACAACAACAAAACCCACCAAGCCTCTAACTTCAATGTCCAAAATCTGATTCTAAGTTTAATTAACAAAATGACCAACAGACCCAACTTTTGTATAATATATAACCAGAGCTGTTCAATGACATAAGAAGTTCCAAAGATAGACACTTTAAGACAAATTTGCAACCAATTATCGCAAAATAACCATTAACTTCACTCAAATCACAAGAACCCATTGATTATGAGCACAAACCACTCAATAAGACACGAAAATCCGAGTGTTCAAACAGTTAATCTGTGACTTGAAAGAAAGAAGATATAAACTGAAAGAAAAAAGAAACCTTTTGGATCTGTTCAGTGGTGATGTTAGTTGGCGGAATCGAAGGAACCATCGGAAACATTTGCGGAGACTGCTGCATCTTCTTTACTATTCTCACCTCGCCGAATTAACCAAAACCCTAGTTTCTTCTCTGCTCTCCCCTCCACACACACAAATACCCTCGAGATTCTACTGATCAAGCGGATAAATTGATAGACCCCATGCGCAACTCGAAATGATTGCAGGATTCCAACAAATATTTATAGATTATCCTGCAATTTATTTACTTGGATATGTCTTGATGTCGACGAGGTCTCCAGGCGATTTTATGACCAAATATGTTCCCAATTTTCCATTTATATAAAAAGTATAATAATAACCAAAAGATAAACAAATATAGCAACAAACATCTACACGATTCAAAAGCTTTACTTCTTCTTAGTTCGACAAAGTCTCGGCCCCTTAGATTCAACCCAATACTATATTATAAGGCCCATGGGCCCTTGAACAATTGGGAAGTTCATCGAAACTTTTTACTCTTTTTTTTTTTTTCATGCAGGTGAGATAGTAACTTATAGCACAAGTACTACTTGTTTCGGCGAAAAAAATAACTGGTAAAAGTATCAACTAAAAACATAAATATATTTCTACCTTCTATACGGAGATTAATAATAGATCATTTGATACCAACTAATTAACATGGGTTAAAGAAAAAGTCAAAACTTTTAGTTTTGTATCAAGATCGTGATCATTTGGTTTCGGTGGGGGTTGACGTCGTCATCGTTGTCGTCGCAAAGATCGGAGATCAAAACGGAGATGGAGAGAAACGCGGGAGTGACGAGGAAGATGAGTCCAATAGGAACCATCCAAATATTTGAATTTGTGGGATGATATTTGTAAACCCAATAAGTTAGAAACAATCCTCCACATACAACCACAATCATCGAATATAGTAAGAGCACCATTGACGATATACTCTTCTTCTCCTTCCTATACCTTCTCATCTGTCTTCTTCATACTCCTGGTCATGTTGCTTTTTTCGCGTTTCATTTGCAAGAGGATCGAGAAAAACGTAATGATTCAAGCTAGGTGAAGTGAAATAAAAGTGAGGGTAAGACCATTAGTATATATATATATAGAGAGAGAGGGAGAGTTTCGATTCGTGTATTAGAAAATATAGTAAGAGAATTTATGTCTTATTTAGACCGATTTTAGTCTTCTAAAATAACAAAATAATTGAGGTATATTTTCTAAATAAGACATAAATTCTCTTACTATATTTTCTAATACACGAATGTGGGTTTGAAAATCTTTAATATAGTAAGAGAATAATAACACACAAATGTGGGTTTGAAAATCTTTAACTTATAATTGAGGTATTTTATTATAGTACTCTAACTTATAATTTCTGTTACAAGGCGAAAAGAAATGTGAGAGAGGAAGGGCAAAAAATGGTGCCGTGTGGTGCAAGTAGAGTTACTTATTTGTACATACACGATAGATACGGAAGGCATTATATGCACTTTATCGAATCTTATTGACATATTAGGTTATTTATTGATAAGTAAATAAGAAACACAGTCTGACCCAACTCTATAATATATACGTATGAATACCTAATTTCTTTACTAAAAAGGTAAATAGTAAACCCGGAAAGCAAACCAAGCGAGGAAACAGTTAGGTCCCTGGCCCTGGGTCCAGTTGTGTTCTCTCTTAACTTGTTTTGTTTTTGTAATGAAGAATGTGTATATATAGAACACTGTAAAAAGTGCAAAATTACCAACGGAAAAACATAAAAAAATATATTTATTGAAATTGTCAACATATATCAATATATAATTTCATACACATGTTTTTTAGCATCACCCATAGTCAATAAAGGGTAACTTCAGTGTTAGCATGTTGTTTCCTTCTTGGTGCCCCTCTTTTTTTTTTTATTGTTGTTCTTCCCCTAATTTTCTATTTGTATTTTTTCCAGCGGCATTTCAATAAAAATTTAGTCAAAATAAATAAATTTATAAAAAGTTTCTTTTTTTTTTGCGTAGGAAATAAAACCAATTACAATAACGCAATCTATTATATTTGGTAATTGCACTTGCAAATTTATTACGTCCCTACATTTTTAAAACCTACAACAACCAGGGGGCTAGTAGCTAGCAGAAGTGACTTGAATGGGCTCTTTAAGTTTATATGGGTCACACATTAATATTAGGGGCTATTCGAAGTAGTCCAACTTGATGATTATTAGAATCATAAATGTAATACTGTAGTGATACAACAAACCGAGCTAAATGGAAAAAGATCCAATTAACCAAACATTAATTTTAGGATTTAGAGTTTATCCATATAGTCGAAGAATTCATAGTCAAATGAAAACTTTACAAACGAAAAAAAAAAAAAATATAAACAAAAGTAAATAAAATTAAATTTGGATTGAAGAAGTTCAATTTGATAACCAAATGCCATTGCTTTCATGTGATGGCGACGTGATATTATTGTACCCGACTTTTTGAAAAAATAAAAAATTAATAACAGACTCAATTATTGAATGAGTGGTTATGGTTCAGTGTGGCCTATTTCCTTTTTTTTTATTCGTTGAATATTCATAAGAAAATATCGCATAGAGTATTATTATTAGTTTTGCAATAACTCAATAACCCACTGTCTGCCACTTTTTTTCTGCAATTTTTGTTGGCTGTATTTTAATATAAAACAAATCAGACGAGTATATATTGTAAAAAAAATGAAGGGATATAAAAAAACATTATCACATTATGTGTCATCTGAGTTTATCAGGAAGGATTTATGTGGGGTTCACAGTTACCTTTACTCACATGGAAAGATCAACTATTTCAATCATTTTTTTGTTTTGTTTTTAACATACTTTTTTTTTATAATGAAAATCAAATCTATAACTGTTACATAAATGATTGCAGATTAAAAAACAGTTATGTTGGAAAAAGAGAGTTAAAAATTGATTTTGTTTAATTTTGATTAACATGCATAAACAACCTACCATCACTTGGCTGTTTTTCTTGTCAAATACTTTTCAACTTCAAAATATTGAAAAATATATACTTTGTGGATGGATATACTCAAAATTGACCACACGATTATATGTAATAAAATCTACCATACAAAAAAAAAACATTTAAAACGCAGAATAGTATGCAGCAAACAAAAAAAGAAAAAAAGAACATCAAATAGTACTTTCGATCAAATAAAATCATATCCACAAATAATTAAAAAAGTATAACTTCAAATTCTGAACGTCTGAACCTCAAAACTAGAATGGAGTTAACATAATTACGACAAACACAAAAAAAAAAAGAAGAAAGAAACGAAGTTTCATAAGAATGAAATGGATATAAGTACGTACGTACATACACGGGACGGACACGGAACAGAAAATAATGTTTTGCCGTTAAGTGCCCGTGGGACCCAAAAGTCGCGCGTGAATCCCACTCTCACTATTACATCTCTCGCTTCGCTTGTCCGCCTTATATTCCATCCATCCATCCATCTATCCATCTATCAACTAGAGAGAGTTAATCATAACAGTTGAGATTTTGAGATCGGAGCCGTTAAAGCGTCGACTGTCGTTGTGATTATTTCTTATTCCTTTAGTAAGAAAGAAGAAGAAGTAAAATGAGCGGGAGCAGAAAGAGGACGACTCCGGCGAGCAGGACGCGAGTTGGGAACTATGAGTTGGGACGAACTCTAGGCGAAGGAAGCTTCGCTAAGGTCAAATACGCCAAGAACACCGTCACCGGAGATATAGCTGCTATCAAAATTCTCGACCGAGATAAGGTTCTCCGTCACAAAATGGTCGAACAGGTTCGTAACGTAAAATGTGTTGAATAATACAATACGGACTAGAGTTTGATTTCGTCATTATGGACCCCACATGTCCGAGGTAGGTGTTGTTTTAATAAGCTGATTAAGTTTAATGATTAAATCAACTTTTTTAACCAACTATTTATATGAATGTTCTGCTTATATGGGTCTGAAGATCTTTGGAACCTATCATAATACTACGCATTGATCACGACAATGATGGCATACATAGATATCGTTCTGAAGTAGAATAGCTTCCCTTTTTTTTTTTGAAATTGGAGGAAAATTTACTTGTTGTTTACCCATGATTGGAAGTTATGAGCAAGATCTTGGAGATTTATAATGAGCATGCGTCTTTTGTTTTGTTTTTTTTTTTAAATTTATGGGTGCAGCTTAAAAGAGAAATATCGACCATGAAACTGATTAAACATCCAAACGTGGTTGAAATCATTGAGGTAAGAAGCTAATGGTTTTTTAATCTTATGTGCTAATAAGTTTTGAGTCCTAGCGTGTAAAAACCTCTCTATAACGTGATGTTTGGCGTTGGCAGGTTATGGCGAGCAAAACCAAGATATATATCGTTCTTGAGCTTGTCAATGGAGGTGAACTCTTTGATAAAATCGTAAGAAACTAATCCATACACTCTTACTTTCCTCTTTGACCCTGTTTGCTCTTTGTAGCTGAATGTTCACGCTTTTGAATGATTTTGTCTCATTTTAACCAAATATCTTAACATAAGTTTTGAGCTTCTTAATGGAGGTGAACTCATTGGTATAGTCGCGAGATTACTAGTCTTTTCCTTTCTTTTATTTTTCCCTTGAGGTGTTCTGTTTTCCTCTGTTCTTACTTATGTCATTCTTGGATTTGTATATAGGCCCAACAAGGGAGACTTAAGGAGGACGAAGCTAGGAGATATTTTCAGCAGCTCGTCAATGCCGTTGATTACTGCCACAGTCGAGGGGTCTACCACAGAGATCTCAAGGTCTTCTTCTTTTTGTTGTTGTTGTTATGCTCTTCTTACTTCCTGCTAAATATCAAGTTCTGGTTTCTCAACCTGAATTTGTTGCTTGTTGCAGCCTGAAAATCTTATCCTTGATGCAAATGGGGTTTTGAAAGTTTCAGATTTTGGGTTAAGCGCCTTCTCACGACAAGTTCGGGTAAGTCATTTGTATTCATCATTTGGGTATCATGGCGAATTGGCAATTAATTTCTGAAATGAACAACATTCTTTTGAATCCAGGAAGATGGTTTGCTTCACACAGCTTGTGGAACACCGAACTATGTTGCTCCTGAGGTAGATACTAAAATGTTTCAGCACTAAAAAAACATTGCATATGAAGTGTTCCAAGGAATCTAATGATCGACCAAAATTGAAGGATTTCAAGAACTGCTAATCCATTTTAGAAAATGTAGCAAATTAGATAGAATCATATATGTATATGATGCATATCAAATATGATGACACTGCATTTTTGTTTGGGGTTTGCGAGCAGGTTCTATCGGACAAAGGCTATGACGGTGCAGCAGCAGATGTTTGGTCCTGTGGTGTTATTCTATTTGTGCTCATGGCTGGTTACTTGCCTTTTGATGAGCCAAATCTCATGACATTATACAAACGTGTACGTGTAACAAACTTCTCTTCCTATGCTTTTTACTATTTTCTATGTACTTTTATAGTCTCATCTTTGGTGTTCAAAAAAAAAATACTTCAGATATGCAAGGCTGAATTCAGCTGCCCACCATGGTTCTCGCCAGGTGCCAAGAGAGTCATTACAAGTATTCTTGATCCCAACCCTATAACCGTAAGCGGCTAAAACCCTTTAATTGGTTGTGATTTGTTAACATGAGATGCTTTGAACTAAGTATCAAATGTGTCGAATTGTAGAGAATAAGTATCGCAGAGTTACTAGTAGATGAATGGTTCAAGCAAGGGTATAAGCCGCCATCGTTCGAGCAAGATGATGAGGATATAAACATTGATGATGTTGATGCTGCTTTCAGTGACTCCAAGGTAAAGAACCGCTTTCTCAATTTTCCATCTGATTCGATTAGTTGTGTATTTTACCAACTAATAATTACTATTTCGTACTGCTCCTATAGGAATGTCTTGTAACAGAGAAGAAGGAGAAACCGGAATCCATGAACGCTTTTGAACTTATCTCTAGCTCAAGAGAGTTCAGTCTAGAAAACTTGTTCGAGAAGCAAGCCGTATGAACCTTTTCTACTTATAATTTGTGGATTATTTGTTTCGATGATTGTCTAAAATCATGCACAGGTTTGTCTAATTGTCTTGGTTGTGGAATTTGCAGCAACTTGTGAAAAAAGAGACGCGGTTTACTTCTAACCGATCTGCGAGCGAAATAATGTCGAAAATGGAAGAAACCGCAAAGCCATTAGGCTTCAATGTCCGTAAAGACAAGTACAAGGTTTGTTCGAATTCTTGATTTTGTCTATAATAGTGAATTAATGTCATTGTGGCTTCGTTAAAGATTGTTTGATAAAACCGCAGATAAAAATGAAAGGAGACAAAAGTGGTCGTAAAGGTCAGCTCTCAGTTGCTACAGAGGTAACAAAACATATGTCAATAGAAATCATAACACTTCGGTGAAGTTCGGTTCCCTGGTATATAATTATATTGGTTTTGCTTAATCAGGTGTTTGAAGTGGCACCATCGTTGCATGTGGTAGAGCTTAGAAAAACCGGCGGTGATACCCTCGAGTTTCACAAGGTATGTTTTCGGTTTAATCTTCATGGAACGGTTAGCATCTCTAATTGGTTTGTCCTTTTTGATAAAAACTTATGTAAACCTGTTTTGCAGTTCTACAAAACCTTCTCATCTGGATTGAAGGATGTGGTCTGGAATACTGATGGAGCAGCTGAAGAACATAAAGCTTAATAAAGTAATAGCAAGTTGTTCTATGCAAAAACAATATAAGTTAAATTAAAAAAAAAGAAAGAGAATTGAAAAAAATTGAAACTGTAAAATGAACATTCAAAGATATAGAGAACAGAAAAAATTGCCAAACTTAGTAGTGGACTATAGAGGTAGATCCACATGCGATCTTCCTCAAAACTCGGTTTGGCTCACTATGAGTCAACTCAATTGGTCAAAATCCAATAAATGAAGGGATTGTTTCGTCAAAACTCGGGAACTTCACTATTTGATTACAGATGAAACAATGCCACTTTTATTGGCTACGCCTTAGAATGACACGGTATCCATCGAGATTTGAAAAATACAATGAGAGTAGAACACTATAAAATCTGACAAAAATACAACTTAGTAGTATAAAAGAGGGTTATGTTATAAAGTTGTGATTGGTCAAAAAACTGCGAATCAGATAGTGGTTGGTAAAAAAAAAAAAAAGTCAAATGAGATAGTGATTAATACCTATAGATACTATAAACAAATGTTGTATATGGCCATAAACATGGATATGGATTTCCCGTGGCTACGCGATAGAATAGCAGAGGATAAGATATCTAAAAAAAAAGTCCTCGTTATTCTGCTGTTGAATACATACACTGAATGCAATCCGTCACGTTTTTCGAAATATATGGTTATAGTTTCGGCTACAATAAACAGGCGTGACAAATTTTATTTATTTGCCGACTGATGAGACAGTATAAATCCGTAAAAAAGCCTCGTGAGTGTTGACCAATAAATAGAAGCTGTCGCCAAAACGGACAATCCGTAATCAAACATTTACATAAAAGCCGTGTGTGTGTTTTGAAGTGGGTGCTTGAATGGTTACGAGCAAATGTTTGTTTTTCGTTTATTCTAGTTGTTAAAACTTTTTAACTTAATTGATAATTCGGTACTTTGAACTTTTGAAGGGTACTGCTAGTAGTTTGCATTTATTATCGTACTGCCAAGTGCCAACATCAACCCTGTTCCGCTTGTCTTATGTGGTCGATATCGTTCATATATGTTTGCAACCATTAAAATTGGGAGTCCTTTTTATACATTGTATGATTGGAGTATTTCTACTATTTATTCATACATTGATGACGGACTGGTTTCTAGTTACTAGTTAGTTGGTTTTAAGCGGACCAACATTAATTGTTCGTTTGTGTTCTACGCATGGGCACTAAGTCTACCACTTACTATCATCATTATTTCATCTAATTTACAAATTAAGTAGCCTGATCTATAATTTATAAGCTGTATTTTTCTTATGAAAATCTTATTATATTACATATATCTTTCAAACAAAATTAATAATAATCTGAGACTACCAATGTATGCACTGACATAAATAGCATATGGTAAAATGGATCATTCTAATGTCGAAGTAGATTGGAGAGTTGCTACGTCCTGTCGACACGTGTTTCATGCGCTAATCAAGATTCATCCAAACGGCGACGTCGGCTTTTTGTCTTTTCTATTTCTGATGTTTGCTAATCTGTGAGAGTTAGTGTCTTGTTTTTCTTTGTGATAATCGATATATTGGAACATTCTTTACAAGAAAGGGTATGTTCTTTTGGGCTATCGTAAAATTATCAGTTTCAGTTTCAATATAATATAGTTGGCCAAAAAAAAAGAATAGAAAGGGTATGTTCTATAGTTTTGCCTAAGACTAGGTAAGATAGGTTTGTATTGATTCCTTACGTTAGTAAAAGGTTGTGAGTTGAAATCATTTCACAATGTATAAAAAGAACGCTAGATAAGCAAAGATTTAAGAGATACGAAATATAGAAATATTGGCTAACTAAAATTTCATAAGTTAAGTAGGTCACATGTGCATGCAAAAGAATCGTTGATTGGTACGTAATTAGCTCTACTGAATTTTACAGCTTTGTGATTACTTATCCTCTGTCTGTGAAGTTCATTCTCCATTTTACCCCTACGATGTCCATTTCGGACACCTTGGCACAATCAATTTTATTAGATATAATAAATATTCGAATATTAGAAATACAGATCCAAAATGTTTAAATGTTGATGGACAGATATATATTGTTTGATTTCTTATCACTTACATATTATTATTTTAACATCCACAAAGCTAAAATAAGTTCATACTATTTTACGTTATAGCATTTTAACTCCAGGTAACCCAAATTTACAATAGCAGCAAAAAATTACTTGTTAATAAAATTTAATATGTGGAATTTTATTCAATAAACCAGCGTCTTAGTGGAGGCAGCCATAATTTAAAATGATATTAACAATAATACAGAAACATTTCATCTGGATGGGTATATAATGGAGAAAAACAAAAGGTGATAGAATTAAGAAGTAATATAATTCATTATCAATTTATCTTTGTCCATAAGGCGGAGTTTGCATGCATGTGGAATACTCAACAATATAAATATAGCAAATCTGTATATTTTGGGACACGCTTTCGTCTACACCCTTGTAGTTGCAATTGGGACAGGGAACGCGAAAGAAACGTTTCTCAAACTGAACACATTTCCTTCAAATTTACAAGTTACTACAAAATATTTTATCAAATTATAATATTTAATTGTTAGTTTTCAGACTCTCCCTCGCTCAATATGTATTTGCTAATGGCTATCTAAAACAATTTTAACTAGTAAGAAAAATGTATCTAGTAAACATGCCATACTTCGTCGTTGTGTTGTACTACTCTAATAAACAAAATAAGCTAAACAAAAATAAAAAGTTAGGATGCCAAATTTGAAGTGTGAAAAAGAAACCTAGATTTATGATCCAACAACATGTGTTTCAGCTGGGGTTTGAAAGACTTTTGTGAAAATGTAATACTACTGTTTATCATTTGCATTTCGTGTGAACAAACAGTGACAAATAATCTGACTACTTCAATTTAATATCAAGGTCCCATATAGGTAGTTGAGCTAATAATAGTATTTCGGAACCACCCACCATTAATTTCGAATATTATTCCATCTTTTTTTTTTGTCATACTATTATTTAATCATATTATATTTTTTATCTTTCTTGCACTTAATAGCAACTCTATATATCTCTCCACCTCCACATGCCCTAATTTCACCAAATCCTACAAATTCACCATTTTTAGAATATCCATTCATCATTCTCTCTCTTTCTCTAGATTTTCCTAAAGAATTAGTAATTTATACCACATTTTTCTATCCAGTTTGAAATATTTCGATCGTAAAGTATACTGATGGAGAGAACAAACAGTATAGAGATGGATCAAGAGAGACTAACGGCGGAGATGGCGTTTCGAGATTCTTCCTCGGCCGTTATACGAATCCGGCGACGTTTGCCGGATTTATTAACGTCCGTTAAGCTCAAGTACGTGAAGCTCGGACTTCACAACTCTTGCAACTTGACCACCGTTATCTTCTTCCTCATCATTCTTCCCTTGGCCGGTACCGTGCTGGTTCAGCTAACCGGTCTAACGTTCGATACGTTTTCTGAGCTTTGGTCCAACCAGAGGGTCCAACTCGACGGGTCGACGAGACTCGCCTGCTCGGTTTTCCTCTGCTTCGTTTTGACCCTCTACGTGGCTAACCGGTCTAAACCGGTTTACCTAGTGGATTTCTCCTGCTACAAACCGGAAGACGAGCGGAAAATGTCCGTGAATTCGTTCCTGAAGATGACGGAGGAAAATGGAGCGTTCACCGATGACACGGTTCAGTTCCAGCAAAGAATCTCGAACCGGGCCGGTTTAGGAGATGAAACTTATCTGCCACGTGGCATAACCTCAACACCCCCGAAGCTAAATATGTCCGAGGCACGTGCCGAGGCTGAAGCCGTTATGTTCGGAGCGTTAGACTCTCTTTTCGAAAAAACCGGAATTAAACCGGCGGAAATCGGAATCTTGATTGTAAACTGCAGCTTATTCAATCCGACGCCGTCTCTTTCGGCGATGATTGTGAACCATTACAAGATGAGAGAAGACATCAAAAGCTACAACCTGGGAGGAATGGGCTGCTCCGCCGGATTAATCTCAGTCGATCTCGCCAACAATCTCCTGAAAGCAAACCCTAATTCTTACGCTGTCGTGGTCAGCACGGAAAATATAACTCTAAATTGGTACTTCGGAAACGACCGGTCAATGCTCCTCTGCAACTGCATCTTTCGAATGGGCGGCGCAGCGATTCTCCTCTCTAACCGCAGACAAGACCGGTCAAAGTCAAAGTACGAGCTAGTCAACGTCGTACGGACACATAAAGGATCTGACGACAAGAACTATAATTGCGTATACCAGAAGGAAGACGAAAGAGGAACGATCGGTGTCTCTTTAGCTCGGGAGCTTATGTCCGTCGCCGGAGACGCTCTGAAAACAAACATCACAACGTTAGGACCGATGGTTCTTCCATTGTCGGAACAGTTAATGTTCTTGATATCGCTGGTTAAAAGGAAGTTGTTCAAACTTAAAGTGAAGCCGTATATTCCGGATTTCAAGCTAGCTTTCGAGCATTTCTGTATACACGCAGGCGGTAGAGCGGTTCTTGACGAGGTGCAGAAGAATCTTGATCTTAAAGATTGGCATATGGAACCATCTAGAATGACTTTGCACCGGTTTGGAAATACTTCGAGTAGCTCGCTTTGGTATGAGATGGCTTATACCGAAGCTAAGGGTCGGGTTAAAACTGGTGATCGACTTTGGCAGATTGCGTTTGGATCTGGTTTCAAGTGCAACAGTGCGGTTTGGAAAGCGTTACGAGCGATTTCGACGGATGAGATGACGGGAAATGCGTGGGCTGGTTCGATTGAGGATTATCCGGTTAAGATTGTGCAATGATTGGTTGGACCGGATATGCGGATCGGAGTATAGTGATTGATTTTATTATATAATTGTGTATTTCTTGATAATAAATATTTTTATGTAAGTTTTCGAAAGAAAATTATAATTTAATTAATTCTATGGATGTGTGTTTGGTATACGTTAGTTGATTGTTGATACTTTGGTAAACCAGAAAGTTGAAAATTGTCAAAAGACAAACATAAGTCGTATCTGCGTAACCCATTATACCCGCGTTCACACCTATATAGATAATTTGCCGAATCGCGTAAATCAAGGTGATTTTAGTTAACGCCACTTATTTTTTTCGGTGAAGTTGTGGTTTTGATTCATTCATTAGACAATTTGAAAAATTATTTACTAACATTATAGAAGAAAGCAAATATAACACAGTTCCCCTTTAAAACTTTTTTTTTTCAATTATTCTATCCTGCAGATTACTGTATATTAACATTTTCGAAGATTCAACAATTATATAATGTCAAATTTCGACCACGTATGAAGAATGGATATTCTCCTTTTTCTATTTTTTTTTTTTAAACAAGTAAGGGAGAAGGTCCATAAACCAAAAAAACATATCCATTACAAATTTCTCTTGGTTCTTCAAAGTCTTGATCTATAATAATAACTTAGTAAGGTCGTTACTTTCGGATTGAACCGTTTGTCCGGTCAACAACTCTTCTAGGTCGAGCCGTCGAGGTCGTTGAACCATCATCTGCATAGTTGGTTGGTGCCTACATATATAACAAGGACAACAACAAAAAAGCAAAAACATGTAACATTTACCAAAATAAAATAAAATAATAACATTCAATTAAAAGAAACATGTCAGACTTGAATGTCTCTGGAAAATATATAATTAAAATTGCTAAATTACAAGATTAAAACATGTTCTCCAGGGTCATTGGCATAGTCTTTGGAGTCTTGCATGCACTTTAAACTTCATCAACGTCAGGCCCATTAAAACTGATATTCATTAAAATATATGTAATTGAGTTTAACAACCCAAAAAGGGGATGTAGCTCAGATGGTAGAGCGCTCGCTTAGCATGCGAGAGGCACGGGGATCGATACCCCGCATCTCCAACTAATGCTTTTTAGAAAAATGTATAGTCTTGTGGGTTGGGCTTTAGTGTAAAAAGTCCATGGCTTTGCTAGATAAGCCCAACTAGATCCCTTACTGTTTTACTCTTTTCTCCGAATCCTTGCGTTTAATTCGTAAATGCAACAGTAAAGAAAAGTCATAAATAATAATGCAAGTATAGATCGTCGTCGATCACCTAAAAATTCTTGGTGATGATGATAATGATGAATCTAGATAGACGACCCTAACTGGCCACATGAGGTACTCTTATATATATAAAAGATTTTAATTGTTTCGTAGATGACAAGCGAGCTACCGAATCTTGAGAACGAAACATAAGCTGATGCTACTGTCCTTTTAAGTACTACTCTCATTATGTAATGTAATTTTGTAAATGTATGTTTTTGCCCTTTTTTCATTTAAATGTGTAGACTATGCATATGCCTGTATGTTTGTGTGGGATATGCAAATATGTATGAAATGTCAAAATGTGTGTAAGTTTTATGTATTATGTAGGCGTGTGTATTATACACATTAGTTACATGTATCCACAATCTCCATGATTCCCAATTTTTAAAACAATCAGCTTGATTAAGTGAATCGCATAATAGTGAAAGCTAACAGACATGATGTTCTGTCTTTTATGATTGTTAGTAATAGCATGTTCGACTTGGCACTGTTGTGTAAAAATCACTTAGTTTCCAGTTAATTTGATGGTTAAAAATATCTCACTCTCTCACAATTCCACCCCTTTAGCTGACCCAAACCTCTTAGAAAAATATTCGAATGCCTTGTTAAGGAACACACATTCGATGTATTCAGTATTCACAATCTCTACGGTCCAAATGTTTTAGCAGGAGAGAACATAACTAACTCATCCATCGGGAAATTTCTTACATACACTTATCAGAAAGGCAACGTCTAGGGCCATTTATGTTTTTAATTTCTTGCTTATTTGTATCCGTGAAGGCTCGTGTAAGGTATGGGCCATGCAGCATCTTAAAATAGCAGTCCCTGCTGTTTTTATTCAGGAGACGTTAGCTACATGCCGTTTTCAGTTTCTCAATTTTAGTTTTTTTTTTTTTTAGTTGGGTATCTTCTCTTTCCAACACTTGTGACATGTGACACATGTTAATCAAATTTTCGGTTTTAACTGGTTATAGACTTCAGATACAATGTCGGGATGACAAAATGGTAAAAGAGTTTCGAAAGCAAAAAAAGATCGTATATTAATTCATCACAGGTGATACATACGGAATGTGTGTAAAACGTCAAATGACAAGACTTGTGATTGTTGGGAATCATGTCACATGGCTTTTGTCCTCTGCTCGTGCTTCAAGTTGCAAAGTTGCAGCTTTTTCTTCCTTTTTTTTGCTAATTCTTAATATATTAAGAGTCTCACTTTTGCATCAAAATCATCAAATACGTAAATTCGGGGGCTGAAGTGGAAGATTCAAAGCTTTTATCCATAATTTATTCCAATAAATGGTGAAAAAGGATCTAAAAGCCATTTAGTAAACATAATATTTGTATATTCACTTTTGTGTTCGTTTTTCTATAGATTATTTGATTTTAGTTATTTTTAAATTGCCTGAAAAAAAGTAACATATGCAATATTTTAGCTTCTGAAATACAAACACATATACTTTTATAACTCCACTAACTTCACTATATTTTATTCTACAAATGTATTTTAATGAATTTTGGTTTTCTTTAACGTTTCATATTTTTAAGAAAGTAACAGAACAATTGGTTAATACTTTTTTTTCTTTCTCAAAGCTAAATTTCCAAATACAACTTTAACCTCAACGACTCAAATTCAATAATCAATATGAAAATCACTTTTTTCTACTTCTGCATATAAAATAAAACGCTTTTCCTGGAGGGATGACATCTGAGTGTGACCGTTGATTTAGCATCACCGACAATCATCTAAGCCAATTCCGACAATCACTAGTAGAAGCTGGTGAGATCTCAACACCAATAGACTCGGTGCAACACGAAGAGTAGTTCGACTGCTGCTCCGACAATCCACCAAAGCCTGAACCAGCCACACTCTTAAAGCTTGGACTCCTCAAACTATTATTGTCATCATACTCCGGTTGCGGCGGGACTGGAAACGAGAGCCGTTTCTTGACTAAACCCACACGGTCCCTCTCGGGAGTCGAAGGTCGTTGCCTCGGCGCGCTCTGGGACCGAATCCTCGCCTTAGCCGACTCTGTATTCGCCATATAATTGGGCAACAGTGCTGCATTGTTGACCATTGTGGTACTAATGCTACAACCACTTCTAGCAGTGAAACTATAGTTAGATCTCAAGCTAGGTGTGTTTGATGTATAAGTATAAGCTGCTTGGTCATGGTCATCCCTAGGGTCTCTCTGGCACCGCGGACTAGCTGACCGGATATGGATCGGTCTAGACTTTGCTGGAGATGGAGTGGCTGAGAAGTTACTGCGGGGTTGGTAATGGTGGCTTGTTCTTGATGGGGAACTAGGTCTTTGGCTACGGCTCGGGCTTCCGGTTCTTGTTCTTGAGTACGGTTGAGAAGTGTCGATTTCCACGGTTTTAACCGAAACCCTATGGTCAACCGAAGCTCTACTAATAGGTCGTTTATCCCACGGTCTAGTGGCCATCCACCTGTCAAGCCATTTCGGTCTTTCCTCCTCGATTTCTGCCTCTTGGTCTCCTCCCGCTGATTGGTTACCAATCGTTCTCCACTTCTTTTCATCATAACGAAACGGTATTATCTGGAAGCTCGATACATATATGCTAGTAACACTTTTTTTTTTCTTTTTAGTTATTTTACCTGTTGGGAGAAAGCTTGAGACAAATTAGTCTTCTCGTGTCTCAATGCTGTGTCTCGTCTCCGTTGCAGCATAGCTTTCACTTCCTCTATCGTGCGTGGTCGGTCATCCCAATCTTCCGCAACGCTGCTTCCTTCTCTTGACTAACAAAAATGTAGACAACAGATGTAAAGCCGACAAAAAAAGATCTAAATAGGCAGGTAGTTAAACCGCTTAACCATATAGACCAAAACATGTCAAAGTAAAACCTTAATTGATTATGCTGAAGCTAAGGCAAGATCAAAGTAGAAGGGTCGGTCTACTAACCATGGATTGTCGGTCTGAAATGTCTTGAAGATAACGAGATTCAAACCCAGTGTGAGTGTCACTGAATGCAGATTTGCGGCTACCATCATGAGACAAGCGTTTACGTTGGTCAAGCACCCTAGACTGGACTCGAACAAGAGCTTGCATACACCTTAAAGTCATTTTGGCTTGCTTTCTTACATTGTGACCCCTTACTAATGCTTGTAGCTTCACTAATCCTTTTAACGCTCTTAATGCTCTTCTTGCCTTTATATAATTCATTTACACAAAAATGGTCAGTATATACATTAATAAATCCCAATCTTTTACTTTTAATTCTTGTATAAACTCAGTTTTATATAACACGTCTTTGTCACTATAAAGTTGCCCAGTAGTAAGTAGGTAAAAAAAAATAAAAATAATGTAGAAGCAGTGCTATTAATTGTAATTAATTGCTTACCAGATACCCTCTGAAAGAAGTTTGGATAACTACAGCCGCGTAATTCTCTCTTGCGTAATAGATCCGCCTCGTGAGTTTTACCGGAGATGCTGATGTCGCGACGGAGACAACGGTGGACGGGGACTTTCCGGCGTTTGATGGTGTCGTCGTTGCGTTACTCGTTGCTGTCTCCTGAAAGGTTCTTGAGTTTGCGTTATCTGATTCTTGCAGTGGCGGAGGAGAGACACCGGCCGGCTTCACTGGAGAATATTGAGTCGCCGGTTTTCTGAATAACCACCGTCTCTTCTCTCTCTTCTTTAGACAACAATAAAAAAACAGAGCAAAACAAAAAATGAGAAGAAGAGCAATCTTCTTTAAAAATGGATAACATAAAGATCTAGAAACAGCAAACCTTTTCTTCGTCTTCTTCGATTTCATTACCGTGGGGATTATTTTGTTCCTTCTTAGTCGGAGATCGGAAAGCTCGCTTCACGGCAGAAAGCCAAGAGGAGCCGTTCTTTTTTCCCATGTTGTGTTTTTTGTCGGAAGATCACTCTTTAGCACGTTATTACCACCATTGTCTATCGTGTTTCGGTGTTCCTTGTCTTGTTTCTCGGTAAAAGAGGGATGAGATTTGGCTTTAGATTTTTCGCAGAAATGAGGAGAGAGAGAGAACAAGTACAGATAGATAATCTTTTGGTTGCTTTGCTTGCGTTAAAAATTTGCTCTGACCACCTCTTTAACTGCAACCACGACACTGATGACTGTGTGTGTTTTTTTTGTTTCTTTCATTATTTTATCTTCTCGCAAAATTACTAGTATTATATTAGCATTATTCGTTAATGGGTCCATGTAGATGTACCGTGCGACTAGATATATAGGGGCTAGGGAGAGAGCTGGCACGTTGATTTAGGTCGATTAACTAAAACTACTTCAAATGACTTTCATTTTCTATCATTCAACTCAATCCTAATTATAGATACCAAAAAAAAAGAGTAGCGCTCAGAATAGGGAATTTTATGTAACTCGTGATTTTTTGGGGAAAGTATTACGTTTGGGAAAGACTTACGTAACTCGTGAGTTGTGGATCGAGATCAAAAAAGGCATGAAGTTTGATGATATATGAAATTGTGAAAAATACAAGGTTATAATAATATCATATCATCATTTGTTGTTTATTCAAGATTTAGTTATCATCTGAAGAATTATATTACTGCTTGAAACTGATAGCCATCAAGTATTGCTTGACTAAGCTCGTGTTGTCACGTGCGTGGAGCCATAGATCGAGACATCAGGTGCATGATGGACCACCGTGGTCATTCCCTAGAACCCAACCAACAAGTTTTGTTTTTTACTCAAAACAACATCTGGTCAAAGTCAAGTCTCTTTCTCTTTGGGCTCTTATCTATATTCAAACGGGCCTATAGAGTAAAGCGCATAAAAGGCCCAATATATTATTAAATCCCAATAACCAACCCTGAACTATCTACAATATTTTAAATGGGCTTAGCTAATATACAACCGGCCCATATATGCCTCTGGGTTACAACTTGCAAGCTTTATAAATCGCTGCGTCTCCCAAATTTGTGTCAATCCCTAGCGAATTTTCACTCGAACAGCTCTGCGAAGCATTTTCGATATAGTTTAAGGTACTCACTCTCTGTTTCTCCATTTCTATCTTAATAATCCTGGAAAATCTCACTGTTACATCGTATATACAGATATTTGGTATATAATTTTTTTTTTGTTAATTTGAAATAGTCTTCCATTGATTTTTCAAATGTTTTATAGGAGTTTTTTTTCTTTTGCGATTTTGGTTTTAAGTTTGATATATTTTTATACGCTGTACTTTGTTGTTTCACAGCCCTATGAGTTAGTTGGAATTTTGGAGTTAACGGATTTATACAAGTCGGTGATCAATCGGCTGTTATGGTTCTTACAATGGTTTCAGATAAAAATGTCGACTGTCGGAGAGCTTGCTTGCAGCTACGCTGTTATGATCCTCGAGGACGAGGGTATTGCTATCACGGTTGGTTTTTATTCATTTTTCTGTACTAGGAGTCGTATCTGTTTACTTGACAATTGAATTGCTCAGTTTCATTGTTTGATCCTTATTATGATGTTGATAATCCGAAAACTATTAGGAGATTTGGATTTGGAGACTTTGAAATATCCTTGAGCTAACGTTGCTAGTCGGGTTTGGAATTAATGGTCTTTGCTTTTATTGACTGTGTCTGTGTGTATCCTTGACTTGATGTTGTTAGGCTGACAAGATCGCTACTTTGGTCAAATCTGCTGGTGTCAGTATTGAGTCATACTGGCCAATGCTATTCGCCAAGATGGCCGAGAAACGTAACGTCACTGACCTCATCATGAACGTTGGTGCTGGTGGTGGAGGTGGTGCTCCAGTTGCAGCTGCTGCTCCAGCTGCCGGTGGTGGTGGTGGTGCTGCGGCTGCTGCACCTGGCACTGAGGAGAAGAAGAAGGTAAGAGACATAACAACAAATAAATACTCTTCTTAGTTTTATATTTTTGTACTTGATCTTCTTGTAGAACTAAGTATATTTTTATTGTGTTGTAGGAAGAGCCAGCAGAAGAGAGTGATGGAGATTTGGGTTTCGGCCTTTTCGACTAAAGCCCAATTGCTTGTTTTTTACTTGTTCCTAGTTGGGTTTTGAGACCATAATTTGTCTGGCTAAAGAACTTGTTATTGTTTTTTTTTTTTTTTTTGAAATCACCTGATGTATAACTCAAGTCTACGGAGCAAAACCATCGGCTGCGGCTTTTGTTAGAATGGATTTTGACATTTGTCTTTATATATTCTTCATTGACTTGAAGAATCAAGAGAGATTTATAAACCTCGAACAGCAGAAGAAGATATTTGTCGACAGAGAAATTAGTAAACGAGAAATACATAAATGTTTCTGCTTATCTGATTACTTGCTGTTGTTAGGCCAAATCTATTCAGTAGTGAAAAAAAATCGTTGTGACTTGCATATGGGAAGCTGGGTTTCGTTTCTTTCGTTGAGCCCGGCCCATGAAGTGCGTTAAATCCGAAGAAGGAAAGTGGATCAAACGCGCTCTATTTGGCTAGGCGTGTGGATTGAGCAACATTTTCGTCGTTTGTTTCGTTCTTCTGCAGCTGTATATCTATTTGCCGACTGGATTTTGAAGATTGGATCTTGAAATTATTAAATAAAATAAAAGGTTTTTGCAAACATTGGTGTTAACGAAAAAATAGTGTTGGGTGGGTCCAAAATCTAAAACACATTTTTGAAGAAGTTGAGCCTCCGCCTCTTATTACACTTCCAACTCATCATCCTTGTCCTCGTTCTCTCCGCCTTGTCTCGTTCATTTTCTCATTCGTTTCAATCTCATTGAAACAAGTCTCGTTTTGATAATTACCGAAATGGCCACGCCTTTCTCTGCCACCGTCCCTCTCCATGGATCTCAAGAGAACCGCCTCTTGCTTCCGATCCGATTGGCTCCTCCTCCTTCTTCTTCGTTCCTCGGATCCACCCGTTCTCTCACCATTCATTCTTCTCGCAGACTCAATCACGCTAACGCGGCTCGTCGATCTCCCATAGTCGGAATCCAGGAAGTTGTCAAGGAGAAGAAAGCCACGAATAGCCTGGTATTTGCTCTCTCATTCTCCAACAGACTCTAAACTTTCTTTCAATTTTTTTTTTATTAGCCTATTCGTGTTCTGTGCACTGACATGATCCTAAGGTAACTATAATGAATCATCGAAATCTTTGATAGAGTTGCTTTTTGAAGGTCGAGATTGTAATAATATTTCTATATTGAATGAATTAGTTGATAACCAAAGAGGAAGGATTGGTCTTGTATGAAGACATGATTCTAGGTAGATCTTTCGAGGACATGTGTGCTCAAATGTATTACAGAGGAAAGATGTTTGGTTTTGTTCACTTGTACAACGGTCAAGAAGCTGTTTCGACTGGTTTTATCAAGCTCCTTACCAATACGGATTCTGTTGTCAGCACTTACCGTGATCATGTCCACGCGCTCAGCAAAGGTGTCTCTGCTCGTGCTGTCATGAGTGAGCTCTTTGGGAAAGTCACGGGTTGCTGCAGAGGTCAAGGTGGATCCATGCACATGTTCTCCAAAGAACACAACATGCTTGGTGGGTTTGCTTTTATAGGCGAAGGCATCCCTGTGGCCACTGGTGCTGCCTTCACTTCCAAGTACAAAAGGGAAGTCTTGAAACAGAATTGCGAAGACGTCACTGTGGCGTTTTTCGGAGATGGGACTTGTAACAATGGACAGTTCTACGAGTGTCTCAACATGGCTGCGCTCTATAAATTGCCTATTATCTTCGTTGTTGAGAATAACTTGTGGGCCATTGGAATGTCTCACTTGAGATCGACTTCTGACCCCGAGATATGGAAGAAAGGTCCTGCATTTGGGATGCCTGGTGTTCATGTTGACGGTATGGATGTGTTGAAGGTGAGAGAAGTGGCTAAAGAGGCAGTCACTAGAGCTAGAAGAGGAGAAGGTCCAACCTTGGTGGAATGTGAGACTTACAGATTCAGAGGACACTCCTTGGCTGATCCCGATGAGCTCCGTGATGCTGGTAAACCTCTCCTTCCTTTTAGTTTTTCTTTATTTTGTTTTTGTCAGCGCTTCAAATCATGATTGCTGCTACTTGAAGCTTGTAGCGTTTGTCTTAGGATTGGAACTGACCTTAGATCATGAAGCTTTCTTGATTGGTTAGTTATTTTATCTTATTCTGGCAGCTGAAAAAGCCAAATACGCGGCTAGAGATCCGATCACAGCACTGAAGAAGTATTTGATAGAGAACAAGCTTGCGAATGAAGCGGACCTTAAGTCGATAGAAAAGAAGATAGACGAGTTGGTAGAGGAAGCGGTTGAGTTTGCAGACGCGAGTCCACAACCCGGTCGCAGTCAGTTACTAGAGAATGTGTTTGCTGATCCGAAAGGGTTTGGAATAGGACCTGATGGACGTTACAGATGTGAGGATCCCAAGTTTACTGAAGGCACAGCTCAAGTCTGAAAAGAGGGAGTTAAATTTATATAAAAGCTTTGTTCTGTCTTCGGCTTCTGTTTGATGTTTTTTTTTACATATTATTAAGTTAAAATGCTACAGAGAAAACAGTCTGAATCGTTTGAACTTTTTCTTTTTGTTGGATATTGCTAAATTACAAAACATGTTCTTTAAAGTTTCACGGCAAAATTGTTCTCAATGATTATGACTTGAGATTTGGTTTCAGTTCGATCGGTGCAGCCCCCTATGCTGCTATAATGTGAAATTTCCTTTTAGATAAATGTGTAACGATTCTAAAAGATTTCATTTTACCAAACCTTTGAACTATATCGACTAATCACCCTTTCCTACAAAAAGAACACAATTGTCGATTTTGAACGCATCTAATGATTCCTTCCATACTATTACTGTAATTGCTTATTTCAAATGATCGTTTGACTACGTATAATCTCTTAGTGTAACTTATTGATAAAGATGGATCCGAATTACCGTTTTTGGAGAGACTTAGGAACCACACTGGTTTCACGTTAAAACACTCTAATTTCTTAACGTTTTACTTCCACATTGAGTCAATGACGAGTCGAAATGTCTAAGCCTGAGAATGAGATAGGGAGTCAGCTTCCTGATTTTGAGAAAGAGGATTCTTTTAGTTCCCATTAAAATTCCAACATTCTAAAACGTTCAAAAAAAAAAAAAAAAAAAAAAAGAGGGGAATACTGAATATTCTGGGTATTAGTGAAGTGCCCAAAACGGCTAAACGAAAGAGAGGGTCTCATCTCATGTAGCGGGTGAAATGACCCGACCCGATTTGTTATCTTAATTTTCTAATTTCTTATTTATTTATTTTAGTTTTCTTCTCAAATGATTTTACTTTCTGGTTCGATAATGGCGGCCTCATGCTTCGCAATTCCCTTATCTTCTTCATCTTCTTCTTCTCGATCATCTTCCAATGCCATTCCCAAATACAAAACCCATATCTCTTCTACTTCTTCTTGCTCTTACCTATCATCCCTGAAACCTTCTTCCACCTCTTTCCATATATCTTCTCTTTCTCGTCCATTTCTAACTCAACCACTCCAAATCAAGGTCTCTTCTTCAGAATTATCGCTTCTTGATGAAGAGAAAGAAGGAGAAGAAGAATTTAAAGTAGAGGGAGATGGAGATACAGGAGAAGAAACTGAAGCAGAACCAGTTGTGATGAAGAAACCGAGACCTTGCGAGCTATACGTTTGTAATATCCCAAAAAGCTATGACATTTCTCAGCTTCTCGAGATGTTTCAGCCTTTTGGAACTGTAATCTCCGTCGAGGTATTTCTGTAAAACAATCTTCTTCATTCTTATCCACATTTTGATTGATCCTGGCTACCTACAATGTCATAAAAGAAAAATTCAAACTTTCGCTCTTTGACCTGATGATCCAAGCGAAAGTCTCCACAATGTGATCTGAGATACCTTAGCCTTGAGAATCACTTGAGTTCCAATCAAGAAGAAGATAACTTCTTATCCTCAAAAGTTTCTCTTTGGGAGTATATCGCTGATTGATAGGTGCATGTGTATTAATCTTTCAGGTATCTCGAAATCCGCAGACTGGAGAGAGCCGTGGAAGTGGATATGTCACGATGGGTTCTATAAACTCTGCCAAAATCGCCATAGCTTCTCTTGATGGAAAAGTAAGATCCCCCAAAAAAAAAAAACTTTGATTCTATCTTGGTCTGAGCTTTAAAGTTTGACTGCTTTGGTTTTGTTGCTATGAAGGAAGTAGGTGGTCGGGAAATGCGGGTTAGGTATTCTGTTGACATGAATCCAGGAACCAGAAGAAACCCAGAAACCTTGAACTCAACTCCCAAGAAGATTCTAATGTACGAAAGCCAGTACAAGGTTTATGTCGGAAACCTCCCGTGGTTCACGCAGCCTGATGGTTTGAGAGAACACTTTAGCAAGTTTGGGACAATCGTAAGCGCGAGAGTGTTACACGACCGTAAGACTGGGAAAAACCGAGTCTTTGCCTTTCTTTCATTTACAAACCTTGAAGAACGTGATGCGGCTCTCTCACTGAATGGAACAGTTAAGATCTGTTATACATACAACATCTAGGTTCTGCTTGCTTACTCCTTTCACTTAACACAAGCTCTCTTTGCAGGAATATGAAGGTCGCAGAATCATAGTCAGAGAAGGCATCGAGAAGACCGAGTCGTAAACCAACAGTTCCGCTTTTGCTGCAAAACATTATTATCAGATTTCTTCAAAAAGTAACCTTTTTATATAATTCGCTCTGTTTTGAAGCTCTTATTACTCTTCAGTGTAGCTTTCCAACCCGATCCTGGCATCAATGAATTTGTTCATTACTTGCTTCCTCGAATTGGCATATACTGCAAAACTCTTTTCTTATGATCCTGTAAGTCTCAGCACCCGGAGCCAAATCTCTCTCGAACTTTTTACCAAACACTCAAGTTCCCAATGAAACACACTTGGCGAGGGAAGGCTATCACGAAGACTGGCGCATATTTTTGTTAAGGTTTTATATCTGGGCTCCTGAGTCCTCGAATTACGCCTGTGACAAAGAACCAGAAATTAGAAGAAAGGCCATAAGTGATAAATGGGCCTAGGTTTGTTTAGGCCCAGAAAAGGAACTGTTAACGGAAGAATTTAACTATAACTTCTTTTTGTGCTTACAATTATAAACATCGCAACTTTTGATGAGTTAGAGAAACAAAAAAAATGTCGGACTAACTATAACTTCTCCATTTTTTTTTGGAGAATTCTTGTATAAATAACAGATTTGGGTAATGTCCATAATTTAGAAATTGTAAATAACTAAGTTGATTATCTCTTGCCTCTACTATACATGGTCACGATTTGAGTCTGCTATGCGTTAATATCCGACTGGTAAAAAGTTTTGTTGGTTGAGTCTTCATTGCGATTTGTTGAGTACGTCTTATCATATTCGAAGCTAATTGACTTGATGATGCGATTCGATGGTAGAAGTAGTAGCATCTTGACCCCTCAAAAGAATGTTGGTATTTGATGTTATTACCCTCAAGGCCTCAATGCCACTAATTCTTTATCAAGTTGAAGGTAATCAAGGCAAATCATAAAACTTCCAGTGGTTTTAGAGAAGTAGCAATGTATTTTGGCCTTTTAAACTATGTAGGTTAAGCCGATTAGAGACTAATAACTGGTTTAGAATTTTGACTGGATTTTTTTTTTGTTTGTAATTACTTTTAAGAAGATCATTTTAGAATAAAATTCTAACTCCTTTTGTAGTGTCTTATAATAGTTTTTTTTTTTTTCTAAGTTTTGAAAGATTATCTCAATTACTAAAAGACAATTAAGCTTTTCATATCTGACAATTTTATATTCTTGATTCCATGTATTATGTTTTGACTGAACTGTGTTATTTGTAGCTATGACTTTCTATTAAAAAAGGTAGATGCAAGCTATTCTCATTTAATATATACTTCTACTAAGCAATATGTAGAGGCTAATAAAATTATAATATTATATTTGTGAATTGTTAGATATTTAATTGTTTTACTTTCTTTAAAGTAATCTAAATTTTACTAAAAAACAATTTCATAAATCTAAAATTTTAATTACTAAGATTAATTATTTAAATTGTTATAAAAATAATTATTTTATTAAATAATATTGAAATATCATTTTATTTTTGTTAAATGATTTTTTTGTTGTTAAATTTTCTATCATTATTCATTTTTATGAATTTGATTTAAGGTTGATATATTTATTAAAATTACGAAAATATATATATATATATGAATATATATTAAATGGATTTTTCAAGTAGTTTTTAATGTAAAGTTATTTTGGATTGCTTAGATGGAAAAGCGAATTTTCTGATTATATACATGATTAAGATTATGTTGATTTATTTTAAATTCATGTGAATCTAAAACATTTTGTATATCCAAGATGTGAGATAGCTGATATGGTTAAAAAATTTACCCTTTATTAAAAGAAAATTAAACATATATAATATAATATTAGGTTATGCTGTTGCCTATATATATCATGTATCAATGTTTTAACCATTTTTTCATATAAGTTATAATTTATGTGTTCAGATGAGTGTTATTAATATTAGGAAGTATGAGGATCAGTTATTATAGTTTAATATCAGAGGATAATTCAATAATTTTTTTTTAATCTATTTATGTTTTGCAGATGTTACAAAATAAAAGAAAGGGAACAGAAGAAAGAGGATAAGATATTTCTCTTTGATTAATTTGTGGGGAGGGACATTTGTTTTGGTAATAGTTGTTAGACCATCTCCAATGTCACTGTATTTTTCTACTAAATTTATTTTGCAGTAAATGTTTTTTTTTTCAATCTCATTCTATTTTCAACTATAAAATAAACTAAAAGTAGGATTTCTTTAAATGTAAAATATAAATTGAGATTATTTCATTCTTTGTTCATTACTCTATTTTAAAAATAAAAATAGAAAAGATTAAAACAACACTTAACTATATTTTAGAGTTATTCTATTTTTAAAAAACAATTTATATCAGATGTGCCTTAAATTATTACGATTATTGTTATTTCGAAAATAATTGATAAAAAATGGAATCTTCAGGCGAAACATTTATAATAATATATTACATTTTCTTCACGATGATAGTGGCCATAAAATTGCCAACTATGCTGATAGGACAGAAGTTATAAATTATAACTTAGTGAGGTACATGTCGACCCACTAAATTCCAAACTTTTGAAAAAAAAACAAAGATTCTTGTCTTGTTACTTTCAATTGCTTTTCTGCTCCCTTCATGAATTATGTACTTTTCCTTGAAAGAACAAGTATTTTACTAGGAGTCGTTTCATTTGCAGAATTTTGTTTTAATCTATGTGAATGTGTTTTTAATGTTAATAGATAGCACTAGGTGATAAAAAGAGGATAAGGAAGTACTTAACATCTAAAACGTTTAATAAAATTTAGGCGATTGTAAATGGTTTATGTATAAAACAAAAAGGTATATTATAAATAATACATGATGTAAAAAACTTTAAACTTTTAAACCTATGAAATGCTGTACATATACAGTTTCTATAGTTTTATTTTTAGAAATTTCATTCTCGGATAAGTTTATTGTCTAAAAAAATAAAAACACTTATAAATATGTCTGGCACTTGGACAACATTCGGAAAGCTATCTAATTTTTTGTTTGTTTATCAATAACATGTAAATGTAATATGTAATTCTGACACTAATACAATGACATCACTAAGAAAAATTAATAGACTATATACATTAGTCTAATCCAGTTATTTTAGGAAAATGATGGCAAACCAACTTTGGTGAAAAAAACAAACTTTATACTATAAGAAGCATGAGGTGAGAAGAAGTAAGCAAAAAAAAAAAAAAAACCTTTGCCAAAAAAGAAGAAGATAAGAAGTAAAGGTCTCAATACAATTTTATAAATTCTTGCTGAGGGTTCCACCTCATGCATTCGAACTAGGATAGCAATATGAACTCCTTTTCGATCTTAAAAAAGTTTTGTCATACTCAGTCTTAAAAAAGATTGTCGATCAATCTTATCAATGAAAATAGTCATGTTTCTTCTTTTAGTTTTTATTTTACCTCTCCCCCCACGTGTTAATCACATAAGAAGAACATATTGTAAAAAATATTCAGTAATATAATCTGTCATTTGTAAAAGTTACATGCTAAATCCATGCAATATTTTTAAAATAAGCATGGTAAATTATGTAATTTATTTATATTATAAACTAAATGTTTACAGAGTGTATATATTATAAAATTAAATTTTTTTATTTAAATGATTCAGGTAAAAACATCATGAGAGTTTATTGGAGGATATGTTCTTTTTTGCGGTTCAATGATTGGATTTTGCTCCATAAAGTATGTATTGTATTAGCCCAAAAAAAAGAAGTATGTATTGTAAGAAAAAAATATACGCATCAATTATATATATATATATGACTTGCCCTGATAGAATTCACAACCTTTTTATCCTTAAATAACGTTTATTTATTTCCATTATTATGCAAAAGCTGAATAGTATTGCGATCATATATGACCAGAGTTTCTCATTTTTCCCTGCAAGAGGATTCTTCCTGTATTTTTTTTTTTTATCATTTTTCCATGACATTAAAATTAACTTTTCAATAGATCAAACAATAATATGAAAACGACGCATTAAGTTCAATGGAATAGTGCTTCTTCAGTTTTTTGGAGTTTTCAAGAAAGTAGTGTATTTCTCAATAACTTTAGAATAGTACGAAATAAATAATAATAATAAATATTTTTCCGGGAATTCCATTAGTGATTTCGAGCCTTGGGTAGGCCATTGAGGTTGGTGATGAAACTTTTTTAAAATGTTTCGAATTTCTTTACCGAAATTTAGAATAATTATAGTATTATTAATTTTGTTCTGAAAATCGCTACTATAAGTTTAAACTGAATTCAAAAACTCTAGAAAATAAAATAAAAAAATTAATTAGTTTAAGTGGCTGCGACTGAGTTTACTTTTGATCCAAGTTAGTTTGCTTGTGCTCAAGTGTCTTTTTTTTTGAGCATAAGCGTCATTAGGTTATACTGAGTATAAACTTGTGTAGCTACAATTTTGCATCGTTCTCAATAATTGTGGTCAATTTTGCATGAATTATTTAACTTTTGTTTTCACTACACTCAGCTCCCACATTCTCTGAACTCGTTTGTCAAAAATCATTCCGATTTAATTATCTCTTCCCTTTTCCACGATCCGCCTCTTCCGATTTACTTCTTCGTGTGCATGTAAACCATTCCGATTATTTCTCGTGATATCTTCAGGCCACCGACGGTTGATTACGTACTCTCTTAACCTCTGGATCAGAAAAGAAAAGCATACATAATTTTGGACACCTCTTTCTATAGCCAGAGGCCATCCACAAGCTTTCGATTAAGCTTCTCTAATTCCGGTTTCATATTTGGTTTTTCTCCTTGGCCTTGGCCTATTGACTAAATAGGTAACCTCAAGAAGGCTGAAATATAAGGACAATATATAATTAAGAGGGAAAAAACTACAATTGATTTAGAAATCGAAAGCTGATATATGTGATTACAGAAACAATAAAGTAACTAGAAACTTGAACAACGTCATATCTAAATAAACAGAAGGAAAAATTATTAATTTACACTCATGAAAATATGATTGAGAATGATAAAAAAATAAAAAAATATTACTGATATTAAATTTGTTTGCGGAATTTCCGATACAAGGAAAAAAAGAAGAGAACTATATATGTTTACGGTACTTTATAGAATGTGCGGCAGATGACACGGACAAATTGTGATAAGAGCCAATCTATTCGTGTCTCATGTAACCTGTGATAAATCCAATTTATCCGTGTCTCATATAACGTATAACATTGAAAAAATAAAAGCAATCACAATTTACACCGCACCAGTTAAGCACTTAAGCTAATTGAGTGCGTGGGAACATTATATACGGTTTCTCAAATCAAAATATCGTCTGCTTAGTAGTTAAAGTACCTACAAATCTACAATAGAAATTCCCTAAGAATCATGCAGAACAATATGATTTGATGATAAGTTGAAATAGTATAGCTAGAATAAAACGTTGAAAGGCCAGAGGACTTACGAATAACGTATATTATATAATGGGAAAAATTAAAGTTTGTCGTCTAAAGTGAAAAGATTTTATTATTATGTATTTGATAAACTATTAAGGGGTATAGAATTATTTTTTATCTTGGGCTAATTAACGTCAAAACAAGCTCAATGTGGAAATATCACAACTTTGCTTATAAATATGCGAAGGCTTGCGGTGAACTCAGAGCACATCGGGTCTTATCACTCTCTAGCACACATATTTACATATATAAATATATATTTATATAAATACATAGAGAGAGAGAGAAAGAGAGATGAGTGTCGTTGAAGGAGAGAGATCAATAGTAGAAAAATGGTCACCGGTTATGTCAATTGTGGTAGCAAACGTAGCGATGGGTTCAGTAAATGCACTTGTGAAGAAAGCTCTTGATGGTGGTGTGAACCATATGGTCATTGGTGCTTATCGTCTGGCTATTTCTGCTTTCATTTTGGCTCCTCTCGCCTACTTCTTGGAACGGTTCGATATTTTGATGAAACAGCAAGTACTTATATGTGATTTCATTTTCTTTCTTCTAAATATTATGTTTTATTGTTATAATAGGAAAACAAGACCGAAGATAACGTTTAGGCTAATGATCGATCATTTCATCAGCGGTTTGCTTGGGTTTGCCCTCCGAATTTCTTTTTTTTTAATATGTTCTTTCTCATGTGATTAATACTCCGTTAGATTATCCTATTAATTTATTTTTGGATATACCTATCAATTCTTATAGATTTATAGTTAAGCTCTAACTTGTTTTTTATATAAATTTTTTTAAAAAAATCTGCAGGGCAAGTTTGCTACAATTTTTCTTTATGCTTGGTCTGCTCTACACATCAGCAACTGTTTCGGGTGCTTTTATAAGCATGTTGCCTGCCATTACCTTCGCTTTGTACATTATTTTAAGGTACTGATGAACCGTCATCCATTAGAATTAGGTTTAAGTATTCATAAAATATTAATCAATAATAATAATATAATATTGTGACTGATTAATGATCATGAAAACAACAAGAAAACACGCATGAAATTGAAGGATATTAAACACCTAAGAATATCTTAATGCATGGAGATACATCAAATACAGAAAAGTATTTTTGTTTTCTTGTTTCATTAATTTCAGGATGGAGAATGTAAAAGATCTAAAGTGCAAAACAGGAATGTTAAAAGTGATGGGAACTTTGATATGCGTAAGTGGAGCATTGTTGTTAACATTTTACAAAGGTCCTAAGATATCAAACTTTCACTCTCACCCAGATGCTCTTCACCACAACAACATCAACTATCACAACAAGACAAATAATTGGCTTCTTGGATGTCTCTATGCAACCATCGGAACCACGTTTCTGTCTCTATGGATGCTTTTCCAAGGGACTTTAAACATTAAGTACCCTTGCAAATACACGAGCACTTGTCTCATGTCAGTTTTCGGCTCATTCCAATGTGCTCTCTTGAGTCTTTACAAGAGGAGAGATATCAAAGATTGGGTCATGGATGATAGATTCGTCATTTTCGTCATTATATACGCTGTAAGTCATTAATAGTTTAATACATTCCATGTTTTGAAATGGGATCTAAAATTAATTTCTAAAAACTATGGCTTTAGTCTGCAAAATCTATAAAGTTATGGAACATTTTTCAATAAGATTTCTTTTTTGACAATAATATCTACAATAGATTAGTCATTAACCCCCGGAAATTTATAAATGACGTATATATATTAATGCATGCAATCCTATTAATGCAATCCTAACTAAGCTGGAGCACGTAATCCCCGGAATTTTTCTGTCTAGGAAAAAAAAAAAAAAAAAAATATATATATATATATATAGATAGGGTTCTGATTATTCAAAATGTATAAATAAAGGGAATAGTGGGGCAAGCGATGTCGACAGTAGCAACATCATGGTCGATAAAGAAAGTAGGAGCCGTTTTCGCATCAACATTTAGTCCCATTATCCTTATCTCAGCTACTCTATTCGATTTCCTCATCTTACACACTCCTTTGTACCTCGGCAGGTAATTTCATATTTATATATATGAATTTAGGTCCATGCTCATATACAACACTACTTATACATAACATTTTTCCTTTTTAACTTTGATTACAGTATAATTGGATCCGTGGTGGCAGTAACGGGTCTCTACGTGTTCTTGTGGGGTAAGAACAAAGAAATGAAAGCAGCAACGACAATGTGTCCTCCCATCCAAAACGAAGATAAAAATAATACTATTGCTGATAACAACAATAATAACGGCTCTAGGTTATCCGTTTAATGTTGTTTGATAAATTAAGAGATTTTTGCGAGACAATAAAGTACCCCCCCCCCCCTTTAATATAGTTAAATTATTCTCATTACTACGTACATTTGTAATGTGACAGATTAATTTAACAATAATTGTATTATATATATATATATATTATACTAGATAATACCATTTGCTTTGGACATGATGAAATATCTATTGATTATTATACAATAAATCATGAAAAATTTAACATGTCCAAAGAAAAATGTAGTTTTCCTCGAGTCTTTACTAGGAATATTACTACTGGTTCAATGATCAAACTGTAAAGATGTTTAATCTTCTCCGTTAACAATGCTTTTATGTTTTGAAAATTTATATATATGTTTTATTTATAAAAGGTATCAAAAATATGATAAAGTTTTAGATAAAATAGTATATTTTAACACTTAACTAATATTATATTAAATTTTCTTTACAAAGATTAGTGCTCACTAATTCTCAATTGTGCTTTAGGGTATATAAGTTAGAACTTGAAACTTAGTGAAGTACATGTCGACCCACTATATTCCTAATATTTGTGTCTTTGTCTTAGTACTTTTATTTTCTTTGAAATAATAATAATTGTCAACTACATCACATACAATCCGTTTACACATAGTTATACATTTAACTTTTCTTTTTTGAACATCGAAATTTCATTAAATTAAGGTCTATGGGTTAAAAGCCCATCAAATTGGGTTGTCCGGAGAGTATGGATATAACGTTTTGCTATCTCATCAGCAATAATATTGTTCAACTGAAGAACAAAAACAAAAACTGTTGAAGTGAAAGTAGATGCAAGAGTAAATTAATGTTTCCCACATTAAAAGTAAAATTGCGTGGTGACATGTACCATAACTATCAATCTAAAAATTATTATCGTGAAATTGAAAAAGTTATATCCATATTCTGCATAACTAACAACAATTACGAGTTTGGAAAAAGTTATTTCGACTATATTCTCTGAAATATTTTTTTGATTGAAAATTTATTGAATATAATTAAGACAGATTACGTAGAAAAAAAGTTAGCATTCATAAAACAAAGTAAAAGCAGTAAAACCAATATTGGTGAAACGAAGATCAGATTATATGCTCATGAATATATTATAGGCGTATACGAATTTGTTACATAATACGATAAAGTTTCGTCCGTTCTTTAAGAAATCGATACATAAATGATCAACTATTTTAGAGTAATACATTAACTAGATATCAAAACATGACTCATTGTAACAGAAAAAGGAGGCATACCATAAATGAAACCACTTTAATGAATTCAACTTTATATTTGGAAGATATTGAAGTTGTTGAACAAAGTGCGCTTTATCTTTGAAAATGGTTTAAATAGTCATTCTCATAGTGGCAATAAAATGAATGATGTAAGACATCAAACCAAAATGAAACACTTAAATATGTAAAAGAGTCACATGAAAGTTAAAAGGTTTATGGAAAAGTGACTATAAGTCCATGATCTTTTTCTTTTTTTTTTGGAGAAATACGATAAGTCCATGATCAACGTCCAGATTTGACATACTTTGTCCTCTCTAAACATTTAATCAGCTTAGTTTGTAGGTCTAATTATAGACTATAGAAGAATAGATGTACAAGGTGCAATTTGAATTTTATTTTTGCATAACATTTGAGAACAAGTCATTTCTACTTTCTACTACTTAGATATTCAAATTAAAATCAGTCCTGTGTTACACTACTTATAAATTCAAACTAAAATAACTTAGAAAATTAGCACTTTTATAAAAATATATTTTGATAAAACAACTCATTTTAGATTAAAAAAACAATATATTAGCTTTCCAAAAAGTATGTCTAAGCAAACAGTTTGCTGCCAATAAAGTTCTTAAAAAAATTAATCTTTTTTTTTCATAATAAGTTTTGTTTGAAATAAAAATTGTATCATATCAGATGATGTTTTTAATGTACAATATAATATTAGTTAGATTTTATCTTTTGACTAATTATGTTATATCTGTTGTTTTAGTTGAATTATAGTTAGGTAAGTAATAAATAATATTTTAATTAGAAAAATTAAAAGTTAATTGATTTTAAATTTGTGTGTCAAAACCTTAAATACCAAATATTGTAAGATAGAGGGAGTATGTGATTGAAAATGATTAAACTGTAAATACTTTTGTAGAAATTTTTTAATTTATCAAATATCTTTTGCTTAACCGAAAAATATTTTTTTATAATCAAAGAAGTTCTGGAGTTTAGATCCATAATTTCTCAAAATTCTGAAATCAATCTTTGAAGATTCTTATTTAAAAGATAATATTTCGTACTAAAAAGAGTTAGGAACACAAAAAGAACTAATAGATATCACATAGAATGATACTTGAAACGAAATGATATAACATACTCTAGTCTTAGATCTGAAAAAAATGTACGTGTTTCGGTCCAACAATATTTTAAAAATTTTCACATAACTAAAACTAGCCAATCACAGTCATATCATAACCTATGTATATTTAATAAATTATAATATTGAAATATATGCCGGTAAGTATTAAGGTACAAAAATGTGCAGTAGATGACACGAACAAAATGTGACGAATCAATTTACATGTGTCTTATATAGCGAATATCATGAAAGTAAAAAGAAATCTTAATTTTATATCACTGCAATTAAGCTATAGCCGTAGCCTGGGGGAATAAGCTTCTCGTCAAATTAACGAATATACAAAATTTTATTAGCTTTATTTAAAATCAAATATGTCGGCTTAGTAACGTATCTACGTAATTTGCTCAGAATCTTACAGAAACTATATGAATATATGATTAATTAATATTGTATTAATCAAAATAATTAAACGTTCAAAATTCGACGCGGCATACGAATATACATGACAAATTAAAGTTTGTTGTCGAAGTTGATGAACACAGCTGCACATGCATGCTTTATTAATTTTTCATTGAAACAAACTAATGGTTTACAGATTTTAGATAGGTAAAGGAGTGTGCACACACAAAAAAAAAAGATAGGTTAAGGAGAATCAAATATTATAACTTTTTCAGGTTAACGTCAAAATAAGTCCAATATGGAAACGACCCATAAACATTTCCTTATATATATGGAAGGTTTGTGGTTGCCAAACTCAAAGCACATTGCGTCTTATCTCTCTTTAACACACACACAAAACTAACACACATATATATATATACAGAGAGAGAGAGAGATGGGTGAAGAGATGCAAGGAGTGAGAGTAATCGAGGAATGGTCTCCGGTTATAGTGATGGTGATATCGAACGTAGCCATGGGTTCAGTGAATGCACTCGTGAAGAAAGCTCTTGATGGTGGTGTGAACCATATGGTCGTTGGTGCTTATCGAATGGCTATTTCCGCTTTCATTTTAGCTCCCTTCGCCTATATTTTGGAAAGGTTCGGTATTTAGAATTAGATGAAACATGTGCTATTTCTGTTTTTTTTTTTTTTACCAATTATCTCATTAAAATTATAAAATGATGATATCAAAAGACAGTTTTCATATTCTTAGGTTAATTATTACATTTATTACGAGAAAAATGTATTTTCATGAGGATTGTGTGAATTCTCTAATTTAACATGCAGTCGTAGAAGCCACTTTCGTTATACACCATTTAATGAATTTTTTTTTTCTCTCTAAAAGTTATGTATTGTTGGTAACAGGAAAACAAGACCGGATCTAACGTTTAGGCTATTGGTTGATCACTTCTTCAGTGGTCTGCTCGGGTTTGTCCTCTCAAATCTAAATTTTCAATTTATATATTTATTTTGTCGTCTATTTGTAATCTATTCTTATATGGTATCATACTACGTTAAATTTTTGTTTTCTATTAAGAATGTTTTCCTTTCGTTGCACCAAAAAAAATGTTTTCCTTTCGTTGCACCAAAAAAAATGTTTTCCTTTCAAGTACGATATAAAAATCCTAAGCTCCAATTTTATTTTTGGGTTTAAAATTTGCAGGGCAAGTCTGATGCAATTTTTCTTTTTGCTTGGTCTGTCGTACACGTCAGCAACTGTTGCGTGTGCTTTGGTAAGCATGTTGCCTGCAATCACCTTCGCTTTGGCCCTTATTTTCAGGTACTATGGAACCATCTAGCTTCTTTATTATTTAGTATTATGTATATAATATTGACGTAAGATATTTAATATACCCCAACTCCATGTTAATATATTTTATTCATATAATTTTCCTTTAATTGATTAATTGTTCTACCAATAATAACAAAGTGCTACCAATTTTTTTATTTTAAGAAAATAAAGTGCTATCAATGTTAATGAGACATCTTTTAAAAACTGATCGTTGTGCACTATATGATTATGATTTCCATTAAATTACCTTAACTACACGTAACTAAATCCAGCTGAACCCTCTTTTTTATAGCTTTTCCTGGTAAAGGTCTTTTTTTAGCTAGACGTCGCATTTTTATAAACTTTGATAAAAGGATGCGGAAATTAATAAAAACACGATTCGTTGAATCAAATGGAATACAATACCCTATCATTTGCGTTTAATGTAAATTACTATCTAAAATGTAGAGATTTTTTTTTCTTGATGTCTACAATCACACGTCTAAGTTCGTTTTTTTTTCTCTTCATGTAGAGATAAACAATTTATTTTGAGATATGACTCATATTCTTAATAATTTTCAATGCATTTATCATATAAACTTACTTAAAACTTTTTTTTTATTTTTCAGGACTGAAAATGTAAAGAATCTAAAGACCAAAGCAGGAATATTGAAGATGCTGGGAACTCTAATATGCATAGGTGGAGCTTTGTTCCTGACGTTCTACAAAGGCCCTCAGATAACAAACCCCCACTCTCACCCAGATTCTCTTCATCACAACGACAACGATCAAGACAAAACCAAGAACTGGCTTCTTGGATGTCTTTACTTAACCATAGGAACCACGCTGCTGTCTTTATGGATGCTGTTTCAAGGGACTTTAAACATCAAGTACCCCTGCAAATACTCGAGCACATGTCTCATGTCTGTTTTCGCGGCGTTCCAATGTGCTCTCTTGAGTCTTTACAAGGAAACAAACGTTAAAGATTGGGTCATTGATGACAAATTCGTGATAACTGTCATCGTATACGCTGTAAGTTGATATAATATTTTCCTAAATTTTAAAACGGATTTATAAATAAATAAATAAAGTATAAGGTAACTTTTCAAAAGCTTTGGATATTTTGGAGTTTGTCTAATATATACACACAAAATCCTTGAGTTCTATAAATATTAATTTAGTTTAACTAACCACCACTAAGTTGGTGCCATTCGATGTTTCTGTAATCGTATTGGGTAGCTGTCACTGTCTTAACATAATACTCTTTGTTTCAATAAAATGTTTGTCAACATGTTTGAAAGAAGGCTAAAACTTATATAAAGTGGACATGACTCGTATCATATACACGTATTAATTACAGGGAGTGGTAGGACAAGCAATGTCGACGGTAGCAACAACATGGGGAATAAAAAAACTAGGAGCTGTTTTTGCATCAACGTTTACACCAGTTACTCTTATCTCAGCTACTTTATTTGATTTCCTCATCTTACATACTCCTTTATACCTCGGCAGGTAATTTCATTTTGTTTTGTAATTTCAAATATTTTAACGTTGGTCCATGGTCATAGTCATAGTACATTAGTTATAATTTTTGAACTTGTGTTATTGCAGCGTAATTGGATCGGTAGTGGCAGTAATGGGTCTCTACGTGTTCTTGTGGGGTAAGAACAATGAAACGAAAACATCAACTACATTACCTCCTCAGATGGATAACGAAGACCAACATATTAATAATAATAATAATAATAGTAACGGATGTAGGTCGCCAGTTTAACTGTAATAGTTTTATTGTTATTGCATATTTCAAACGATTGTTATAATGTTTAAGGAGATAGAATGAGAGAGATAATAAATCAATAACGTAGAGATAAGTTGTGAAATATATATTTTCTTGTTGATTTAATAATATCATTTTGTCCCTTATCTAATTCTCCTCGTTATTAATTTTTTTTTTTTTTTGGGGGGGGGGGGTTGGTTTAAATTTCGTTATTTAAATATTGGGGGTACAGTAACATTCTAAATGACACGGAATACTCTTGACTCTTTCACAAAAGTAGTTAATGTTTCGGCATAAATTCTCCGGTTACTATAGATAATTTTTAAAAAATTAATAAAAGTTCTGCTTTACCATTGCATGAGCCGGTGGAATGCACTAAAAGCAGGCACAGTTTGTTTGAAAACTATAAAAAAAGTATTGCTTTCACCCTTATCATTTTTTTTTAAAGTTGAAGTCGTAAATTAATTTTTGTAAAATTATCGACTAACTTTTTTTGTTTGTTAGCCAAAGTATAAGTTTCTGAATAAATATTTCTAAGATCAAATGGTTTGATTAAAATTTTAAAATATATTAAAGGAAAGAGTGCAATCGAACTAACCTCATGTACCACCAGGGGGCAACTGTTTTCACGCCAGCAAATATTTAGTTATACTAAAAATCCGCAACAGTATATTTCATGCAACTTTAATGGTTTGAGATCATCGAACGCAGCTATTTCACTGCAGTCTGTCAGTGTCACACATAAATTCGTAACGTACTATTTTTTTCTAACGATGTTCTCAGTTAGTTTTGGTCAGACCATTTTATATATATATATTGTCACTTTTTTTTGCCAACTGTTATTACATTCACTATCATTAAAAAAAAAAATTGAGTCCGAGCTGTGTACAATGATGAAATTAAATCGACATAATAACAATTTATCTTATTTTGATCTTATTAGCTTTCACGAGCCGTTTTTTTTTAATATTTGATATCAACTGATAATATACAAAAACAAATATCAATTGGAAACAAAAACGGCCCTTATAGAATGGGCTCCCAAAAAAGTTCATAAATCCAGATAATAATTGCAAAATAAAAACTATACTTTAGGCTCATATAAAACACTCTTACAAGCCCAGATCAACCGGGCCTTGTAGAAATGTCTTAACAAAACCGACACGTATGGGTTTTTAGACCATCCCTGTTGGCACCGTCCACATCACTTTTCCCACTTGCTACCTATAACCGGGAAACCGCCACGTAAGTTTGATGGAGCCCACGCTCACTTTTACCTACGTGACCTTCACAAACAAAGCAGACTTCTGGCTCAAAGAGAAGCAAGTTGGGAGATACGAAAAAGTGCAGTGAACGGCCACTATAATCTCACCACGTGTCGATCTACGATGACTTCTGTTTTTCCCATTTATACCCCTGGTGCAGTTTCAGCCTCAAATAAAAAACACATAAAAAATTTCCCAAAAAATTGAAGGAAATTAGGGGAAAATTGTTGTGGCTGAGATTGCTTCTGGCTTTCTTCTTCCAGTCGTCTTGAGCCTAAAACAGTCTTCCTTCCTTCTTCTTCTTCTCTATCTCTTCTCCAACTCTGTTGAAACAAATAATAAAAATATTTTTCTCCTTCCGACTTGACTCTTTCTGGGAAACTGATAACTTCTCTGGCGAGTTTCCAGTGAGATGATCTAGTTTCTATTTCGGATTGCATACTTCGTTCCTCCATGGCGACTCTCAAAGGTATATGTGATTTACATTATTACATCTTAAAATCACTGTTTTGTTGCTGAGAAGATAATTCAGAAACATTAGCTCTTAAGTTGTTAGCATAATCGATACAAACTTGAAGATTGTCTTCTCTAGTCGTAGATTGTTGATCTGAAAGCAAGTGAAAATTCATTACTGATTTGAGGATTTGGGATGATGCTCTAAAGGTTTTGGCTGCGATGGATTTGTTTGGGTGAGGCTTTTGAGAAAAAGGGAAATCTTTTGAGTTCTGCTGGAGAAGCGACTCTGTTTCACGGTGGACTTTAAAAAGACTCTCCTTGGATTTCTAAATCTCTCTCTTTTTTACTATTACTGTCTTAGTGTCGACAAAATATTTCTCATAGTCTCTTTGTCTTTTGCAGTTGCTCTAGAATCTGAATAGGTCTTTTCAGTTAGAATCACAACGGCTTTGCAATTTGGAAACTTTGATGCTTGGAGGGATCAAAGATGGTTTCTTTGTTATATTAGAGAGGATTTGAAGCAGCGGAAAGCTGCAAATATTCGGTTATGGCTACAAATACTTCTGGAGAAGAACTATTAACTAAGGTATTGATGCTTACAGATTGGGGGTTTATTCGTTTGAGATTTTGGATTCTTGTTGTGTGAGTGAAGATTTGGTTTTGAATGAATAGGCAAGAAAGCCATATACAATAACAAAGCAGCGAGAACGATGGACAGAGGATGAGCATGACAGGTTTCTAGAAGCCTTGAGGCTTTATGGAAGAGCTTGGCAACGAATAGAAGGTCGAACAATTTAGCTCCTGTTTACTTCAACCGAGAGAGAGATTTTGTTTTCTTTTCTTTAGGAATTTCTTATATTCGTCTATCTCCTCTTGATTGGGAGATCTCTCTCTTCTTTTCTTTTGTGTCTTTCTTTTGTTTGCAGAACATATTGGGACAAAGACTGCTGTTCAGATCAGAAGTCATGCACAAAAGTTCTTCACAAAGGTAAGCTGATCCTTTCGAATGTTCGATTAAGTGAAGATACAATTGGTTGGTATTGAGGTAATATCGGTCAATGAGTTTAGTCGATGACCATATTTAAGGCGTTGCATATCACTGTCTGAGTTCCCTGTGGAACAACGATGATTAAAGGTCTTTCTATGGTTCTGTTTTTGATGATTGCTTCAACCATAACACAGGTCTATAGTAACAAAAATAGCATTGCATTTGCATGACACAATTGTCCCATACTCAGTAAATTCGATAAAATAATGGGATTGCATGGACTCTTTTAGCCATTCAAATGGAAAACCAAACCTCCTTGGCCGGTTGGTCCTATAGGACAGGAAATGAAGTAACTGTCTCGTCTACCCCGAACAACTCGGGTCAGTCTAAGACTCTTTTAACCTCAGGAATCTCAGGGCCTTAACATCTGAGTTGCATTTAGCATCTCCAAATTTGGAAAAACTTACAGTTATGGTTCACTCTTCAGTTGGAGAAAGATGCTGAAGCTAAAGGCATTCCTGTTTGTCAAGCTCTGGACATAGAAATTCCACCTCCTCGTCCTAAAAGAAAACCCAATTCTCCTTATCCTCGGAAACCTAGCAATAATGGCCCACCTTCCTCGCAAGTATCATCAGCAAAGGATGCAAAACTTGCATCTTCGGCGTTCTTGGATTTGGAAAAATTGCCCATTTCTGAGGTTTTATTCCTAATTTTCTCTCTTTCTCTTCATCATTCTATCATTTTTGTTTTTCTTCTTGTGATAGATTTGTTGTGTTTTTTTTCTTGTTAGAAAACATCAACTGGAAACGAAAATCAAGATGATAATTGCTCAGGGGTTTCTACTGTGAACAAATATCCCTTACCAAAGAAAGTAACTCAAAAATCTGAACGGTCTTTAAGAAAGGTATAAAAATTGTAGTCCAAGAACATGATGAGTTCTATATGTGAAGTTCAATAATTGTTCCATTCTGATTTTGAGCAGGAAAGTGCCGATAATGAGACAAGCAAGGCGTCAAATGTGGAGAACATGGTTCAAGATGTTCCTGAGAAGAACAAAGACAGAGATGGTGACGGTATGCACAGCGCAAGGAACTACCCTTGGCATTTCCCGGCGGATTTTGTAAACGGAAATATGGCAAAATGTTCTCAATTCCATCCCACAGGTATGGTATCTCAAGACTTCATGTTTTGTCCTATGGGAAATCGAGTTCACGGGCACTCTAGCTCGCACGTGAATCTTCCAGCTACAACAACATCATCTGTTACTACTACTACAACTTCTCAACAAGCGTTTCCAGCGTGCCCTCCCCAGGATGATTACCGTTCGTTTGGCCAGATCTCTTCTAATTTCTCCAATCTTATTATGTCAACTCTCCTACAAAATCCTGCAGCTCATGCTGCAGCCACATTCGCTGCTTCGGTCTGGCCCTATATGACTGTCGGGAACTCGGGAGATTCTTCAACGCAAATGAGCTCTTCACCTCCAAGTATAGCTGTCATTGCTGCTGCCACAGTAGCTGCTGCAACTGCTTGGTGGGCTTCTCACGGACTTCTTCCTGTATGTGCTCCAACTCCGATCACATGCCTTCCATTACCAACCGTTGCGGTTCCAACTCCAGCGATGGATAAGATGGATACCGGTGAAAATGATCAACTACCGCTTGAGAAACAAAACACAGCTCTGCAAGATCAAAACTTGGCTTCAAAATCTCCAGCTTCATCATCCGACGATTCAGAAGAGACTGGAATAACCAAGCTAAACGCTGACTCAAAAGAAAATGGTGACAAGGAGGAAGTTGTTGTTAATGCTACTGTTTTGCATGATTCAAACGTTTCCCCGAAGAAAAAGCTGGTGGACCGCTCATCGTGTGGGTCAAACACACCTTCAGGGAGCGATGCGGAAACAGACGCATTAGATAAAATAGAGAAAGATAAAGATGATGTAAAGGAGGCAGATGCAAATCAGCCAGGTGTTATTGAGTTAAGTAATCGTCGGTGTAAAAGCAGAGACAACAACAACAACCCAACAACTGATTCATGGAAAGAAGTCTCCCAAGGGGTAAAAAAAAAATCCCAATGATTCATGGATTTGCAGAGTTTTTCTTTGAAGCTTACACTAAGCGTGCATATAAAATCTTGTCTCAGGGTCGTAAAGCGTTTCAGGCTCTCTTTGCAAGAGAGAGATTGCCTCAAAGCTTTTCACCTCCTCAAGTGGCAGAGAATGTGAATGGAAAACAAAGTGACACGTCAGTGCCAATGGCTCCTGTTTTCAACAAGATACAAAATTCTTTCAATGCAGACCAAGAAAGTGTAGTAATGATCGGTGCTGGACCGGGCAAGAGCCTTAAAACGAGAGAAACAGGGTTTAAGCCATACAAGAGATGTTCAATGGAAGTGAAAGAGAGCCAAGTTGGGAACACAAACAATCAAAGCGATGAAAAAGTCTGCAAGAGGCTTCGATTGGAAGGAGAAGCTTCGACATAACAGATTTTGAGGTAAAATAAAATTCCATTTTACCAATATCTTTAAATCTAGTGTTAGTAATTGCTTCGTCAATCTTTATGAAAGAGACTTCTTTTTTTCTTTCCTTTTCTAGATCCATCTGAACATTTTCTTTGTTCATGTCGATTCCTGTACCATTTTACTCATCTACGTGTCTCCCTTGTGTCTGTTTGTGTCTGCTACTTCTGGTCTATGTCTCATCCTGTTACTGTTAATTAACCATTAAACAATGGATTTATTTGTCGGAAAAAAATTATTATGTTCTTCTGAACTCATAAGTAGTTTAGAATGATGAGATGAATTGTACAAAAGTATCAACTTCGAATGTTTTGTCTTTGGTTTGGTGTTTCTTTCACAATGCTTCAACTTTCATTGTGGTTTTGAATGTGTTTAACTTGACTTGAAGGTGTCTCGTTGCCCAAAGGTATTCGGATGGGCTTAAGATTTCTTCACTACTGGGCCTACACACAACATTTTCATAGTTCATGGGCCTAAGGCCTATTTGTGAAGCTAATCTCGTCTTACGTAGTGTTTTTTCTTCATTGCCAACGTCTTAAACTCTTACGTAATGTGATAATCAAGGTTTTGCGAATCTCTTAGTTTGTGTTATTGATGAATAATATTTTTTATTTATCAATTTGACTGTATGGGCAAAATCATGGCACGAAATTATTCCACTTCCTTCTATTAATCCATTCGCGGAATTATTTGTGAAAAATGCAATGAGATTTTTTACTCTAGAGTAGAGTTGAGAACTAGAATCACCATAAAGTATAAGAACATTCTTTCTTTTTTTATTTTAAATATCATAATTAGCTTTTTTGAAATTTTGATTTTATTTATTGAATATGATTAATAATGTAACACTAAATAATTTTAATATAATTCGTAGTCTAATAATCAATTTCCATCGTGATATTTCACGCTCGGCCATAATAAACCCACGACCCACGTTAAAATATTCTAAACTTATTGCATAATTTTTTCATGTCTACGCGAACTAACAAACCAAAAAGTAAAGTATAATATATTCAAAGCGATGAAAAATCTTTAATACTTTATAGTATTCAATTCAATAGTAAAGTATTGTCGATTTATAGAAGTTTGATCCGTAATTCTCGCTGCTCATATATACACCACCTTAAACTTTAAGCTTGCATTTTCCACACCAACGCGCTTCACTTATTTCTCTCCCAAAGTTTCTTTTCGATTCCAAGGTATGTTTTTTTTTTTGGTTCTTAGATCTCAAAGTTCGATGCTTTTCGATGTTTAGTCATCTGGGTTTTGCTTCAAATCTCAATCATCCATCGGTATTATAGAGAAACCAACAGATCTTTAGTAATATGATTGTTATCGATACGTTAACCTGTAAATGAATTGATCTGAAAGTCTGCTTTGTATATCGCGCTCCATTTGTGGGGTTTGATTTGCTTTTTTCCATTAAAGTTGGTCTCTTGATTCGTTTGATTCTCTCTCTCTCTCTATGCCCCCCCCCCAATCAATTTCAACGAGTGATGAAACGTTTAGAAATGTGATTTGACAGATGAGTGAAGAAACGAAAGACAACCAGAAGCTGCATCGACCTGCTCCTCGTCTTAACGAGAGGATCCTCTCATCCTTGTCCAGACGATCCGTTGCTGCTCATCCATGGCATGATCTTGAGATTGGTAAATCATTAAGAAACATGATTTCAATCTCTCATCCCTTTTTGGTTTTTGTATTTTGGAACTAAATCATGAATGTGAATAAATTTATAAAATCTTTGTAGGTCCTGGAGCTCCACAGATTTTCAATGTGGTAAGTTCATACGCTTTTCTTAATTAATTTATTTATTAACTTGATTCGTGAATCACTTTATTAGATTCTTGAAACATTCCATGAAAAATTAGGTCGTTGAGATCACAAAGGGAAGCAAGGTCAAATATGAACTTGACAAAAAGACAGGACTCATCAAGGTTGATCGTATTCTGTACTCATCAGTTGTTTACCCTCACAACTATGGTTTTGTTCCTCGCACATTATGTGAAGACAATGACCCAATTGATGTATTAGTCATCATGCAGGTATGCATCTATCTGTCTTTCTCATATTGCACCAAATTATTTTATATCTTACTCAATTAACAAAATTTGTTTTTCTTTTTGTAGGAACCTGTGCTTCCAGGTTGTTTTCTGCGTGCCCGTGCTATCGGATTAATGCCTATGATTGATCAGGTAACTAAAGGCTCTGGTTTTCTCTTTCTTTCTATATCCTCTAGGTTCACTTTAAGTCTTTAAGTGATTCTTGGTGTTTGTTTTTCTCTCTTTAATTTAGGGTGAAAAAGATGACAAGATCATTGCAGTTTGTGTTGATGATCCTGAGTACAAGCATTACACTGACATCAAAGAACTTCCTCCTCACCGTCTCTCAGAGATCCGTCGTTTCTTTGAAGACTGTATCCTTTTTTTCTTTATTGTTCCTTCTTATTCGTCTCTATCGATTTATCAACAAGTATTAGGTTTTCCATTTAACGTACATCTCTCTCATAGACAAGAAGAACGAGAACAAGGAAGTTGCAGTTAATGATTTCCTGCCATCTGAGACTGCTGTTGAAGCTATCCAGTACTCAATGTAAGTCTATGTTTCTTCATCAAGAACCAAACTTTCTTACAGCTTTTCAAGTTGTAAACATTAAAGCAACTCTGAATTTTGATTTTCAATTGCAGGGACCTTTATGCTGAGTACATTCTTCATACCCTGAGACGTTGAAGCTTTTCCTCAGAACATTTCTGCATCATCTAGTTTATGTTTCTTTCAAATGATAATAAGAAGCACCTGATCCTAATTAATTACTTTCTCTGCATTTTCTTGTTGACTTTGGATTTATCATTTGTCCTTGTGATCTCAATAATTTTGTTTTAAATCTTCTTTGGGGCATTTTACATTTTGGTTTCGTTTTGGTTTTTGGATATACAAATTCTACACAAGAAATACAAACACCACCTTTAATGAAACAAAAGGAATACACACATCTTATTTGTTTTAAATTACAAAATTTGTAGAACCAATATGCATATTAGTGTTGAATAGTATAGTATAGAAGCAAATATGCATATTATTGTTGAATAGTATAGCCTAGAAGCAAATGGCCCATTTTAAAGTGGGCCTGACACCCTAGAAAATAAGAGACCCAAATACGAAATCTTTCACTTTTCGTATGATATCTAATTTTTGATAATCGTTCACTTTGATACACTACTCTAGATCACTCGTTCACTCAGTATTATATAGAGGCGATTTTACATGCAATACACGTGAGTATTACGGAAGATTCGAGCCACACCATGCTAATGAAAGTCTCTAAAGAAAAAAACAACTCGGCAATAACTTAAAAAGTATATTATTGTAAAAGAATTTTAATTTTCAATATAAATTAAATAGCGCCGTATTGCGTTGTGAACCCACGAAATTGACCTCTTTTGGACGGTCATCGAGAGAGAGAGAGAGAGAGAGAGAGAGAGAGAGAGAGAGAGAGAGAGAGAGAGAGAGAGAGAGAGAGATCCAACGAAACAAGACTCTGAAGTGTTGTCGTAAGAAGATCACAAGGTTCACGTCTCCAGTGACCGACGTTAAATGACCCGCGCCGTCACTTTAGTAGAACCCCACCCGATTAACTGAAAATCCAAATCCAAAAGATCCGAATTAGATTTTGCAGTCAGAAAAATTCAGAATACTACGAAAGAAATAGCCAGGTGGTCGGTTCGGCCGCCGCCCATTCCCAAACCGGGCCCGGTCTAGTTAACATCAGTACCAATCCCTTTCCGGTAAGAAACTACGGCGCGTGTATGTCAAGCACCTTTCACCCCTTTTTTTTATTAAATGCCAAATTCCAATTTAATGACGACTTCCTCATGCACACAACTCTTTGTTATAGTATTTCTTGATGCAAAATAAAAAATAAAAATAATAACAATATACAAAAATTCACCGTGAAATTAAATAGGAGTAGCTTATCTCTGTCGACAAACGATTAGGAGTAGTTAGGACCTCCTAACGCACATAACTCTCTATAACTTATATTTTATTAGTTGCAAATTAACCAACAAAATTATAATATAAATGAATTTAGTAACAAAAATTAGAAGAGAGAGAAAGAGAGAGGAGAGACAAGGACAGAACAAAAGCCTGCGAAGCCTCCAACGGTATTCAATGTGGACCAACCTTAAGTGTGGGACTACTCTATCCATCTACATTTCATTATATATTGATTTTGTCCATAGCTCGATAGTCGATTTAGAACTTCATATTTCTATTTCCTGGGCTTTTAAAAAACTATTTTATTTGCAATGGAAAATTAAATAATCTAAAAAATAAGTATTCTTTCGAGTTTGCAAGATTTACCATAGAAATGATAAGTCAACGAGAAACGGGAACATGGTAACCAATTAGGGTTTATGTTTATGTACCTCCACCACCTGTCTCGTTTCGTTTATTTATCTTGAAACGTGCATGCTTTGATAATTTACATTCGTGGATCCTACCGGTCCATATTCGTTCTTGATTTCTAGTACCGGTCCATTCATTCTTGATTTATTGTGCGAGTTATCAAGATATATTTGAGGAGCTGCAGATAGCTCTTAGTTGATGTTTAATTATCGACAAATAACTCGCTGTATAATTGATTTTTTAAAACTAATATTCACAAATAAATCATAAGCCGGAGCTGATTTCATTAGTTCAAGATTTTGTCTAATTCAAAACTCTTAGATGCATATATATATATATATATATTATGTTTCTAATGTAGAGGCTATATGAAACTTACGTTCATCTATCGAAGGCACATGCAACCCCGTATCTTCCATAACCCACTTATCTCAATCTTCATATATATACATATATATATGCTCGTTTTGAAGTGATTAGAATTACGCATATATATATATAATTAATCTAAATGAATTAAGACTCCTAGACTTTGGGGCACACATGACAGTTGTTGCCATCATCAACATCACCTAAACCTGCTCCATGCAAATGACTCTATTTTGCACCTACTGCTGATAACGACCCATCTCTCTATTTTGTTATGTGCAAATCCACACGCTCACATTTCTATAGTAATTGTTACTATGCTTATATCATTAGTATTCGTGATGATTATGCATAGTTTAAGTATGCAAGTAAAACAAATGTAAACAATTCAACATTTTTTGACGATTTGTATATATTTTGCTTAAATACTACAGTGTGTGGATTTACATTAATCCAAGCAGCATACACCAAATATATATTAAGTAAAAATCGATCGCTACTAGATATACTGAGGATTATAAGACTTGGAATTCATGTGTTTTATATATTTTATTTCTGTATTGATATTATAATTTTGGCTATATCTTAAGGTTTTCAAAGTTTTCATATTTCAAGTTCAATATCTCGAACCTGCATTTTTCCCCTCAATATTGATACCCCATTTGGATCGAGAATCATTGTATAATATAACACAAAACAAGTTTTAGTTAAGAAACAATTACAATTCGTTCATAAAAAACTGCTACAGTTATAATTTTGTTTACCAAAAGTACCATATAATTTACCGTTACTATATATAGGATTCCTAAGTCATTTTTTTTTTTGACAACAGATTCCTAAGTCATTTAAAAACCCATTCTAAACTTTTAGAACCGTTGACAAAAAAAATATTTATAACCCTAGCTCAACCTACTGTTTATGGATTTTTTTGGAAGTTTTAGATTGATGATACATAATTTTGGGATACAAAACATAAAAAGATAAGATATAGTACTATTAACAATTGCCCAACTTGATATTTATTAAATCTACATTTTGTTGATTGTTTTACATTTATTATTTCTTTATGAACTTACATTTATTGAATCCAAAATTCTTTTTTTTTAATTCTTTCCGTAAACTAGAAACTAAATCAACGATCACAAAATCATTTTAATAGTAAATCGACGATTGAGTTGGTATTTATGATAATTAATCTCCACTACATTACTTACCTTAGTTTTTTTTGACAGATCAACTTTAAAAACGACAAAGTTAGTATTTCTCTATGGCTACAAGACAGTACGTTGTATATAAAGTTAAAATTAAAAAAAAAATCCCAAGGGCCCTAGCTCCTCCTCCAAGTTGATAAAAACACACACACACACATACACAAGATATAAAAATAAGAATAATCAATAAAGAAAATAGGTGTGAAAGAGATAGAGAACAGTGGGGATGGAATAATGTGAGGCTGTTTGGGACAAACTCTAGAGAGAAAGAGAGAGTAGTGAGAAGTGGTCCTTACTCTATTCCATGTTTACTGTTGTTAAATTGTTACACTTCACCTTCTCGTTACCCTTATCATTTATGTTTGCTGCCTCTTTAAATCCAACCCCTACTTTAACCATTTTATTCAAATCTTATACACATTATATATACATCTCATACTTACATCATATCTAATTTACTAGAGAGTAGAGATTAACAAAGTTTATGAGAGATGATACAACTTAAGAGTTCATACGCTATATTCTAAGAGACTAATCACAATTAGCATTTGAAGGATTTCAATAATAACAAAATGGCCAATTTCTCAAAACTATATCTAGATATAAACATCGTTATTCACAAAATTTGGATATCCAAATAAGTAATATTAAATCAAACTTTAAAATTTGGATTTTCAGAAAATGATTTATAGCTTTTGAAATTGATTTAATAAGTTTTCTATAATATACTCTTTTAAGATTAAAATAATAGGTCTACTTTTGTTTGCATCAAATTTTACTTTACTACTATTAACTGGTATGTCGGTATGTCTTATACCGTCAATCAACAATAAAAACCCTTTACTAAAAAATGAAAAAAGAAACTTGAACCCTTTACGCGATGTCGTATTTAAATTTTCTAAACTAAATTAATTTCAAAATAATTGGTTTTGTAATAAATTTTTAAATTACAACTGATTTTGATAGATATAGAGTTGGTTAATTAATTAGAACCATATATATTCCTTAAGCATAGTCTATAAAGGGTTTTATTTTATTTTATTTATAAAATAGTTGCAAATGAGAGATTATAGGTAGGGGAGGTCCCCTTTGTATTCAGGCTGTTGCAGTTCGGTAAATGCAAAAAAGATATTGATTAACTGATTGTTTTATGGTTCAACAGTACACGGTTTTAACATAATTAGTTTATGAATATGGCAGAGGTCGATAATCGATGAACGTTATAGTATAAGTAATTAATTATTACATAGGCTACAGGGACAACCAAAGAAAAAAATGATTAATCAGCAAATGTTTTTTTTAATTAGAGAATTGCATGTGCGTGTTTTGTAAATTATTTCTCTATATGGAGAAAAATGTATATATTTTTTTTTCTTACATATACATACAAGGTTATAAATATATAAACTGGAATCAGTTCGACTATTGCTAACTTACAAAATCTATATACATATATAGCCTCAAATTCCATTAATTAGTGCTTTTAAAAACCAACAATTTGTGAACAAAGAAAATTTAATATAAAATAAACAATATCCTGCATGCTTTTATTCAATGAAGAAGGGAAATACATATAGATACTCATTCTAATACAAAAAGAGATTGAACGGAATTTCAAACAATAACACTTCGGACGTGTACAACTTACATCTACACACACATATAAACACATGTACATAGAGATTTGAAATTTCAATACAAAGAGCTAACTCGAAGCCTAATGAAAAGGACAAGAAGCTCACATGACCCGAACCATATCATTCATGGGCCCCTACGCATTACTCGATACCAATCTTTCTCTCTCTCTCTCTCTCTCTCTCTTAAGTCTTAAAACTGTGTCAAGAATCTCAAGCCACCATTTTTTCTCCATCATCTAAAGAGATAGAGAGAGATCCTCTTGTTTGGCAAGAACCCAGTTTGAGTTCCAAGTCCCGATTTGCTTTGATCTTTCTCTTTCCTTGAATTCATTCGGGAGTCAACGCGAAGATAGTTATATATGCATACACTTTGGTTTAAATTCTAGGGCTTCATATTCCCCTAAATTTTGTGGTCAATGAAGAAAATCAAAGAGAACCAATAGAACCAAGAAGAGAAAGACAATTTCAATTTCAACCTCTCTCTCTTTCTTATATTATAAGGTGAGACCACACCATAACTTTTTAAAAAAAATTCTTCTTCCCTTCTTTTAATGTATTTTTCCATTATTTCATCTTCCCCTTTTATAATTGTGGCTGGATTTTCCTTTCGTTTGGTCTTTTAATATTATCTATCTAATTTATGTTGAAGATCTCGAGTTGAGTCATCATCATCAATGACTAATAACAACGACAACAACAATTCATCAATTCAAGAGCAACAAAGGAAAGGTTTAATATTCATCAGATTCACTAATTAAGACCCATCTCAAGAAAAGGAAGAAAGATTGTGTCGAGGAACAAGATAAAGGGAGTACTCTTGATCAAGAATCACTAATTAAGACCCATCGCGTAAATTTCAAGACGAGGAAGATTTTGGCAATAACAATAACAAAAAAGGTTCAATATCTTGATTCAAGAAACCATCTCAAATATAAAGCAAGATTTCTCCTAGGAAAATCGGATAATTCCTCATGGATCTATCCCTAGCGCCGACAACAACTACAAGCTCCGATCAAGAACAAGACAGAGACCAAGAATTAACCTCCAACATCGGAGCAAGCAGTAGCTCCGGTACCGGAAACAACAGCAACTTCCCGATGATGATGATTCCGCCGCCGGAAAAAGAACACATGTTCGACAAAGTGGTAACACCAAGTGACGTTGGAAAACTCAACCGACTCGTAATACCTAAACAACACGCGGAGAGGTATTTCCCACTAGACTCATCAAACAATCAAAACGGCACGCTGTTGAATTTCCAAGACAGAAACGGCAAGATGTGGAGATTTCGTTACTCGTACTGGAACTCTAGCCAGAGCTACGTGATGACCAAAGGATGGAGCCGTTTTGTCAAAGAGAAAAAGCTCGACGCTGGAGACATCGTCTCTTTCCAGCGAGGAATCGGAGTTGAGTCCGACAGATCGAAACTTTACATCGATTGGAGGCATAGACCCGACATGAGCCTCGTTCAAACACATCAGTTTGGTAATTTCGATTTTAGTTTCAATTATCCGACCACTTCTCAGTATTCCAACAGATTTCATCCATTGCCGGAATATAATTCCGTCCCGATTCAACGGAGCTTGAACATCGGAAACCACCAACGTTCGTATTATGACAATCAGCGTCAAGAGTTTGTAGGGTATGGTTATGGGAATTTAGCTGGAAGGTGTTACTACGCGGGATCACCGTTGGATCAGAGAAGCATTGTTGGATCGGAGCCGTTGGTTATAGAGTCAGTCCCGGTGGTTCCAGGGAGATTAACTCCAGTGATGTTGCCGCCGCTTCCTCCGCCTCCTTCTACGGCGGGAAAGAGATTAAGGCTCTTTGGGGTGAATATGGAATGTGGTAACGACTATAATCAACAAGAAGATTCTTGGTTGGTGCCACGTGGCGAAATTGGTGCTTCTTCCTCGTCGTCAGCTCTCCGACTCAATTTATCGAATGATCATCATGATAACGATGATGATGGTGATGGTGATGATCAATTTGCCAAGAAAGGGAAGTCTTCGTTTTCTCTAGATTTCAATCCATGAGGAGCTTCATCATCCTCTTCTTTTAATCTTTATTCTGTTACATTAGTTAATTTTCCAAAGGAAATTAGATTCCAGCTAGTGAAGGGAAGAAAGAACGATCTTCTTCGTTTTTTCTTTGGTTATGAGTTTTGTTTTGTACATTTTTCTTGATGTTCATCACTAGGCTTTTGTCACCACGTTGAAACTCGCATCTTTTCAAACTTTGTATATAAACCTATATATATATATATGATTTACATAAAATAGCATGTTCACATGTCTCAAATTTTATCTTATCATCTCTCGCTATAATTATTTGTTGACTCATCATAATGATCTTGCTATTTGACACTTTGTGAAACTGCCTTTACGCTTTAGCTATAGTATCTCATCAATCAAACAGTGTTCATATCTTCTTTTTTAATAGAGATTTTAATATAGTTTGAGATTATTATTAATGAGTGGGAAAAAAGCTTAGAAATTTCATGAATTGTACTCTCTGTGCCTATCTCCCTACACTGACAAAGTGTTTCATGGTACATTCTAAAGCTAATGGACAGGTCCAAAAAAAGCTTCTCTTTTTTCTCTCTCTAATGGTCCTATTTTGTTTGTTTGGTTACTCTTGTAATTTTGCTCGGTTAAAGAGATTTTTGCAGGTTATGGGCAGAGAAAATAAAGAGAAGCTAGCTATTGAAGGGACTGATCCATTTAGTAATTCAATTTATATTATATAAAAAGAACAAAAAGGTATGATATGTTTTCACATTGTTTGACTTTTTAAGATCACAATCATTAATATATCACTTTTTTATACTAATTCGAGATTCTTGTTTGATTATTAACCGTCGGTCAATATATATCTTTGTTTGGTTTAGATTGTAAGTTGAAATGATTTTTACCAAATCATGTATCTCTGTAGATCTCATAAACTCATAAGTTCTTTTAGACAGTTAGAACCCCAAATCACTTGTCAATATATATACATATGCCTCTGAATAAATACATATATAGCCACAGTATATATATACATAGTTTACACATGCATCTGTAAATAGTTTATGTGGAACTTTTGCATGCAGTCCTTAGAGAATACAATTTATATCCTAAGATTCTCAATATATTATAGCAGTATTCATTCATTGATTATACATGTGTATAGTTTTCTATACAACTACGAATTTCTTGACTTCATAACTTTGTACATGCATTATAGTAAACATGTGATCATATAAAACATGATTATTAGCTAGAAATTCCCAGATCATGCTTCGTGCATTTTTTTCTTATACATTTTGTGGGCATGTCTACTATATGTATGCGCATATATACATGTAGGTACAAATCTATGAATATACACACGTTACTGTAAATTACTCTCCTATAGTCCGTATATATATAGTAAGATTGCGTTAAGTATTCAATTTTTTGCATAAAAAATTATGTTCAAGTCATTTTTAGATTTGATTTCCCTACTATATATTGTATAGACATATATACTCCACACCTTCTATTATTCAAATTAATGATTCCACACTTTAGTGGTGCTTCTGTTTATATACCAGCTATATATCATTTTGTGCGTCAAAATTTATTGTATCCAAGCTCATAGTCGAATTTACACTATGTGTTTTTTCGTCTCTAGCTGCTACGACAGAATTGTATGAAGATTCAGGGAATTTGTATGCGCTTCAATAAGTATACGAGTCTGAATCATTTGTGATCGAATGATCTTAAATATGATACATGTTAAACCATGATTATAATTAATACCATAGACACTGAGGATCAGACATAAGTTACGTGGTGTCTGTGTGTGTAAGTACTCCCTAGATAATGAGATAGAAATATGGAGACTATAATTATAATACTATATATATTAATTTATACGTATAGCCCAGATATCTTCAGTAAATAGGGGAACAAAGTTACAAAGGTGTACACATATATAGTATAAACACATTTACAAGAAAATGATCGAATGGAATATATAAATACGTATCCCAAATAGTTTACAAGTAGCTACGTATATTGTGTAGATAGATGTCTCAAAAGGTTTGTGCATAGTTGTCAAAAGTATATAATATATATATTCAAAAGATCGCATAGAAAAGAAGATAAAGTGAAATAAAACTATAAAAGGGAAGTATTAGAGAAAATCACGAATGGAATTAAAATTTTTATGAAAATGACTAAAGCACACAATATTGTAATATATCTAGATAACTAGTTGTGTAATAGTACAGAGAATAAATGACATGCTACAATTATTGTTGAATTAAATAAATAATTCATTCTCATTAGATTCCTAACCTAAAAGGGACTGCAAATATGTAGGCCGGTTAGGGATTTTATAGGCATGATTGTTGATAATAAGGAAACTTCGTATTGGGGTTAATGGATCATTCCCTTTCTTATACATTTTTAAATAGAAGTAATAATTTAATATTCAATTCTACCATTCCATTTTTAATGGACACATGTTTTTCAAAACAGTTTTTTTTTTTCTTTTTTAAAAGGATTTTCGGACATATTATATAAATTTGACTGCTAAATGAAGGGGTGATTATATTGCCTCCCCCCTCTCAAGCTCATAAATGGAAATATTTAGTGATTTAGAATAACAATATAAAATTCAAGAGACAATTAGCATAATATTCATTGTATACCCCAAAGTAAAGGTTATAGCACCATCAATTTTAAAATAGATAAACTAACCAAATAGACAAAGAAACGACAAAAATATTATTATTTTAAGTGTGAATTTTTTTATACCAGTGAGAATAATAATGATGCCAGACAAGATTTCTTTTTAAAAATAAATAGAACGTTAATATTATTCTAATTTATTAACATCCTTGATTTCTCAATACCGACCAGAAAAAAAAAAATCTGTTTTTGGAACATATGTATGAGATAGTAGTGACAAGAATATGTGTGGTGGCTGTTGAACTCAAATTCCCCAAATAGTAAGAATTTAGGTTTAAGTAAATTTTACTATTTTTATTGATTATAGCTGAACTTTGTAAAAAGAGTACATATGTACCTTACGGGAAGGGATAAGCTGTTCGTAGTTTACAACAAACTTAAGGTTTTTGAGAGATTATTCGATTATGTGTAGAAAATTATGAATGCTTTTTGTCTTGATATGTTTTTTTTATTTATAGGCATTCTTAAGATGGTATTCCTTTTTTTTTTCTTCTAGGTTTTCTTTTTTTCCTGGGATTTTTTTGTTGGAAACTTTTTTAGAATTTTGGGCGGACTGATTTCAATTTTGGGCGGACGAACCACCGTGCACATGTATCTGGATACATGTGCATAAATACGTACAAATATGGTTCGGTGTTACCCATCCGATACCTCAAGACCCTAATTTCTTCGGACACTGTGACTAATCGGTGTCTCTTGGAGACCATAGATAAGGTCACGAGGTCCAATCTCGACATTTTAGACAAGTAGTTCATGAACACATCATCTGACACCGACCATAACCCACACGCCTTCGTATCATTCTTTCTCGTCTTCAATGTCAATTGACTACATCCCCGAATCGCACATTTTCCTTTCATTGATTGATTACCGGAGGGATCAATTTCCCCTCTCGCGCTAGAGCTTTCTGTGAGAGGATCCATACACAACCTAATTAGAAAACATGAATGCCTGATTGTGTCTTTAATTATTTATATATATATATATATATATATATATAATTGTCATTTAAAAAGAAAAGAAATACAAAATACTATGGGGTGGGTTATTATTTGAATGATAAATTTAATGGAATTGAATATATTTTAAATTTAGAATGAAATTTATTGTTATTCAATTATAGATTTGATGAAATTAAAATAAAATTCAGTGTTATTGAGTTAATCATTTGTTGGATTGAATTCAAAATAAATTAAAATATTATGCTATTCAATACCCATTTAATTTTGTTATATTTCAATTTTAATGGATTTTGTTATTGAAATGGAGAGAAATGAATAAAATGAATGTATTTTAGATTTAAAGTGAAATATATTGTTATTCAATTGTTGATTTGATGAGAGTTAATAAAAATCCAGTGTTATTGAAAAATATTTGTTTTAAATTAATTAAATATCTTATTATTCAATATCATTTGATTTTGTTAAATTTTAATTTTAATGGATTTAAATATACTTTTTATATAAAACAAGAATAAAGACTTTTCATTTGGATTTTGAATTCCTTCGCATGTGTGTATATATATATATATAATTTGTTCTTAACAATAGAATATTTATTAACTCGTATCATCAAATATTAATGAAAAGTGAGACTTTAGTTATATAAATGAAGTAGATGAAAAAATTGATGAGGTTTATATTGAGGAACCTACAAGGAAGATCCGAATAAATGGCTCTGAGAACCCAATCACAAACCCCAGCTTTCGAATCTGCCATGTCAGATTGTCTCATGAATCGTCGATTGATCCAATTTAGTGTATTTTTTCGTATCATCTCTTTTTCCTTCCTCTGACCTCTATGTCTCCTTATCAAGCTCCTTTCATTCACGTTTCTGTCATCAATGACTGTATTTGTGTTTATTCTTCTGACATACTTCATGGTTGTTTCTAACTTCGTCTACAATGAAATTGTTGAATCTCCATGTATATGATCAATCGTGTTCATGTCAGGTCGGATAAATGGATATTATATCATCAAAGATTTTTCGTCATGGGATATTATTTTCTTTTAATATTTTTCTTTTTATTATAGATTTAAAATTATAAAAAAACTATTAAAATTTATATGAAAAATTAAAATATATTATAATCTAACATATGATGAGTAAGAATTGTCTCACCGTACAATTCTCACCGGTCAAAATGCTCTGTAGTTAAGTTTTGTTTGCTATTATGGACTCTTGTAAATGAATGAAGCAATGAGATTTGAGACTTGCAACAAGAAGTTTTAAGTATCGTGAGTAGTTGAGTTAAAACACTACAATTTGTAAACATGAATGCCTGATTGTGTCTTTAATTATTTATATATATATAATTATTTATATATATATATATATATACATTTGTAATCTAGTTAAAAGGAAACAATACTGCTCAAGAAAAAAAAAGGAAAACAATACTAATATTATTAGTTTGTGATATAAAGTTTTTTATGATTTTAACAATAAAAAAATTTACTGATTTTTTAAAAATTCAGATTTTCTTAAGATTTTTTTAGAAATATTATTGACTAATATAGATTTTAAATTGAAAATATCTCTTACTTTTGTATAATTTATTTTAATAGTTTATTTTGTTGTATTTGTTATTATCTACTGCTTAATATCTGATTTTTATTTAAAAGAATGAAATCTAAATTTTATTATGAATATCCTTATCATACTTATAAAATAGAAACATAAAAATATCATTTTTGTGAATTCAACACAAATTTTAATTTGAGTTTAATGAAGAAGATAATTAAATTTTAAAAAATTATAGATAATAAGCTTTAAAAATATTTGATCAAACCACAACATTTTTAATACTTTTAAGGATATATTTTTATTAAAAAAATGTATAAATCAATAAGCTAATAACACAAGATTTTAAAACAATAACAAAATCATTTACTTCTTTACTTTTTGAATAACACAAGATTTTTATGCACGCACTCGTTTCTTCAAATTGGCAGTTCGGCCAGAGCTTCAAGAGCAACATTAAGTTCTAAAATCACACTAAAACTTGGGGCCATTGTAAATGAAAACTTGATTTCTTGAATGAAATGTTACATAATTCGAATACAATGATGACATGAAACTGAGTATCCGGAGAAAGTGTTAAGCTTTTCATAATATCAAATTGTTACCCGGTCGAGTATCAAATCTCTCTTATCTCCTCATCACGCGGTTACGCTCTCTCTTGCGGAATCGTTCCAACATGATTTGATCAGTTGCAGCTTGTCTGCTTTTCCCTGAATCAGTAGCATTATTATTACTAGTAGACGGTTTAGGTCCTTCGCCATCAGCTTGAGGCCCTCTATCTTTGTATAACTCGGGATGTTCTGCGTGTTTTAAAAGTTGATCAATACAGGAATCCACACGCACATAGGGACTAACAAATAGAAAGGAGAAAAAAATAAAATAAAGGATACATAAAGCAAAACCTCTTCTAAGCTTTTCAGCATAATCTTTCCCGCGTTGGAAATAATCCGCACTATAACTAGACGGAATGTTAAACTCTGATTTTGGCCGACCCATAAGCCTCTTCTCTTGCAGAAGCTTCTTGGCCGCTTCTGTCTCTTCAATGTTCTTCAGCTTGTATCTATATCATCCATCCATCCAAAAAGGAAACAAACCAATTAATCTTTGACACACTCAAAGACACTTATCTTCAATCTACGAAAAAATATTCATCATACTCGATTGGGAGTTGCACTTCTGCTATTCCAGTAGTCCACTGCGTTGAGCTCTCTTCTGAGCTACGCTTCTTAACCTGACAAAGTTTTTGAAGACGAGATTTTATAATTCTTGCTACATTGTTAGATAAAACAACTTTTAAACCCCTAAAAGCAACTCACTTTAAGATGATCAGGTATCATATATAACTCATCTTCTACTCGCTTCAATTCGTTCTCAACCTCCTCTGCATCATCAAGACATTTTCCTCTTTTCTTCGCCAATTCTTGTTCAACGTACTTTACCCTATTGAATCAATAAGAGGACATAAACCTAAATGCTTACAAAGGACAAACTCACTAACTTACTAGGAGCATACAAATTAGGGAAAAATGTGAAAAGAAAGATAGATGGTTACATGTTGGGATCTTCAATCAAAACAGCAGTCTCTTGAGCAAAAGTATCCTGCAACACAAGCTCTTCTTTCTCTCCTTCAGCTTCAGTTTTCTCTGCTGGTTTCGCTTTTCCTACGCTATTAGACAAAGCTGGGATCCCTAGTTTTCTCTCTCTCATCTTCTGCAAAAACTTCACCTCTTCCAACGCCAATCTATAAGATCACCAAATAACCAAAAACCCATCCTTTTTAACTACCCATCAAACTAATTGAACAAAATCATACGAGAGAAGAAGAAGAAAAAAATAACTAAAAAAGGGTTCGAAAAAAACCCTAAAAATGCGATTTTTGTATTCTGGACTGACCTTCGTTTCTCTTCTTCATCTGAATTTGCGGCTTTACTTAGATCATCTTCTTCTTCCTCCTCCAAGCGACGCTTCCTGAAATTTCTCTTAGGCGGCATTGCAGAAACTATCGGCTTCTTCAATTTGCTGGCGTGGGACTTTGAGATTTCTGCACTCTTCACCCGACGAAGAAGACTGACTATTTAGGCTTTAGATTTGATCTTTGCTGTAAACAGACTCTCCGTCGGCTAAAATCACTAAGCGAAACGCATTGTTTTGAAGTGGGCCTTATTAGTTAGCCCATTATAGACTTTGATTTGGCCCATCTTAGGTTTTGATGGTCCAACCTATCAAACTGGTGGTCTAAGCGACCGTTCTTGTTTCTCTTTGTCCTCCGATCCAAAACCCAAAATCAGAAATTTAAGACGTTGGAGCTAACCCATAGTGATTTTCCTTCATAGTTTGAGCAGAAAATCACAAAGTTAATGATCAGCTACTGGTTTTCTGATTAGCGACTTCCATCATTATTTAACGTGTGATGATGTTAGCCGAGGGATGATGATGTTTTTGAGCGCTTAATTGAACCCTTTAGTTCAGGTAGTGTGATTAGTAGAAGTTGCTTCTAGCTTTGAAATTCGTAGCAGCCTTGTGTTTGTTCATAACATGGTGAGGTGTTTTGGATTTTTTGTGCATTCAGGTGTTTACGCTGGAGATCCGTCGAAACTGAGTATGAAAGCAGCTTTTGGGAAGTTAGAGGAGAATGGTGGAGTGCTTTTAAAGCAATTCAAGAGAGAAATAAAGCTCCCAAGAGCAAAAGTGTAGTGATGATGACTGTGCCATCTCATGTTGCTACTAGTCTCTTGCGCCCTCTTTCTTGAGTAATTTATATATGCATAAATTTATCTAATGATTAGTTTATGATATTATTTGGACCATATATTTATATTAATACTTCTAAAAATATATTATATTATTAATTTATCTTAATTTTTATAATAGTCAAAAATTTGGAATCGGTAAAATTTATATTAAACGACACCAATCTTATGTCCTATAAACTACTTGCCGTTGTAAACTAGTTTAAACGACATAAAGTTTTGTCCTAAACCCTACTACGAGTCTACAACCATCGCTCGATTCCGTCAACGTCTCGATAGCTTAAAAAGGTTGGCGTTTTGATATTTTCTTAACTGTAAGAAAATGAATTTCCGTAATCTGATAGCCTCCGGTTCGCGCCTCGGGAAGAGGTTCTGTGCAACGGTTTTCTCTCCGACTTCTTCAGCCGGCGTCGAAGCCTCTGTTGCTATTCCGGTGGCAGCGGAGGCGACGGATGACGTCGAAGCCTCTGTTTCTGCTCCGACGGCGGCGTCAAGGCAGCGAGAGATGTACAAGAAACTGTCGAAGCTTAGTGTGACTGGAGGAACAGTGTCACAGACGTTGAATGAGTTCATCATGGAGGGTACTACGGTCAGAAAAGACGATCTCTTTCGCTGCGCTAAGGACCTTCGCAAATTTCGTCGACATCAACACGCCCTTGAGGTTTGTATCTCTCTCCTCTTTCTCATTTTTCGCTTCTAATATAGACGATTACGTTTTCGTATCTGTGACTGAGTTTAACATTGAAACTGGGGTTATCATCATCTATGGTATAGTAATCGAAAGGGGCTGGTTTCAGATTCAATGTCATTGTCCAAAGTTTCGAGATTTCAGGGTTTAATTGGCATTTCAGATTTTTTAGATGATGGAGAGAAGAAAGATGACATTTTTTTGCATGTTTGTGATTTCACTAACTTTAGAGAGTTTATTGGGGATATTGAATGACAATTTCAGATCTTTGATTGGATGGAGAGAAGAAATATGACATTTTTTTGTATGTTTGTGATTTCACTTGCTTTAGAGAGTTTAATTGGGGATATTTGAATGACAATATCAGATCTTTGATTGGATGGAGATGAGGAAAATGACATTATCTGTCTCCGATCATGCTATACGTTTGGATCTGATTGCAAAGACTAAAGGCTTAGAAGCTGCTGAAAACTACTTTAACACTTTAGATTCTTCTGCAAAGAATCATCAATCGACTTATGGAGCCCTTATGAATTGTTACTGTGTAGAGCTCAAAGAAGAGAAAGCAAAGGCTCATTTTGAGAAAATGGATGAGCTCAAATTTGTGAACAACCCGTTACCGTTTAATAACATGATGTCAATGTACATGCGGTTGGGTCAACCCGAGAAGGTACCTGTTTTGGTTGATGCGATGAAACAGAGGGATATATCTCCTTGTGGGGTCACTTATTCTATCTGGATGCAGAGCTGTGGAAGCCTAAATGATTTAGAAGGATTAGAGACGGTCGTAGATAAAATGGGCAAAGACAGTGAAGCTAAAACCACTTGGAACACTTTCTCTAATTTGGCAGCAATCTACACTAAAGCCGGTCTTTACGAGAAAGCAGAATCTGCTCTTAAATCTATGGAGGAGAAGATGAATCCTAACAACAGAGATTCCCATCATTTTCTCATTAGCTTGTATGCTGGAATTTCAAAGGCTTCTGAGGTTAATAGAGTTTGGGAATCGCTGAAGAAGGCTCGTCCTGAGGTCAACAACATGAGTTATCTTGTCATGTTACAAGCTCTGAGTAAGCTCGGCGATATAGATGGGATTAAGAAGATCTTCACAGAGTGGGAATCGAAATGCTGGGCTTACGATATGAGGCTGGCTAATATCGCAATTAACACGTATTTAAAAGGAAATATGTATCAAGAAGCAGAGATGATCCTTGACGGTGCAATGAAAAAAAGCAAAGGACCTTTTTCCAAATCGAAACAGCTTCTGATCATTCATCTTTTGGAGAACGGTAAAGCGGATTTGGCTATGAAGCATTTGGAAGCAGCGGTTTCTGATCTCTCAGAGAACAAAGACGAGTGGACCTGGGGCTCAGAGCTAGTCAGCTTGTTTTACCTTCACTTTGAGAAAGCTAAAGATGTTCAGGGAGCAGAAGAGTTCTGCAGAATCTTGTCGAATTGGAGACCCCTCGACTCTGAAACTGCGACCTTTCTTATAAAGACTTATGCAGCAGCAGAGAAAACTTGTCCTAATATGCGTGAGAGATTGTTCCAACATAAGATCGAAGTAAGCGAGGAGATCCAAGATTTGCTTGAGGCGGTTTGTCCTTAAATTAACCTGTAGTAATAAACTGATAATACACAAGTGTTATGTCTCTATTATGAGTTTAAGCTTCATGTTCTAAACAGCAGCTTTTGACAAAATTGTGGGTTACATAAGGAAAGATCTCCATAAAATTAGCTTCTTTTTTTTCTTGTCCTTGAACTAACCTGCATTATTTTGTTAATAATCGCTATGTGAACATTGTGTGCCCTTTAGACTTTGTGTCTATCGTTTATGTGTTCAAGTCTCTTGTTTCAAGGCACCGAACAAGGCCTAAAATTTTACAGCTTTTGACAATTTGTGGGTGATATTGTCAATTTTTTGTTTTTATAATTTGTCAAAAGTCAAACAATTAATTGTTGTTTATCCAAATCCAATAACCGACTATTGCCGCAGAGAAAATAATCTATTTGCTAATTGTGGATCCATCACCCATGACCCATGTTATTGTTAGTGCCACCAACTAAGTATTTTTTATTTATTTATCTCATACACAATTTAAATAAAGAAGGGTTTTATTTCTTACCAAGAGACAACTGTGAAAACAAATACTGATTAAAAGGGACAGTTACAGTTATAATATTTACAATTTTTAGTAAATCTATAGTTTATTTTTAACTGTCTGTTCGTTTGAAATCTATTGTTATACCACCAGATCACTAATATATAATTGAGAATCAGACATTATCCAATTGTTATTGGGTAAAAAAAAAGAAGCTAAAGAACAAATCTGATTAAAAAACAAAAGAAAGGAAACAAATAAAACAAAAACGGCGTGTATTGTGTAACAAGCTGGCACGTCTGTATCTGGTCACAACTTTCTTTTGTCGATTCGTTCGGCGACGTAAACAATCCAAAACCAAAAAACATTCTTTAGCTTTTCTGTTTATATATACAAAAGAAGGAATCAATTCAAATTTCAGCCACAAGAACCCTAATTCGAGGTGGGTACTCTCTTTATTCCTCTTTTTTTTTTAATTCACGTCCTTTTTTGGTCTTCCTCATCCCAAGTAGTTAACGGGTTTTGGCATTCGCAACGAAAGATTTGATTTTGTTACTTCGTTAGAAGTTTGTGTGATTTGTTTTTGGTTTATTGCCGAGTTTCACTGTCAAGCCTGTATCTTTGATTAGCTTAGGGCTTTACTTCGAGGATGTGGGTTTCGTTAAACTTGGTGCTGCATTGTCTCTGAGCCACTGTTCTCGAATCGCCTGTTTATTTTGATCTGTCTCCTTGTTCGTTTTACATCCTCTCTGAGAAATCAAATTCCGCGACTTCGTGTGTAGACAGTGTAGTATAGAATGATTCTTCGTGAATGATTTCAAATGTACAAGTCACTGACTTGATGTGTTAAGCAGAATCAGTTCTGATGATTAGTTTTGTCTTCCGAGTAAGGGTTTTAGCTAAACCAAAATTTAGCATTGCTCTGTTTTGTCTTGAGAATGATTGGTGTCCTAATAGTATCTCTTATGACTTGTTTCATGCTCTAGGACACGCTTAAGGAAGTTGAGAGAAAAGTCTTTTTTGAGTTTTGCAAGTCGAAAAGCGGTTTTTCCTCGGTGGAAGTAAGGGGTTTGAATCAGATTTGCTTTTGTGGGCGTTTCAGTAGAGAGTTGAGAAGAAACTTCGGGTAGGATGGATCAATTGGTTTCAGGAGAGCATGATCTCGAAGTAGACATTGAAGCTGGTCGATCTGATGCAACTCAAGAATCCACATCAGATATTGTTTCAGGCAATGGTGAGGTGTCGAGTGAACGGGTGAACTTCGGTGCGTCTGAAAAGGTTGGTGATGATCTCAACTATCCATTAATGGGAAACGAGAACCCAACAGAAACAAGCAGTCAAAGTTTAGATCTTTCTGAGAGAAAACGTGATATTGGCAAAAAATTTAAGAAGTCAAGAAAGGCTTCAAAGCCACCGAGACCTCCCAAAGGCCCTTCTTTGACTGCAATTGACCATACAGTGATGAGGGAGATAGCGGAGCTCGCTATGAGAAAGCGTGCAAGGATTGAAAGGATGAAGAATTCCCTAAGAAGAATTAAAGCAGCCAAGTCATCATCATCATCCTCATCTTCATGCATCAGCATCTTCTCGATGATAGTAACGGTTCTATTCTTCGGCTTTCTAGTCTTTCAAGGTACCATTTTTTCGTGTCTTAGTGAAAGTTATAGCTTTTTGATTCTCATTCCCACTCGGTAATGAATCCAAAAATTGCTACTTTTAATCTTGAAATTGCGAAATATGTTTGTTCTAGGCATGAATTTGTCGAAAGAAACAGCCCAGATATTATATATGGTTTTAGATCGATTGCTAAATTTGTTTCCTCGAGGCATGAATTTGTCTTGGATAAACAGAGTTTGCTCTGTTGCTAATGTACCAAAAATGTCAGTAAGCTCAACTCTTTTTTATTCGTGCTGCAGGATTCTTTGCAGGCAATTTGACTATGAGTTCAGACAAATCACCTGCGCCAATTGTTTCACCTAACAACCAACTGATTTCAGTTCAGTTCTACAATGAGCAAACCGATCCCAGCCCAACCACCTCTTACAGGTGAGGATTGAGGAGCAAAGAGTTTTTATTTGTATAGCTGATTCTTATTGAGATATTGTCAATCAAAGAAGTTTTCTTCTAAAACAATTGCTATTATGAACAATGTTTTCTAACGTTTCTCAATTAATCTGTGTGAGATTCAGATACACGAGGAAGCGAATTTCAGGTGCAGAAGAAGACTAAAGAGATGTCACCAGATGAGTTTTATGTGTTTGGTCTCGATTAATATTTTTGGTTTAAGTTTTGTTCTGTCTTGTCCCCTTGTATATTTGTTTTGTGACGGTCCTTACTTTAGATCTTGTAAACGACTGCGTTTAAATAATTATGATGATGATTGATGAGTTACAAGTTGAACCATCAAACTAGCTTGGCCTAGTTTTTGATTATTTTAGAATAATATTAGTGATTGTGGGCAACGTAAAATTACGTGATTGTGGTATTTAATGAATGAAAAATGATGGAAAACTTGTTATCGACCTTACAAAATAAACCATTTTAAACATTTTTTTTTCTTTTCATACAACAAAACGCCCAAATTTGCGAAAATGACTTCCCTGCCAATTAGATTCTACAACGTCTATACTCTTATAATTTCGAAATCTAATAAATCATTATATCCGACAGCCGTAATAACTATATATTAAAATTTACTTAACCAACAAAGAGATTCAATCCACAAAATCAGTTTTTCGTCGTATTATATACATTGATGGAAGTGGAACCAACTCGTCTTTATAATGTAAAATTGTGGAACTTTCGGTTGGTAGTGTACATATCGTCGAGAGACTCTTGAATCTTGATAATGATCGATGATGAGACTTTGATTGGATATAAGGGGAAAAAATGAATCGAGAGATTTAAGACTAGTCTATTCACTTCGAACATATATACCATTTAACGGAAAGTTTCTAAAATAAGCAACTTATATATTTTCCAAAAGAGGAACCTCAATCCCGCGGTGACGGACACACTGCACAACTTGTCATAGTACTGTAGTTGGTTAAACTCACTAACATTTGTTGGTTATTAATAAGTCGCTTCTTTGTTAGTGATTTTTTTTATTAGGTATACGTCATACATCATTGACTCTTTGACATTATTTGGACACAACATTAACGCATTTAATTACTACATTTTTTACAATTTTTAGACATGCATGTTTATTCATATATGTAGTCTTTGTATATGGCCCTATTTTTTATTATTTGGATTAAACTTGGAGGTTGGTATCTCTCATTTATCTTGAACCTGTTTTTCTCATTTAATACGTCCTCAAGCATCCATATTTAATATTGTAATCGGACAATTCAGTTTTATCCTAAAAAAATATTTGCCATTTTGCCAGGAAAGAAAAAAATAGTACCAAGCTTGGAATGTAAATTGAACAATACATCGACGCGCACGTATACTTTTCAGATAATTACTCCATTCACACTATTTTATTGTAATCATGCAAGCTGTATCGGAAGGAAGAAGCGAAACCATCATCAATGGCATTTCTTGTAAATACCAACTACGTTCTAAGGGCATATACGTCATGAGCCCATTCTATAAATGCCACCCCCTTCTGTTTCTCTCGACATGCAGAGTCTAGAATCCAGCGACTACATTTTATATAAGTAAACGAAACAAAAAGTCAAAACCATGTCCGGTAATAAGATCTCGATTTTCCAAGGTCTTGTCTTGTTCTTTTACCGTTTTTTTATTCTCCGACGTTGGTTTCATCGTAACCCTAAACAAAAACAGCAAAAATTTCATCACGGCCTTCACCAAGCTCACGACTTATCACATCACACCTTAATATTCAACGTTGAAGGAGCTCTACTCAAATCAAACACCTTGTTCCCGTACTTCATGCTTGTAGCTTTTGAAGCCGGAGGGATAATAAGGTCATTTCTCCTTTTCATTCTCTATCCATTTATAAGTTTGATGAGCTACGAAATGGGCATGAAGACCATGGTGATGTTGAGCTTCTTCGGGGTTGAAAAAGAAAGATTTCGAGCCGGGAAATCGGTTTTGCCTAAGTATTTTCTAGAAGATGTTGGGCTCGAGATGTTGGAGGTTTTGAAAAGAGGAGGCAAGAGAGTTGGAGTGAGTGATTTACCACAAGTGATGATTGATGGGTTCTTGGGAGATTACTTGGGGATTGAAGTCGTGATCGGGAGAGAGATGAAAATGATCGGTGTATACTACTCAGGCATCATGGAGGATAAGAAGAAACATGAGTTTGCTTTAGATAAATTGGTTCAGGAAGAGAAACTAAGTAGTGGTCATATCATTGGTATCACTTCGTTTAATTTGCCAACTCACCGATCTCTATTCTCTCAAATTTGCCAGGTAAATTATCATATTTCGGGATGTGTATATTGATCTATAGTTCTATAGTTGTGTTTTTATTTGGAACTTTTTGGTAACTATAAAAGAGGTTTCGGATCCAACAATGGTCTTGTATAAACAGACGTAACGTAGTTTTATTTTTTTTGGGAGCTGAATAAGACAAACATTATGTTAGGTTTTATTTTTCCAAGTTTTAAATCCTTTACGTTTTTTTTTTAATACAGTTTTTTTTTTTTTGTATACGGAAGACAGTATACAGGGAAATTCATAATAAAATAACTACTTTTAAGTACTCAACAATTTTTTTATTTTGCTTTTTTTTGTATATGAGTAGTAATTTTGTAAAATACGTTTTACTGTTTGGGGTTTTCGATGTCTAGGAACTCAATAATAAATTTTGCTGTATATACAATTCCCCAATAGAATTCCGTTGGTTTTAAATGTGGCCCCTTGAACGAAGAGAGATGCATTCATTTTCTTGGAAATTATAAAAAGGTTATGTGCAATGCGAATTTCAAACCATAGTCCATTGAAAAGAAATGAATGAATAAGTTCTGATGCATTTAATGCAAACAATAGACTTTAACTTGCTACATAGAATATTATACTACTATTTTTTTCATACATGTAGGTCCACTTCAACTGATATTAATTTGTTATAATAATCTTCTCTAATCTTTCTCAGTTTTTTTTTTTTTTTATTTTCGGAAACAGGAGATTTACTATGTCAGAAATTCAGACAAGAAAAGTTGGCAAATCTTACCACGAAATCAATACCCTAAACCATTGATTTTCCACGATGGTCGTTTAGCCATTAAGCCAACACCTATGAACACACTCGCACTATTCATGTGGGCCCCATTCGCCGCCGTTTTAGCCGCCGCAAGACTCGTCGCCGGCCTAAACCTCCCTTACTCCTTAGCCATTCCGTTCCTTGCCTTCTCCGGTCTCCGCCTTACCCTCACCGTCAACAACGACCTAATTTCTCCCGACCAAAAAAAAGGTTATCTCTTTGTGTGCAACCATCGAACGTTACTCGACCCACTTTACATTTCTTACGCTCTAAGAAAGACAAATATTAAAGCCGTCACATATAGCCTAAGCAGATTATCTGAGCTTTTAGCTCCGATCAATACCGTTAGATTGACTCGTGACCGTGTCCAAGATGGTCAAGCCATGAAAAGATTGTTGAGCCAAGGAGATCTCGTGGTTTGTCCCGAAGGGACTACGTGTAGAGAGCCTTATTTGCTTCGATTTAGTCCACTTTTTGCGGAGGTTAGTGACGTCATCGTACCTGTTGCTATTGACTCGCACGTCACTTTCTTCTATGGTACGACGGCTAGTGGTCTTAAGGCCTTTGATCCGATTTTCTTCCTCTTGAATCCTTACCCGACCTACACCGTCAGATTACTTGATCCTGTCTTTCGAGGTGGCTCGTCCACGTGTCGAGATCCTGATGAAGGTAAATCTAAGTTCGAGGTGGCTAATCACGTGCAGCATGAGATCGGGAAAGCCTTGGGGTTCGAGTGCACTAACCTCACGAGAAGAGATAAGTACTTAATCTTGGCCGGAAATAATGGAGTTGTCAACAAAAAATAAATGATTTTGAGTGGATTATCTCTTAATCAGTGCGTTTCGTTCCGTTGTGTGACCAATATGCATGCTTTATGTTTTTTATAAGAATTTTTTTCTACAAAGTAGCAATCTGTTTGTGTGACCAATACATAAATATGTACATTATGTACTTTGTGTCTTTTTCTCTTTTAAAAGTTATTAGTATGTACACATATCAAGCAACTTGTTCTTCTTAAATAAATCATGTACTCTTCGGAGAGTGACGGCAGTACTGGACTTTCTAAAGTACAAGCAATAAATATTACCAGATAATAAGTAATTTACAAACATATACACTAATACACATGATGTTTCTTATTTTTGTACTAATATATGTAGTAGGGTCAGGGTAGCTGATTTAGTGATTGAGGACATCATAATTATCAAAATAACAGATGGAAATGTTGATTACGTTCCTTTCACAAAACCGTTTATTCTGTCGGTTCGGTATATGCATCACTGATTTGAGTAATATCTAACGGTCTGGCCGTACGGTCATAGTCAAAACTCAAATAATTACATGCATATATTAGCATGCTTATTGTTATTTATTTTTTTTTAGATAGTAAGCTGCATGCTTATCGTTTGATGTACTTAAAGCATTTTCAGATGCACGTATATTTGTAAGATATATATCATAAGATATATTGTGAATTTGTGATGATTTATCTTATCTTCTGAAAGAGAGCCATTTTAAAGACATTAATCAGGAAATGTGTCAAGAACATGTTATCAAATAAACAATTATATGTTTCTTCTGGTTTTATTTCAATGTCATTTTATTTATTTTTTCTAATTATCTGTTGTTCTCATTTTTGAAAACAATTTTGATAACAAAAATTCAAAAATAACCTCATTTAATATAACACTATTTATAATAAATAAAAATAAAAAATCAATCATACCCAAAAATTATTATACCAATAGATTAAAAAGTCAACTAACAAAATTCATTAATCTACCAATTTTTTTATAAAACTACAATTAAACAATATAGGATAGAATAACGATCTTAATTAGGATTAGGGAAAGTGTCAGAACTGAGCACGTAACCGTGGAATCGTGGATAAGGACTTATGGACGACAAGATCAGTTATTAACTAACGGTCTTACAATTGTAAATTGCTAAAAAAATGTTTTTAAAAACGCGATTTTTTAATAACTACGAATATTATATGAGTGGGACTCATGCCGATAATTACGGGGTGAACCCTACGCATCTTCCCACCTAACTCTGTTTAATGCTTCTTCGATTTTTGATTTATATTAGTTACTTTCATTGAATGACGAATTTAAATTTAATCCAAGATATAATTTAGACTAAAAATGAATAATCTTTTAAATTATATTATGTCATACAAAATCGAAATAACACTTTACAAGTTTACTTTATTTTCATAACTAACCAAACGACGTATGGTAATTAAACCTACACTAGAATTTAATGGTGATTTTTAAGTTAAATCCTTTTCATCAATACTTGCGATAACTTACGAAATTTAGGGTCACTCAACGATCTTGGTTTGGCATATTGGGCCTTAGTCTAATTGCCTATAAAACCGGATTGGTAACTTTGACCAAAAACGGATTAGAAAGCTTGGTTGCTCGGATTCAGTGTTTTGAATGTCATCGAGATGATCGAAATCGAATAGTATTTTTTTTCTTTCAGTGGTCAAAAACTCCAAATACGTAACCCGATTTAGCCAGTTCTACATACGACGAAAATTATTACAATTATATGACTTGATGAAATATTCCAATCATATAGATTTGAACAGCAGAAAATATATGCCTTAGGACATTTACTTAGCTACCATTCGTTGTCCCAGTGTGAGCTATCCTATCCATGAGAATTGCCAATTATAGTTACCAAATATGATACATTGACATATTGTGGACCTGTGGTGATGGGCCGGGGGCCAGGCCGGGCCGAATGTAAGAACTAAACGACTTCTTGGTTCTGACTTGCTACTTTTGTTGCTATAGCATCGGCCACGTTCAAATTTCAGTTCAGTTCTAAATCTCTAATATAGTAGGACTAATATATTTCTTTAACGTTGACTCAGATAGTTTCAGTGAGATACTGAATGTCAAATAAAATACGAATATCCATGTTATACCACAACTATTTTTGATACTAAAAATACCTGATACTAAAAATCGTATTAAAAATACGGAAAGAAAAAGAATTAATACTTGAGACTGAATAAGTATTAATAAATAAAGAAATTATCTTCGGAATTTAACTGAACAAAATGACAATAATAAGAATTGGCAAAAATGCGTTACTGAATCTAATCCGACGGCGCTCACCAACTATGCATCACTAGTTTTGGATGATGTGGAGCTTTCATGTATGATGCATATCGCTGTTAAGAAATAATATTTTACATGCAAAAAACGCATAATAAGAAAATTATTACTTCCAACCTACGGTTTCATGGATGGACCCAATGTTAACTCTCACATGTTAAATAAGATTTTGATGATTTTGATTACGAGTGATTACCTGCAAGCTTGATAATCTAAATGAATAAGTTAGTCTGTCGTTTTCTCCTCTTTTATAATATGGTTGGACATTTGTGTGTTCATTTCTGTAATAAGTATCAACTTATGATTATTGATTTCAATCAATTCATGATGATGTAAATACTTAAAACACATATATCCGTTAATTCGAAAAAAAATCAAATAACAGTACGTAGGTTTTTTAAATAATGTGGAGCTTTCATGTATGATCCATATCGCTGTTAGGAAATAATATTTTACATGCAAAAAACGTATTATAAGAAAATTATGACTTTTCAACTTACGGTTTCATGCATGGACCCAATGTTAATTCTCACATGTTAAATAAGATTTTGATGATTTTGACTTCGAGTGATTACCTGCAAGCTTGATAATCTAGTTGAATAAGATAGTCTATCGATTTCTCCTCTTTTATATTATGGTTGGACGTTTGTGTGTTCATTTATGTAACAAGTATTAACTTATAATTATTGATTTCAATCAGTTCATCATGATGTAATTACTTAAATTCATATATATATATATCTGTTAATTCGAAAAAATCAAATAACAGTACGTAGGTTTATTCTTTTTGAAACAAACAGTTCGTAGGTTTATTCTTTTTGAAACAAACAGTTCGTAGTTATTGCATATATTATTAGATTTTTGAAACTGTAGGTGTTAGTTACTAAATATCAATAACATCTTGTCAACTGCTAGCATTTTTTGTGTGTGCATAACATAAGTATACCATTACATAATTACATAATTGTATTCTTGTAGTATAATACATATCACATTTCAGCCGAAATTTTATGGAAAATATTAGCAGTAGTTTTCCCACCAATTTATGACTAAACTTAAAATTGATAGAAAATCAATGGAAAATATCCATGTATCAAATATTTACGTTTTTCATGTATCAAATATTTATTTGTTTAATTATTTTGTCTTTTCTTTATTTTATTTTATTTTATTTTATATTTTCTTATAATATTATATGAATTGGTGGAAAATCGTAGGAGGTTGGTGAAAATTTTCCATTAATTTTCGACCATTTTTCTAATACAACATTCGGTGAAAATTTTCTCACGAATTTTTAACCAAATTACATTTTCAACGCTTGATTTTAAATAACATTACTTCATTGAAAATTGGTGGGAAAGAGCCATTTTCCACAGTTTTCCAACCAAAATGGCTGTGAGAATTCGACCTTCTTGTTGTAGTGTTTTTAATTAATAACTTTCATTCTTCAGTCTGATTAATATATAATTACACTTTTATAATTTTAGAAATTAGCTAATTACGTGAATAGTGAATACGTATTCCATAAATATATAAAGTGTGTGTATATATATATATATATATATATGTTTCAATTCTTATATTGGCAGTCATATCATGTTCTTCTTCTATTACCCACATTAATTTCATTACACTATGTCGGACACATAGTGTTGACTGTATATGTCTTCTTGTCTCAAAGTTTTATTTAATAATAATAATAGCATAAAAAATAAGAATTTATTCAATCTTGGAGAAGAGAGGAAATCGCGTTTCAACGACAAAGAAATATTCCAACGGCCGTTTGTTCATCCACATTCCCACGCATGTGCCATCCCATTTGCCGTTTGTAGTTTATGTCGTCTGTTGTTTGCAATCTATATATATACATGCCATAAGCTAATTAATTTAACTACAGACCTAGCTAAACCTTTTATTACTATTACATATAAACCTTTATATTTATTGAATACGTCAACTCCATTATTCACATAATCATATTTCATCTTCCAAAGTTATGTATTTTCATAGTATGTTAATATTATAGTATTACAAAATGCAGAAGACTCTCATATGCTTTGTCTACTCATATCGTAGGACTTCATTGGTCTTGTTAATATTTTACTGAAATTAGTACTTTATTTTTGTTTTGAGACAGGGGTTGAATTTAGTATTCTATGCCACATAATTTACGAATCTTGATATTTACAGATTTAATTCTGAATTAAAATAAAACATATAGATTAGGAAACAAAACAAGAGGAAAAGTAAAATTAATTGGTTGTATAGGAGTTGGGTGACCGACTGTCTACTTAATCTCAGAGTTAATTTAAAATATGCGTATATATACGCTAAAAATGTATAGGTAATAAATTAATCTATAACTGTTTTAACAAATGGGCACCAATTTTGTTTAATATACGATAGAGTTAGGTTCGAAACCGATATGTTATGTTTCATTCATGGAATAATGTCGGCTAATATGTCAGATGCCATGTTCCATTGATCCATCCTGCCTCTGGTCAACTTTTTTTTTTGGCCCATCCTTCCATTTTATATATATTTATATGGAATTGAAATGATTCGAAAGTATCCATTTCTATCGTCTAATTTTGATTAATCTTCTGGTTAAATAATATGAGAGAAAGTCAACTAGTTAAAAATATTATCTATTGATGGTCATGGATCATTCATTTTTATATCGATCGGCTAAAATATGATCAATTTGTCGTTGTATAACAACAATGAACCAACAATAGAAAGCATTTTCTAAAAAAAGGAAAAAAACAATGAACCAACAAAAGGAAAACAATTAAGCAAATATCAAACGTTTTTTTTTTAATCGGCGGTCTCATAATAACTAATAAATAATACAGTAAATGGGTAGGTACTAGGTGTTGATATAGTTGAAAAAATAATAATTGAACGAAAACAAACACTTTAGTTAATCGAACGGCTAATATGAGCCGTCAAGGTTGACCATTTCCACTACGTGCCGACATTTGGGTCTTACACCTGACCAATCCTCGCCTTTCCCACTTCCTTGCGACTCTTTTCCACGCGCCTCTTCTGCATAGCATTTGATTCTCATAAATTTTCCATTTATATTTGCCTCTTCATAAGAGAAACATTGGTATATATATATAATCATCTTAAAAGAGTTTAAAACTTTTTTTTTTCTCGAAATACAAATCTTGAATGTTATACATTAATTTGTTGGTTACAGTTTATCAACCATGATCGATGGTCTTTGAATGATACATGAATTCTTATGATTGGTATATATATTACTCGGAATTGAATAATCTATCACTTAATTTTGTCTCGACTAATTACTTATTAGTATAAACCATTTATGATCGGGCTACTAATATATATTGACAATCTTAATCACCAAATGCTATCTTAAACTTTCATAGAGATATTTTGTTATGCATAAGAAGAAATCATTATTAAATATACGCGAGTCTTAATTATGACTAACAAAACACGTAATTTCAGGCAATAAGTGCTCAGTCTTTATATTATTCTAAGAAGTAAACATCAACATCTACTAACTTTGCTATCACCAAATTTCAATCTACCCGAATTCAATAATAACAAGGTTGTGAAACAATAATACAAATACTAAAATGAACAAAAAAATTCATATATTTTAAGTATATACCTAACTTGAAAATGTTTAAGCTGAATATATGCATTATTCTATAGCACAGCTTCGTACCAAAAAATCAATTTTGATGGAGATAAACATGCATAATTTCATAAATAGACAAGCTTTACTTATCTTGGCAATAATTTGTTTTTTTAAAACTCGACCGTCCCCATTGATGACATGCCCACCTTACGCGATATGTATGATGAGACCATTACTTTAATTTTCCAATTTGTCAACCGTATGGAAACCGTAGCATTAAAAAATAAATTCGAAAAAGACTTTAATAAAAACTATTTATTATTTCTAAAATCTACCTTTCATCTCTTCCCATACAGACATTCACTATATATATATAATACTCACCTCTTCTCGTGTTCTTTCATAATCGAAACCTCCTGATCTCATTCTCTACTTATAAATATTGTTTTTGTTTGGAAATAAAAGGACATGGTTTTGCCTTCGATAGCACCGTTTATACCCACTGGAAAGAAGGCGAAAGCCTCGCCGGAATATAACTTTCCGGTGATCGATTTCTCTTCACAGGACCGGTTAAAACTATCTGAGAAGATCGTGAAAGCCTGCGAGGTTAATGGGTTTTTCAAGGTGATAAACCATGGAGTTAAACCAGAGATAATTTCGAGATTTGAGCATGAAGGTGAAGAGTTCTTTAATAAACCAGAATCGGAGAAGCTACGAGTCGGTCCGGCGAGTCCATTTGGTTACGGATGCAAGAACATCGGATTTAATGGAGATTTGGGTGAGCTTGAGTATCTTCTTCTCCACGCAAACCCGACATCCGTCGCTGATAAATCGGAAACTATCTCACATGATGATCCGTTCAAGTTCAGGTGCGTACTACAAATCTTGTTTGTTCTTTGTATTTATTGGTTCTTGAACCTATAATTTATAAAGCTATAAAGATTTTTCTTTAACATATTTATTGGTGATTGAACCTATTTCATTTCTTGCCATACAAAAAGAAAAAAAATACACTACATTTTAATGGTTGCATTTATATATATTAAGATAATAATGTCTTTGTGCAAACGTACATCATGACACTGTAATTTTGTGTAAAAGAATTTGTACACGCAGAAAATATATTTGATAAACAAAAATATTAAGCATAAACACATATGTACGCCGATAGTTCAAATAAACAAATCGTATAGTATGAGACTATGAGTTTTGGCAATCATCTTCTATTTTTTTTGATGGGTTCGCTTCCGGTTTAAAACAAAATAAGGATATTATAATTTGTTGTTATTTGGTACACCGGCATAATTCACTGGTGCACAAACGAATCTACTCATGCCGTACGTATTGAAAAAACAAAAACATGCATATATGAACTCGTGTGCAGTGACATTATATGAACTCATGTGTAGTGACATAAAAATGCATGAGAAACTAAAAACCCATATGAGACTGGCAGTCTTTGTTGCGTCTACAAAATAAATTTATATTTTTGATATTTGTGTGTGTGTTTGAGTGTGTATGAAAGTTGACCCAACTGAAATTGATGTGGATTGTGTGACAATGTGGCTTCTGACTTGTGAGAAACCTAAAAAGGAAGAAAGATAGATAGAGAGAGATGCAATGTCGAATAATGGATAATGACCATAGGACACGGCTTTCAATTATTATCAGTCTTTGTTCCTTTACTGTCATTATAGTTGCCCATATTCTATCTTTTATATTTTAAATTAGTACAAATAAATATTCGTACCAACCTAATGCCGGTTCACCTGATAATTTGTTGTAATCATTAATCTACAATAGTTGGATTACGTTCTCGGTTCATAGTATGTTGGTATGTGGTTACAATTAGGATGCCAGCCATTTTTGTTTTCCCAGATTACGCCAATTAAAAAAACTAAAATTGCGAAAGTGCTACTGCGATATGGTTGGTTACTCAAAATACCTTTTATTTAGTTTTTTCCCCTAATTTGGTGGCATAGTTCACCTTTTTAATATATAATTTATCAATTTTTTTGTTGGAATCAAACTTTAAAATATCATTCATGGATGGATTCCATGTTAATACTCCTTCTATATTATTTTTATTGATGCTTTAGTAAAGAAAAAAACTGTGACAATTATTATGAAGTCATTTACTTTAATATAATATTATTTTTTATCCTTTAAATTTTAGAGATTAATTTTTTTCACTATATATATTACAGATTGCTTTTCATTGGTTGAATTCTGTTTAAACAGATAATAAATAATAAATAAATAATTTTTAGATTAAAGATAATATATACTTTGATTTTTTATTTAAAGCATTCTTTAATATGATATAAAGTGAATAGTAGTTATTTGTGAAATACAGATTATACTCACACGTCACAAAGTAATATAATAATTGAATAGACTTGGTCAATCAATTGAAGATTGTGCATGAACACAAAAACACTTTGAGACGTCAAAAAATCAAGATTGAAAACGTCAATGAATCAAAGATTTGACCTATTATTTTCTTCTCTTGTTCAATTAAAAAATGACAACCTGTAAAAAAGAAAAGTATTGTGGGTCCTCACTTTCGAACATTCCTCTGTCTCATGTCTTTCCGTTCTTTTTTTTTCCGAAAAAAACGAATTAAATCAAACAATTTGGTCTGTTTGTCAATTGTTGATCGTGTTAGCTAAATGCCACGTCTTTTTTTTTTTTCCTTTTGTAGCTCGGCGACGAATGATTACATACGCGCCGTTAAAGATCTAGCATGTGAGATAATTGATCTGACGGCCGAGAATTTGTGGGGCCAGAAATTTAGCGAGGTGAGTGAGCTAATCAGAGACGTCCGTAGCGACTATCCACCTGCGCCGTACGCGTTGAGAGGTGTTAGCCAAATAGGTTTCGGGGAGCATTCTGATCCTCAGATCTTGACGGTTTTAAGATCCAACGACGTAGATGGACTTGAGATTTGCTCACGTGACGGCTTGTGGGTCCCCGTCCCATCTGACCCTACATGCTTCTACGTATTGGTCGGTGACTGCCTTCAGGTAATAATCCATTTAATTAACCCCAAGTTAGATTTATTTTGCCTGCAATGCCCTTCTTAAAAATTCGCAAACTAAGTTTAGCGAATTAATTATTTAACTAATTAAACTTTTTAGAATTAGTTAATTTTGGACAAATCGTATTTCAATAGAAAAATAAGATCAATTCTCTCGCATGCAATTGTTTCCGTCAACTAAAACCAGAAATTAAAAACCCTTAACCTTTCTTAATAATAGGCTTTGACGAATGGGAGGTTCACTAGCGTGAGGCACAGGGTATTGGCAAACACGGCAGGGAAGCCTCGAATGTCGGCGATGTATTTTGCGGCACCACCGTTAGAGGCAAAAATATCACCGTTACCGGAAATGATATCGCCGGAAAATCCACGACGGTATAATTCATTCACATGGGGTGACTACAAAAAAGCTACTTACTCCCTCCGTTTAGATGTCCCTCGTCTCGAGTTGTTCAAAACTTCATAAGTATATTAATACTTTTAAAAATTAGACTTTTTTGCTTTTTGCAGAAATATATATGATTGTTGGTATGTTATAGTAAAGTATATACCATATACGAATGAATAATTCCCCGCGAAAAAAGAAGATTAATAGCAGTAACTACCTTTTCCTCCAAACAGTCCAATCAAAACAAAAGACAAAAAGAGTGATCTGGAAAACCAGAAAGACCTAACTTCTTTCCCAAGTAAAATAGCAGTAACTAGGTGGATTTTTAACTCCTTGGACTTGGTCTAATTAATAGACTCAACCTTCCAGTCGTTGTCTCCTAGCAACAGATACTTATCCTTGTAAATCCAAAAACTCCACCAATCACCTTCTGAACACGTAAACAGATAGCCACTTCGATTCGGGTCTTACCGCCGCCATTTACCGTCACTTCTTCAAGCAAACAATCCAAGAAAGTGGCCTCGTAGCTAGGTGTTCCAGTCATAATTTCACACCTCTCACCGTCGTTCCGTCAAACACCCCTTGCTTACGGTTCATGTCCACTGGCACGATCCGGTCGCTTAGCTATGCGAATAGAGCACTGAATCTTAGTAGATACGGTGATCTCACTTCTTTTTATAATAGAGTGATAAAAAAAAACATAGATGGTCTGTTGTAGTCTCTTCCGTATACGAAATGTATCTGATTCTGCAACTGATAAATGTGTGCGACTGTGATAATCAATCATATGTAGGAAAAACATAGATACTCTGTTTTTCTGCAATGACAATGACCATAGCAAAGACCTTTCTCGAGGAGATTTCCAGTGGCCTCATTTTGCTGCCGATCTTGAAACTTTCAATGTCTGTAAAAAATGCTCTCCCAACCAATGATAAAAGATAACACATGTGTTTCTACTAACCTGAAATTAAAATAAAATATGAAGTACAGAAGAGGACCAGCTGCTAATCAGGGGAAGAAGATACAAGTTGAGAAACGTATGCGAGCTTTAACTTGGTTGGTGTAACGTTGTTCTACATAAGGTCAACGAAAAGCCACTTTCTACTAATGTACCGTTGTTCTTGTCTATCTAGAAAATGATAGTTGAGAAAGTCCACAAGCACCATATACCTTCCAATGATGCAACTGCTATGAAGACGCTATATATATATATATATATAAGACGCTAACTAGAAGTTTAAATCAACCCAACGATCGATTATTTCTCGGACAATAGCTAAAGAGTTAATATAAGTAGCAAGCTAGAACATATCCCATTCGTTAAAAAACACGTATTCATTCGAAAACTGACTAAAGTTCGAGAATAAAGAAACAACAAAATCGGGCTATTCCACAATCATAGGAATTAGTCTTGGCTTTGATCTCGAGTCAATAACTCCATTATGCTTAAGCAAACATGAAACTTTATTGAATACTGCTCGAATCAAGATAATCTCTACAACGATGGTAATAGAAAAGTAATCTGAATGAAAACACTAAAGAAGTTAAACAACAAGCAAGAGAGAGAGAGAGACATCAATAACTCCATTATGCTTAAGCAAACATGAAATGAAACTTTATTGAATACTGCTCGAATCAAGATAATCTCTACAACGATGGTAGTAGAAAAGTACTCTGAATGAAAAAACTAAAGAAGTTAAACAACAAACAAGAGAGAGAGACATCAATAACTCCAAACTGGTTAAAAGTCTCTATCCAAATAAGAAAACGAATGGGTTAATGATGGGGTTGGGGTTTGAAAGTTCGTAACCAGTTGTTGAGGCGGTCCATAGCTGACAAATCCACCTTCTTGGGATAGTTGGGGACAGTAACAGCTTTGGGTAGTGATCCCACCACCACTCGAAGCTTAAGCCCAGCCTCACAATAACCTGGCTGTGAGGTTATGAAATAATGAACCCCTGGTTCTGTGAGCCTAACAAGATCGTGTCCTGTCTTGTGCACGGCTACGGGAGATGTTGGGTCGCAGGTCATGAATTCAAGATCACCGCTGATTTCATAGACGTCGTTGATTTCGTTGGCGTATTCGAAAAGCAGAATATCTCCAACATGAAACTGTTTCTCCTCACTCCACTTGTTATAGAAGTCACTGTTGTAGACTTTCCATCCTCTTGAGTCTCCAACCTTGTAGGTCTCTCCGACAGGAAGGATCTTGCTCTGCGGTGGTGGAGGAACCGGACGTGAAGGGTCATGGATGACAAGAACTTCGAGCTTCTGTCCCAATACGCATTGATCTTGATTTGAGGTGATGAAATAGTAAAAACCTGGTTCCGTGAGAGTCACAACATCGTGTCCTGTGTTATAGACGGCTTTAGGAGAAGAGTAGTTGCATAACTCATATTCCAAAGAGCCAGAGACTTGAGTAACGTCGTTGATGTTGGGATCGTAGTCGAAGACGAGAGAATCTCCCACGTGGAATTCCTTATGCTCGTCCTCGGCCCAATGGTAATAGACGTCGTCCTTGACAGTCCATCCCTCGGAGTCTCCGACTTTGTAAATCGTCGCCGAGCAGCAACCCAATAGAACTGCAAAGCTCATCATCATCACGAACATGAAACTGATGAGTCTCGTTCTAGTGGCCATTATCTATCGAAGACAGAATAAGAAAGATCACAAAATATGGTCGAAGAAGAAACTTTAGGAATCAGAAAGCTGAATCAGAAAGCTGAATGGTGTATGAATTTGTGAATGAGGCAAAAGAGAATACCCCAACCCTCCTTTTATAACGTTTTACACCGCCTTAAGCCTCCTATTTTTACGATTTTCTGTTGTAAGATATTTTATTTTGTTGTTTCCTACGTATTTACTTACTGAAGAGAGACTAATTGGGCCAGGCTTAATGAGAAGGTTAAAAAAGAGAAGGTTCTAGATTTAAAATGTTGGATTTGGTTCAAATCACGAAATCGAACAAGAGAAAACAGGTCGGTATGATTCCATTTCGATGAAGCTTTTTAATCGTACCGGAATATTGGGTCTTACCAGTAAAGCATTTGCTGCAGCTTGATTAAGTTCTGTGACTTCAAGTCTCTCTCGTTCTCTCTCCACTTCGATACGTCAATCCGAATTTCTTCGCCGCCTATTATGAAGCCAAGCTCAGATCTTTGTTAAACGACATTCAACGAAAGTCCTTGCTGAAATGATGACGATGATCCTCAAGCCGCAGTGTGCTTCTCGCGTCCCCCAAACTCCGTCTCTCTATATCGTTTCTTCACAGTGTAGCTATAGCTTCTTCGAATACAAAGCTTCCTGTAGAAGAAGACGATTTTTCTCCGTCTCTCTAGATTCGAGAAATCAATAGCCCAATGGGGTTTAATTAGGAATGTTGTCATAGAAAATGGGCCAAATAGTCTAATGGGCCTAAAGGTGTGAAGATTAAAGAAACTCTAAAATCTTATTGTTGCAGGTAAGGGTTTATGAAACAGTTTATTTTATCGGGAGAAACAACATTCCTTTTACTTTCTTGAATATATCAACTGTTGCAAAAACACGGCTCGCAGTAAACTGTTAGTATCTATAAAAAGATTCGATTTGATTATAATATTATAAAGTATAACCTTAAGTCTCAACATGTTAAATAATAAAAGAGATAGAAACGATAATCTATTAACTAACTGTGGGAGGTAAAGTAAATTATACTTCTTAAGCTTGGTCTTTTATATGACGCAAAATTTCGCCAAATTATGCTAATTTTCGTCTGATCGTTGAGGTTAATTATACTACTACATTTTCACAACAAGGCTGTTTTGGTCGAAGGCATACTTTATTCGTTCTTTTCACTTTCTGGATCTTTTTATGTAAATATTATCTTTCCTATTCATAACAATATACAACATATAAATATATATATACCATGTTGGTGCATGTAAAGTGGAGTTTAAGATAGTTGCAAAAAGCTGAAGAAGTTTGAATTTTGACGCACGATGGAGCTAGTTAATATATATGATTTAATTGATAAATGGATGTAGATTGTTTTTGTTTTACAGTTTTTTTTTTTATACGCTTCGTCTAATTAGAATTGGGAATGGCCTAATGAGAGGATATGAGTGTGAAGGGCATACATAGTCATAGATAGAGGAGACAATGCAATAAAGCGAGAAGGAGAATCTTTATAATTTATGAGCTAACCAAGAGAACTAGGCTATCAAATATATCCACCTACATGTTTCATTTAACCTTCCACCTTGATTGGTCATTTTTGGGAAAATTCTGATGATTAATAGCTCTTTAAGTAGAGTCTAATATGTATGCTTAAGCAATCTCCATTTGTAACATGTCGATGCAATATAACTATATGTTATGAGTTATTTTACATACATTGTAGCTATGGGTATCGAATAAAATATTATTATATACAGATTTACTGATTACTGAATCAAATATATAGTTATATATTGAATGTTAAATACGTTAAATTGGGATTACGTGGTCACACCTAAAAAGCGGAGAATCGGAGGTGGGTGTGTCTAACATTCCAATTGCGACCCACCAAACTTCTCCATTTGTTATAAACTATATAATCTTTTAACTTATTTATATCTTTATTTATATTCGTATTTACAGAAAACGAGAGTTAGAACTTAGAATCTTCGAGTCACCTTGTAAGCTTTTCCAGTTTTCCTAATTAACCTCAAAAAGAAAGTAAACTATTTCTTCTGTTGTATAATTGCATATATATACATGTACGTATATACTATACATGTATACGCGTGATTGGTTTCCATAATTAGAACTTTATCTTTATGCGCAAGTTACAAAGAACATGCATATTTAGGTGAAAATGATATGTTTTTTTTTTTTTTACTATATCGAAGATAATAAAAATTATACGAACTATTTTAATTCTAGTTACCTTTAAAATAAAGTCGTGTTTCTAATGCATGTGTTGATTTACATATCACAATTTGCTCGTACACAATTTTAAGTTATCTCGTAAATTTTCCGCAGATCAAATTATAAATAAACTGATGACAAGCTCTGGCAAATTTATAGATTCTAAGGCTATGCATGCATTCATTTAAATTTATGGATAAATGGAAGATATATGTGCTCTAGTGGCTGCGCGTGCAGAGGTGAACCAGGTAAACTTTAAACAAGTTGATCATAAGATATCGACTTTAAACAAGTCCAAAAGTAAAAAAGGAACTCGATACGGAATAATTAATCGTCGAAGGAAAATTCGTTGGAAAAGAGGGACAAGAAAAAGTTTTATGGTTCGAAAAGGAAATTGTCTGGTTTAAAAAGGAAAATGGTTGGTTATCATATTACGAATATTCTTGAATTTTGTTTCAGTTTTGTGTAATGCTATTTTTGTTTACAAACAATCAATTTTCCACGTATGTTTACAAACAATCAATTAATCTTTACTCGGCTAATGATGATTCAACCGGTCGTGTTTTAACAGATGTTATAAATACAAACTCGAGTTTTGCCCGGTCTCTATAATGACATAAATGATCGCATTTTTTATTGATATTAAAATCTTGACCTAGTCGAAAAGTTACATCATTGGTTACTTACTTATCAGCTTAATTATATGCCCTATAATTTCGCATTAAACAATGTGAACTTCCTATTCACTAAAGTTTGATATAAGAACATACATTTTGTAGCTTCAATAATAATAATAATAATAAATAACGTAAATATATGACATCGATCAAAAACAAAACAATTAAATTAAAACCATTTCCTTATCATCATTATCTAGTTATTTGATTAATGATTAACTAGATACATATTCTTGACTACCAAAGCTACACGTCGACAGACCGATGAACATAATCATTTAATATTATATCTAAGCATTAAAACAGTTATATATTATATCTAAGCATTAAAACAGTTATATATTATTAGTTCGACCTACCATGAGACCAAGACATTAAGTTGTCAACATCCAAAAGTTGGAATATTCTTTATACTTTCTACTAAGATAATCCACTAGTTTATATTTCTTCTCACAGAATTTAATTCGCCACCAAACAATTAGCCTGGATAATATTATAGTATTAAATAGAGACCTATATTATATTAAACAAAACAAAGAGGTTTCATTCTACGACCGATTCACATTGTTTAGAACATCTATTTAGCAATATGAAGTGAACAAATGAACGCTGAACATTCCACTTGTACTGGTACATGACGGCACTATACTACTAGTCTACTTTACGGTACATCTATATGGTAATATAAGAATAGTTGTACTACATTTTCCTCCCATTAAATCATTATGAATCGCATATAGTATATACTCACTCATAGAGAGAAAAAAAAAGAAAAAATCTGGCCGTATCCATAGTGACATATAGTAAATATTGAAAACCAGAAATTAAAAACCCTTAACCTTTCTTAATAATAGGCTTTGACGAATGGGAGGTTCACTAGCGTGAGGCACAGGGTATTGGCAAACACGGCAGGGAAGCCTCGAATGTCGGCGATGTATTTTGCGGCACCACCGTTAGAGGCAAAAATATCACCGTTACCGGAAATGATATCGCCGGAAAATCCACGACGGTATAATTCATTCACATGGGGTGACTACAAAAAAGCTACTTACTCCCTCCGTTTAGATGTCCCTCGTCTCGAGTTGTTCAAAACTTCATAAGTATATTAATACTTTTAAAAATTAGACTTTTTTGCTTTTTGCAGAAATATATATGATTGTTGGTATGTTATAGTAAAGTATATACCATATACGAATGAATAATTCCCCGCGAAAAAAGAAGATTAATAGCAGTAACTACCTTTTCCTCCAAACAGTCCAATCAAAACAAAAGACAAAAAGAGTGATCTGGAAAACCAGAAAGACCTAACTTCTTTCCCAAGTAAAATAGCAGTAACTAGGTGGATTTTTAACTCCTTGGACTTGGTCTAATTAATAGACTCAACCTTCCAGTCGTTGTCTCCTAGCAACAGATACTTATCCTTGTAAATCCAAAAACTCCACCAATCACCTTCTGAACACGTAAACAGATAGCCACTTCGATTCGGGTCTTACCGCCGCCATTTACCGTCACTTCTTCAAGCAAACAATCCAAGAAAGTGGCCTCGTAGCTAGGTGTTCCAGTCATAATTTCACACCTCTCACCGTCGTTCCGTCAAACACCCCTTGCTTACGGTTCATGTCCACTGGCACGATCCGGTCGCTTAGCTATGCGAATAGAGCACTGAATCTTAGTAGATACGGTGATCTCACTTCTTTTTATAATAGAGTGATAAAAAAAAACATAGATGGTCTGTTGTAGTCTCTTCCGTATACGAAATGTATCTGATTCTGCAACTGATAAATGTGTGCGACTGTGATAATCAATCATATGTAGGAAAAACATAGATACTCTGTTTTTCTGCAATGACAATGACCATAGCAAAGACCTTTCTCGAGGAGATTTCCAGTGGCCTCATTTTGCTGCCGATCTTGAAACTTTCAATGTCTGTAAAAAATGCTCTCCCAACCAATGATAAAAGATAACACATGTGTTTCTACTAACCTGAAATTAAAATAAAATATGAAGTACAGAAGAGGACCAGCTGCTAATCAGGGGAAGAAGATACAAGTTGAGAAACGTATGCGAGCTTTAACTTGGTTGGTGTAACGTTGTTCTACATAAGGTCAACGAAAAGCCACTTTCTACTAATGTACCGTTGTTCTTGTCTATCTAGAAAATGATAGTTGAGAAAGTCCACAAGCACCATATACCTTCCAATGATGCAACTGCTATGAAGACGCTATATATATATATATATATAAGACGCTAACTAGAAGTTTAAATCAACCCAACGATCGATTATTTCTCGGACAATAGCTAAAGAGTTAATATAAGTAGCAAGCTAGAACATATCCCATTCGTTAAAAAACACGTATTCATTCGAAAACTGACTAAAGTTCGAGAATAAAGAAACAACAAAATCGGGCTATTCCACAATCATAGGAATTAGTCTTGGCTTTGATCTCGAGTCAATAACTCCATTATGCTTAAGCAAACATGAAACTTTATTGAATACTGCTCGAATCAAGATAATCTCTACAACGATGGTAATAGAAAAGTAATCTGAATGAAAACACTAAAGAAGTTAAACAACAAGCAAGAGAGAGAGAGAGACATCAATAACTCCATTATGCTTAAGCAAACATGAAATGAAACTTTATTGAATACTGCTCGAATCAAGATAATCTCTACAACGATGGTAGTAGAAAAGTACTCTGAATGAAAAAACTAAAGAAGTTAAACAACAAACAAGAGAGAGAGACATCAATAACTCCAAACTGGTTAAAAGTCTCTATCCAAATAAGAAAACGAATGGGTTAATGATGGGGTTGGGGTTTGAAAGTTCGTAACCAGTTGTTGAGGCGGTCCATAGCTGACAAATCCACCTTCTTGGGATAGTTGGGGACAGTAACAGCTTTGGGTAGTGATCCCACCACCACTCGAAGCTTAAGCCCAGCCTCACAATAACCTGACTGTGAGGTTATGAAATAATGAACCCCTGGTTCTGTGAGCCTAACAAGATCGTGTCCTGTCTTGTGCACGGCTACGGGAGATGTTGGGTCGCAGGTCATGAATTCAAGATCACCGCTGATTTCATAGACGTCGTTGATTTCGTTGGCGTATTCGAAAAGCAGAATATCTCCAACATGAAACTGTTTCTCCTCACTCCACTTGTTATAGAAGTCACTGTTGTAGACTTTCCATCCTCTTGAGTCTCCAACCTTGTAGGTCTCTCCGACAGGAAGGATCTTGCTCTGCGGTGGTGGAGGAACCGGACGTGAAGGGTCATGGATGACAAGAACTTCGAGCTTCTGTCCCAATACGCATTGATCTTGATTTGAGGTGATGAAATAGTAAAAACCTGGTTCCGTGAGAGTCACAACATCGTGTCCTGTGTTATAGACGGCTTTAGGAGAAGAGTAGTTGCATAACTCATATTCCAAAGAGCCAGAGACTTGAGTAACGTCGTTGATGTTGGGATCGTAGTCGAAGACGAGAGAATCTCCCACGTGGAATTCCTTATGCTCGTCCTCGGCCCAATGGTAATAGACGTCGTCCTTGACAGTCCATCCCTCGGAGTCTCCGACTTTGTAAATCGTCGCCGAGCAGCAACCCAATAGAACTGCAAAGCTCATCATCATCACGAACATGAAACTGATGAGTCTCGTTCTAGTGGCCATTATCTATCGAAGACAGAATAAGAAAGATCACAAAATATGGTCGAAGAAGAAACTTTAGGAATCAGAAAGCTGAATCAGAAAGCTGAATGGTGTATGAATTTGTGAATGAGGCAAAAGAGAATACCCCAACCCTCCTTTTATAACGTTTTACACCGCCTTAAGCCTCCTATTTTTACGATTTTCTGTTGTAAGATATTTTATTTTGTTGTTTCCTACGTATTTACTTACTGAAGAGAGACTAATTGGGCCAGGCTTAATGAGAAGGTTAAAAAAGAGAAGGTTCTAGATTTAAAATGTTGGATTTGGTTCAAATCACGAAATCGAACAAGAGAAAACAGGTCGGTATGATTCCATTTCGATGAAGCTTTTTAATCGTACCGGAATATTGGGTCTTACCAGTAAAGCATTTGCTGCAGCTTGATTAAGTTCTGTGACTTCAAGTCTCTCTCGTTCTCTCTCCACTTCGATACGTCAATCCGAATTTCTTCGCCGCCTATTATGAAGCCAAGCTCAGATCTTTGTTAAACGACATTCAACGAAAGTCCTTGCTGAAATGATGACGATGATCCTCAAGCCGCAGTGTGCTTCTCGCGTCCCCCAAACTCCGTCTCTCTATATCGTTTCTTCACAGTGTAGCTATAGCTTCTTCGAATACAAAGCTTCCTGTAGAAGAAGACGATTTTTCTCCGTCTCTCTAGATTCGAGAAATCAATAGCCCAATGGGGTTTAATTAGGAATGTTGTCATAGAAAATGGGCCAAATAGTCTAATGGGCCTAAAGGTGTGAAGATTAAAGAAACTCTAAAATCTTATTGTTGCAGGTAAGGGTTTATGAAACAGTTTATTTTATCGGGAGAAACAACATTCCTTTTACTTTCTTGAATATATCAACTGTTGCAAAAACACGGCTCGCAGTAAACTGTTAGTATCTATAAAAAGATTCGATTTGATTATAATATTATAAAGTATAACCTTAAGTCTCAACATGTTAAATAATAAAAGAGATAGAAACGATAATCTATTAACTAACTGTGGGAGGTAAAGTAAATTATACTTCTTAAGCTTGGTCTTTTATATGACGCAAAATTTCGCCAAATTATGCTAATTTTCGTCTGATCGTTGAGGTTAATTATACTACTACATTTTCACAACAAGGCTGTTTTGGTCGAAGGCATACTTTATTCGTTCTTTTCACTTTCTGGATCTTTTTATGTAAATATTATCTTTCCTATTCATAACAATATACAACATATAAATATATATATACCATGTTGGTGCATGTAAAGTGGAGTTTAAGATAGTTGCAAAAAGCTGAAGAAGTTTGAATTTTGACGCACGATGGAGCTAGTTAATATATATGATTTAATTGATAAATGGATGTAGATTGTTTTTGTTTTACAGTTTTTTTTTTTATACGCTTCGTCTAATTAGAATTGGGAATGGCCTAATGAGAGGATATGAGTGTGAAGGGCATACATAGTCATAGATAGAGGAGACAATGCAATAAAGCGAGAAGGAGAATCTTTATAATTTATGAGCTAACCAAGAGAACTAGGCTATCAAATATATCCACCTACATGTTTCATTTAACCTTCCACCTTGATTGGTCATTTTTGGGAAAATTCTGATGATTAATAGCTCTTTAAGTAGAGTCTAATATGTATGCTTAAGCAATCTCCATTTGTAACATGTCGATGCAATATAACTATATGTTATGAGTTATTTTACATACATTGTAGCTATGGGTATCGAATAAAATATTATTATATACAGATTTACTGATTACTGAATCAAATATATAGTTATATATTGAATGTTAAATACGTTAAATTGGGATTACGTGGTCACACCTAAAAAGCGGAGAATCGGAGGTGGGTGTGTCTAACATTCCAATTGCGACCCACCAAACTTCTCCATTTGTTATAAACTATATAATCTTTTAACTTATTTATATCTTTATTTATATTCGTATTTACAGAAAACGAGAGTTAGAACTTAGAATCTTCGAGTCACCTTGTAAGCTTTTCCAGTTTTCCTAATTAACCTCAAAAAGAAAGTAAACTATTTCTTCTGTTGTATAATTGCATATATATACATGTACGTATATACTATACATGTATACGCGTGATTGGTTTCCATAATTAGAACTTTATCTTTATGCGCAAGTTACAAAGAACATGCATATTTAGGTGAAAATGATATGTTTTTTTTTTTTTTACTATATCGAAGATAATAAAAATTATACGAACTATTTTAATTCTAGTTACCTTTAAAATAAAGTCGTGTTTCTAATGCATGTGTTGATTTACATATCACAATTTGCTCGTACACAATTTTAAGTTATCTCGTAAATTTTCCGCAGATCAAATTATAAATAAACTGATGACAAGCTCTGGCAAATTTATAGATTCTAAGGCTATGCATGCATTCATTTAAATTTATGGATAAATGGAAGATATATGTGCTCTAGTGGCTGCGCGTGCAGAGGTGAACCAGGTAAACTTTAAACAAGTTGATCATAAGATATCGACTTTAAACAAGTCCAAAAGTAAAAAAGGAACTCGATACGGAATAATTAATCGTCGAAGGAAAATTCGTTGGAAAAGAGGGACAAGAAAAAGTTTTATGGTTCGAAAAGGAAATTGTCTGGTTTAAAAAGGAAAATGGTTGGTTATCATATTACGAATATTCTTGAATTTTGTTTCAGTTTTGTGTAATGCTATTTTTGTTTACAAACAATCAATTTTCCACGTATGTTTACAAACAATCAATTAATCTTTACTCGGCTAATGATGATTCAACCGGTCGTGTTTTAACAGATGTTATAAATACAAACTCGAGTTTTGCCCGGTCTCTATAATGACATAAATGATCGCATTTTTTATTGATATTAAAATCTTGACCTAGTCGAAAAGTTACATCATTGGTTACTTACTTATCAGCTTAATTATATGCCCTATAATTTCGCATTAAACAATGTGAACTTCCTATTCACTAAAGTTTGATATAAGAACATACATTTTGTAGCTTCAATAATAATAATAATAATAAATAACGTAAATATATGACATCGATCAAAAACAAAACAATTAAATTAAAACCATTTCCTTATCATCATTATCTAGTTATTTGATTAATGATTAACTAGATACATATTCTTGACTACCAAAGCTACACGTCGACAGACCGATGAACATAATCATTTAATATTATATCTAAGCATTAAAACAGTTATATATTATATCTAAGCATTAAAACAGTTATATATTATTAGTTCGACCTACCATGAGACCAAGACATTAAGTTGTCAACATCCAAAAGTTGGAATATTCTTTATACTTTCTACTAAGATAATCCACTAGTTTATATTTCTTCTCACAGAATTTAATTCGCCACCAAACAATTAGCCTGGATAATATTATAGTATTAAATAGAGACCTATATTAGATTAAACAAAACAAAGAGGTTTCATTCTACGACCGATTCACATTGTTTAGAACATCTGTTTAACAATATGAAGTTAGCAAGACACATTTTTTATGAAATGGATCTTGCAGTTTAGTGTGAACAAATGAACGCTGAACATTCCACTTGTACTGGTACATGACGGCACTATACTACTAGTCTACTTTACGGTACATCTATATGGTAATATAAGAATAGTTGTACTACATTTTCCTCCCATTAAATCATTATGAATCGCATATAGTATATACTCACTCATAGAGAGAAAAAAAAAGAAAAAATCTGGCCGTATCCATAGTGACATATAGTAAATATTGAAGCTAAAACACAATCTTAATCATATTAATCACTCCATGGTTAGTGAGACAAACACTATTGAAATCATCATATGAAAATAAAAACACGACTTTTAAACAGTTGGAGAGGGAAATAAAACGTCCCACTCCTCAACGAAGAATCAAGAATATGATTCTCCTCAAACTTATATACATTTTTCCTATAAAAATCTCGTAAAAGGTTTAGAATATTGTCTAACTCAATTATTGATCCGATGATGCAAATCACGATGAACCACACTTGTCAACAAGGGCACCTTGCAAAGCCGTGGGAGGATCGGACATGAGACACCAAACCGGAGGAATCGAAAGCTCTTCCGCAATTCCATAAGCATTCCAACAAAACGGATCCAAAACGATTTCGCCTATTGCAGGAAGCAACTCGATGCCCGAGAGAGTTAAATTTGTGCATGGAACTGCATCGCTGCATCCAAAATGCATTGGAGGACTTCGAATATCGTAAGTTCCTTTGATGCCTTGGTATGCAATATCAGATACAATAACCGCAGATGTTTTATTAGAACAATCTTTGGTCATGCAATAGTACTGGTCAATTATTATTGGGTTACGGACTGACTCCACGTGGATGTTGTTGAACGTCACGCCTGAGACCGAACCAGACCCACCTTGCCACGTTTTGATCCGAACTCCGTTGTCCGAGTATTTTATGACCGAATCTCTAACGGTGATGTTTGATACGCATGCGTGTGAGTTGTGATTGCCCAAACTTCCAATACTGAAAATTTAGTATATAATGAAGTTAATAATGGTTATAGATTGGGATCTATGTAATAACAAATGTTTTTAATTAATTAATCAAAATTAAATTAATAGAGAGATAATAAACCTAATTCCATGGCCACCGGGTCCACACGTGAGATTCCGTATATCAACATCGTAGGATCCCGAACCAATCGATACACAATCATCTCCTGCAAAATAGAAGCATGACTTTAATTATTCAGACAAAAAACATTTCGCTTTAGTTTTGTTGAAATCTGTATTTTAGTTTAGTTTTTTTTTGGGTTGAATTCTGTATTTCGTAATTTATTTCAAACGACGTATAAACATATTTCACAGCCAATTTGACCAGTTAAACCACCAGTTTCTTTCACTGACCGATTTGAAAACACAGTAAAATTTATCACAGTAATTCACAGTAAATTTCTACTTTTCGATGGCTACCGCATTATGGAACTTTTTTTGTTGTTTGTTTTATTTTGGTTGAAGGTTATTTACTGATTTTTAGAAGTTCGATATATATATATATGAATAACATGTATAGTTGTGTATACCGTTGGAGATGACGGAGTTATAAATGGTAACGGAGTTAGAGTTTTCGATGTGGATGCCGTCAGTGTTGGGACTTAACGCCGGAGCAGTTATGTGGAGGGATTCGACGTGAACTCCTTGGCATCCGTCGAATCTGAAATGAAACTGCGGGCTGTTTTTTATCTGTAGACCTTCCACCGTTAGATCCGAGCTCATAAAAAACCTCAAAGCCTGCATGCAATTTAATTTAATTTGATTTATTTTTTCTTTCACAAAAAATAATTATTATTTTTTTACCAGCTTAAAAAAAATTATACTTAAAATGGGTCGTAAGCTGATTTTGTATTTTGCACACTTACAATGGGGCTGTCGCAAGGACCAGCAACAATTGCAGATTTGTTGAAAGTCTGTAGAAAATTAACAAAATAATTATTGATACTTTTTTATTGATGCCGTTTTATTCATTTGAAATAAAAGTTATAAAACAAACTAATTTGGTGATATCTGCATGAAAAAGTTTCCAAAATATTTTCTCTCGATCGTAGCATTTGTTAAAAAATTTTGAGTGAATAGTTGAGACTACAAGATTGAAAATGTCTTAATTAATACCCGGTGAGGTTTGCAGGGAAGATCCCACCATTTTTGTCCCCGGCCGTCGATAACTCCGGAGCCTTTCAGAGCCATCCCGTTGACTCTATAGAAGACAAGCCACTGTCTTTTACTTATATTGCTCGGCCACGATTCTGGTCCATCGGGTGTTACAATGGTCCCATCCACCTATTAATCGTAAGAAAATTGTATTAAAAGACAAAAACTTATTTGACCGATTAGCTTATATAGTATGCCGAAAACGTTTTAGAATTTTATTAAGAAGAGAGATAATACTTGGAATAATTGGTAAGAGCGGCAAGGACCGGTAAAAATAGTAGACTGGATCATGAATGTGTAGCCGTAAGGAACAAACAAAACTGAAACGGTGCCGTTCTCGTTGTTACATGAAGAGTCCCACGCCGTTTTGAATGCTTCCGTGTCGTCTGTTACGCCATCTCCAACCGCACCGAGCTTTCTCACGTTGTAGACTCCATTGATGTCTTCTTCAGGCTCGTCGGAAGGTGACGGTGGCAGTGAATGTGACGGTGAGTCGTTGGGACCTGGAGGAGGAGTAGGAGGCTGAGAGATTGAGGAAGAAGGTGGCTCTGGTTTTGAGGAGTGATGGTTGTGGTTATTGTGTTTGTGTTTCTCTCTGTGGTGATGGTATCGAGATTCAGATAGAGAGGTTAATGTGAGCATTAGTGCGATGAAACAGAGGATTTGGTTGCGAGTATAAGAAAAAATAAACATTTTTTGTGGACTGAAATGTTTTTTTCTTTTTGGTGATTTTGAGGTGAGTGTTGGAGAAAAAGTGTGTAAGAAGAGAGTCGCACTCACCAAGTTTAGAATGCTTCTTGGAAATGTTAATGCAGCAAAAGCAGACAAGGGCGGTTCCTTTATATATACTTCAAGGTCGTGGGATATCGGAAGTGGAAACCGATTCCGTAATGTTGTTATTATCCCTTATTTTTTCATAATATTAATTTAAACAAGTGGAGTGTAGACAAAGTTTGCTGCGGGTTCTTGTTTGGTTTTCCATTCGTTTTTCTTCTTCTTTTAATTGTCTTTTTATTTTTGTTTTTTGTAGAAAAATATACGCACCAAAGTGATGATGTTGATATATTTTAAGTTTCCAAAAAGTTTTAAGTTTTTTTTTCCTTCTTTTTCTAGGTTCGGTTTGAAGTGATTTTTAGGCTTTTGTTTCATTCAAATGTAAAATTATCGAACCAAAGTAACATTTGGGTCTTTATATATCTGCATTTTCTCTTAAATCGGTTCAGGTTGGATCAGACACTTTTAACATTTTTTGAATCTTCTTGTGTCTATATATTTATTATTATTATTATAACGTCTATATTATTAAAGGTTAAAAAACGTCGACATTATTATATTTTGAGAATTTATACCGTCGAAAATTTTATGGTTATATATAAATATCGTGGAATATTATGGATGCGGCATGCAGGAGAGTATCCACATTTCTATATCATCATATGCAAATGATTGACTTGTGCATCAGATACTTGATATTGATTTAAATTGTATTAAGCTTAAAAATAATCTTAACTATTTTGAAATAATAGTACCAATGTATATAAGCTCATATGTATGTACAGCTTAAGACATGCGAGATGGGTTTGGGCATATGTTCATCAGTCATCATGGCAAGCTGAATCAGGGTTATATTACTTGTCGTGATTCAGTAAATTGATTAAGTTCATGAATAAATCTCATTTGGTTTTGAGCAGAAAAATTATTAGTTAGCCTGTATATGTTGAAATAGCGAACATATACATACATATAACTCCGTTTATAGTATTGAGTCGAAACGTTATCACAGTGCATGTGTTGACAAAGGTCACGTCGATTCCATGGTTTATTAATCTTCGAATTCATGGCAATGTAAAAGACAAGGTGTTCACGTGGTTCATTTGGTTAACTGTTCAATCATCAGTCAACAGAATTACTGTTTAATTCAGCTATAATTAACTTGTACTAGTTAATTAATGTCAAAATTTTATTACTATTTGTAATAGACCATGATTTATAGCTTTGAGGCTTGTGCTAGTGTTGTCGTCATGATAACCCTGAGTTCAAACCCAAATATCATATGTTGTTAACAAAAAATAATAATTGTATGACATTTTTTTGTTTAAACAAAATAATTGTATGACTTAAAAGTAACTTACTACATTAGGAAAAGCATAGTCAATTCTTTAACTTTTGTTATATAAATAGTTTTAAATGGTTTTTTTTTTCATAAAATTTTATGGCTATTTTTATTTAAAACCAGAAATTGAAAATCTATGCATATCTTATCATATTATTTTTAATATATTGAAGCCATATAAATAACAGTTAAATCTTTTATTTATGAAGACGATTTGAAGATTATAAATATTTTTTAAAACTTTTTTTATAATTAATTATTGCATTTTAGTTTTTTTATTAGTATTGTGAGTGGGTGTTGTATTTAGGTGTTTTGTTTATTGTTGATTTTATTTTTTCAATGTTTTGAAGTGTATTTGTGTAATAGTTATGAATAGTCATCGACTCCCTAAAAAGGTTAAAAGAATGGTAAACTATTGGCTAGTGATTCTAGAGATAGCATTTTCAAATCGTCAGTTTAATTTTTTTTAATAGAATATTAACTTTTTGTGGATTTGCAATATTAGTTATGGATTTTAATAAAATATTCTATGACAAAAAATGTGATTATTTTTTTTAAAAAAATATATTGATATTAATGACACTATATATTTTTCAAGGAGATTATTCTATCTTACCATTTTCCATTTTTTTTTTAAGTTAATAAAATGTACAAGTATGCTGATTTAGTAACTTATAACTAATATTAGGATTAGTATTAATAATCTCTAATTAACCTCTTAATGCTTAATAATAAAAAAATAGGTTCGTCGTTGTTCTTCTCTTTATGTAATTGAGTACTTATGTACTCCTAAAGTTTCTTTTCAATGCGCATCTTTAAAATGGGGTTTTACAATATTTTATATTCCCTTTTTATTTTTGTTTATCCCCACATTGAAAGACTTTTCCGAAGGATATGTATATGTAATATATTTCGGACAGTTTATTCAATACACGACGAAACATTTAACATGTAAAAAGAACTATTCTCCACTAAAGATAATTGAGAAGAAGAAAAATGAAATACATGTCTTACGATACAAAAATAAATAAAAGAAACTAAATAGATTTATTTAAGAGAAAACAGAGGAGATGTCCACGAGTGAGTTATATCTAACCTCTTTCGGCTTCTTCAGTGGCCCAATTCATTTCATGTATTTAATATTTACAGAAAAGGTGAGGAACAAATGATTTTTTTTTTAATATTTGAATAATTTAATGAATAATAAAAAACGAATTGTATAGCCGACCAACCATTATTGATTGTATACCCAGAAAACACTATTGTCTGATCGTATTTGAGAATTTCACCGCCCCTCTATGCACTTTTCAGTGGAACTCAATTATGTATGGTCTCTCATCTCATCTTCTTCCCCTCTCTTTCCCTTTTTTATTTTCCACTTTTCTTACAAAATCACATTATAATATTTTAGGCTTTTCACATTTGCAAACAAAAAAAAAAGGCTTTTCAGCACATACTTTTACTTACATTTTACGGTACAGAATATTTAAGTTTCTGTTTGACAAAAAGAAGAATATTTCAGTTTCTTTACAATACTTGATTTTCTTTCACCAGTCTATAATTTCCACATCACTTATCTAGGGTCCCCTTATTTAGTTCAATAAAGACAATGATTTATTATTATTGAAACATTATTAATTAATAGATTTTATATAGTCAGTTTGGATTACGATTTATTAATATATAGTTTTTTGTAGTTTTATAATATGTAAATAATTTCTTCCCAAACATATAATTAAATTTCAACTGTGATCTAGTAACACTAAAAGTTAGAACGTCTTTTTCTACTTGGTTAATCTTATTAAACTTGAGTTTTGCAACTAGTCCTTGATATTCGGTTTTGAATTGGAAGGTCATTTCACCTATTTGAGTATTGTGGACTATTTGTAAACCTATATCTTGTCATTTTGCTAAAATCTCGTTTAAAAATGTACCATGATATGCCAATTTACTAGTGGACTTTAGCACGAAAGTATTCCTTTTCTACAAATCTTAGTTAAAAACTTGTAATTTTTTTGTAAAACGTTAAACAAATGTTTGGATAAAAATAGTTTTGGGTGAAACATTAACGATTTAAGTCGGTTTAATCAAGATATTCCTGATCATATAAAAAAACGTAACCATTATGTTATTAAAGACAAACAAAATTAATTATCTCAATGATCGTATGATATTCATTTGTTATGATGATGCATAATTTTCAAAAAAAAAAACACTTATTTTTCTCTGTCACCCTATTTTTGCTTTTTTATTAACCATACTATTTAATTAAAATTTATCTGCCAACCTCATAAACCTAATTTTATCGTTTTAGTATATTTAGTTAAGTCACCCTAAAATATCATAAAAGAGCATAATAAATTTAATCATTTTGTCAACAAGAGCATTATGAAATTATACGTGCATCTTGTGACCTCATCCTCCACACAAAAATGGCGGCTACAATACGATATTATAAAGCTAATGAATTTGCAAAAATATAGGTTAAGTACGGATACTTTATAAACATATGATTAAGTATATAATTAAATTGGGAGGGGGGTCTAGTTTCCAATAATTAAATTGTGTGTGCGTATGTGTGTGTGTATATATATATATATCTCGAATGTAAATAAGAAATTAACAAAATGTTTGTGTGTCCGGAAAGAAATATTAGACGACAGAATAGTATTTCCAATTAAATTATTTAGCCATACATTTTGTTTTGTATTCTAATTTTCTTATATGCTAGAAAAATATGAAAATTTCAATTTCTATAATACCAAAATGGTAACTATAAGTAGAATTAATATTCTTCTTGAATGATCTTATGAATTATATATCATTATAACATTTTTTTTAGTTAAGAGCATCGAACTTGTTAGACTAATTAATACTTGTTTTATATATTATCCTCTACGATAACCGATATATTGAGAATTATAAAAAGTGGAATGTATCTATTTTCATAAAAATAATTTTTTGAACCAAGTCAATATTAAGATCGATTTCTTAATCAAATAGCATGTACATATGTTATTATATATTTGTGGAATAGTGCGTGTTTTTTGTTCTTCTTTTTTTGTCACATTTGTGAAATAGTGTGTTGAAATGGAAGGTAAAGTCACAATCTAAGATGGAGATTGATATGAACAAGTTGGTCCATATAAGGCAAGAGGCTAGGTTAATTGCTTAAGAATACCTATAGGCTATAAGACTAACATGTCTATGGCTACTTTAAGAGTATGGAAGATGTGGCATGCTTCTTTGCAAAGATACGTGTATATATGTGCATCTAGGTATAACACTGTGGATCTGTGAAATAGGATAATAATTATATATGAAACAAGTGACGTTCGTATCTACTAAGATACCAAATACATTATACAAACACATGTGTGTATAAAATTGTGAGTGTGAATAGGAGACTGGCGCTTAACTTCTGCCCTCAATCTAGAGGATTTGGTAGATATACACTTTGCTTCATCTCCAGTGCACGTCTCCATAGGCCATACTTTGCTCCATCTTCTAATTTATCCAAAAAGCTATCACTAATACATACGTAGAAGGTTTTTTTTTTTTGGTTCACAGTAAACTAAGTATCAGTTAAAAGCTGGAAAAAAATAATCAATTATTCTGTGTAACTCCATTACATGAACCAACGCTTAGTAGAACACTCTAAATTTTAAACTATTGTGTACAAGTTATAATTGAAACATGTTCGATTGAGTTTAATTTTTAAACGCGATAAATGACGTATCCAAATAAAAAATATGACATACTGTGTAATATCTCAATGTTTTACTGGTCTTTATAAGAATTTTTTTTTGTTAAGTTATAATGCAGCTTATATATATATCCACAATAGCAACAAATTTTTTGTATGCAATTGGTTTTGAATCCCACGAAAAATCTAAACATAACGACTAATTGGCCAAACAAATAATATAGGTATGCTACATTCCAACGGTATAAACGAACGGGCCAAAATAATACACACAAGAGTGGAGATGTCGGCTATATTCGAAATGATTAAAGGAGACTTGTGTGTGATACATTTACCCCACCCATTTACTGTTTCTTCCACTCCTCGGTTGCTTTGAGAGTTGAGACTCTCTCTTTCTCCTTCTTCGTCGTCTTCTATTAAGTTCCATTCAAAATCTTTTAGAATTATCTTTGCCCAAACTATAAATGTATTTTTTAGACCCAAGCTTAAGTGCTAAGACAAACATCACATGATAACAAACTCTATTTTCAAAGATTTTTAACTTCTACGAATTATCATTATTTATTTCTATCTATAAGTAAGGAAAACATATAAATCTCAATTATATTCAACAAATAATTGTTTTGATAAATAGTAATTTTAACGAGAACAACATTACATCATGTTTGGACATTTTATCCCCTAAAATAAGCAAAAACAAACTACATAGAAAAAACAATTTATTTGGACTAAGGCAAAATACGTATTCTTGGTTTCTGCCTTAAGTGGTCTTCATGAAGGCAGCAAAACGTTCCAATCCTCCACGAATAAGCTTCTCCATAAACGGTTTCATTAACTGAAATTTTTTAAACATACATAACATATACCGAGACAAAATGTTGACAAAAGAAAAGAAAAAACGAGACAAGAAAAAAAACATAAATAAATACATTAACAAATTTACATGACGAAATAATCCATCATCCACAAGATGGATTATAGGCTTACAAATGCAACTGGAGCTAAAGCATGTGGAACTTCAAATGAAAAGTTGATCTGAACCCAAAAAAAAAAGTGAATAAACAAGGGTAGAAACAATTAGAATTTATCATATATGTAATGAAAATAATAAAAAATAGTGACAAGATACAACTACTAACCTCTACTAAGCACGAGGAAGGGCCTCTAGGGAAAAATCGAACACTGCCTCTGTTTGATAAATACAGAAAATACGATTACATTTTTAAAATCAATCAGCAAACTGAAGATGGGTTTGAACTCAAGGACTCAAACTAATCACTTTTTCTTTGAGAAATTGAAATGATGTTTATGTTTGTCTATAACCAAATTTGAGTTTACCTATTTGCAAAGCCTTCGATTGATCTCCAGTGCAGCTTTCGATCCGGAATGGGCTGTTGAGATGATTCAAGACTCAATATAAATGTTAGATATTCAAAATTTCAAAAACTACGAATAATAAAATAATATGATTGTTTAATATTTACTTTATTTCAATGTGAAACTTACCTGTAAATTTTTTGCGAGAAAATGATATTCAACATTTTTTCCAAAGGACTCGAATTTCACCAAATACCGCGATAAATCTGGACTGCCCTCCACTGCCTAAGAGAAGCAAAAGATTGTTCTAAAGTGTGAGCACGAAGAAGAAGAATGAAATCTTCTATAAGCTTCTAGACTGTGATTCAAAGTAAAAGTTACCTCAACAGATGACAAAAATGGCATCCACTTAGGGAAGAAGTCACGATCCGCGTATAACTTGTAGGCTACGGAAGCTGGTGCATCCACGATCATCTTTACCCTGTTTGATCCAAACCAGATCATTTCTATACGGAATCGATCTAAAAGGTATAAGACTTCATAATGCATAAACAATTTTTTGTTGTCTTGAGAAATTTACGTGACGTCTTGCCATTGTACTTTGCGGAGTCTTTCTTCTTCAAGTCTATCAGCTTCTCTGCTGCGCATAACGGGTCTGAAGGGTTTAGGAGATGAAGAGGAAGAGGATGAAGAAATTGAGGAACCATTGTTGGAGTTTACGAGTTTTGCAGAGGTATGTGATGAGGAAGAAGGTAACGATGATAACATTAACCGAGAAGAAGAAGATCGATGAAGTATAGATGAAAAAGCTGCAGATATTTGGATTTTCCTGAAACAAGCAGAGGACTTGGCGGTTGGAACTGTACCAGACGCTATTGATGACATTTTTTTGCTGTTAGAGAGAAAGAGATGTGGAACTGATCAAATGTGTACTCATAGATTTAATGAAGTAGTTTTGTTTTGCCAAAGAGACAAATTAGGAACATAGACTTTTCAGGACCAATCTCACTGTCTTCTCTTCTTTAAATATCATTACATTCCACTCCACGCAAAGTGTGTTGGCGTGTTTAGACAAATAAGCTAAAATTGAAAAGAAAAGAAGAAAAAACTCTGTTTGCGTGACTTAGTTTCTTGTTTGGTTTGTTTTGTTCTTTTCGGGGTTTCAGTCAATCAGGCCAAACTTTCTGGTTGGTTTATTGAGTTTCTCTTTTTTCTTGGTAACCTAAACCAGAAATGTTGTTATGAGAGAAAGAAAGATTGTTACTTTAACAATACAGAAGTCACAGTAGAGAAGCCCTCCCTAATCATGGGAAATAATCAAAGTTTCCGGACTATGTATATATATATACCAAGAGAAATTCTTAAAAGCTAGAATCAGAAAGATACAGAGATACACATACAGATTCCTGCAAATGCAAAGTGTTGACTTTTTCAGACAATGAAATGGTTTAGGTGTATTAAGGTTTCGTTCAATAAGATTTCAGAGCATAAAGCTGACCTTTTTATGTGGTTTTAGCCATGGTTGCAAATCTTTCAAGTCCACCTCTAAGCAAGCTTTCCAAAAATGGCCGGAGCGCCTGAATTTGAAGCCAACATAACAAAAAAAAAGGTACAAGAAAAACAGTTTGTTACGCTCTGCGTCACATAAAGAGACTTGAAGGTAAAAACAGTCGGTTACTCACCGATGCCACGGGGGTCAAAAGCGCAGGGACTTCATATGATACGGTTAGCTAAACAGATGAACAAAAATTGCAACAAAAGGAAGAAGGGATAAGTATGAGAATATTATTCCAGTAGTATGTGTAGTAAAAACAAAAATTTGGAATGTTCTTTACCTCTACGATGCAAGATGAAGGACCTTTAGGGAAGAACCGAACACTGCCTCTGCATATGTTAAATTCCAAATGTTAGCTTCAGGAGTCTAGCTAAAGTTGCACATTTATGAACTCTTTGCTTACTTATTAGGAAGACCTTCAAGAGATCTCCAATGGATTTTCTGATTAAGAATAGGCTGCAACAAAAAAAACAAAAGGCCCAACATTTGGTTACTTGAAGAAACACAAAAGCATCAATCTAAACTCAATGATGGATTTATATTTATTGGTTTGCCTGTAGGTTCCGAGCAAGCCAAGAATACTTGATGTCTTGGCCAAAAGCATTGTACTTGAATGACCAACGTGATAGATCAGGCTTGTCCTTTAACACCTAACCAACAACACAATCATAGTAAAGTCTTAAAACAAAGAAGCTTTCAAAGATTGACGAGAGAGATCAAAGGTACCTCGACGGATGAAATGAAAGGCATCCATTTAGGGAAAGATTCACGATCCAAGTAGAAGTTATACGCTACGGATACTGGAACATCTACTTCCATCTTCACTCTGAATCTCCATACCAAATATATATACATATAAAAAGATTGAAATTAGATTCATTTCACTCTCAAATTCCAACACTATTGCTACTTTGATCTTGATGGAGATTAGCCTTTAAAAAGAATCAAAATTTCCCAGTAAATTTTCAACAAAATTTTTTCAGGAGGAAAGTGGAATTGAAGCAGAGGAAAGAGAGATTTTTACGTGCAGTCTTGCCACTCCATGGAAACAGATAAACGTTTGCGAATGTTGAATTTCGATCTTCGTTTGACGGAAGAAGAAGAAGAAGAAGAGGAGCCATTTAAGGTTTTGGTAAGCGATTGAGAAAACGAAAAGGGTTTACGAGGAAAAGAGAGAACGAAACTGCGATCGAAGCAGATGGGTAACTGGAGATTACAGGTTGTTGACAAAAGATTGATCGTGTTCATGTGAGTTGCTGTTACAGACATTGAAGCTTTCTTTCTCAGTTTTTGTTTTTGGTTTTTTATTTATCTGTTTGATGTTTTAAGAAAAAAAAAGTCTAAAAATCTTCACAACCACAAATGGCGTCAGAGATTTAATCTGTTACATCTTCGTCGGCACAGATTAAAACCAAACTATTCAAATGTTATTTGACATGTTAAAAACAAAAGCGGGGATAGCTCAGTTGGGAGAGCGTCAGACTGAAGATCTGAAGGTCGCGTGTTCGATCCACGCTCACCGCATTTTTTTAAAAGCTTTTTTTTGTTCCTTTCACATTGAGCCTATTCGAGCTTTTTTCCATTTCAATAAAGAGCCCATTGACGGTGTTCTCCGAAGCGTGTTAGCGTGCCCATTTGCTAGTGTGGACCGTATCAACGGAAATATGTGAAACAACTAATTGAGAATTGATTTCATCAAAACTGTTTCGTCTGAAATATAAATGAATTTGTGGGCTTAAACAAATGGGGGCAGTCATATTTAACCGACCAATAACCTAAATGGTCAATTCAAATTAGTGTGTGTCAAATAAACCATTAACTGGTCGATATGATATGGGCACAACCTTTTGGCACCATGCCTAAGGACAAAGGTGGGTCAATAAATCTGGTCGACGACGTTGTTGATGGAAATATATACGTAACCGTATGTCACTACAGCACCAATTTAGTTATAGCTAGATTAACACGTAATTCATATAAAAGAACCACACAACTCCATATAACAACTTAACTAAGAGACCTTCAATAAACTAGTTAGTGGTCAAGACAAATCTACCACTCACTAGTTTTATCCAGGAAGATAAAGTAGCGTTGTGATTAGTGTCACCACCTTCTCTCTCCCGATCATCCATACGCTTATGAATGTTGGATCAACGAAATATCTCAAAATTCTTACCAAACCTCAAGCCATATTCAGCCATCGAAAGAAATGTTCAACGGTCACCATTTCACCTTACCAATAACCATAAATTTTTTTGTTTAGTTTTTCTTTTCTGGTCAATATCAACCATCTTCAACGGTTTCGTTTGAGTAGCATAAGAAGCGGAATCACTAAGGATTAGACTCTACCATGTTTTGCTGAATAATTTCAGCAATGGTTTTCAGAATATAAGAATATAACAAAAGCTTTCAGGATATGTGGACACTTATTGTTTTAGGATATACCATGATAAAAGCTTCTTTCATGGTTCAACATTGGCTATCAAGAGAATATGTGTTTTAGATAAGTAAACATGTGAGTATCCCTTAACACAATAAAAAAATATAGTATTAATCCCAATAAATGGTTCGCTAATTGCAGGTGGACAGATTTAATGCATATAATTTCAATTAAAAGACAATTATTCTAAAATTTCCCTTGACAATTGCGTTTTGTAAGTAACCAAGTAAAAAAACAAAATGCGTTTGCGTGTAACAATAGCGGACCAGATTGACCCGCCCCAGTGGGTTTAAACCCGACCCGATACCAAAACAGATATCAATTAGAACCCCGAGCCTATACTGTGTAGTCAGTTTAGTCACCACTTTGAAGCAAAAAAAAAAAAAAAAAAATCCGGAAAATTGGGTAAAAGGATAAGAAGGCCGGGAAGTTCGTCGCCGGTGACGGAATTAGGGTTTCATTCATCCCGAATTAAACAAGAAAATGGCTCATGCTTGCGTCTCCACATCGGCTTCTTCTCTCAGGTTTACACCCGGATTCGTCTCCGCAAGTCCTAATGGCTCCTCCTTCGATTCTCACAAGCTTTCTCTCCCTTTCGAGCCCCTTCGTTCAAGGTAAAGGAGACCATTTTTAGGGTTAATTTATGGATTTGAAGAGACTGGACGAATTAATTTTTGTTTGCAGGAAGACGAAGAAGTTAGTTATCGACAGAACAAATTGGAAGAACTCATCTCCGAAGGCTGTATACTCCGGCGGCAATCTCTGGGCACCGGAGATTCCTTCTCCTCAAGGAGTTTGGTCCATAAGGTGATACTTATTTGGAAAAGAGACGATATGTTCTTCTTTCAACTACTTTTTTCTTTCGATGGTTAAAATCTTGGAACTATGTTACTATGGCAGAGATGATTTACAAGTGCCTTCTTCGCCGTATTTTCCTGCGTACGCTCAAGGACAAGGACCCCCTCCTATGGTGCAAGAGCGTTTCCAGAGTATCATAAGCCAGCTCTTCCAATATGTATAAGCTCATGAATCTCTCTCTTGTTTCAGATTATCAAACTCTCTAACCTGTTAATGAATTGGTTTCTTTTTTGTTAGAGGATTATTCGTTGTGGTGGTGCTGTGGATGATGATATGGCAAACATAATCGTAGCTCAGCTTCTTTACCTTGATGCTGTTGATCCTACTAAGGTCAGATAATTTTTTGTTGTTGTTGTAAGACTCCAAATTTATCTCATTTTCCTTGATTCAGAATGTTTCGCTTTGGGTTCTGACTAGTGCTTATTTGTGTTGAGTAGGATATTGTCATGTATGTGAATTCTCCTGGTGGATCAGTTACAGCTGGTAATAATAACACTTCGTCTAGCTTTTACTTGTTTCAGATATCGTTTCTCTTATGTGTCATATGTAGTAATTTTACTTGTATCTCTCACTTTCCTCAGGCATGGCTATATTCGATACTATGAGGCATATCCGACCTGATGTCTCCACTGTTTGTGTTGGTTTAGCTGCTAGGTAATACTTTCACCATCCTTTTAGCTCACCTCATTATGCTTTTATGTTTTTAGGGTCCTTGGTAATATTGATAGTTTCTTGTTCAGTGTGGTTAGCTGATCTTCTTTATGTTGGATGCATGACCAAAAGCATTTATGGAAAACAAAATTCCTTTTTTTGTGTGTGTGAATAATGTGAGTTTGTATGGATTGTAATACCTTCCTTCTCTGTGTTTTATTTTCTTAATGAACAGTATGGGAGCTTTTCTGCTTAGTGCTGGAACCAAAGGTATTTACTTAATCCTTTCATTCTTACTAAAAGCTTTTAGTTAAGTCTATTCTTCTTAATTTCCCGCGATGCTAGCTTAGCTTTATTTGTCATAACTGCAGGTAAAAGATACAGTCTACCAAACTCAAGGATAATGATCCATCAGCCGCTTGGTGGAGCTCAAGGTGGCCAAACCGATATCGACATACAGGTCATTCATCAACGGCTTCTTATATCGAAGGACTAGATTGAGTTCATTCATTTCTAAACCTAACCTGGCAAGTTCGTGGTCTGAAAACAGGCAAATGAAATGCTGCATCACAAGGCAAACCTAAACGGTTACCTCGCTTACCACACTGGTCAAAGCCTGGAGAAGATAAACCAGGACACAGACCGTGATTTCTTCATGAGTGCTAAAGAAGCAAAAGATTATGGACTTATTGATGGTGTCATCATGAACCCTCTTAAAGCTCTTCAGCCACTTGCAGCAGCTTAATCGCCTGAAGGTAATGGTTCAGCTTAGCACTTTTATATTGGTGAGCCTTTTATAAACTGAGGTTTTCCATTAAATGTGCTTTTTTATTCTAGAAGGAAAAAAAAACAGATTTGTTTGGGATCAAAATCAGTAGCTGATACATACACATGAAGAACAAAGTAAAGTTTTCTTGCTCTGCTGTTTGATTGAATAACACTGACCTTTAAGCAATGTTTTGATCCTTTGTAATCGAATTATTGGCCCATTTTACTTTCTTCGTATCAATATTCTAGTTTCATACTTATAATGCTGCTATTGATGTTAACTCTCTAAAATTATTTTCTTGACATTTATTGGGCTTCAATTGGCGATTGGTTAAACCGTGAAAACAAAGGTAGTTTAATTTCTAAAAATTGAAAGTTAAAACAATAGGTTACTGCCTATGTTTTACCTTTTAACCTTTTTTTGTCGGCTCGGTATTGTCGCTTTCTTTGTGTGTTCTCAGTTCTCACCGTGATAAAATATTTACTAATTTTAGACGGTAATGGATAGACGATTTTACCAACTTAAGCATTCTTATTTGACTTTTATTTCGAAACTGAAAGTTACAACTCCACTAGTGTTGATGATGAGTTTGTCAATTTTTATCACAAGTATCTATAAGTAACTGTTCTATCGACTTGTTTAGAGTTCAAATCTATTACCTCGCCATATTAAAAAGATATTAGAACCATTAAGATATGTTAAAAAAAAATAGATTTATTAATGTATTCTAATTTTTATCTATATATAATATTATATACTCACGTATTTTCAATCTATTTTTAAAAATTAGATATGAAGCAAGTTTATCCATGTAATGGTTGAACACTAAGATATGTTGGGTCTGACGGATGCATATTGGTCAAAGTCCGTTGGCAAATTATTTTTAATATAAAAATATTACCAACTTGTAGTAACCACTACGTTTAATGCGAATTTGAACTTAAAAAGTATTAACATTGTACTCATTAATATTATTTTACAAAGAAATTAAAACGAACTACGAGTATCCATCGGCCGGCTGTGTTCATCGATGAACATATCTGAAATTTTGTGTGTTATTTTCATTAGAAAAAGATCTGAACATCATTGAAGTAATAGAATATATCAAAGGAATTGAAAAGGAACCTTTGAAGTTAGACGACCATAGACGTGGTTGCCAAACACACTTTTTTCTAAAAGTTATATAAATTTGTCGCTCTGATATCCTCTGTTTGTTCTTATCCAAGCGACAGTGTCTTTTCATTTTCTTCTCAGTGTTTCATTCCTTTGAGATTAAGATGGAAAATGAAGAAGCACAGAAGAACACAAGAAGCAGCTGGTCACTGGTTCGACCATTTCAAATGATATCCATTAGTCTTCTTAGCCTCCTCGTCCCTCTGTCTTTCCTCTTCTTTTCACGTCTCTCTCTCTCCTCAGCTCTTGTCACCGTCTCCCGCGTATCCTCCTTTCTTCATCAAGCTGATGTCGGAGTCTTATATACAATCTTGTCTCTCATCATCGTCTTCACTTTAATCCACAATCTCTCCGGAAAACCAGAATACTCTGTTTTGCATTCTCATCTGTACATCTGCTGGATCGTTCTCTTCGTCGTCCAAGCTTGTGTCGCCTATGGAATCGAAGGAACCATGAGCACGACCATGTCTACAAATCCGGACAAAAGCTTTTTTCTTACGTCACAAGAAAGGTGGGTCTTGGTAAGGGTTATGTTCTTTTTGGGTCTACACGAAGTGATGCTGATGTGGTTTAGAGTCGTGGTTAAGCCGGTGGTCGAAGACTCTGTCTTTGGGGTTTACGTGGAGGAGGAGAGATGGTCGGAGAGAGCGGTCGTGGCGGTGACTTTTGGTGTAATGTGGTGGTGGAGGTTAAGAGATGAGGTAGAAAGTTTGGTAGTGGTTCCAGAGGCTAAACGTAACCTTCTGATTAGTTTGGATCGTTTTGACTTTTTGAACTGGTGGATGTATTACATATGTGTTGTGATTGGTATGGTGAAGATCTTCAAAGGGTTTTTGTATTTTGTGAATATGTTCATTTTGACCATTAAGAGGTCGAAAAAAGGATGTGAATCTTGTGTTGATGATGGTGATCATCATGTATAAGAGTTTCGACATTTTTACTGTAAGTTGAAATTTCACTCCGATGTTTTTTATCATTGTGTCGGGCTTAAGTAGAATGTCAATAAATATAATAGCATTTTTTTAATGGTAATGTCGATTTTAAGTTTGAAAAAGTTGGCCTTTCATAATTCGAATTCAAATATAGTATGTATGGACTATTAAAAACTGAGATTAATTATAAAAAAAACAAAACAATTATTCGTTTTTGTTTTGTTTTAAATACCGTATTAGATCTTAACATATAAATTAAGAAAATATTTAATTTTTTAATTTTTCCTAAATAAAAACATTGTCAATTATATACTTAAACATAATCTACTTAATATTAAAATAGACCGTCAAATAGAAATAGTCATAAAACATTAAAGCTAATAAATTTTATATTGGAAATTAAAATCGTTATTTGATTTGAAATAATTTTTTCTCTAAAACGATACTTATAAAAAACGGAAGGAATATAAAAGTTTATTTTGTTCGGGTTAGACATAAAGTCTTGAAATTAGTGAATGTTAATGACATTAATGACAAATGGGTAACCACATTATTTTATTTTTTTAACATTAATAAAAAAACATTAATAAAAATATAAATTAAGAAACAACATTAATGTAGGAGTTGGAAACATTGCGATTAAGAAATATAAATTCGTGTATACATGTTCATAAAATACAAATACATAATGTATCAATAGATTCATACGTGCACAAAATATATATTTAACATAAAGAACTATATATTCACACTGTTATAACAAAAAAAGGTTCTATTAAACCTTAGATACACAATTGCAATATCGTGGGATTGGAGACTAGAGCAGGTTAAGAAGATTCCACTTTGCTGCCGAGATGCAGACATTCAAATATATTCACATTTGTTGTCAGGGCTTTAAACCAAGTTATCGCATAAGTATGAGTTTAAACTTGAAATGTCAAGACGCCATATAGTTCAAAGCCAACGCGAAAATGGTCAAAACATGACTAAACTATAACTGTATATTCAATTTTATTCATAAAGTTTATTACGGTACAAAAATTTATCCACACAATTCAAATATCATACATTTTATTTGATTTTCGGTAAAAATTCATACATTTTCCAACACGTATTTAACAATTCGTTAAAACTTGCTGACGTGGATGGCAATATTAGATGACGCCGTTTTTATAATAAACTTTATGTAAATTGAATATTAATCCATGCAATTCCACAAACATATTAAGTATTATATATCTAGAATAAAAAATTCCTTATATTTTTCATATTATCTTCCTTTTAATCCATGCAGTTCCATATACGTGTATTACAGATCATAATTTTCCTTGTTAATTTTTTTTTCTATGGTTTCTTTTCTGTATCTTATTTAAACCAACATGCATTCGCTTCCAACAATATCACAAAGCCCTTGAAAATAAGAAGCTAGGGGATGATGGAGAAGGTAAATTTACATGTTTGTTATAACCTATTTTCTCATTATTTAACTTTTATAAAGTGGAATCAAAGATTGTTCAAAACTCAGTAATACTCTTTGGTATTCGAGTCAACTAGGATCTAAAGCAGCAACATAAACTAGATTTTTGAGTTATATTATGCAGTGCAAAACAGATCCGAATTTACTAGTTTAATAACATAGATTTTAATGGGTTGTGACGATAAGTCCAACTAAATAACATTTTATGTTGGATATTCCTTCTAATAGATTTTATGTTACACATCCATAAAAACTACTGAGATGCGCGAACCAATAGAATTTTTGTCTTTTTTATTCAATTGGTTTGTGGTGTATAAGTTATTCTGCTTCTCTTTTCTTTTTTCTTTTGCATAAAAGTTTCGTGATTTGCTTCTCTTTTATTGTTGATTTAATTTAGGGAGATAATAAAGATGGTGAGGATTTGCCACCCGACTTGAATCAGGTCAAAGAACAAATCGAAAGAGAAAGATCTGTTCATATTAATGTAAGTAACTCTTGGTTGCTTCTATATATTATTTCTGCTAGCTATATATACATATATCTTACGCTTAAAAGAGATGATAGAATTAATCAAAGACTTTTATACGATAATAATCTAATCTTTCAAAATAAAAATACTATACCCTATAAAAAAAAATTTAGTAGAAAAAACGCGAAATTTGACCAAATGGATATCCATCGAATCTCAAATATATATCCGGATTTAAATTCAAATCAAATGTAGATATCTTAATTAATTAAATTCACATAAAAGGTAAATGTATTATTTTAACGTAAACAACCATTTTTTATTAACGGTAAGTGATGCCATTTTTGACTCTAGGACTCGAACAATTCCTTCCGAGAATTAAGACCACCCAATCAATCTCATAACCGAGATAGAAAATTTTGCCATATATATATATATGATTTTAAAATTTCACTAGGTATTAGTTTTAAAATTTAAATATATAAATAACTGATTTTAAACAAATGTATTATCAATATATTAATATGTATAATATTATTTATCTATAAGGCCCTGTCCAAATAGATAAAAAAAAAACAATAGTGTAATGGCCCACGGACCATACTATTTTGTGACACATTATAAACTTTTAGTATTAAATCTATATACTTTTCCAATGATTATTTTCCGGTCCAAAAGATAGATAATAAGCCGAAGAAAGTTTTATATGCCAAATATAAAGCATAACTTTATCACACTGAGCAGACAAAATTCGACAATCGCTTGGTTATAAGGATCATATGCTAAAACTGAAACAACATGAACATTTCATATCCAATTTGGCATTTTTTTATTATTAAAGATAATTGACCTTATTAATTTGGATTAACAGAGAACATTCAAGTTGAGATGCGTACCGAGTGGGACTACTCATGCTACACATCATCATTTTCTTGCCATAACCCGGCGCCATGGAAAGCCTAATAATGGAAGAGCCAACAAAATGCTTTCTTCGAGAAATGTACCACCAGTCCATCATTTCAACAAAAAAGATAATGTTCCTTATGAAAAAGTTACATTTCCAATTCCTGATGAAGAAGTTACCGAGCTTCCATTTGTTGAACAGCTTCCTCGATACACTACCTGGGTTTTCACGAATAGGCATGTTTGTTTTTATTTCATGTTAATAATTTCAATAATCATATATATATATATATCACTCGTATTGCATCTATATATTTCGTTAAACATTGCAGGAATCAGCTAATGGCTGAAAGTGATTCTGTGCTTGGTAAGAGACAAATCCATTATGTGGATGGTGAGGCAGTGGAATTGAGCAGTGACAACAAAGAAGATGAAGAAGAAGCCGAGAAAGAATTATTGGAGTTTTCCAAAGATGTAGATCGGTTTATATGGTTAGTTTATGTGTTATATACGTTATTAAGCGATCACTTATATGCATGCAAGTAGTGCGTTCATACACGATTCTGAAATTATTTAACGAAATTTTATAAATATGTACATGAATATATTGAGACCTTTACTTTTCTTTAACAATAGATATTGAGACGTACGGTTCATTATTATACGTTATTATTACTAACGTAGTCAAGAATTTTGTAGGGAGATTGGTCAGGAACATAGTTTGGATGATCTGGTGGTGCAGACTGCTCTCTCCAAGTTACTCGAAGTAGATGTTTCAGATATTTTGGTAATAATAGAATCGGTCTATCAATCAATCATCTTTTTTTCTTTTGTTTTGTTAACGATCGATCAATATATATTATAATCTTCCTGTTTTTATTCATTCGTCCTCGTGAGAAATGTTTTAATTTCGAATTCAATGTAGGAGAGATACGATGAGCTCAATAAGCTTAAGAATGGAGTTTCTGATCAAAGCAGATATACCAATTTCTCGGAGACTGCTGATAGGCGTTTTTGCCGTCGTTGCTTGGTAACTTTTTGTATCTTTAATTTTTTTATAATATATATATATATATATATTATATTCATATACATGTTTTACTATTATTTTTACAGGTATTCGATTGTCATATGCATGAAGAATATCAACCTATGCCTAAAACTGTAGGCTTTAACTAATTTTTTTTTTTTTTTTTTGCGTTGCATACACCTTATAATTAAGCTTAAGTGATTTACTTAATTTGATGAATTTGGTTTGTCAGAGAGAAAACCAATCTAATTTGTTTGAGAGTGAAGATGTTAGAAAAAAATGCAGTCAGCATTGTTACCTTGAGGTATCTCTCTCCCTCTCTCTCACACACAACATTTGTTCGTCTCTTAATTATGTTTATTACTGGTTTAATAGCTAAGGAGTGTTACAGAAGTTGATCATGTGGTGGATAATGACAACTCTACATCAAACAAGACAGGGAAGAATGTGGTCTCAGGTACAAACACAGAAACTGGAGACTGTGTATTAACTGATCCTAATGAAGTAATAAAAGATATTACAGAGATGTCCCAAGCACATAATGAGTGGACGCCTCTAGAGAAGGATATTTACTTGCAAGGAGTTAAAATCTTTGGGAGAAACAGGTAAAAAACATAAATTAAAGTAATGGTATTAATATACAATAATCTAAAAGTATTGGTAGTTGCAATAATTTTTGCTCTATACATATGATATTTCTTTTATACTTACAACTTGATTGTGTTCCTTGTCCATGCTCTGGCTGCAGTTGTCTTATTACAAGAAACCTACTTTGCGGACGTAAGACGTGTTTAGAGGTTTACAATTACATGTGTGAGCACGATCAATGTGATATATTGCTAGAACATAACGAAACTTCAGAAACAGACAGTCAGGTAAATTAAAATATGCAATCTTCATGACATTTTTTTTTTCAAGATAAACAAATTAATTGAGGTTCATATTGATGAATTTACAGGTTAATAATAAGGAGATATCTCGAAAAAAGACAAGGTTGGTCCGGAAAAAAGCAAGACTCCAAAAGTATGCTTGTTATCCGGCTGCTATAAAAAATACAGCTAAGGAAACAAATAAGTCGTACAAGCAGTATACACCATGCACTTGCGAGCCAATATGTGGAGATCAATGCTCTTGTTTGATTAGTGGAAATTGCTGTGAGAAATATTGCGGGTACGTGTCATTAATCCTTCAATTCTGATCGTAAACTCAGTTTTCCATTACATTAGTTTGGACTATTCTAACCAATTTATGTGATGTTGAGTCTTCGGACAAAAAAAAGAAAAAAGAAAAAAACTTAACGAGGGATCTAAAATAGGCTACAGTCTTTATAGATTATAAGTTCATATTTTTATTCAGGTGTCTAAAGACATGCAAAAATCGTTTTGGAGGATGTATATGTGCAAAGGGTCAATGCATAAACCGACAATGTCCTTGCTTTGCTGCTTCTCGTGAATGCGATCCAGATCTTTGTCGGAATTGTTTGCTTAGGTAACATTTTCATTTTTATATAAAATTCGATATGATTAAATTTCCTAATACAAAAATAGTTCTAAGAGAACTTTGATTTATATATAGCTGTGGAGATGACTCTCTTGGTGAGACATCACAGCCAAGCCAATGCAAGAACATGAGATTCCTCCTTCAGAAACATAAGAGGGTAACCATCGACGTCAAATCAGCATCTTATATCGATAATACGAAAATTGTTGATTTATTCGTCATTTCTTTATTATTCACTAGATTCTCATTGCAAGGTCTGATATTCATGGATGGGGTGCATTTACACGGGTAAATAATCAATACTAATATCATAATATGGGTTTTAATTTACACCAAAGGTCCAAAACACCAATATATTTTGCATGATAGGGAAAAAAAAGGGAGATTAATATGGATTTATTTAATGTCCGAATTAATGGTTTTTTCAGTACTCTCTAAAGAAAAAAGAGTTTCTCGGAGAATATACTGGCGAATTGGTCTCTCATGAGGAAGCAAATGAACGTGGGAGAGCAGATGACAAGCTTGGTTTTTCCTACCTCTTTACCTTGAATGATAAGGTAACTTTAGTCTCCGACATCTTCTTCAGATAGTTTCTTACATGTTTATCAGTCGCGAGTTACAATTTTTTTTTCTCATTAACTAAAAGCAATATATTACAGCTCGTCATTGATGCTCGCCGTAAAGGAAACAAGTTTAAATATCTCAATCACTCTTCAACTCCTAATTGCTACGCCAAGGTACCAAGTCATTTTTTTATCTCGGACATATATTAACCCTATAACGATATTGATTCATTAATGCAAAAACTATATACTTATGTAAGTTTCATTAATTGAGTAGATAAAATCATGCCTGAATCAACTTAGTCGTTGCTGATTAGTTATAATATACAATTAGTCATTTAATTATCTCCAGAATATTCAAATTAACTCAAACTAATGAAGTGATGATCTTTCTTACCTTACAATTTATATATGGTTTCTCGTGTGCAGTTGATGATCGTGAGAGGGGATCACAGGATTGGATTGTTTGCCAGTAAAGCTATCGAAGCAGGTGATGAGCTTTTCTTTGATTATTGCTACGGACCAGGACAAGCGGCTTGGTCTAATGAAGGTAAACCTAGAAAGAGTGGTGGCCCTAAGCTTAAGGATATCGCGCGGTCCATCTAGTTAGACTTGGATCTGAGGAAAGCAGTCGCTTTTTGATTATAATACTACACCAAAATTTTTACTATTGTATTTTATTTGTTTTAAGGTTTTCTCTTTTGTCTCATGTGTCTTAACTCCGAAAGTTTCCTTTTTGATGTTTCTCAATGGGAAAACCCATGTTTTTTTTTTTTCGTTTGTTACAACTTTGAAGAAAAAAAACAATGCACGTATAGCCAAATGCATTTCATAATCAAAAACAAGTATGCATATATATAAGGAACATGTTATTTAGTCAAAAAACAATAAAGAAAGAAAGTGTTGTATCATGCATGTAATAAAACCTGGTGATAATTATATATATAAAAATTTACATATATTTCCTGTCTTCTTCTCTCTTTTTTTGGTTGGCTACAATAAATTTTCTTCTGAAACCAAAAATATACGAATATCAATGACAAAGTTATTTTGCATTTGGTCAAGAAGAACAAAAAGCATTTACATGAGGAAATTCATCTCCAATTATTTATTTTAAATATCAAAGATATGTAGAAACTGTCAACAAAGTGGCTGTAGTTTAGTGGTAAGAATTCCACGTTGTGGCCGTGGAGACCTGGGCTCGAATCCCAGCAGCCACACTTTAATTTTTTTTTCTTTTTTTTCATTCAGAAGAGGGGTTTTACGTAAATCGCCATTAGATCGCTACCGTCCATGTGTCCGCTAAATTTCCCGCTATACTTAAAAAGGTTAAAACGTGTTTATTATCTCCCAAAGTCCTTCACACTCACTCGTCATTTCTCTTTCTCTCCCTGAATTTTTTCAACCATGGAAAAGCTTGATTTACTTCTCAAGTTACTCTTGTTCTGGTATTGTTGTCATTTTCTATTTCTTTCGGCAGTCTTCGCTAGCAAATATCCGCCCACAAAATGGCGGATCTAAGTAATCAGATTAGGAACGGACATTTTAATATGGATTTAAGGTCTTTTGTTTGTTGGGATGTAAGTGCAAATGTCATGGATGCTTCTAGTGACCTATTTTTCTTGCATGTTTAACTTGTCATTGCATTTTGACATTCACAATTTACCTTTTCACTCGTCTCTCTGCTCGTCCAATCAACACACCGACTGAGACATCGGCTTTAATGTTGCCATCTCGTCAGGCATAGCTTGTAGATGACAGTGTGTGAGATGTTGGATGAAGGTGAAAGAAAGTACAGTATCCTCTAATCTTGTTGTATAACTTGAAGCTCTTATGATTATTAATTAACATCACTTGTACATTTGCTAGTGATTACAGATTCCTATTTTTATGTGTTGGGTCTTAACATGATGCTTTCATAAAATGACAAAGGTTTGAAGAAAGAAAGTATACAAAAATCAAGCCAAGTGTTGCTGTTGCTCTTCCTCCTCCAAGCCATCATCATCATCTTCTTCAGAGCTGAAAGTATCTTCTTCAGATTCCTATCAAAATTCCGAATTTACAAACAATAAAAACGTCAACATATATAGACACAGAAGTCCAACTCAAGACAATATCATATCGTAGTTCATATCATTATCATATGAATTGTGGGACGTAAAAAATGATAAGAAGAAGTGGAAAATGTTTGTGGGAGGGAGCTTACGAGAAATTGATGTCGGAGACTTCCCTGAATAGCTGCGATAGTCCGAATGATAACGAGCATTGGCAATAGTATACCAATGGCCTTCAATGTTAATACCTGCCATTAATTTTCCCAACTAATTTTCAATTTAAAACATATAAAAACTAAATAGTAATTAAATACTACTAAAAATATCAATTCTAATCAATCCTTTTTATTATTTATAAATTCATAGTTAGAAAAGGAAGATCAATTTACCGTAAAAATCGTGAAGGGATACTCGTCGGTTCCGTAAACCACATCAAACACATGCTTTATCAACAGAACCACCGAGAACTGCAAAATTAATAATATCAAAATTCAATAAAATAAAGGCCACGCCGTAAAAGATGTATCATAAAAATAAAGATATGTTATGACACGATATTTAGTCCAAATAAAATTGGTTTGGTTCAATTTGGGTATATCTTTAACAAATATGGGTTAAAGCTATGAAACGACACGACATCATGGGAAGTGTGATCCACTAACCATAATAGACATTCTTTGGGTTCCAAAAGAAGAAACCTTCTTTTTTTATTGGTAGGTGAGACCTAAGGATTCTCTTGTTGAAGGCTTTTGTTCTTGGTCGACCAAACAAACTAACCAAACCTAAGTGTCTGTTTTTTTCTTTTTTGTCACGAATCCTAACCATCTCTCTAATCTTATATTTTGTTTTTCTAAAGTCGTTTTAAGGATAGCATGCAGTGTGTTACAATCTTATTCGGTTGTTTCAAAGATATCGTGCATATAGAGAAACCTTTTTTTTTTTTTTATTAAGACCAGTTGGATAGTGGGTTACAATTGGTGGGTGACAAACGGGACACAAAGAATAATAAATGAACAAATTGAAAAGTAATTCTTTTTGGCAAAGTCAGTGATATATGTTTACTTGAAAACCAAAATTATGTTTTTTTTTTTTTGGAATATCCTAGTACTCAGTTGTTATCATTTATGAAACAGTAGTTTCACTAACTTTTGTTTAAAATTACGTATAGAAAAATGATAAACCAAAGTGGATGTCTTTTTTATTTTATTTGGTGGTTGTTAATCATGCAAAACCTTAAATGTTATGTTTAGTCAATAGTAGTGGTTCCCTTCTCTGATTTGGACCTCAATAAACCAAAGGATTTTCTTATCATCGCATCATTCAGTTTAACTAAGTATTTTAATGTCTATATCATCTAATTAATAATCTAGTTATTACTAAACTTATACGAATAATATAATCATATATATTGCGTGAAAATGTATATTGAAAAAAAAAAAACAAGGGAATTAATACTTACAAGGAGAGCCAAGTATCTACAACAAGAAGCGCCTCTGTCAACATCAAAGTTGCATTCTGGAAAATCTGATTCAGTTCTATCCACTAATCTTCTATTTCTTCTTCCTCCATTTTCTCTCCTCGCTATACGTAAATTCTCCCTACTCGTAAATTAATTGTTTTTATTTATTTGAATTAGAATAACAAAAGATTAACTTCAATTTTCAAAGCTAAAAATCGTCAAAGTTTAATCTAACTCTTCTTTTTTTTTTTTTTTCTTTCTAAGAAAAACTAATTACCTGATTGTGACTGCTGATTCAAGTAAACGAGATGGTTTCGAAGCTGTGATGTATCCAGGTTTATAATACTGCAATGCAAGATTATAAATTTATTTCTAAAAACCATAAGTATTATTAACCGAAAATCTTGGACTCTCTGATGAATTTTTTCATTATAAATATTAAGGAGCTTCAAATTATTTATTTGATTCCTAATTATCCAACCAGAACTAGAAGAAGAAAAAAAAATACGTGCACCAAGTTTTAATGGGTCCCATAAACTGATAATATTAATTCATTAAATTGACAGATTAAATAAAATTTATTAAAAACAGGATGGCATTGCCTCATTCATTGATTACGATTTTTTACGCGAAATCGAATATTTTTTTGTTTACTAATTATGCGAAAAGATAACGGGCCACAAAGGAGAATGTGTTTGAAAGACGTATCGATCAAGAAAATTATGATAAAAAAAACTTAGAAGAAACAAAAAAAAAAAACGTAAATAAAACAAATCTATTATCATATTTAAACATTACATGATCAGAATCAAACCTGTAGACATATTTCGCAAATCGTGTTTCCTTTCTCATCGCACCATCTTTGTATGCAATCTCTGTGAGCGAACTGGAATATTACACAACCAAAACAAAAATAATCAAATACTCAGAATCGGTTTTTTAAAAAAATTTAGATTTCAGATTAATAAGAAGTTCAAATAAAGAATCAAATAATTTGGAATACCTTGATGGTTCCTGAACAAGAACAAGGAGCTTCAAAGTAGCTCTCTGCTTCTTCTTCTTCTTCGTGACATATTCTGCAGCGAGAGAAACTCGATTTCAAATCGGTATCTTCGATGTTTATTATTACTTCTCCCATCTCCGATCTTTTCTCTCTGTGTTTATCTTTAGCGAAGACAAAAAAAGATGCGCTCTTAAGCTCTGCTTTTCAAAAGTTTTACTCTGTTTTTTTTAATTTGTTGTATTGTTCTCTGAAGAACATATGCGGGAGAGAGAGAGAGAGAGAGAGAGAGAGAGTCCAACTTAAAAAGGTGGGAAGCTTTGATACAATTACAATTATACCCTTTGAATTGCTCTGTTCATTTGGATAAAATAGTGTATTCTTCGTTAATGGTCCTCCTATCCTAATTTATGAAATCATTTTACTAATATTGTAAGCTGTAATAACAATTTTTCCCATAATGTTATTGTAAGCTTTGACCCCATGGTTCTTGTTTTGCCTGTTGAGATGATACGATTAGTTCAGTTGTTGTAACTTTTTGAGTTTTTTTACTTGTAAAATTAAAATTTAACTACTTGTATAATGGGTTTTTGACAACTATAAAACCCTTTTACTAAACATTTCATAATAGAACAACTGCGTAGTATTTTAATACTCGTAGGAGGAAAACACATACAAGTTTATAAAATTTTATTTATACTATGTCTATAATGTTGTAACAGATTCATTTATTGTTTGATATTTTGAATAATTTAAACATTTTTTTTTGCTCCAAAACATATGAACCAAATTTAAACAATGTTGTTTTGCAAAAAGCTGGCACAAAAGCCGAGAGCACAAAGGTCAAAGCATAAGCTGTTCTTTTTGTCATCTATCTTTTGTTTAATATATAATGGAAAGCACATTATAAATAGATGTGTAATGTATTTAGACAATTTACTATATCTAAACTCTTGAGACTTTCGTTTGGCGTGTCTCAATATTTTAAAAGATTCCAAAGGTTATAGACATTAGTCACAGTGTTTACATAAGTACTATGGCGACAACGAATACTAGATGCATATTATAACCGATTCTCGACCACTTCACAATGATAAACAAACTCATATAGATAACTGTACCAATCTTTTCTTTAAAATGTATTTCAAATGTCGAGATTTTTCGTTGTTTTCTTGATCTTTGTCAAATAAAGTTACGTATAACACAAGTCAAGGCTTCGTGTTACAGGTATATTGTTTTATTTGTTTGCCCATTTGGAAGTTCTTGGCTTTTAACTACATTAACTCGGTTCAAACAAAATAAAATTTAATTAACTTTCTACCATATCAGTAAGTAGTCTTTATTAATATAACAGTGATCATGGTTAATGAAAAATATTTGGTGCTCGTTATATTATATATATAATACTCCTATGCATGCAATACATATCAGAAACTTTTAGCTTTTTGAGTACACTTGGATGCAGAAATTTGGGCTTGTCCTATTTAGTGTCGATCTTATCTACGTTAGAGCTTTTTCTCTTGCAGATTTTTATTTACATCAATATTGATGGTTGGGAATATCCTACTATTAGTTACAAATACATTGCTGTGTTTATTATTTACCAGGCGGGATTACAATAAATATTCCCACCCAAAAAAAAAAAAAATTAATAGGAGTATTTTTCATGTAAGTCTGAAGCAAGTATCACAAAACTTGGAATGTCACATTTAATAACTCTTTGAGACTTCAAATTTAATGATTTTCAAAATATATTTGTAAATATTGGTTCAAGTTAACGTTAACAAACAACCGTTTTTAATCTCAAAACTCGGGGTGCTAATCACAAACATAGAACAAATAAATTTGAAATTTTCAGTTTCGTGTCTTTACTAGTATCTCATTCGAATCTAAATTCTAGTTATTTATATTGGCGTGTGAGTTGTAGAAAAAAAAAAGAGTAAAAACGATAGAGATTGTATTTGAAAGAGACTATTCCACTTGCTAAGCAAATATCTCCTCCTCCTCTCCATGGACCCCTCTAAAAGCAATTCTAACAGAGTAACACTGTAACAGCTTATCTACCTTGGTCTCTCCAACTTCACAACTGGTAAAGGAAAAGTTGATCTGACTGAATCGAATGTGCGAACACTGGAGGTGTTCATGTGCAGCATCATTAGGAAAATGGGATACGGCGAAGGCTTCAAGTGGCTCTCTCAGTACATCAACCATCTGTATGTCTTTGGCCTGTTTGTTTTTCATAATCTGTTACTCTCGTAGGTTAGTTCTGGCTTGTTGCTTGTAAACCTTCTCTACTTACTAATATAGATTATTTCACTAGTTTCGTGTAATTCATACGACTCGTTTCTTGTTTTGTGTTTCAAAAATTTTAGAAATATATAAAAGCGGGTTTATTATTGGGCCACGGTAATTATTGGGCCACAGCCCACAGCTAAGTATCTGCTCTCGGCATCCGAATCAAAAAGCTTATTTTAGGTCGCAAATTATAATCTATATTAGGACCGGATCAATCTGAAAAAGATCTGATTTGGTCTTAACTTTATGCTACTATGTTTTTGAAAGTAAAAACAGTTTAATAGGGATTCAAATCCGGTCTAATAAATAAAATAAAAAGGCTAATCAACTTTTTTGCATAAACTCACAAGCAAAAAAAATTACCAAATAATATTATATTCAATGGGAATGACCTACATAGCGTGGAATCAGATCAGACTTTTCATCTTGTTAAATTTTCGGTTCAAACATAATTAAATCTCTTTTCTTTCATTCATAATCTGTGGCAGAGAATGTTTTATACATTCATTTTCTTTCTACTGAAGATATCTTACCAAATGTTACATCTTCCTAAAATTATAAATAAGCAATTTAATATAGTTTATAATATAACCTAAATTATTCTCGCTTGAAAAAGGATAAATAGATGAAAGGTATTTTTGTTTCACACGAAATGTGTATACACTTGTTTGGTTGTTCCATAGATGATGTTTCGTCTCAATGAAAATTGAATATTTTTAAAAACACTTTGTTAGAATTCTATATATAAAATTATAATGGAAATAAGATGATCTTTTATGGTATCTTTTTTTTTGTTTCTCGTTGGTCCACTGACAGATGAACAATCTGTACATAAAATTTATGTAGAAGAAACAAAAAAACAAATGACATTTTCATTCCTTATCCCTCAGTCGATGACGCAAAGTATAATATGGATAAGAATAAGAATGTCCATTATGTGTCATCTTTTCTTTTGCTTTTTAGTTTTATCTTTAACAAAAACGAAACAGAAATATTTTTTTTTTTCTGGATTATTGAGTTTGTGCAATTTCTATCAGAAAGAATGACCACTATAATAATACTTTTTGGTCTATTTCCCAATAAAAAGTATGATTTTATATACACAGCATTAGTTGAGCTTGATCTTCGTTGGAATGAATCAAGTAATTTTTCTGTTAAAAAAATGATTGGAGTTAATATTTAATAAGCAATCACACGAAGATCTTATCTAGTAATGTCACATCATATGAATATGATGCGGGTACCCAATTAAATTTCATTATCAGTATTACATCAAAAGACATTGTAGTTCCTCTTTTGTTTCTAACACTTTGCTTTATTCACAATCTACCAATTTTGATTTGTTGCTTTCTATTTAAATTTCATAATACTTTCACCCTTTTTCGCCAGATGTGTACCTTGTTTTGTTATTATTGCAGAAGATGTTACAATATGCACGGTATTTCCTGCTCAAAAGAAATGGGTGTACACTCATATAAACCTCTGAAAAATATAAAGATATAAAATAAAGTAATTAGTCTCATAAGACAAAATATTTATGCAACATACAAATCGTAACTCAGATGAAATGTTTAAAACGAATCGTTGACATTGAATGCATTAGTCAGCAAATTATTTACTATGAAACAGGTATTGGTACTTTATACTACCTAATTAAACTACCATTTTTGGTTTTTGTTTATTTACTACAAATCATGATAATTAGCTATGGTGTCATATAGCTAATATATCAATCATATAAAACAAAGTAGGCTGTGCATGTGCTTATATGTATGCTAAATAGTAAATATTAACCAATGCATTATGCATATATACATGCTGAATACTTATATGTCTCATCAGTTGTAATTTAACTCTTAACAGAATATTATCAATATAATATATATATGCTAGCTAATAGTCATTTAAAAAGTTGTGTGGGGAGTGGTGGGGATATGTTCTCGCGTTGTTTTTTTTTATATATCTATATTGAATTTTCATTAGTTTATAATCCGAGAAGATATGATAACAATATATAGATTAAATTTATTATATGGATATAGTAATATATAGTACCATATATATAATGAACTTTTTGATGTAGACAATAAGAAGTTCAAATGAGCCAGACCCAGCCAAGAACTGAGCCACAAACAAGACCTATTCCTAGAAAAACAACCATGAAGACTGCCGCTAGTTCTGCCTCTGATGCATGAACCGTTTTGGGAGCCATGATCATGAGGACACTAGTGAGATAGCCGTTGGTGAGGCCTAGCATGAACGTCAGAATAACCACTGGCACTTCTGTTCTAAGCCAATGCGGTCCACGTAGACACGCAAAGAATACAGGATAAAAGAGAAGCCTAACGATACAAGCCCAAGTAGCAGATTTTATACTCTGCCATAGATAGAGTGCGGTGAGTGACTTGCCTACGAAATCCGAGATGTTGTACACTGTGATGAGCAAAATAGGATACCAACTCTGGAGAAGTTGGGACTTTAAATTCTCAGCTATAAATCCTGGAAATATCGATAAGGTAACGGTATATATTATTAGAATACCCGAGGCTGGCCACTTGATCTTCCTCCCAACCATCCATATTGTCAGATTCGAATACAAAGGTTGTTGAAACTTGAGGTGTTGTTGCATTACTGGTAACTTGTATAGCACGTTACAGCAAAGGAAGCAGCATAGTAGGATGGTGGAGCTCACTATAAAGTAGCAATGAGCACTGGTTCGCAGCCCCTCCGGTGTCTGTGGCAGCGAAGCTTTAGTCGTAATCCTAAGGACGGAAACGATAATACCTAGCCAAAACAGAGACAAAATTAAAAACGATTAAACTTTTTTTACAGCATTCGTTCTTATCAAAAACCTTTGTTTGTCAATGAGATAAATCTAGCTACCTTCAAGTTCAGGAGATTTAGTTGTTTCAAATATTATTTATATATTGAATTTCTTAAGAACATTCATACAATAATTCTTTGGTAGGAAAAAAAATTGATGGCCATCTATAAAGCTACTACAATAATTCTTTGGTAATATATAATATACAGATATTATAACTATTGCCTTTTGAAAAACTATCCTAAAAAGTAAATAATATATCTATATAATATATATACAGTGGTCAGAACCAGGTGCTTAGTCCGTTTGTCTTCCGGGCCATGCTTTGAGGTAATTACTAATTAGTGTGTTATGTCAATTTTAGTTGGAATTGGAAGAGGTTAATTACCTGAAGAGGCAGTCCCCGCAAAAATTGCTTGCATGTATTGTCTAGGAAGATTTCCGGCTGAACCGATTAGACTTCCTCCGACTAGTCCATCAGTTAAACCACAGAGCACGACTGATCCAACCATCAAGAGGTAAGAGACATTCTCATTTATTTCGCCTTTCCAAATCCAATCTATGATTGGCGAAACCATCATGGAGATGATGAACATGGAAAACCCCAAGTTCATCCTCAGTCTATAGCTCAACCTTGTGTTCCAAGTCATCATCAAAACCAGAACCAGGACCGAGCAACTCATGTAAGCCACTGTGAAAGTCTTCTCTACATGCTTGTCGGGATACAAGTAGCCAAAGTAATCAACGGCTGTGATCAAAGCATTCCATGGTATTAAACTACCAGCACCCAACAAGAAATGGATCGCGTACGCAACTCTATAAGAGTCTCTTGTCTCGACTTCATCAACAATCACTTTCTCATCCACCATTCTCTCTTCTCACTAAATTTGCTTTATGTTCTTGAAAACTTTCTGATGTTCATTATAAAGCAAGGGTGGTGGCGATTAATTTGATTAGATTGTTGTGATGTTTGGTGGTGGGAAGACCAACACGAATCACATCTTAACATTATTATTCGGGATTGTGATTCTTTGATGGCTCTAGAAATCAACAGAGCTAGTAAAAAGAAAAAAGAAACTGTATATGGTTTTTGGTGGGACATAAAAAATAGATGGGTTAGAATTAAAGTAACTACTTTAAGCATGAGGTTGGTCGGGACTCGTCTTTTCGATACCCTTATATTCCATTTACTGCATAAACCCAACACTTGTAAACTGGCTACATTCATTTCTTCTTCTGACCAATGCCTACTTTCATTTTTTTTTTTTGCCCCACTCAAAACATAAACCTACAAATTATATAGGGCTGGGTTATAGACCTTGTGATTTTGTTTTTGATTTTGTAGTAATAAAGAAGTTGAAAGTTTTGAAGCACCTTACTGCTGATTAGGTGTTTCCCAAGGCTTTTCGCATTAATCAATGAGTTATTACTTTAGTATTAGTTTCATAAAAGAAAAAAATATTACTTAGTGAACACCGAAGATAAGAGCCAATGGAGTGTAAGATTTGGGACATTGAAGTAACGAGAGCACAAGTTGTTGTCTGTTCCGACACACAGCCCATACTTATTTTCATTCCTTTTTTAATTACGTTGCCTTCTTCTTCGTGAGCTCGTGGTCACTCGAATCAAATTTAATTTATCTTTTCCTTTTCTTACGGGTTTTTTTTTCTGCCTATCTTCACGGTTTCGTTTTTAAATTATAGTAGTCTTTTCATCTTTTATTATTCAAAATATACATTCCCATGAATCATGATCTTCCATTATCATTTTCTCTGTATATATACCACCTACGTATTATAGCATGGCGAATAACTAAATATATAATATAGATCATAGATTTCAAAAATCATATACAATGCCTTAATGCAATCTAAACTAGACTTTACTATGAATCAGATTTATTTATTTTAATAAGAAATTACTATAAGATTAATACTCAACCAGAAAAGAAATATTATAGTTTTTTTCATAGAAAAACAGAAAATATTCTATCTTTATTTGATATAAAATTGTATATAATTGATCACCCGCAAAAATTGTTCCAAACCCCTTTAGTCTGCGTCTGCCCAAGCGATGCAATAGTACCAAGAAGTAATCGTAATATATAACATATTCGCATATCTATTTGCATATAAGAAATGATTCGTGGAACTCCACTTCACCGGCCACATGTAAGGAAAAAAAAGAACCATAAATGCATATAGAGAAAAAAAAAAAGAAGAAAATAAAGATCGTTAGGAATTTAGAATAGTGACATCTTGTATAAGCCAAGTAACTTTCTTTACCTGCAAGTGGGAAACATATTGAAGAAAAAAAGAAAACGCATCGCAAAACAGATAGCTTCGGATATAAATCAACATTTCTATTTGTTACGATAAAAATAAAATAAAACAAAAGACAATCAAAACAATTTTTTTTTTAAAAAAAATTGTTTCTCCATTTAAGAAAGTCGAATTAGAATAAAATCTATCTAAGGAATCGGGACCCACGCTGTGACAACTGTCTTCCAACATTTTCTAACCATTACATATCCAAAATGGTAGGTTAGGTCACTCATCAAATCCCCCAACTTGTCATCTCCTCAGATTTAAATGTAAAATGTAAATTTACGAATGAATAATATATAAAACTAATTCTTCATTTCTTTAAACTCAAAATATGGAAAAAGGTTATTTAAATCTCGATACATTTGATTTTGACAACATCTAAAACTATTAGTATATAATATTTTCCATCGTTTAATGGTAGCGTAATAAAAATTATGAAGAGAGCTACTCATTATCATAACATCATTGCCTCTCTATATAAACACATAAAACTTAAAGTCTTACAATCCTTCATCACATTTTCATATTTTTCTCTTCCACACACACCCCAAAAATAAACGTAAGAGGAAAATAAAAATTTTAAGTAAAGAAATGATTCTCCACAAAATGGCGTTCTTGGCCGCTATTCTCTTCTTCTTCTTCATAAGCAGCAGCATTCACGTTCACAGCCGCGAAACGTTTGCTTGCGATACAAAGGACGCAGCAACAGCGACGCTGAAGTTCTGTCAGTTGTCAGTTCCGATACCGGAGAGAGTAAAGGATTTGATCGGACGGCTGACGTTGGTCGAGAAAGTAAGCTTGTTAGGGAACACTGCAGCGGCGATTCCACGGCTTGGAATCAAAGGGTACGAGTGGTGGTCGGAGGCTTTACACGGCGTTTCAAATGTGGGTCCTGGTACTAAGTTCGGTGGGGTCTTCCCTGCAGCCACCAGTTTCCCTCAAGTCATCACCACCGTTGCTTCTTTCAATGCCTCCTTATGGGAATCCATCGGACGGGTCAGATCTTCTCTCTCTCTCTCTCTCTCTCTCTCTCTCTCGTTTATCCATTAACTCGAACACCGATCTAGCTATTAAACACACCTCAATAGTTTCACTGTGAAAATGAAGTTCCTAAAGTAATACTGTTATTATAATATACAAACGTAACAATGTTATTATTATATACATACAGCTAACATTACTTTCAACAGCGATTATAAATTTTATTTCGAATACTTTCGGTGGGTCGAAATATTCTCTTTTCTCGAAATGTTTCTTATATTTGGTTATTTTCTATTTATTTTATTGATAGGATAATTAATAGAGGTGATATTTTGTCAATTCTCGTGTTTTGATTTGTGCAGTAGTTCATGCAAAAAAAAAATAACTTGCTTTTTATATTATTCTTCTGTTGGTTTTGTTTGTTTTTATGCCTCCAATTTGTGACAAAGATCTGATTCTAATAAAAAAAATTATGTTAAACAGTTGGATTAACTTATGATATATCTTGATTACTCGGATAATATATAAAAAGGTAAAAGAACAGTACTTCTGTTAACAACAGTACGATATTAAAACATTTAAAAAGGCGAGAAAATGAAATCTGAACTTATCGTACACTTTTGCAAAATACGAGGCATCAAGTTGCATTACATGGTATCAACTTGCAAGTTGCAAGTTACAACATTAGTGTTGCGCATTTTATCATATGATGATGGTATTAATACGACTAACTTACGCTATTCGAGGGCTGTGCAGGTAGTATCAAATGAGGCCAGGGCCATGTATAACGGTGGAGTTGGTGGGCTTACTTACTGGAGCCCAAATGTTAACATATTGCGAGATCCACGATGGGGACGAGGACAGGAAACTCCCGGTGAGGACCCTGTCGTAGCCGGTAAATACGCAGCGAGCTACGTCAGAGGTTTACAAGGAAACGATCGTAGCCGGTTGAAAGTCGCTGCCTGTTGCAAACATTTCACGGCTTACGATCTTGATAACTGGAACGGTGTCGATAGATTCCATTTCAACGCTAAGGTTTTTATTTTTTTTTCTTTTTTCTTTTCTCGTTTCGATTTTTAATTTAATCTTAAATTTTCTTACGAGAGAATTTTGCACGTGATTAATAGGTGAGCAAGCAAGATATAGAAGACACGTTCGATGTTCCGTTCCGTATGTGTGTGAAGGAAGGAAACGTGGCGAGCATTATGTGTTCGTACAATCAAGTTAACGGCGTTCCGACATGTGCCGATCCTGATCTTCTAAAGAAGACCATTCGCAACCAATGGGGTCTCAACGGGTAAGATCACGCCACGTCAGCTAAAAACACTTCAACAACGGATTTGAGAATATTGTTTACCGTTGTCTTATTATTTTGTTTGAACAGATACATTGTCTCGGATTGTGACTCTGTTGGTGTTCTATACGATACACAACATTACACTGGTACTCCTGAAGAAGCAGCAGCTAAATCCATCAAAGCTGGTATTTAATTACTACAATTTTGTTTAATAATCATTAAAATATTTTGATTTCAGTAAGGACTGACGAACTTTTAGACCAAATTATCGTAACTAGTACCATGAAGATTTTTTTTTTAATGTATACTGTGACCAAACAGAGGGACAAGTTCAAAGAAAACCATGTAAATTTTTATGTAGACAAATACTAGTATCTTTAATAGTAACATTTACACTGGTTCTGTGTATTGTTGTAGGCTTGGATTTGGATTGTGGGCCGTTTCTAGGAGCCCATACAATTGATGCGGTGAAGAAAAACCTGATGCGTGAGTCAGACATCGACAATGCCGTAGTCAACACGCTAACAGTACAAATGAGACTAGGAATGTTCGACGGCGATATAGCGACTCAGCCGTACGGACACCTTGGATCGGCACACGTGTGTACACCGGTTCACAAGGGACTAGCTCTCGAAGCAGCTCATCAAGGAATCGTTCTCCTCAAGAATCGCGACTCGTCTCTACCCCTCTCTCGTCTCCGCCACCGTACGGTCGCCGTTATTGGACCAAATTCCGACGCAACAATCACAATGATTGGTAATTACGCAGGGATTGCTTGTGGATATACCAGTCCGGTTCAAGGAATAGCAGGTTATGCACGAACGGTTCACAATAAGGGTTGCGCGGACGTACACTGCATGGACGACAGATTGTTCGATAGTGCGGCTGAGGCGGCTGGTGGTGCTGATGCGACGGTTCTTGTGATGGGTTTGGACCAGTCTATTGAAGCTGAGTTTAAAGACAGAAACAGTTTACTTTTGCCTGGGAAACAACAAGAGCTTATCTCTAGAGTTGCTCGGGCCTCTAAAGGCCCAGTTATTTTAGTTTTAATGTCTGGCGGGCCTATTGATATATTTTTCGCAGAGAAGGATCGGAAGATCTCAGCAATTGTTTGGGCCGGGTATCCGGGTCAGGAAGGCGGAACCGCAATAGCTGATATTCTATTTGGCAGTGCTAATCCCGGAGGGAAGCTTCCGATGACGTGGTATCCGCAAGATTATCTGACGAACTTACCCATGACGGAAATGTCGATGAGGGCAATCCGGTCAAAGCGTATTCCGGGTCGAACTTACCGGTTTTACGATGGTCCGGTTGTTTACCCGTTTGGTCACGGTTTGAGTTACACGCACTTCACGCACAGTATAGCCGACGCGCCTAAAGTGATTTCTATAGCTGTCCGTGGTAGAAACGGCACCGTATCAGGAAAATCGGTACGTGTGACGCACGCTAGGTGTAACCGTCTCTCTCTCGGAGTCCACGTTGATATTAAGAACGTTGGGTCCAGGGATGGGACTCATACGATGCTTGTGTTCTCAGCTCCGCCAGGTGGAGAATGGGCCCCAAGAAAACAGTTGGTTGCTTTCGAGAGAGTACACGTGGCTGCTGGGGAGAACAAGCGTCTGCAGGTGAATATACACGTGTGTAAGTATTTAAGTGTAGTGGACCGAGCCGGGATCCGAAGGATACCCATCGGTGATCATGGGATTCATATTGGGGATGAAAGTCATACCGTCTCGCTTCAAGCTTCTACTCTTGGAGTCATCAAGTCTTGATTCTCTTTTTTTTTTATTATTAATTAACTTTCAAGAAGTCTAAATGTTTCTAAAGAAACGAATTGGATTGTTGTATGGCTTCTAATTTTTTGAAAATAAAGCTTATAGCTCTTTATTATGAAAACCCTAGTTGCATTTGTGTTTCGTAGTAAGCGTGTTTATTATATAATGTGTTACAAATCGTGAGACTAAAATGTATATGAATCAACTTATATTAACCTTTACCTTTAATATATATATATATGTATATATATTATCAATGATTTACTTTATGGAAGGGTTTAACGTTACTAAGCTGAATATAAGATCAACCCCAAATCAAAGCAACCATTGTCCGACCAACCATGATGAATGGATGATAGACAACTAACCAACAACACTGAATTTGAAAAGGAAAAATAACGACCGGTTAAGCTTTTTGGCAAGTTTCCATTTAGATCTTTAAGGAAACTGTACAAAAATCTGTCGTAAATGTGAATAGAAAAGGTTGAAAAAGAGGCTCAAAACACTGACACATAGGATATTTTTAAATTTCAAACATATGAAGACAAAAGTTTTTGCAACCGAAAACACAAAGTTATGTCACACTTTCACAAAATATCTTCCCAATAATTAAAGTCGATCGGAATGATTGATAAGCCTTCAAATAAAGATATTAAATCTCCGAAAAATACAATTTAATAAAGTAAATTTTTATTTCTCTGTGGGTTTTCATGTTTTCGCCACTTTTAAATAAGTGCAATCTTAGTATCTCCTAGTTAAAATGGAAGAAATCTGAAGTATGACACTGCACATGATTGCTAACCAATAGAGACTAATCAAATTGGTTCTTCCCACTTGTTTACACATACTCCAAAAAAAAACCTTTTATACAAATATTTTAATATTTGGTCCCTTGTGTGTTCTTTCCACTATCTTTGTGCATGAAACCAATGTAAAACAGGAAAAAAGCCTCCAATGGGTCCCGACAAACAAGATACATATATCAATAAAGAATGATCTAAACCGGTCATTACCAAAACCCGGTCTAAACCGGTATAAGAAGACGACTTTAACCCGCCAAAAAAACATTTCAACGGAAACTAAAGACGTTGAAAGCTCCAAGGAACAAGAACTTAACCGGAAACAACAGAACAACGATTAGAGGCATATGCTGAGACGCCACAAGGCGGCTAAATCTCCGCAACGACTTTCTTCCTGTCTTTATCATCCCAGAAAAATCCTGACCGTTGATTTGTCCATTACCGACGGCAATCCCCGAGCTCCCGCTTTCTCTAGCCACCAGTATTGGCCACCAAAGACTCCGGCGATGCTCCCTCTTCGCTCTCCTTATCTGATTCACTTCTTTTCTTATCACACTCCTAACCGATTTCAGATAGGAGTTCATGTCATGGTCCCTTTGTATGGTTCCGTTCGACCCGTAAGCCGATCTGTCGCTAAGAATATCGAGAGGATGCGGCGTATTCAAGAAAACCGTTTGCGCAGCTCTTAAACGTTGTTCCTCCTCCGAATCTTCATTATACAGCGATTCAAAACCACCTGTTAGAAGATATAAACCGTTTCCTGGAGGAAGAAGATCGTGTCCGGGAGAGAATGACTCATCCGGTTGAAGGATTAGAAGCTCGCCCATGGGAGAATACAACATACTCTGCAAGAAAGAAAGAAAAAAAGCATTAACTCGTCTGACCAGATCAATACTTCTGTTGCATAACTTGTTAATAATGACGGAATGTAACCATACCTGCTTGTTAAGACAAGGATGGCTACGGAAGTTGCCGTTAACAGCTTTGAGAAGCTCTGTTACATGGTACGGGTAATTACAAGAAAAAGCTCTTGGGACAATGTCCCGGTGCATTGTGATGGCTTGAACATGGCTTTTAGGTAATCCGAGTTTTTTAAGAAGACGGTCGCCTCCACATATTACAAAAGGGGCACCAAATGTTATAACCGGAAGTAAAGAAGAAGCAGGTACTTCGCCTCTAATCAGTAACATGAGGTTTAGTAATAGCGATAAGCTTCCACCTAATGAATGCCCGGTGAAACGGAACTTAGCGCTGGTCCCGTGGGTTTTGACGTGGGCTTTAACTTCAGGTAGCATTTGTTCATACATTCCTTTTGCAGCTTCGTATATTCCTCTGTGAACAATCGCACCGAGTTCCTAATAGATGGAAAAGCAGGTCCTTGTAAGTTCTAAATGAGAAACACTTTTGTTTCCGAAATTGTCGGGGATTGTAGCGAGATAATACCTCAAATTCAATTGGCTCAAAGAGTAGGTTTGCTTGCCAAGAAGCTAGAGATTCAGATCCCTACAAGCAATATCATAATATAAGAGAATGAAATCTCGAAAAAATAAACTTCAGTGGAATATGATGTGAACTTTTTTTCTTTTCTTACCTGAATCACAACGAATCTGGTGTGAGTTTGATCATCATCGCATATAAACCAATCGCAAGGAGACGAGATCGTAGATTTCAAATCGTCTGCAACTGCTTGCTTCACATCTTCCTCAGCAGCAACGACAGAAGTAACAGAGTTGGTTAGAGAAGAAGCAACCTCAGATGATGACTCCACATTTACCGAATTCTCATCGTTATTGTCTGAGTTCTCGACTTTCGATGAAGAACTGAAAGGAAGTATGTTGTTGGTGCGAGAGTGAATGTAAGAAGCAGCTGATGCAACAATCTCATACGCAGCAGAAGCACTAATCTTACGACCTTTGTTCTTCTCGTCTTTGGCTTCAACTTCTGTTTCCTCTTCCTTTTGCTTGGTTTCACCTGAAACTTCGCAATCTCCAGCTTTTAACGCTATTTCTGTTTTCTCAGCTGATGAAGTTACAAACCTAAGGCCGTAATACTTGGAGAGATTCGCAGGCTGAATGAAATTCCAGACAAGAGAAGATATCAATAAAAAAAACACATGTCTCTTCTAATTTCCAATCCATATTCGTAATTCCATTAAAAGATATAATAATGAAGAAACATTATGGTTAAAAACCGAACCTTGATTTTTGAAATCGAATAAGCTAAGTTTCCCAAATAGGACATTTGAGCATATAGTTTTGATTCGGGTAACGAAACCCTCTTCAGCAGTTTCGAGAACGATTCTCTGTCCAGCTGAAATTTGTTTTCTTTGTCACCATCATCTTCCAAAATCGAACATACATCGCATCCACCATCATCTTCAGATAATACGGCGTCCTTCAAACTCTTCTCTTTTTCTTCTTCTTCTTCGGCATCTTCTTCGTGTTCTTCCTCATCGTTTTCTTCTTCTACCTCACCGTCTCTCCACATAGATTGCACATCCAAGATCTTCAAAACCCAGCTCCCATTTCGCCTCTCCGTCTCCATTTCCACCGCTGACGTCTCCTCCGGCATTGGCTTTCTGGAATCGCCAGAATCCACCAGAACGGCATCGTCCAAAGCCAAGCCGCTTCGTCTCCTCGACGCAATTCCTCCACCGCGAGACCAAAACGGCGTCAATGGGTACTTGAATGAGAACCCAAAAGGTCCCCTTTTTTGCGATGGTGCCGCTGCGGTTGCTCTCACTTCAACAACTTCACCACAACCGCTTACGCCGCTTCCGACCGCTGTGATCGCTGGAATTACGCCGTGTAACCCCATATTCAAACACAAACTATCCATCGCTTTTTTTCTTTTTCTTTCTGTTCCTTGTAAAATTTTTATTTTTATTTTTCTGCTCCTTTTGGGTTCTTATTCCCAGGTAAAATTATTATCGATCTTTAGAATTTCTTGGAATGTAAATTCTATTCCACAGAAAGATTTAGAATTGAGAAAATTTAGAAATGAAAAAAAAAAAAATGTTTATCAGCCGAACAGATCGCCGAAGAGGAAACTTCTGTGTTGAGATCTTTTGATGCTATATTTTCGTTTTTCTATTTTAAATACAAAAAAGTCTTCTTTTCTTTTTGCGATTTTTTGTTTTTCTTTTGACTACGTGTGATATTTTAATATGAAGCGAAAAGGAATTTAAAAGAAAATATAATAAAATAATGAAATCTCGACGAATAGTAGAACGGTGTCGTTTAGCTTTAAACATACATACGTGTAATACGCGTGCGTTATCCGCCCAACACGTTTTACCCCACGCGGGCCCATCAAGCAAAGGAGTAGTCTAGTTGGTTCAGAAAATTTGCCGACTTGAGAAAGCAAATTCATAATTAATATTTTTATAAAAATATACATAGCATTTCATTTGATTTTTCAAATTTATTTACTTGGAATGACAGGAATATATTTTAATTTATTCAGTTTTAACGGCTTACTAAATAAAATAAATGTAGTATTTTACCGAGTATTTACTACAAAATGATCGGAAATATGACATAAAGTTCTAAATGGAAGTTTCCTAGATTATCCACGTTGGACCACCCGGACAAGGTGGAAGACTGCCACGTCAGAGTCTGAGTAATGTGTAAATGGATATAGGTGGACAGACCATGTGACGTGTTCCAAGATTTTAGGTTCTATCCAATTGGCACGTGGCGTAACCAGAATGCTCACTGGCTTTGTTTTTTTACTGTTGTGTGTTTGCACGTCTTGTTGCTTCTTCGTGAGGTAATGTCCAAAATGAAATCCAAAGAACTTGCACGAAACTAAGAGCTACTAGTCTTCTTTACTTGTTTCTTTTTATATCCCCTTCAGATTATCGTGATACATGTCAAATGTATACATGAGAGATTTATGAAGAAGAAAATATATAGTTTCTATTAAGAACATCATAAACACAGTTAATTGTGATTGAAAAGTAGCCAATGTTGCCTTTTTGAGCCAAATGAGTTGTTATATAATTAACTTTACTTGATCTTTTGATGATGATATATATATAAGCCTAGCCGGTGAATACTGAATCTTGAGTGATGTGTAAGTGTCAAACTAAACTACAATGTGGCTGGCTTTCAATCTCATGTCCTATTTTAGCTCATTTCTAATTGTTTCATGTGCAATCCTAACACCTCATTTGATATACACTATATGATAACCTTTCTCGGTTCACCTCGAGTAGTATATTAGAATATATATACACTAATTACTTTAAGAAGAATATAATATCTGACACCACTCAACCTTTCTTATTTGATTAATTTCCGAGAAAGCAATCTCAGTTCCATTATGCTTTTCACCACAAGTAGCAACGCAGACACCATTAGACAACCCTTAATGATGAATCCATGTGTTTCCTTTGTGGCAAACAAGCAAGAATCAAACCCATTTAGGTCATGGGTGGGGTTAATATTAATGGGCTTTTCTTAAGCCCATAACTTAATTAATATTTGTAAGTAGAGTCGCAAATAATGCTTTGTAGTGTATATATATCAATAAAGCCAAGTCTCCTCTCTCATCGTCGTCGCCCGATTTGCCACTACTGTACCTTTTGCCGGCAGAAGCTACTCAGCATCGGTTCATATCCTGTACCTTTTTTTTCTTCTGATTACTGTGATTATTAAATAGGATCTCGGATCGATCTCCGCCTCCAGCAAAAATCAAAATTTCTTTATATTGAAAATATATTGACTAAAACGTTTTATGAAATAACTTATGAAGCCACTTACATATATATATGGTCGATGTACATTGCATCTTATACGTTTTGAGAATAATGACCAGGTTGGAACGTAGTGCAAGTTCCATGGAATCATGTTTTGAGGCAGATTATTCGTGCAAGTAACTTAATTAGGGTCAATCATTTTAATTAAGGACTTTGTGTTTTTTTAAATTATTAATCCTTTCTTATCTTTCTAAAAAAAACTAGTATTCATTATCACCTTTTTCAAATCAGTCAAAAGTATTTAATTAGGAAGATTCAATTCATCAAAAGATCCATCAAATATAGCAAAATATCAAGTAAATAGGAAATTATACATTTATTGCACTTTCCTTTATATTGTATATCGTATATTCATCAAAAACGTGTAATAAAACACACAACTTTCATTCTATACTTTCTCTAGCCATCGTCTCTTTTGTGCTAAAAACCGAAATTTGGGAGAAGAAAATTAGTAAGAGCATGTGCAATGGTGATACTTTGAGAGTATCATCTAATTAAAAATAAATAAAAAATAAAAGTTAAAAAAAATTTGGTTAAAAACGTCTCAGTAGAAAGAGACTTTAGAGACTATCTCAAGAGACTTTCTACCACATGTCATATTACTATTGGTTCAATATTTAATTAATAATATAATATTTTTAAAATTAATAAAATTAAACAAAAATTATTAAAATATTACTATTTTTAGAGACTCACCCAGTATCATCTCTCTAACACATCAGCAACGGCGGCTTCTTCGTCGTCGAAATCTAAAGCTGCGGGAACTTCTCAGGCGCCGGAAAAGCGCAAACCCCTCTTTCAAAAAGAATGTAATGTATTTTTTCCTTTTTATTCTTCATTTTTTTTATTGGTAAAAAAAAATGTGATTTTTATATTTTATTTTGATGATTTATAGTGAAGCATATGATGTATGGATTTGGTGATGAGAAAAACGTAAGCTATCTTCATTGGTTTGTTCTTTAGAGATCTTTGTGTGATTCTTGCAAGACTTTTATTAATACTAATGCAAAGACTCATGCCTCCTCCTCTGTCTTTTTAGCCACTTCCAGAGACTGTGGCGCTTGTAGAAGACATTGTTGTGGAATACATCACAGATTTGGTATTGAGTTTCTCTCATCTTTTTTTTTTAGTACATTACAATTAGAGAGAGAAGTTTGACTAGTTTATGTTGGCTGCTGCTAACCCTAAAAAGAGATATTTCTTTTAATGTTAAAGACACATAAGGCTCAAGAGATTGGCACAAATCGAGGAAGGCTACTAGTTGATGACTTCTTGTATCAAATCCGCAAGGTAACTAACTTAATCAAATCAGGTTTTGTATTCTGTGTGTGAGTTGTTTTCTTTTATTTGGTCTTATGCAGGATTTGCCAAAACTTAACCGTTGCAGGCAACTATTGGCATTGAAAGAAGAGATTGACAATGCTAGGAAGGTTTATGACGAAGATAAGATACCTTCACTCGATTGATTGATCGTTCTTTCTTATGAGTAACACACAGCTTCTTCTTTTTGTGTGTGTGTGTGTGTGTAAACCTTCTGAAGTTAGTCAGAGTCAGTGTTGTGGCTTTTGAAATCAAAAGACATCTCTTGGTGAAAATTTGAAAACTCTTTTGTTAATCATCATACAACGTCATTGTGTTCTTTGTAATAAACTCATCTGCAACTTCAATATGTTGGTAGAAATTAGCAATAAACTCATCTGCTCTCACATCAACCCCTTTCTCATCTTCTTCATCGTCTTGATATATATTATCCGCACGATCAGCATTGCTCATTGCAAGAATCATCGTAATAGCCGTGGGATCTAACATCTTCGGTATCATCTTGACCGTCCAATTCAAAGTCGTAATCAAAATCAACGGGAGGTTCAATGCAAGGCAAGAGGAACCTCATGGATGCAGGACGATGCATCTTAACGTTAAAGATCGGGGTCTCGTTAAAAAAGAGCTGTTTTTTCTCGCCGAGACGTGAGAGATAACGGCCGCTATCAACGCTGTTAGTATGATGAGCTAGGGCTTTGAGATGCTTGGTGAACAAGTTACGGAGCTCGAACATGTGCGTGCCATTTCTTGAAGAGCCATTCTTTATATGTATGTGTGTACCTATGTACAAATTAGAGTCTCGTTCATTATATTATTTAGTTTTGCGTGTATACTAATTATAACAGCACATTTGACTCATTCATTGCATTAAATTCTTTTGGAAAATTGATGAAATTGATTTTTCCAACCACAAAAATCAATGAACATGGACGAAACAATTAATAATTACTACATATATACAACACAACTAAGTAATTCTCCATTTCATATTGAACGATGGTAGCGATTACAAATTTGATCCCATTCCATGAAATAGTCATAGAAACGACGGTGACCAATGAAGTTTCCATTGCGAAGAGCTGGATACTCGCCGTACGATTAGAAAACCAAGAAGATCCAACGGTGATTGTCTCTCTAAGCTCCAAGAAAAATCCTCAAGATGATGCAAAAACCGCAACTGTTCAGTTATGCATCAAAACCAAATGTCTTATACTCCAACTCCTTCATATGAACCAAAATACCAACCTCGAAGAGTGCCTCGGTGATCTATTTCACGAAGAGAGATTTGTTTTTGTAGGAATCGGTATTGCGGAAACGGTCAAGAAGCTGGAAGGGCAAATTAGAGTTGTTAAGAAAGTTGATGTTCGTGATTTGGTAAAGGTTAGTTATCCTTTTAGTTATGGTGTGAGAACAAGGGTTAGCTTGAAGGCAATGGCTTGTGAGTTGTTGGGTTTTGGTTCGTGGAAACCAAAAAGGAAGATATGTCCGAGAGATTTGGCTAAAACAGTTCTTGATGAAGAGGTGATTAAGTTTTTGTCCGTTGATGCTTATGTTTCTTATGAAATAGGGTTTGCGATGCTTACACAACAAATGATTTAGAACAAAAAAATGGTCTAATTAAACCAGATTCTTGTTGTCCTCTATTTAAATGCATGAATGAGTACTATTTTATTACTTTGCGATAATAATGTATTTGAAAAAAAAACTATATATAAAAAGCAGAATTAATTTGAAAAACTCTGTGAACCCTAAGATGGCGGCGGAAGAAATCGTCGACGAAACTCCACGGCCAAGTTTAGAAGAGCAGCCGCTGAAGCAACCGCACATAAGATGGAGAGCACTCCATTCGGTCATCCGTCGGAACCCAATTTCCAACAGAGGAGGAGAACGAAGCACCACTGCCTCTCCGCCGTCACTTGATTCTGTTAGCTGTGTCAGTTTAGACGGCTCACCGTGGCCGAATGACGACGGAGAAGGGGATGAAACAGAGAGCGACAAAGAGTTTTACGCAAATCACAAAGCGTCTCCGTTATCCGAGATCTAGTTCGCCGATACTCGAAACCGATTACGCAAGCAACAGACGGAACGGCGGGAAAAGATGTGATCGGATGGCTACCAGAGCAGCTTGACACGGCGGAGGAGTCTTTAAAAAGAGCTACGTTGATATTCAAACGAAACGCAAAGCGCGGTGATGCTGAAACGTTTCCTCATTCAGAAGCTTGAGAGAAATGAGAGGCGAGTGGTTCTAAACTAAAGAAAGACACGATAAATGTCAAAAGTGCCTAAAAAAGAACAACTCTTCGAAACTCTGATCAAGAGAATAGGTTCCTCCATTGTGGATTACAGTTATTGGATGGTCCTTGTTCTTCATCAACGCTGTTAAATTTTATTGGCATCAGATTCCAAAGTTTTTTGCTTTAAAATGTTCTTTAAAAAAAAGTCAAGTTCTTTAAAAAGCCATAGACTTTTCTGCTTCCTTCTTCCACCATTGAAAAAAAAAAAATATTAATTCTCTTCGCCTCTTAAGAATGGAGTTCCTCTGTTTCTTCATTCTGCTTTTGATATCACAATCTGTTGCATTGAAGGTAACGGAAAAAGCGCAGCTTGAATGTGAAATGTGCTTAGAATGTGAGAATCCATGTGATCAGGCACCACCTCCATCGCCTTCACCGCCTCCACCCCCGCCACTAGAGATACTCTGTCCTCCACCTCTACCACCACCACCGCCGCTAGAGATACTTTGTCCTCCATCGCTTCCACCACCTCCGCCGCCACCACTAGAGATTTTTTGTCCGCCACCACCTTCTCCTCCTCCGCCGCCTCCTTCACCACCACCACCGTGTACGCACTGCCCACTACCGCTGCCGCCGATTTGCAATGAATGCGTTCCTAATAAGCCGAAACCGCCGATCATTATCACTGCCGCAGCAAAGTCACCGGAAGTTTCTGCTTCTATAAGCTTCGTAACTGCTCTCGCGTTTCTCGTCTCTTCTCTGCTTTGTTAAGCTTCTAGCGAGCTTCCGCTTTAATGTTATCTCTACATTATAATTCTTTACAATCACTAAAATTCAATATCTGGATCTATATTAATCAAATTATCCATTCTGTTCATGCAATAACTCTCTATTTTTAGAAAATTCAACTATATTATCATAGATCCAAATTCAGATACTAAAATCTCAAATCCGTTGAAATCAGATATTAATCTTCAGATATCTTGAATTGTGAAGTTTAGGTATACGGATCTGATTACAAACATGAATTGACTTAGGAAACTGTATTAATAAAATACATATGATTGCAAACATGAAGCCGAGAAAGAAGAACTTTCATGTCTTGTACCACAAACAAATCAAGGGAACTGAAACTGCATAAAGTCTTGTTTCCCAGAAGGAGGGTTAATATAGACCCAAAGCAACGACACAATAATCGACAACAAACCTGACCACACAAACACAATCGTCGGCACTTTTCCTCTTCTTCCCATCAATCCTTTAGCAAACGGATACAGATGACAAAGCACCCAAAAGCTGAAGAACACTCCTCCTACAAGCTTACTCCACTGCGGAAACGGACTGTACAGAGTCCTCGCAAGCCCAACCGCAATCGCAATCATGTTCACCATCATGATCGTCAATGGAGGAACCATCAGAAAGCTCCATTTCACAAGGTACAGATCTGCAAACTCGTCGTCTCCATCTTCGGGTGTGGATGACTTGGATGTCAAGGTGAACGAGATATCAACTCCTGCAATTACTTTCAGAAGACCTTGAAGAACAGCTGCAGGATGTGCGCTTGTTCCACCAATCACCCAAAACTGCTCGTTTCTCCACCACTCATGGAGAGTAACCCCTGACCACTTGATCTCCAAGAGTGATAACATACAGAGAGTGAGTGTTATTGAGAGGAGGAAGATGAGGAACGTTATGTCGAGTGACTGGACTATGAACTGTCCCGAGAAGAGCGAAACCGCGGGGAGAATGCAGTAGACGATGAGGAATAGCGATGTGAATGGATACATTCCGACGTTGAAGTAAGCTACCCTCTGCAAGAACTTCATCCTTCGTGTTGCGAAAATAGCGTTGTTCCTTGAGAAAAAGATCTCGACGGATCCTGTTGCCCATCTCAGAACCTGGTGAAGCCTATCCGTTAGATTAATCGGAGCTGTTCCACGGAAGGCATCTCGTTTTGTCACGCAATAGATTGATCTCCATCCTCTGTTGTGCATTCGATAGCCCGTGACCACATCTTCGGTTACAGACCCGTAGATCCATCCAACTCTTTTGCCCCACTCGGTTTTATCCTCGTAGAAGCAAGAAATCACACTGATTGCTTCAGCTACTGTGGCTGCGTCGAGAGGTTCACGTGGGACAGCTAGTGATCCAGCAGGTCTACTGTTCTTGCCTTTGCCTTGCAAGTCCTGTAAGAGTCTCCCTTGGTATTCAGCTACCGGAATTGAAGCAACGAAAGAGTTTGAGTTGCCGAATCTCTTTGGGAGAAGCAGAGACTCGATATCTCCATCATCATTCTCTTCTTCCTTGTTGTATTCTCCATTCATAGTCAATGAAATCTCATCATCTTTCTTCACAGTAGCTTTTGGTTTCCTTAGAGAGAGCTTCACCTTTCTTCGTCCAAGCCAGCCATGATGCTCGGTTGCTCTCGGCGGGCTAAAGCCATAAAGAGCTGTTCTGCGGAAGATGCAGCCAGTTCCAACATACATTGGACCTTGAAGTCCATCCAAAGCTCTCATACTAACATCAAAGAAGACAGTATTGTGGTTTGCATAACGATCATTTGGGTCGATACCTTCAAACCTCTGAGGGAACTGAACATAGCAGATTCTGTCGCCACCACGATCAAGCATGAAGCACATTCCTTCCCTCAGAGCCATGGAGTTGTAGATGTAGTGGTCACAATCAAGATTGAGGATGAATGGGCCATTAGACATGATTGCACTGGTTCTAACCAAAGCATTCATAGCTCCAGCTTTCTTGTTGTGGTCATATCCAGGCCGCTTCTCTCTCGACACATAGACTAGCATTGGTAGCCTGATGTCAACTTCCGTTGAATCAATTAAGTTCTCAGAGTCTGCTTCAGCTCCGTAAACTGGTTCTGCATTTGGAGGAGCCAACATTGCCTGCAAAAACCCCATAAAAGTATTACGTATTGGAACACAATTTTATCACAAAACTTTATAAAAATATGACACCATTTAATTATTAGTAAAAGATCTTGACAGAAGAATGTTACCTGGATGATTCCAGCATGATCTCCACGAGAGTTGTCGGTTTCTCCAGAGGACCAAGTCCCTGGCCAGTGAGACCCATCTGACATCCAAGTGGCCTTCGGAACTTTAACAGTTTCTTCAGGATTGCTTCCCATCATCATCTCCATCTGTTTCTTCTTAGCCCTTAGCTCTTCGTGCACGTTATAAGCATCAGACCTCCTCCTTATCGCCTCAGGCAATGAGTTGATTCTAACTTTAAACTCATCATACTCTCTTTTCACTCTCCTCCTTTCCCTCACAAAATCCAGCCTCACTTTGTTCTTGAGAAAGTTACGCTTCTGGCCAAAGTACGCCTCAGGGTTCCTTGGCTCTATATTGTGCTTCCTGCAAAATGGCACCCATGTGCTAGCAAAGCTAGCTGTTTGAGCCAAGGCCTCGAATGTTAGCAAAGCTCCTCCGTCGTCTGATAAGTAGCAAGCAAGCTTTTCCACAGGGTAATCAACGGCTAGGATGGAGAGGATGGTGTTGGCTGTGACCAGAGGCGGTTCTTTCTCAGGGTCTGCAGTTGAGACAAACACATCGATACCGGGAAGATCTGATCTTCCTTTGGGATTCCTGAGGTTGGGTGATTCAAAACGTTCTTTAAGAACATCTAAATCGGTTAATCTGTTAACAGGACAGAGCTTTGGAAGCTGGTCCAAAAGCCAAGACAAGGCAAACCAAAGCTCACAGACCGTTGAGCTTCCCCACAACCACATTGCCTCTCGATTCGGGTGGCGAATTCTCCATGTCAGGAACAGCCCAAGAGCCACCAAACGCAACACAATGAGTAATCTGTTTTCATCAGACACAAGAATTTTTTTACAACATTACGAAAACTCAAATGTAATAAACAAAAACAGACCACATAGTTAACCCATTCCACCAGAATAATTGAGCAAACATCTAAGAGACATATTATCAAACCAAACAGCATACTAAAAATTAGAAACAGTTTGTTACCTGTAAGGACTGATAATTGCAGCAGAGACGCTGACTTTCCTAGTTAGAGGTCTCTTGCTTCTCTCCCCAAACTCGGGTGGCTGTTCATATCCGTTTCCATTATTACCACCCGACCCGATTCCATACCCATCTTTAGGCCAAACCGCGTTTCCATACCCATAAGTTCCTTTAGTCTCGAACAACCACCGCGTGTGATCGAAATCTCCGGTTTGGTTCTGCGCTTTAAACGACTTCACAACAGAAAGTCTCTTGTCAAGCTTCGAATCAGCCATCTGAGGAAGCGGTTTGGCCTCGTCTTCATCCTCTTCCTCAGTGTCCTGATCATCATCATCGTTGATGTCTTTGTAAGGCTCTTTACATCCAGGACATTTTCCTCCACCGCTTGTGATGCAATCAAAGTAACAATCTCTGCAGATTTTGAAACCACACTCACATCTCCCATGAACAACCCTCTCATCACAACCTTTCAACCAACAGATCTGACCCGATTTCTTCCCCGAATCAGCCTGATCTACAGTGCAATCGATGACGTGGCCACGAGTCACGGATTTAAACCCGCCCGTGAAAATCGTCCCGGAGAGGAAACCTCTGTTGTGAGAATTTCCTTTCAACATCTCATCTTCTTCGCCCATATTACTTTCTTGTGAAGCGAAGACCGTCTGGTGATCCGGCGTAGGTGGAATATGAACAGTATAGCTCAGAACGCACTCGGAATTGGTCTCAGCCGTCAGATCTTCCACGGACATCGAGCAGTACCTTCCTTCTCCACTAGATCTCCGGTTTCCGCCGCTAAGGGAGCTGCGGCGTGGTCCTCTTGAGCTTAGAGGAGAGTTTTGGTTGTTGGAGACGGAGGCGCGTGGGATAGGACTCGTCAACCCGAGGCTTCTGTCGCCGGATCCTTTACATGGTGTCACCGTTATAGTCACCGGAGTTGGTGACATTGAAGAAGAACAAGCTGCTGATTTCACCATTGTGGGTTCAAAATAGCTGTGAACCTCAGAATTATGAGAAGAAAAAATCAAAGATCCAGATCGAAAGAGTAGATCTTAAACTAAAATCAGAGACTCAAGAAGAAAGGAATTTTGAAATCAAAGGAAGAAGAAGGAGAAGCTGAAGCTACTTGGAAGCAGAGCATTTTGATTTCAAATTCTAGAGAGAGAGAGAGAGAGGAGCGATATAAAGGAGACTGGGGTTGCTATAAACGGTCGACAGATCTGAACCGTTGATTGCTTCACGTCGCAACTGTGAGATCCGACGGTGATTATCTAATCTAAACGGTAAGTTTGAAAGATCCTGTGGGGACAGGACGATCTATAAACGAGGAAAAGTCAAATAAACGGAAGAAAAGAGGGTTCGCTTCTCTCTTTCTTGTAACGGTCAAATAATTTATATTGGAGAGCTGAATAAAATAGTATATGCTTTTTCATACCATGTGAAGTTAATAATTTTGAACTCATTGGTTCGGATTTTGTATAGTATTATGATACTAATCGAGTAGATAATAATTTCTTGAAATATAATTATAATTTATGTGTAAACTCGTACGTATCTACTTTTCTGGGATAAACATCAAAAGGTTTGAATTCCTGCCATATACTATTAGCTAAATTATGTATATCTAATTATATCGCGTAGTGAATTTAAATGAAGATAAATTTACTGTGACAACAATGTTAATCATTTTCATAATCGGATTGTTAAAAACTTGGAACTAGCTCTCGTTACATTATTTACTGTGACAACAATGTTAATCATTTTCATAATCGGATTGTTAAAAACTTGGAACTAGCTCTCGTTACATTATTTACTACACAACAGATAATGATTCACTGCACATGCTTACAACAATGACACGCATCTAATAGAAAATGAGATCCTAATCCTCTTTCTTGTCCATTTCTTCAACTGCTTTGTATGCTGACACGAAAAATGAACCCTGGTTTTTCCTCAAGAACCTGTGTACCATCAGTTTTTTTGTTAACTTTCTTGAATACTTGTAAAGTGCAATATTAAGCACGACCCACAAGTTTGAGGAGAAAATTAAGAAATTAAGTAGGAGACAAAAAAAAACCTGAGGATATCAACCAAATTGTCCTGTAATTCCTTCAATGTCACTTCTGCCATTTTCACATGGATTAGCAAATCCGGCAATTTCACTGCAAACTCAATAATTAGGATCTGTTATGAAGACAAGAAGCATAAAATCTTGGTGTGTATCTCCACAGGTTTCATAAGAACTAAACCACACGATAAAGGCAGATAAACAAAACACTCAGCATATGAAATGGTATTTTCATTACAAAGAGAATGGCCTTACCAAAGAGTCGTAACAAATGTTCTGCTCCGTACACAGTTGAGGGAGAAAAATCCGCTGATACGGTTTCCTCATATTGCTTCCGTTCATTGTTGTAAAGCAACATCACCGGCAAAGCATGGTCAAAGTAGCAACGCAAACCTTTCAGAATTTCTTCGACTGAATCAGTTACCCTATATACATTTCACCAAAGAAAGTAATATATATCACAAACCTGGAATAACTCTTGGAGAATACTGGACTAGCAAGTATCAACAAGGAGATAGACGAGTGTAACTGTTGGAAATGACAATAGAATAGCAACAAAGAGCTTACCTGCCATGTTTCTTCATTTTGCTGTCAATGTACTTCTTCAAGATGTCATCCACATTTGGAGAGCGCGGCAGTTGCACAAGCTGCTCGCAAAAATAACAGTGATCAATTCCTTATTATATGGACCTAAGAAACGTACATTACTTTCACAAACAAATGCGGCTGCAAGAAAATACCATCCGAGAATTGAAGAGAAGAAAGAAACTCAGGAAACGGGCTGATAGAAAAAGTTATAAGTGTTCCTTATTTACATATTAGCAACATGAATTAAGACTACCTTCTGCATCTGTGTAACAAATTCACAATCGTCAATTAGTTGCTTCCTCAACGCTGGCGGGATATGGAAAGTTAAAATGTCATTGGAAGGAACCACATTCTCCTCCTGTATTCAGCAAACAATAAGACTTTAGGTAAAAACTCTCTCCTGATCAGAAAAGATTGAAATAAACTTGGATATAGGGAAGCCAAAAGATTAAGCAAAAAAACCCACCAATGGAGAGATAACTGTATCAACACATGCTTGTTTCCGCTTTCTTCCTCTCGCGACTGCAAAAATTTAAGAAAATGTTGGATAAAATATCAGCTGATACAATGTTCGTGTCATATTCTGATAAATGGAATCACGGAAAGACTAAGCCCGGCTTCATTACAACAATATCAACAGCAAATGATGCATATGTCTAGTTTGATCTATAAAGCATGCAATACCACTAAAGAGAGTCTCTGATACTGATACAGACTCCGAACATCCACGAAAGTGGCAAGAAACTTCACCGAGAAAAAAAAATATGGAACATAAAAAAAAAAGAACACTGACCATTAGGGCTTCTAGGTTTCATCTTTGATACTCTCCAAGCCATAGCACTCTTGACACCTTGCTTCATACCAAGTTGCCGCTGTTTCACAATATTCTCCTCTGTATGTTTCAACACACAATCAAGACCTATCCATTCGTCCCAACTGTCGAAACAACACAGTGGAAAAAACTATCATTGTATAAAGAGATACAATAGTCAAACCTTGAACTTATCAAAATGCATAAGAAACAAAAATTAAGATCTTGGCAAACATTCGATTCAACAACCAGTACCAACACCAGAGTGATTTTCAGACCGATGATGCAATGAAACTATACTGTCGGCGGAAGCGCTACTAACCTTTTGTTCCAACCCTGTCAAAACCAAGAAAAAAAAATTACATTTTTTAAAACGACAATATAGTTATGGCAGCATTTATAAGCAAATCAATAATTGACTTTCTTTGTTTGTTCTTAAAAGAAAGATTGATTCTGCAAACAAAAATCCAACAAAATCTTACTTACAATGTAATGCACCAAATACTTCCATTCATTGACTTGATATGCAACTTTAAGAACCTGTAACCAAATAAATATAAAAAGATCACATTTACAAACAAAAGCACAAGCAGAGAACAACACTCTTAATTTAAAAATTCATACAGATGGCTCCCAATAAAATTACCTTGGCTTCGTAGAAGCAATCACTGTGCTTGGCCAAAACTTTCTCTCCTTCTTCGAACTGGCTCAAGTCCGTAGGAAGAGCCGAGTCATCGCCGTCGCAATCAGCGTTGGACTCTGTATCAGAGCCAGAATCCCGTCGTGTTAGAGGATCCGTCTCGGTGGCGGAATCATCTTTCGCTGCGGTGGCGCTGGGGCTTCCCATCAGAAAGAGGTGGTGAAAAAAGAAGGTCGAAGAGTGAACAGAGGAAGTGAAAGCCGACAAAGTAATAGACAAATTTTTGTCGATTCTCGATTCTCGATTCTCGACAGGAGCTTTGTCGACGAAATGTTCCGGGAAAAGAATTGGGATCTTTCTATTGACGGGAAGAAGAATCAAAAATTTCTCTTCTGACTAATGGGCTTTTATATTTAGGCCTTTCTTTAATAAAGCCCATTTAAAATGTTTTCAAATCAGCAGGCCTCATTTTGAGCAGTTTGATATACTTGGGGAACAAAACAATGCCATAATATCCTTCCATATTACAAGACTTGAAGATACTCAAAAAGACAAAAACACCCCTGGTCTACCATGAGGGTTGAAAAGTCTACAAAAGGGACGGTCGTTGAGAACTTGAGATAGTGTTTCCTTTTCGGTGTAAGGGTATTTAGATAATTTCGTAATTCTCCGTATTCTTGCTCCATTAATAAATAAAAGCTGTCTCCTTTGGATTTTTTATTTTCTCTCTCACAAGAGTCTGTTTATCAAAAGCTTTGGAAGCTGACATGTGCAAGTAAACCACACGACGACGAGGTCTAGTTACCTAATTAAAACTTTTTGTCTGAGATTATTTAAAGGGACTTGGGTTTTTGCCGATTTTCTGGAGATTCAGAATCGAAGTTGGAAGACGATATGTGGGCAGTTTCCTCTTCTGGTTCTTCGAGAAGCCATCGATCAGCAACCATTGCTAAGTATCAATCTGGTTATTATCCAAATTCCTTCAGTTTCTTAATTTGTTATTACGGATCTAAGATTCGACTTTAGGGTTTATGATTTTAAGATGGGTCTAAATTGGGTTCCGTTGCGATTGAAAGTTGTGTATTTGACGATCCCTGGAGTCTTTTTTGTGTGTACTTTGTTGTTAAGAAAAATGGTAGCTTTACGTTTGCTTTGGAGGAGAAGACTTTTCTTTTCTTCTGAACTTTATCATATGATGGTGTTTTTTGCTCGCATGGTTATTTTGCTTTTGATTTATGTCGAAAATTTCAGGTTCTTATCTAGATTCGGGAGATTTTGATGAAGATGATGATGATGTAGCTGTAGACTACCCATGTCCGTTTTGCTCGGATGATTATGACTTAGTCGAATTGTGTCACCATATCGACGAAGAACATCAACTTGAAGCTACCCATGGGGTATGTGAAATTCACATCTTATCTCCATATTATTTACTGCTATTTTACAATTTGACATTGAAGCTTCACATGAAGTAGTAGTTTAGGTATTGATTAGAGCTTTATAAGTTGCTTTAAAGGGTAGGACTGTGAGAAACAGGTCCCCTCAATCTTCGAGTTGAGTAGCAATACTTAGATTGTTGCTTTTGGAATCCTATGGTAATTGTAAATAGCCCTTGATCTTCGATTACTCTTTGAGTTGGCATTACTCTCCGTCAGAAGCATTGATCGGTTAAGGATTTCAGGAAATGAATATATTCGTTGTGGGGTGGAACATTTTTTTAGCTTCACATACTTGCTTTAGAAGATAGGATTTTGAGAAACACCTCCCCTCAATTTTTAGACTGTTAAGATTGATGCTTTTGGGGCACTCGATTTCAATTGTGAATAGATTCAGTTGAGAATATTGGCCTCAATGTTCCACGAGTTTTGAGTTGAAGCATTGATCAGTTTCATGATTTCAGGGGATGAGTGTTTAGTTGTGTGATTGATTTCTGGTTCTGTGAATTGTTTTGTGCTAACTTCTTACGATTTGTTTTTGGTTGTTTGTGATTTTTAGGTATGTCCCGTCTGTAACAAAAAGGTGAAGATGCATATGGTGGATCATATAACCACACATCATAGAGATGTCTTGAAGATATCCTTTTTTACTTTTTCCAGAAACGTCTCTATAAACTAATTTTCACGTCTCTACAATAAATGAATGCGATTTTATTTGAATATCCTTGACAGAAACTTTACAGTGGGCAGAAGCAGACATCTTACATGGAAGATCCATATTCATCGGATAATTATCTTCAATCTCTTCACGATGACTTGCCGTCATCTATGAATCATCATCATACTTCCAAAGCCGTTATTGCCGATCAGTTTTTATCTTTCCTTAACAATTCTCCATTGCCAAATCAAACCAAGCCTGTACAGGTTGATTCAGGTGCAGAAGACCAGAGTTTGATCAAGGATTCTTCAACAGGAAAAGACAGGAAACCTTCGACGCATTTGTCGGATACTGAGCAACTGGAGAAGGCAAATAAGTGTGAGTTTGTACAGGGACTGTTGTCATCAGTCATGTTTGGTGATGGATGTGACTTCTTCTGAGTAAAAAAGCAAAATAAAGATATGAAGGCTGTAATGGCAAAGGCAGGTCATTGGCATTGTTGTAACTTTATTCAGTTCTGTTTATTAATATATGTATCTTTTTTTCAGACAAAAGTAGATATAGTCTCTTAATATATAAGTGCGTTTTCAATTTGTCTTCACAAGAATCTTAATTTACAGCTCTGTCCTCGCAAAGCTCTTGTCTTTACCATGGAAGTAAAACTTACTTACGATCTGATTTTAAGCGGAAGTGAGTGTTAGTCACCAAGCCCGTCTAGCTCAGTTGGTAGAGCGCAAGGCTCTTAACCTTGTGGTCGTGGGTTCGAGCCCCACGGTGGGCGTTTCAACTAAATTGAAATCTTTTTGAAGAAACTTCAAACATCAACTCTTTGTTGTGCTATTCTAAATGCTAAAGAACCAAGTTTCTATGAAGTTTCAAGTCTTTTTGAAGAAACTTGAAAGCTCAATCCTCTGCAGTTCTGCTGTTTCTAAACGCTAAAGAAGTCATTTTCTGTGAAGTTTTATTTTTCTTTGGTTTAAGGGTTTCCAAATTTATGGTTGCTTTATACCCTCAAGGCCTCGACAACTTCGGAATTTTGTTGATATTACTTTTCAAGTCTTACAAACCCGACGAGTTTTCTCCCTGTTTGTAGTAGCTATAAAGGTTAGAAAGTGGTTCAAAATGTCCTATTGAGATATATTTTTGCCCGTAAAATTAAATTAAATTAAATTAAATTATTCCACTCGCCGGTTAATTGTAACAGGCGTTAATTTCACACATTGCTGTAACTATAGGTGAATTTGATACTTAGACGACGGGAAGCAATAAGAAACAAAACAGGGAACACAACATTTTGAAAAGTAAGTCTCTTGAAAACTGATAAGCTAAAAATTTGAAAGCATAAAGATTAACTGACATAAGTTATGTTTTTTGCGCAAAGAAAGTATTTCAACAAACCCAACTTCATAAAACATTCAAAAACTTCAAAGTCAAGTCAAGTGAATTGATATATAGCTTGACAGCTATATCCTCTTCACTTCTTAGACTTCTTCTTCGGTACCCTACACAAGCAACGATCCATAAATGAATTAATAGATGTTTAACCAACTTGAGACGAAACTCAATTTTATATCATCACTAAGATCAGACTTACTCTGCAGTTTGAGCAGTAGTAGTAGCAGTAGCAGCCGGTGGTGCAGTTGCAGGAGCAACATCTCCTCCAGGACCCTACAGCAACAAAACATCACAAACACAAATTTTAAGGATCCTTAATCAAATTCAAAGAGCTGTTTTCTAATACAGTACGATATTAAGATTTACCTTAGCTAGACGCTCTTCTCTCCTAGCATGTTTCCTTTCTCGGCTAGCCTTGTTTTTCGCCCTCTTAGCCTCAAACTGATCAGACAAAGTCTTCTCTCTGGCTTTCTCGGCCTTGGACTTGTGGATGCTCTCCATCAAGACACGCTTGTTCTTAAAGACATTACCCTTAACACGCATGTACATGTCATGGTACATGTGCTTGTCAATCTTCTTCGACTCTCTGTATTTCTTCAGGAGACGCCTCAGCACACGCATCCTACGCATCCACAGTATCTTTGTTGGCAACCTAGCTTCACGGGTACCCTTCCTCTTACCTTTTTAACCAACCAACACAAGCAAAAGCATAAATTCATCATCTGACTACGTAGCCTTGAATTCACACATAAATCAAGGGACTTTTTCGTATTTTGAATTACATACCATATCCAGAGTGACGACCCTTCATTTTGGCAATCTTCATACGGCGAGCTCTGGAACGAGAGTGGATCTTGGTTGGTTTCCTGATAATGAAACCATCCTTCACAAGCTTCCTGATGTTTTGGCCTACAATTTTCCCAAAACCAACCTATTAATCTTCCGCGTATGTAGCAATCAATTAAAAAATGGAACATTCAAACAAAATCAAAGTCTATAAGAAGAAAGATCAGTAATCAAATTTCCAAATAAACAAACGTTAATCTTCAATACTCAAAAGACCAAATCATAACTCCTCCGATTCACGAGACGAAACTAATGATATAGAAACCACTGTCACCAACAAAGCACAGCTCTACGAAGCTTAAAACTAGGTAAAAATCAAACAGTAGCAACCACTACGAGCTTTAAATTTGCAGATCGGGAAAGGGCACAGTGATTCAACATAGCCAACGGATTACACTACTAAACCGAAAGCAACTCACTTTCCTACTCCTACCCATCGCATTGCAAACAAAAACAGGACCAAATGAACAAAAGAGAGAAAAGCAAAACAAAACAAACAAAAAAAAAACTAAAAGAGTGAGGAAGAAAAACAAAAACATACGGGAATTGGCCATGGAGATGTCGGAGGCTTCATTCGGATCGAGCCAAACTTTGCCCTTCCCGCACTTCATCACCGATGCGGCGAGCCGCTTCTGGAGCTTTAGAGAAACCATTTTTGCTTCTCCCCTTTCTGGAAGATTGGTGTGGCGGAGAACTGCTTACCGACGCTGAAGAAAGACTTTATATATATTACTTCTCTAGGGTTCCTCCCATTCCGTTCGAGCTTTTCCTTGGGCTTTACCAAAAACAGGCTTTCTCAAAAGCCCATTATTAGCCTCATAACAATAGTACTCTACGTGTTGACTTCTTCTTTTTCTTTTCGAGGGTAATTCCGTATATTGACGTTTGTTGTCCGGTCAAGAAACTGTAGATTTAACCAAACTTTTTCATAAAAACATATTTGTAAATATGCAAATGTTTATATTTGTGAAAGGTAAACTCTTATTATTATGTTTTAATCCAATGATATTTGTTTGTCTTTCAATTGTACAAAATGAGAAAGAAACTAAACAGAATATATATTTGGCTAAATTGTTCCAAATCATTGGTGAGAACTTATATAATCGGCTATTTTTACATAACTTAAAATACAGACGCAGTTTCAAATTAAATTACTTGAATTTTGTTAAACAACAAGTATCTACAAATCACTATACAAATTTTGTTATATTCCTGAAAGTCTGAACCAATCACCACTTTCTAACTTTGTGATCGAAACAAATAGAAAACAATGTTTGTTTTTTTTTTGTGTGTTATCGTTCATATTATACCAAAAAATAAGTTCCAATTGGTGATTCATTTCGAGAAAAAGAGTTAAAAAAATGATATTCTTCAAAATTAATACTATGTATAATGAATTTATTTTAAAGAAAAATATAGAAAAAAAATTTCCTCATCAAAATTGAAGAGAAACAATAAAATAACTCATCTTTATCATTAACTAATTTTAAATTGCTATTTTAATTATATTTACATCTTTAGAAAAATATTATTTTCCAAAAATCATCTGTATTTAATTATTTAATTTTATTAATTACTCTAAAAACTTGTTAAGTGAATATTTTATATGGGTTTTTTCATTTACTGTTTTTTTTTACAGTCGCTAATCCAAGCCATAATGTTGTTTTACAATGGGGAGATCAATTTGAATATAAAACATTTACAAGTTGTCAAATGAGTTTAGGAGGATGGAGGGTTTTTTTATAACTCAGCCTTCAGATGATGTAATTGATGTAAAACTAAAAACAATTGGAACCAAGCTAATTTGAGATATCGATAATCTCATTTAGCGCAACTTTTTTATATATATGCTCGAAATCAAGAAACAATGCAGTCCAGGCTACAGATAGCTGTGGTTTTTACTTGATTTTTTTATGGATGATTTTCAACAGAGTAACCTTTTATCATACGTAAAATGTGTGTATACACTAAAACTCATCCACCAAATTTCTAAACATAAGCAACGAGCTGAAGGGTCGTTTTGTTATACATTACCCAAAAAAACAGAAAAAAAAAATCAAAAAGTTAGGGAAAAAAACACTATCAAAAGTCAGATATTCCACTGATTATCTCATTTTGATAAAATTCCCAAACTAACTCACAACAAAACAAATGTTTTGTGGAAACTTTTGATTTTTTTCATTATGAAATAATTTATACCAAAAAGCTTATTTGGGACACAAAGGGAAGCTAAGTTTTCCACCAAAGACAACATTGGCATTGTCACAAAGAGATCCGACCAAACCTCCTGACGATGACTTTTCTCCTCCATTGCCTACGAAGTTTAAGTTCACGTCAACGACGTTGACTCCTTTGCACGGTACCGATTTGCTGCACATGATCTGAACGACATCCTTTGTAATTGTTGTTCCTCTTATGTTCTTGAACAACACATCGCTTATCGCAACTTGTGAATCCTACAAAACATACACAAGAAGAAGAAGAAGAAAAATATAGATTGTCGTAAGCTACAGAATGATCAAGAGATTAATATGAGTTTTGGTTTGAGATTTTCTCTGGTATATATACTTACTCCGCCTCTTGAACCGTAGTTTTGGTCAATGATGATTGGGTTCTTGACGTTTTGCATGATAATGTCTTCAAACTTAATGTCCACAGCATTGCTTGGACCAGAACCACCCCAAGTCTTGATTCTGAGACCATTGTCAGTCTCTATCATCGTGCAGTTCTTAACGTGAATGCCGCTAACGTCCTCCTCGTTCTTGTACTTACCAAGACTACCGACACTTAGGCCGTGTCCTGGACCACAAATCACGCGTTCTACGGTTACATTGTTGGAACCACGACCAACCGAAACACAATCGTCTCCTGTCGCTATCGTACTGTCAACGATGCTAACGTGGTCGGCATCGCTCAAATGGATACCATCGGTGTTAGGACTTTCAGCGGGCGCGATAAGCTTAATGTTGTGGATGTTGACATTCTCGGTTTTCACCAAGAACATGTGGAAGGCCTTTGCGTTGACCGAGCTAATGCCGTTGATTTCAACATTTTTCATATTTCTGAATTTTAGAGACTGCATGCATGTGTATATATATGTACGTGTGATTAGTACAAATTACATTTAACACTTAAATAATATATTTATATATATTTACATATTTGTATATTAACTTATTCTTACCGTTGGAGGAAGATTGCATTGGACCTTTTTGCCACAACCATCTTCTTTCCATACGGCTTCACCTTTGCCGTGGAATGTGCCGGTTCCGGTGAGGACGACATTGTCGACATGCTCGAATAAGAACCATTCAGGGGTCGCGTATCCGCTTTGTGTAGCGATGATCGTGCCTTGAACTTCGACGGTGATTTTGCTCTTGCATGGACCGGCGAAAATAACTGGACCAGCCAAGAATTGTCCTTTAGGTACTAGTAGCGTTGCTGGTACAGGACTTTCACACACTTGGATCCATGTGTTCAAAAACGCCTGCATATTGCATGTCATCCAAAAATTAGAAGAAACTCTTTATTATTGGATCAATGTTTGTTGTCACATATATGTTACTAATAACCAAAAGTTTACGAGACGAAACTCAAACGAATCCCCATAATTTAAGATATTACCTTGAAAGAATTGGTGGAACCATCTCCCACGGCTCCAAACTTAGTAATATCAAAGACCGTAGGGTTGCCGGAATTAGCGGCAAGGCCACGGCGGCCGCCGATATATTCACCATTAGCCACGCAAGAACCAAACACCAAGGCCATTAGAATTAATGAACCTATATTAGTATCAACCAACCTTCTTGCGTTAGCCATGGTGATAATATCTTTATTTTTATTTTTTTATTTTTTTGTTCTTTTAAAAAAGTGTAAACAAATTTAAAAGTGCTTTGATCATAAGAGGATTCATGATGTTTTTATAGGTTAGTGTTTATGCTATTTTTGGATTCAAATCTGTTTTTAAAATAATGGTTTTAGGGAAATATCAGAGTGTGTGATTCCATCTTCTTTTGCGGATGCATGTTTGACCACCCAATGTTAGCTAATAGCCTGATAAAGATCTAATTTCACGGTAAGTTTTGTATATAAGAAAAAAAACCGAATCTATTTGAAGTAACTACTACCACTTGAGTCTTTATGATTTTCGTCTCTTCCTCAAATTTCTGTGCACATTTTTTTTTAAATGCATAAATATTTTTTATACCGAAAAATTTTCAGGCTGAAATCTAGATTAAGTCTCCGAGATTTATAAAAAGAATCGGATTTTGGGCGTTTAAAATGTCGATTGATAGCTATTTATAACTAAATTGTGGATATTTATTATTATATATATACCATTTTGATTTTTTGAATGGTAACTTTTCAGTCGCTTTTTTCTTCGAATGTATTGTTCATAAAATAATTAAACACAGTTTTTTTCTGTTGAATCATAACAAAACACGATTAAATCAGTTGCGTATAGCATATGATCTATAATCCACAAATTGATGGAAACATGTTTTCGAAAAACATCATATAATTATGAACACCTAAAGAAACTGCAGTTTTATTATAATCTACCATTACAGAGTCTTATATCAAAGCCATGGTTGGAATTGAAAAAAGATCTGTGGATTATTAATCACATTATTTATTTTATCCATAAAACTTTAAATTACGTAAACGTGAAATTAAATCTGTCACAACAGAGATGGTGTGACAGCTATCATCGACCCATCTCTCTCTCTCTGGTCAATTGCTCGCTTCCCATGAAAAAAAAACATTAGATCACTTCGTCACACTTCCATTTTTTTTTTCTTTTGAAAGGAAATATTATTTTCTCGTGCATAGAAAAAAAAAACCTTTCTTTGTTAAGTAATATATTATCAAACCTGCATAATTGTTTATCCTAATGATTCTCAAATATATCAATACTTATGTTAGTTAAATAATCACAAAACCTACTTTTAGAAAAGACCATAGATAGTAAAGCATAATATAAAATTAAAATATTAAAATCAATTAGTACCTCCAAACACATAATTCATTCATTTATGGCATCCTTAAGCTTAATTAGACTTGGCCAAAGGGGCGAGCGAGATAAGCCAAAGCTCCAACTAGTGGGGCATTAATGTAAGTGGCTGGCTCGGACCGTTGGTAGTCGGACCGTTCGTCAGGGAATTGGTCGTTCTGGTCCGGACCACCGACGACAGCACCGACCAGATCGTTGGGATTAGGAGACTGAGAGTTAAACATGGAGAAGCCGTCGTGGCATTGGATCTTGGTCGGGTGGGCTGCGACGGAGGGGAGAGATGAGCCACGGTGGTGAATCCGACGTGGATATTTCGGACCATAGCCAACCATGTATGACATTTTTAATGGATTGTCTCCAAGTAAATAGTCCACCTGTTATTTATATATATCAACTAAACGTTTCGTATTAAATAAATACTTCCTTTATAATTATAATCGATTTCGTATAAAAGTTTGGCTCGGTTTCGGTTCGAGTTTGATTAATTTTGTATATAACGTGCAACACGACATTATGAAAGTTTGTAGATGAACCTGTTTCTTGGCGATGGAGCGGAGGCGGGCCGGGGTGACGACGGAGCCACCACAGTAAGCGACGGTGTGAGCAGAGGTCAAGTATTTGGCGTAGGCCAAGAGCAAGAACGATGTTGACGTCACGTATTGCATGTTGCTTTCACCCAACTTGAATAGCAGACCACCTATACATACATGCAAATACAATACACTTTTCAATAATTTTTTGTAAATTTCATTTATTTATATATCCATAACCATGAGATCTTTTACAATAAAACTTAACTAGTAATAAAAATACAATACAACTTTACTTATTATCACACAAAAAAAAATCCCTCGGAAATTATGTAAATAAATGAGAAGATGAAGGATTAATTAGTAGTAATGAAAACCAAAAACCTGGGGTGTATTGGGAAGAGGAAAATGCAGCTCCAGGTATAACAGAGCAAATGAAATCATCAGCATGCTCCTTGTACTCATGAAGTGCCTTCACTTTCTGAATCAGAAACTCCTTGGGGAAGAAACCAAAAATAAAAAAATCATACAAATAGGTTTCATAAAGATTCAGCATTTTACTGAGAAAATCAAGAATCATACTTAAAAAGATTAGGGTTAATTTCCTTCTCTTTTAACCTTGGAGAGAAGAATTCTGGCACCAACGTGTTTGTTATCCCAACTAAACATGTTATCAAACTCATCAGCTCCAAGGATTCGTCCATTAACTTGGACGTAACTGAGATATGTTGATTTATTTGTTGCTTTATGTAACCAAGCAGCTCCCCATAACAATTCATCCTGACCAAATTTAATGTTTTCAGATTATCGTTACAAAGTTTATAAACAAATTTAAACCCAAAATCAACGTTTAAAACTTTGAACCTGATATCCAGAGTAAGAACAGTAGAATGGACAGACTTCTGGTTTTAGACCTGCACTGTAGGGTCCTCTGTATTTGTCCGCAAATGCAAAAACCTTAAAACACACATAAATGCAATTTAATCAATGGTCAGATTTATAACATTTTTTTAATGTCACAGATTTATTATATGAAGAATATTTCAGCTAATGACAAAACGTGAAGACTTTTTGTTCTCTTTGAAGTTGAAAATAATGCTTTTCTTTTTATCTTCTTTGTTTACCGTAATGGCTCGTTGGAGGAGGAGACTGGAGTAAGAAGTATCACATTTCCGGAAAACAATCGACGCGGCGGCAAGAGCGGCCGCGATTTCACCGGCGATATCAGAACCAGGATTGTTCTTGTCTACTTTAAACACACTTCTTGGTGTATCCATGTCTTCTGGTCTCTCCCAACAAGCATGGTCCATGTTAGGATCACCAACCTATAAAACAGCTAACAAAAACCACTTTTTCTTCTGTTTCCCAAAGTTTGAAATATTCAAAAGTGAATGTAAATAATGAAACCTGAACATAAATGGTGTCAGGATTTGAAGTGGCTTTGAGGAGAAAGTCAGTGCCCCAACGAACTGCTTCTTTAGCGTTTGGTAATTCAGAGTTCATGAAACCACCAAACTCTATTAAACTCCATGAGAGCATTGTGGTAGTAAATGCCATTGGAAATCCAAACTTCATGTTGTCCCCTGCATCGTAGTATCCTCCCACTAAGTCCACCTACGAATAAGGATTTTTTTTTCTCCGTTTAAAGATCAAACCTATAAAGGTTAATGATTTGATGATTTTTAATAAGTATATTTCAAACCTATATTGGTCAAATCAACTAACAATCATGGAAAAAGAAAACAAACCCACGTCACATTTTCCGAAAAAGGTAATAAAACATAAGAAAGTAGTGTCATGTTACGTTGAGGGAAGAGCCATCAGAGAGGCCAGAGTTACTCCTCCAAGTCATCCTCTGGTTTGGAGGAAGCTTTCCGGATCTTTGACCTTCGAAGAAGAGAATGGATTTCGTAAGAGCGTCTTTGTAATTGTGGTTGTCGAGGTGGTGACGATGGTGGAGGCTACGAAGAGAAGAAGAAGAAGAGGAGAAGCCACTGGAAAGAAGCCAAAAGAAAGACAGAAATATGATGACGAGACGAGAAGAAGAGAGTGGAAGAGTCATCTCTCTTGTTGTAACCAATGAATGAACTTTGGTTAGCCAATGAATGAACAGTGTGCAGACGAAGAAGCTTGCTGCTAGATAAACAGAGGAAACTATCTTATAAAGAAAAGATTGGTTTTGTCTCTCCTCACGTTCCACCTTCTCTCCCATGGCTAAACCGGTCGGTTAGTTATATGAACGGAACAATTTTCTTTTTCTATCAAAACAGAAAAATTTGAGAATTTAATTAAATTGATAGCATGACTTAATTATCAATTAACTTAAATGCGTATACAGATAACATAGGAGTATCTCTTTTTCTTTTTGTTTGATGGGAATATTGAGTTATTATTTATTTATCTTTTTCTTGAATTATTTAAAATTATGTCTCTCACTTGATCGTCTTTTTTTTGTTCCTTCTTTCCCTTCCTCCGCTGTTGCAGTGCTTCTCGTGGAACTGCGGCTTTGTTCCGGCCGATTCTCCGGTCTCCGATTTACTTTTTGTATTCTTTTCAGTATTGGGTTTTTCGTTTTTCCCACACCCATTAAAACTTTTATGGATTTTCTTCTTACTATGTATTTATTTTATAAACCAAAATTTATTAATGAAAACCCTTTGACAATTTTTTGTTGCTGTTTTGGTTATAGATTATAGCCTGTCGATAAAATGATTTAAATCGAATAATCCAAAATATTAATCACATTTGTGATCTAATGATCTGTAATATTCTTTTTATTTATTTATCAAATTGTCTGTAATATCTCGAATTTTGCATGAAAAAAATTAGAAATTGTAAAAAATTATATATAAATTTGCTTGCTCATCGTTAACACAACCTCGAAATTGTAAAAGTTTTGTAATCATTCACCCATACCGAAATTCAGTCAAAACATTTAATTGTTATCGATATGGTAAAATGGAAAAGAAATTGAATTCGAATCGACCAGTCAATTTTACGTGGTATGACCAAAATAATAATAATGAGATATGCATATGCTTTGTCAGAACCAAACGAGAGAAGAACAGCGAAAGAACGAATGTGGGAGTTGTGGGCCTTATGTTCAAAAATCAAAATAATTATGGCTGATCACGTGAAACAAAAAACTATTGAGGGGTTTTAATAATATTGGGGAAAATTGTTATTGTCCATACACTGGGCTCCTTACGAATGGGCTATTGCTGAGGGCCCAACTTACAAAGTGGATAAGCAATGGATTCACTTATGTGTATATTGTGCTTGTACTCAACGAGCATCCAATTTAGTTGGACTCCATTCCGAATCACAGGGAATTAGGACAAGTTTGAAAAATACTCCATTGGAGATGAAGATTGTAAAGAGCTAAAGCTTCCGAAATTGTAGTATTCATTTTAAAAAATTTCATAATTTTTTGAAGAAAATGACAAAAAAGGACTTTGGTAATTATCCTAAAAAATCCAAAAAGGACACCTCATGTGCTCTCCGATGACACGTGTCCAATAGTTTGGTGAGAAAGGCGTCATTTATTGGTGTATAAAGATATTTTCGGATGGGCCAGCTTTTAATTTAAACTCTCTCACCTCTTTCCCTTAAAATTCTCATCTTTCTCCCCGAGAAAGTGACGCAAAACGAAATCCAAACGTGATAAACCTAAATCCTAATCAGTTTTTGTTTTCTTTGCTCAGATTCTTTATAGATTAGATTGGATTCGTCAGATGGAAAGACCCATGACTCTGTTTCCGATTATAACCGCCTCGTGTCTCCTCCTCTTCTTCTGCGCTGCTCCGTCGTTCATCACCGCCGCTACAGATGACGATTTGCCGACGGCGTATTCTCTCCTCCAAAGCTACAATTTTCCCGTCGGAATTCTCCCGAAAGGAGTCTTATCGTATGATCTAGATGAATCCACAGGGAAATTCCATGCGTACTTCGACAAGTCGTGTAGTTTCGCTCTCCAAGGTTCTTACCAACTGGATTACAAATCGACAATCTCCGGCTACATATCGGAGAAAAAAATCACGAAACTTACCGGCGTGAAGGTGAAGGTGGTCTTCTTGTGGCTTAACATCGTGGAGGTTATCAGGAACGGAGACAAGCTCGAGTTCTCCGTCGGGATCACATCGGCGAATTTCGCGATCGAAGAGTTTTACGAGTCGCCGCAGTGTGGATGCGGATTTGATTGCAACGGATTGAAATCCAAAACGGAGAAATTAGGAAGAAACCCTTTTGTCTCTTCGGTTTGAAGGTACTTGTTCTTCACTTGTAAGCTTAACTTACAGTAGCTGAACTCTTTGGATGCTTTTGTTCTTGCTCCAACCTGTGGTTCATTGTTTCAATCATTGCTTTGTTTTTCGTATCTATTCTTAGGATCGTTCTGTCAATCAACCAATGTATTGTACTTACAAGCAATAAAACGGTGAAAGAAAACGCCTTTCTTTTGTCTAATGATAAAAGGGATACGTTGTGGAATTTGATTTTCGTTTTTGGTTGATCAATGGTGTTGCATCCCATGAATGTCCATGAGAAATGTTAGATCTTTTGCTTCTTTTTGGTTTATTATGAGCTTCTTTAGTTGTAGATAGTTAGGCTAGTATATAGACCTTTTGTGTGTTAAGACTTCAGGTAAGTGAAACAGTTTGATAGAGTTTCTCTGTTTTAAGATGAATCAAATTGAAATTTTTTTCATAGATGAGTGGGTTCTTGATCTATGTGGCTTTGTGATTCAGATTTATGAGGTCTTTTACTTAAAATGAGTAACGAATGGCTCGGGTGTCTTTACCACTGACATAATCGCATATTCTTCATCAGAGACTTTGATATGGATAATATCCTCCATTGAAGGTACCAGGAATCTGGAAACAGTAGATGAATATGTATATGAGATATAGTCTCTTTTTTTTTTTTTTAATCAAGAAGAGAGTTCGTTTGAATATTCAGCTGATCTCAGTTGAACCAGATCTTGGGTTGAAGAACTGATTCGACTGTTGGGTCTGGATTCGGGTTGAGAACCGGTTTACAGTTTTGATTTATTGTTACCCATATGCACAAAACCGGTTTTGGTATACGGTTTAGATTCTGGCCATTTTCCCTTTTAAAAGTTCTGGCGAATTTCGTTAACTTTTCCTTTTCCAGTTATGGAAATCCATAACATAAATTTGCAGTATTTGTATACATGTTGTAATTTCAAACTTTAAGAGGAAAACGGTAAACCCGAAAATATGTATTAGTCATATATATAAATTGGTTTGTAAACGAATGCGAGTTGTGATGAACATATAAATTCAAATTGACTATTGGATTATTCGAATTAAATTAGAACTCCAAGCAAAAATTTGTGTTATTCATTCTTTTTTTGTGTGTGTGAGCAACCTGCATTCATTGATCACGGCAAAGAACGAACGAACATATTAAGCTTATTGTTCTATTAAGAGGTTTTGACCATCACTGTATTATTCGATTATTGTTGAATTATTTCAGTTCAAAGATATTTCATTAGGCTTATTTTAAGATTTTCTTCGATAGTTGTTTAATAGGTACGTGTTCCATAACAAATAAAAGTTAAACCCGATATTTTTTTTTTTGTTAGGTAGCCTAAGAAGCCACTTAGTTGCGACTGTGAGGCTAAAAATTAAGTGTCCTGACGTCGTTTTTTTAATGAAAATTGGCCTTTGGGATTTAGGACGAGTCACTTTTTCTCAACCATTAACACGGAAGTTATGTGGTCTCCTTCATACTCAAAAAGTAATTTTCTGAGGCTCACAAGTTAAGAGCTTCTCGTCTTCTTCTTTTTCTATTTTCTATTGTATTAACTTTACTTATTCCTATGATCACCATTTCCTCTACTACAACATGACTTGCTATGTGGTTGAATCCTCTTTCACTTTGATTTACTAATGTTCAAAAATGTCTAAAAGATTACATTTTTTCTGGATATTGTTCTTTTTTGGTTTTAATTATCTAGTTTTATTCAACTTGGCGCTTGTTATAACACATAACTGTATACGTCAGTATTTTAAGATAATTGTTTACTTTCATTTTATAATTATCAAACAAGAATTTGCCTACTTTTTTTCAATGAAACACAAAATATTTGTTGGTGGCTACAAGAATTCGTATTAACTAAATTATTAGTGATCTTATTAAAACCAAACTAAATATATATATCGTCATCATCTGTAAGGAGTAAGGGCCATTTTTTTGTTTGTTAACTAAATAAATACGTATCAAGCACCAGCAAGAAACGATCTTATACGTTTGTTGTTTTACAGTTTTGTTTTACCAATCACATGATTTTATAGAGTTTGTTTAAACTCCTGTTACTTAATTTCATTTAATGTATGTTTTTACCATTATTTATACCAATTGGAATTTCTAGTTTTCTTCTTTTTTTGGTCATGATGACTTATATGAACGACTCATAGTAAAAAACAAAAAAAATGCCTTCATAGATGGAACGATTTTAAAACTTATCAGGATGGTTCCATCGAAAATTACAGAACTCGCAACGTAATAAGATGGGTTCATAACCCGATTTCATTATTCTCCCCTCAAAACATAGCACTAAACAACGCATAACATACTTAGAAGCATTTTCTTTATTGAAAAGTAATTATTGCTTGTTGTTCAAGAGAATAGCTCGTAGCTCTGCCGGATCAATCTCTTCAGAAGCGGTTTCAGGTCTGTAGTAACCGGTTTTAGGGTCTGGGATCCACGGCGCCTTCTCGCTTGACGCTTCCTCAGCTTTCTTCTTCATTTCCGCGACAGAAACGGTTCCACCGCTAGAAACGCTTCCATGCAACGCCGTGTCGGCTGCGACGGCGAACCCTCGTCTGAAACGAACCCAAAAAAAACGTAACCATTTAGTTAAAGCGATGAACATACAGAGCAATACATATGTTTTGCACAGATGGACTTTTACCTGAAGATAGCGTTAGAGAACTTTGAGGCGACTAAGACGGAGGTGAACATAGCGGTAGAGAGAGAGCGAGCCATTGAAGATTTTTGGTTTGAAAGAATAACAGAGCAAAAGAGAAGCAGATATATTTATATTCTCTTGCCGTCGACGAGATCAAAGAAACTTGATCTTCTCTTTCTCTCTTGTCTCTATTGATTGAGTTTCAAATCTTCTTTGGGGGATGAAAAAGAAGAAAGAGAAGAGTGTGGTTTATATAGAGGAAGGAGAAAGGAAAGGCTTTGTCAATCTAAGCTTTTCTGTTTTTAATATAACAAAAAGGGGTTTTAGGGTTTTAAATTGAAATTAACATTAGTTGTAACTTGTAACTCATAAGTTAATTATTGAGTGTTGTTTTGTTACCTAAATTTTGTTCTATATATCGCTTTGTTATGGCTGGTTACGGCGTTTTGTTAGTATATACCAAAAACTAACTTCTTAAAAATTAACATTAATATTTAATAACGCGTTTTTTATAATAAAGAAGATATATTCATTCCTTTATTTGTGCAGCACAATAAACGATATATCGGTTTTTGTTAAGATGATTATTTATGTTAGAGGGAGGTTAGTGGGATTTGGATTTTTAATGGTTGTTAAAATTTTCAAATGATTTTTTTTTATTCTATACAAAATTCATTGTTATCCAAAAAGTTGGTTTTTAAAGATTCTATAATTTTTTAAAAATATAGTGTTATTAAGAATTTAATTTTTAACAATTTAACTCACTAAACAAAATTTTGAAAATATTACATTATAATAAAACTTTTTTTATAGATTTTCTAAATATATAAGAATCTCTTAAACTCTTTACAATTTTAACAAATTAATTCAATTCCCAATAATATTTTTTTATATTTTAAGATATTTTTTTCCTTAATAGATTTGCGTTGGACCAACCCGGGAGAAGAAAAAATAGCATGTTCCAATCGAGTGGTTCTCAAATGATCTAGTTTCAGAGGTGTAGAATGAATCCATCATTTTTTCTGAAACATTAAAAATAACACAAATGCTAAACAAATTTCTGTAGAAACAATTTAACCGAGGAGGAAAAATCTCAGACTAAAGTATCAAAAGAAAATGAAGAAATAGAGTGGTTTAATCTTCATCCTCACAAGCTGCCTCGTCTTCGATGTTGAAATATCTTAGCTCAAACTGGTTTCTGTCTTTGTTCGACGCACATTGTACTTCTTCAGATACTTCTTCGTCAGATACTTCAAGTACGTGATTTTTTTAAGATCCAATAAAACATTTCAAAGCAATTCAAAACCCAGATTCCATAATTTTGGCAAATTGTGTTGCAATCACCATGATCATCTGATAAAAAGGATACAAAGAGCTCAATAGATAAGCAGCGTCTTATCTTAGGAGGAAATATTGCTTTCAGAGCACGTTAGGGTTTATGGTAGTTATAACTTGTACTAATGTACAATCGTAATAAAAACTCAGCAAGCTCAAATTCGTCATGTACCGTTTGGAGAAGTTGGAATCGGCGGTGACGGTTATCTTTCCTTTGTCTCGAGTAATAGAAACAGAGTCACCGAGAGCTCCGGGTTTGCCTCCGACCTTGATTCGTTCCTGAAGAAACTTCTCGAGCGTGGCGATCTCCATGATCTTATCATCGACTGGTTTAGAGCAGTCAAATACGAAAACCACTCCTTTCTTCTTCGCACTCGACTTCACCGCCACTCCTCGAGCCATCCCTGTATACAAATTGTAACTCTATCGGGAGAAACTCACTTTAAGTTTATAACTTATAAAAAAAACTTTATTTTAATATTTATTTATTAAATAATTAAATTTTAATTTATATAAAAAATATAAACCACTTATAAAGAGACACATGTCAAGAAACTTTAAAAAACCGTTTCTTAAATATGATCGATTCTTACCTTCTTTCACCTATTTTTATTATTTTTAATATTTTAGTATTTAAGAAACTACTTAAAATCCTCCCAATGGAAAAGTGGCCTTAAACTAAAAAAAGTACTGTCCACAAAGGTGAAAAGGTTAGAGACGGAATATAAACGGCGTCCCTAGGGTTTCCATTTAATGTGAGAGATTTTAAACACTTATGACCCAATGGGCTTTAGGCCCAGTTATTCGACACAATTGCTTATCTTTTTTTTTTTGTTATCTATTTTCAGTAATAACAACGACAAGGCTCACGTCAGGTGACGTCTCTGCTTACACTGTATCACTATTAAGTAGTCTCTTAACTCCAAAACCCTAAATTCCCAAATTTCGGAGCTTTCCCCACCGCCCAAAGCGGACATCTCAAATCGACGAATAGGTTAGTTTTCGATTCTCTGCGTTTGCCATTGTTCGAATTATGGTTGGAGTCTTAAAAACTGTGTTTTGATTTGATAAAAAAGGAAGAATGAGTAGCCGCTCGAGTAGAACTGTGTACGTCGGGAACCTTCCTGGCGATATCCGCGAGAGAGAGGTTGAAGATTTATTCAGTAAGGTATAAAAGCTGAACATTAATAACTCTTTAATTCGTTATCACTGTTTTTTGTTTATCTGTAATTGAATCAAGAGGTTTTGTAACTCTTTGAATAATACTTTATTCTTCCTTTCTTCGTGCAGTATGGACCTGTTGTTCAAATTGATTTGAAGGTCCCTCCAAGGCCTCCTGGATACGCATTCGTAGAGGTTAGCTAGCTTACCAACCCATTAGTCTTGCAATAGCATGTCTTGTTCTTGTATGGGGATGGTTCTGCCTTTCCAGGTTTTGGTTCCACCAGACTATATAATTTTTTTTTTTTTTTTTCTGTTTAGTTTGATGATGCTCGGGATGCTGAAGATGCCATTCATGGCCGGGACGGTTATGACTTTGATGGCCATTGTTTGCGGGTTAGTTTTCAATCAAATTGCTCTTTTTGTAGATTGATTGTTTTTTTTTTAATCAAGTTTTATGAATGTTGGCCTTTCAAGGTGGAATTAGCGCATGGTGGGAGGCGTTCAACAGATGATACTCGTGGTAGTTACAATGGTGGTGGCCGTGGTGGTGGTCATGGTCGTGGTGGCGGTGGTGATGGTGGTAGTCGTGGACGTGGACCATCTAGGAGATCTGAGTTTCGGGGTATGTAGTCATCTAATTTGCACCATCCGGTCTAAAGTTACAGAAATATTCTCTAATTTGATTTCTTTTTGGTACCACAGTTCTGGTGACAGGCTTGCCTTCATCTGCTTCTTGGCAAGATCTCAAGGTGAGTACACTCTTGTGGATTGACTCCTCATTTTCTCTTCCTATATCATTAACGGTTTCTGGATTCAAACACGAATCACTTTCACTGTAGGATCACATGCGTAAAGGAGGGGATGTCTGTTTTTCTCAAGTGTACCGCGATGGTAGAGGTAAGTGTGCCCATTTGTTACTACAGATATAAGACATGTGTCCTGACTCGCTTCTAATCTTGTGCATGTAAACTAAGTTGACAACCTTTTTTGTAGGTACAACTGGAGTTGTGGATTACACCTGCTATGAGGACATGAAGTATGCGGTGAGATATTTTCCTGTTCTTTTCATGTGGTTGAGAGTTTGTTATACTAATCATGATCAAATATTCATTAGCTCTTTCTCTTCATTTTCCCCAGGTGAAAAAACTTGACGACACCGAGTTTCGGAACGCTTTTTCTCATGGATACGTTAGGGTTCGTCAAAGCTCAGTTTCCTGTGAATTTTATACCTTTTTTGTTGCCTTTAATTTATTTTCCCATATCTATTTAGGTTAGAGAATATGATTCAAGGAAGGATTCGAGGAGCCCTAGCAGGGGAAGATCCTATTCTAGGAGTCGGAGTCGTAGCCGCAGTGGTGGGCGAAGCCTGAGCCGAAGCAGGAGTCCAAAGGCAAAGTCTTCACGTAGGTCGCCTGCAAAACCTACATCAGGATCTCCTGCCTCTCGATCGAAGTCACGATCGAAGTCACGGTCACAGTCTCCAAGAAGGTAATGATTTTGTACTATTTGAAGATGCATCAGATAACATTTCTTAGTAAGTGGATTTATCTATGAACTTTATGATAATCTGATTAGAAAAGTCATTGCTTAAGACTCCAAGTCCTTCTGTTGATTTGAAGGTAGTGGTTTTGTCTTGTTTTTGGTGCCGGCCATTGGACAGCCATCATTGTCTCCTCATTTCATGTTATATTGTATGGAATGTACGAGAATAGATTAGCCTTGCAGTTTTCTGTTATTGCATTTTTTAGTCTGCTACTGAGAAGAAAATGGTTTTGTTTCATAGATATGGAAATACTTACAATCGACTAGAAAATGGGAATTAATATCTGGATGGAATTTCTTGGTTGTTCACAAGTGTTTCTACTCAGAGGTATGAGAAAACTTTGGAATTGAGACTTTGCTTTCCCTGACTTGCTTATAATATAGTATTCACTAATTTTCGTTAGTGTTAGATGGATAACAGTGGAGACATTGGATCACAAAATTATATCGGGATCTCAATAATTCTAAATTGGCCCGATGGATGATGACAATATGGAATCTGTGGTTCTCGTGGGACATCTGTGGTACATTTTGTTAGAGAAGTTGATTTGACCACACAGTTTAGAAGATTGTTGTCTTCTGCTTTAACTAAGTTGCAGTATATATACTTATTTTTTGTTGCAACTTCTTGATCTCTTTGAGATGGAAGAGGCAACGAGGATTTTGGTGAACTGTATTAAACAGAACATGTTTGGATTTTTTTTTTTGAAATTTGGGTTTGTTTTCTTGAATATTGCAGATCTCGTTCAAGATCAAGATCTCTTCTACCGCCTGTGAGTAACAAGATCCACCTCTTTTAGTATTATATTACAATGTGTTCTGTTTTACATTGTTTGTTATCTTAATAACTTCTGTATTTGTAGCTTCAGAAGGAAGTAAGCAAGAGCCCTAGCAAGCCAGGCCCAGCCAAGAGTCCTCTTATCCACAGCAGGAGTAGGAGTCCAATACCGTATGTATTCTCTCTTTGGAATTGAAACATAGCAAAACTTTGTAGAGAACAACCTGGTTTGTTGTCTTCCGTGTAAATCTGAACTCTTCCTTTTGCAGGTAAAATGTGAGATCCCCAGGGGAAAGAAGAAAAGGCATCTTTTGGATTTCTTCTCCAGAAAAAAATATCTGCTTTTCGAAGTTGATCATATCTCAAGGCTTATTCGTGACTGAAGAAGATGGGACAAGTCTGTATGTTGTCAATTAACATTAATGATCATCGTTTTGTAATAATATTCTTGCCATTATTCGTGTTTCGTTTTTTTTGGGATGTTTCAATTGAAGATACCTTTTTTTCTTGTTTGTTTGTCTTTTTCTTGGTTAATAAATATTGAACATTGTTTGCGTAATTGATTTAGTAAAGCTCTTACTTCAAAACGTGGTCGTGTATATAACATAATTCTCCAGTCCCCTCTCATCTGTCTACTGCCTCTGTTTTAATGATTGGGTATAGGATATAGCGTTTTGATCACAACTTTGAGTGTGTGTGGTGTTTCCTCGGAATTACGTGTTAAAAGAACTTATGGTTCCAAAAAAAAGGAAACGAATCTTCTAGGACTTATGAAAGCCATTTCTTGTCTGATCTTTACTTCATCATTAAACTTGTCAAAAAAATGGACCCACTGTAGAAGAAACAAACAAAGAAATTTCGTGTTGCAACCAAATTCTTCCACTGGACCAAACATAAAATAATTCGCATGGGTATCTGTCCTTGCTTACCAAAGTTTTTGCTGATTTTAATCTTCATCTCTGTACTGCAGCAACGAGACCAGAGAGATGATGACACTGAACAATACTAGTCTCATGCTCTTTCTTCTGCTGATTTTGGTTTTTACCGCAGTCTCATCCCTTGAAAGGTACAACAGAAATGACTTCCCCCCAGGCTTTGTCTTTGGTTCTGGCACATCAGCTTATCAGGTTCTTCTTCTTCTTCTTCAACCCTTTTGCCTGAATTTCTTACATGTTTGTAACGTTACATTTTCACCTTTCATGTTGCGATGATAAAAAGATCACAAACTATCAGATTAAACAGTATTTTTCTCTATCGTCCATGATGTACAAACAGGTGGAAGGAGCTACTGACGAAGACGGGAGAACTTTAAGCATTTGGGATGTTTTTGCTCATGCAGGTTTGATTTCTATGATTCTCTCGCTTGATGTCACTCTAGAGAATTTAGCAAAAGATGTACACATACGCTCGAGTTTCATGGCAGGACGCTCTGGCGGAGCAACAGGGGATGTTGCATGTGACCAATATCACAAATACAAGGTCTCTTCTCGCATCTATTATAATATCTCTCTGAGTTCGTGTGACAGGTTGACCCTAGTTAATCTCTGCATCGACCAATCCAAGAAATTAACATCTCTCTTTGATGTTTGCAGGAAGATGTGAAGCTAATGGTAGACATTGGATTGGAGGCTTACAGATTTTCCATATCCTGGTCAAGGCTTTTACCAAGTATGGTTGTTTGTCCACGAGGACCAATGTTCAAGCGTTCGAATCTTATGAAATCTTTCTTATCCATTTTGGATTTTATTTCAGGTGGAAGAAGACCAGTAAATCCTAAGGGTCTACAATATTACAACAATCTTATTGATGAATTGATCACTTATGGTTATTAAATTTATATTCCAAGCCTATTTATTAGTAGCTACAAGACTAAAGAAATCTACCTTTTTTAATGGTGTTTCCTACTTGTTCAACTAAGCAGGAATCCAGCCACACGCTACGTTGCACCACTTTGATCTTCCACAGGTCCTAGAAGAAGAGTATGGAGGTTGGCTCAACCGAGAAAGCGTGTATGATTGATTTGTTCTCCTTATCACATTCCCTTTTATGATTGGTGGTATTTATATATCAAACTGACTGACTCATCAATCTTCTTGTAATAACGATTGTAGGAGAGACTTCACAGCTTATGCAGATACTTGCTTCAAGGAGTTTGGAGATAGAGTGTCACATTGGACTACAATAAACGAGGCCAACGTGTTTGCACTTGGAGGGTATGACGAGGGATTAACACCGCCTGGTCGATGCTCTATTCCATTTGGACTTGATTGTTCCAAAGGCAACTCTTCCACTGAGCCTTACATTGCTGTACACAATATGTTACTCGCACACGCTTCTGCCACAAACTTATACAAGAAACAGTACCAGGTTCTTCTTCTCTTCTCTGTCTTCCATATGCACTACTGTCTTTAGCTAAGCCAGTATCTCCACTTCATTACACAGCACAAGCAACACGGATCGGTAGGCATTAGCATATATACATACGGTGCTGCCCCCTTAACTAACTCGGCAGAGGATAAGCAGGCAGCAGCTAGATTTAATGACTTCTTTATTGGTTGGTAAGTCTAAAGAATCAAATGTTGAAGAATCTATCTATATTTTAATCACTGAGTTTCTTATTCCGGTTTTCTTTGTAAGGGTCTTACATCCGCTGGTGTTTGGGGATTATCCTGAGACAATGAAGACCAGAGTTGGGTCTAGATTGCCCGCTTTTACAGAGTATGAGTCAGATCAAGTTAAGGGCGCAATAGATTTTGTAGGAGTGATCAATTACATGGCACTTTACGTCAAAGATAACTCTTCTTCTCTGAAACAAAATCTCCATGATTTCAACATAGACATGGCTGTGGAAATGACCCGTAAGTTATATGATATCATGGAATATTAAATCTAAAGATGTGGCTCACTGATTGCTCCAATTTGCCTTGCAGTGTTTGGTAACACATCGTTCAAGAATGAGGTTTTTAATATACACATCAATCCTATAAGTGATCACTTAAAAGAGAGAGAGTGATAAACTAATGTTTGATGCTTTTGCTTCTTTCAGTATGCAAATACACCATGGAGTCTGCAACAAGTATTGTTGTATATCAAAGAAAATTACGGCAACCCTCCTATCTACATCGCAGAGAATGGTCTCTCTCTCTCTCTTTACTCTCTCTCAAATTTCAGTTCGGTTCGTGTCTCTAGCTCTCTATCTCTCTCTCTCTCTCTCTCTCTCTCTCTCTCTCTCTCTCTCTCTCTCTCCGGTGAATGATTCTTCGTTTACAGGTCAGACGACTCCTCAAAGCTCATCACTTGAGGACACGACGAGAATTAAGTATCTGAGCTCACACATTGAAGCAGTGCTTCATTCACTCAGGTAACTGATACCGTAGTGATTAGCACAAGTTTCTATGAAAGTGTCAGACACTAAGTTTTAGTGCTGAAAGCAGGAAAGGATCGAACGTAAAAGGGTATTTTCAATGGTCGTTGATGGATTTGTATGAGTTATTTGGTGGGTATAACATGAGTTATGGATTATACTACGTGGACTTCAAGGATCCTTATCTTAAGAGGTACCCTAAACTGTCTGCTCACTGGTACTCTTCTTTCCTGGGGGGTACACTTCACCATCGATCGCATGCTTCATCTTCAGCTCTCTGATCATTTAATGTCAACGACGATTATACTGTATGTTCAAAATAATACCATGTGCATTTATGTTTGGGACTAATTGATACTTTGTTCGGATATCAGTCCCTTATAATCAACGTAATTACTATCCCGTACTCATTGTAATTTCACTTACCTTGTTTTCTTAGTTATATGTATTGGAAAATTTAACTACCTATAGAACCATTTGAGACTAATTACCTATAGACGAGATGTTGTAATAACATCGGTGATGTTTAAAAGTCTTACATAAAGATCGGTCGAGACATGTCGTCACACTACACACCATTCGTTTCCAACTTGTTATTCTGGTGGCAATGTCATGATTATTAGTCGTCATCCTGAGAACAAGAAGACCCGTCCAAGTCACTTAAAGCTTTTTTCAATGAGTACTCTCCTTTCGGGATCGGTGATGGGGGCTCTTCCAACTGCTATGCTTGCTCAATACCATACTAATGGTGCAGCAATAACTAGATGTCCTGTGCTACAAGAATGTTGAAATACACTAAAGGTGCATCTTGAATCTCTTTCTAAGTCTCCTCGCTTTCGATCCTGCGTCGGGTACGTGAATTGGCATGATTTCAGCCGACAAAAATTCACCGTCCCTCTCATTTGTAAAACGGAAAAAAAAATACAAATAATTAGATGGAAGAATAGATCAATCGTCATGAGATAAAAAAACAACTAAAACTACTCAAGAAAAAGAGAAGAAAAATAATTCGTAAGGTAAAGTTTTGCTTGAAACGATTATTATTATGATGTGAATGATTGATTTGGTGTCAAGAGCATACATACTTTGATACGTACAGAGTTTTTCCTTTTGCAAACTTAAATCCCACTGGCAATTGGGCCTAAAAATGTTCACTACCAGTTGAATTGAAGAAAAACAAAGAATACTTAATGTCGATATTTTGGAGCTTTTTTTATACAATAAAATTATGATACGTTCACAATCAAAAATCCATCTCATTTTTTTTTTATAACATGGGACATGCATTATTTAGATTTTACAATATTTATATTTTTGATTTTTGTTTTGAAATAGTATTTTACAATATGTATATTTATATTAAATTACACCGCTCAAGTAAAATAAAGAAGAAAAGGAAGTTTCAAGTTAATTTGTCTTTGCTATTTGATCATCTTCTTTGAAACTTTTAAAAGCAAAAGAGCATACATATAGTTCCCTAATTTTTGCTTGTAAGATAAAAAGGAATCACATATTCTTTTAGGACAAAAACCTATGTAGAGTAAGAAAAAGTGTGAATGAGTCTTATTAAATCAAGTAAAGAAAAATGTGAACAATGGTGATGGTTGGTGAGGGAATAAATAAATAATATTGTACATAGTAAAACCATATAGTAATTAATACAAGGGTACATAAGCTAACATAAACAATGCGCGGCTTGAAAATGATAAAGCAAGTGTTGTTGGAAATGTCCAAATCAATCTAAACTCCCAAGAAATTGTATTATATCGTTATTATTATTATCAATAATTTCAAGTTTGATAATATTATTTATTATGTCCAAATCAATCTAAACCTTTAAAGCGTAATATATATCTTTGTGTTTGTGGTGGCGGCTTTATCCATCATGTTACTAAATTCATAAATAATATATATATATCTTAACTTATACCATGGATATTTTTTTGTGTCAACTTATTAAATCATGGAATCTAATTTCACAGATTTTGCAACTTCTATAAACAACTACAATTAGTATTTCAGTTTGTATACTAGATAACCAATATAATATACAGTCCAGAAGACCTCTCAGACCTAAATAGATCTTTACTATATTGTATCTGCTGTCTAAATTTTACAAACACAGATTTTATGACTACAACACTAACCAATCGAGAGAGAAACTAATATTTGATGTTTTTGTTTATTTTTTTTTTCAGTATGCTAATACACTATGGAGTCTGCATCAAGTAATCTTGTATATCAAATACGGAAATCCTCTTATCTACATCGCAGAGAATGGTCTCTCTCTCTCTCTCTCTCAGATTTCAGTTTGGTTGATATGTCTGAAACAGTAAAGCTCTCTCTCTCTCTCTCTCTCTGGTGAATGATTCTTCGTTTGCAGGTCAGAAGACTCCTCAAAGCTCATCACTTGAGGACACAACAAGGATTAAGTATCTAAGCTCAGACATTGAAGCAGCGGTTCATTCTCTTAGGTAATACCGTAATCAGAAGCCGAACTTCCATGAACGTATCAGATTCTAAGTATATATATCGCAGCGCAGGAAAGGATTAAAAGGATAGTTTTAATGGTCGTTGATGGATTCGTATGAGCAACTTGGTGGGTATAAGGTGAATTACGGATGATATTATACGTGAACTTCAAGGATCCTCACCTTAAGAGGTACACTTAACGCTCTGCTCACTGGTGATCTTCCTTCCTCGGGGGGAGCACTTCACCATCGATCGCATGCCTCATCTTCAACTCTCATCATATGATGTCAACGATTATATGGTTCATCTTTACAATAAGTTCTAACAAATGTATGTTCAAAATAATCATTAGGCTTTAGTGGTAGTGGACATGTGTCTTGCGTCTGAAGCAACATTTATGTCTTGCGATTGAATTGATACTTCTCTAAACTCAATAATACTGTATTTGCTTCTTGTTTTTCACTGATTTATATTTGCATTATATGTATATGTAGCCTGGACTCGTGAATCTGTAGGACAAAAAAAACTAGTTTTTCAATACAAAAACTTAAAAATTATTCAATACAAAGAAATATTTCATATGCAGCATGACAACGAGTCTTATAGCTCATGTAATATATATCCAATTAAAACAATATCAAACGATAACGTTCTTTCGGATTAACATAAACGCTAGATTTAGCGTCTTTGACCTAGTTTTATAATATATATATATTGCGTATGAAGCAAGAAAATACACTTTCGTATAAGAGCCATACTCGACCCTATTATTTCTGGGTGTCTTTTGCATTTCATTCACGCAAGAGACAATGCTTTCTCATCGAATCCAATTTTAACCGGATTGGGTTATATACACATTGCTCCTTTTGTTGTGTTTTATTTAGAAATTATAAAATTATAAATTGTATGCTAAGTTTGTGTATAATACGGAAATCTTTGACTAACTTTTATGTAGCAATGTTTCCATCATATAATTACACTCTTTTACAAAAATGAACCAAAATGAAATTCGCAAATTAGGTTGCGTTTCCACTAAAATTATTATGTCTTCAGTCACAACAAATTTCATATGATGGAAACGAATCCTTTAGATTAGCTTAGATACAAGAAGATAAACAATAAGGTCTCTTGATAGAAACGTTCAAACCAAGAAGATAAGCGAGATGAAAAATCATGATACTATGTCTTCACATTACCTCATTTATGTAGACATGTAGCAAGAAATATGATTCATATAGCTTTCTATCAAACATATAAATTGCAAGGGTTTAAATACACCAACTCAAATAAAATAAAGTTTCAAGTGTATTTGTCTTTGGCACTTGCGCATCTTCTTTGAAACTTTCCCAAGCAAAAGTACATAGCCCTCTAATTTTTGTTTATAAGATAAATAAAAAAGAAATCACATTCTTTGAGGAGAAAAAAACTATGTCTAGTTAGAAAAATTGTGAATAATGAAAATGGGAACAAATAAATAAGAAAAAGGACGAAAATCTAAGTAGAGAAGAAAAGGAAAATGGTGGACTGATAATTGCTTTATGGAATTATATAAATGTGTAGTAGAGCAAACACCATAACACAATCAAAGAAACAACATGTGCGGCTTGACAATGCTAAAGCAAAGATTTGGTGGCAAAATCCATATTAATCTAACCTTCCCAGAAATTGTATTATAATAGTATATTATTATTTTCATTACAATACCATTACAATTAGTTTTTGAGTTTTTATAGGTAATCAATACTTCTTTTCTTTTTTTTTTATAATTGTTATTTTAAATTTTAGCATATATATATATATATATATATTTTTAATAAAAACATCATTAATTACTTAATTAAACACAATTTAACTAATAATAAAATAGACAACAGAATAAAAATAGTTATAAAACATTAAAATATTAAATTTTATAATAAAAACTGAAAAAAAAAATTATAAACAAAAAATTTCCCAATAATTAAATATAAACAGAGAGTTTATTTTAGGTAAAAAGATACCAATTCTTAAAGGGTGAAATATCTCTTAGACTTATTATTTAGGGATCGAACAACATAAACTTTATATCTGATATCTAAATATTTCAATAAAAAAATGATGATAATAACTTCACCGAATCGGATGCCTAAAACTTGGAATCCACTCGGGATTAAGAAATAGATTGAGTGTGATGTGTATTGAATGTGGTCATTTGCTAAAATGTAAGTGTATATATTGGTAACTTGTCTGTCAATACATATTGGTAACAAATTAAAAGAAGTAATTGAAATAAAAATCCACCACCAAAATAGTCAATTCAATAAAATATTTTCCATAACTCCCTCCATAAACACAAATATCAACTTTTAACGAGATATCTTCCCAAAAAAAAAATCATTTTGACTTTGCTTTCTTCTTTAGTTTTCACAAAGTTGTTTTCCGCCGACTTCACCAGTCACCACCTTCTCTCTTCCTCCTCTGTTCATAAATACGTCTCTGTTCTTTTTTTATTTGTTTCATAATAAAGCCAACACGAGACGCAAGAGAGAATAAGATAAAGCTTGTTTCTTGATCAGATCCTGTTTGATTGAGGGCTGAATTTGTTGATGGTCATCTAAATTTATAACCTTTTTTTGGGTGTGTGTGTGTGTGTTTATTGATTTGATTTTCACGCATTTACGTTTTAGGAAACTGTGTAAATGAAGTTCTGTAAGAAGTATGAGGAGTACATGCAAGGACAGAAGGAGAAGAAGAATCTACCCGGTGTTGGGTTTAAGAAGCTCAAGAAGATTCTCAAGAAATGCAGAAGAAGCGATCATGTTCCTTCTCGGATTGCTTTAAACGAAGCAATCACTCAAGAGCATGGCAACAATTGTCCTCGTGAATGCAGAGGTACTGTTCGAGATAATCCCCATGAGAGTTCCTTTTCTTCTTCTTTTAGTTTTGAAAATCAATCATCTCAAGATTCAAACACCAGAGAATGTTTTACTTTTTTTTTGCAGTTTGTGATGGAACTTTTTTCCCGGAGCTTCTCAAGGAAATGGAAGATGTTGTAGGATGGTTTAACGAGAATGCTCAGAAGCTTCTTGAGTTACATTTAGCTTCTGGTTTCAAAAAGTGTCTTACTTGGTTCAAAGGCAATAATGGAAAAAAGAGCCATCTTGGTTTGATCCAAGAAGGCAAAGACTTGGTTAGCTACGCCCTCATCAATTCCGTCGCCATTAGAAAGATACTCAAGAAATACGACAAGGTTAATCATTCAAACCTGTTTTATATATGAAAGATCCCAAAAGGCTGAAAATCTTATCAACACTTCTTAGATTCAATATATAATATCTGCATATTCTTTACCTGCAGATTCATGAGTCTAGTCAAGGACAAGCGTTTAAGACGAAGTTCAAGAAAATGCGAATCGAAATCCTTCAATCACCATGGCTCTGTGAGCTTATGGCGTTTCACATCAATCTGAAAGAATCTCAGAAGGCCTCTGGAGCTGTTTTGGATTCTCCTGCACTGTTTGATGGTTGCTCTTTGATGTTTGATGATGGAAAGCCTTTACTTTCCTGCGAGCTGTCTGATTCTGTAAAAGTTGACATTGACTTGACTTGTTCAATATGCCTGGTAAGCAACTTAAAGATGATGACAAAAAACTATTAGTTGACTTCGTAGTAATCTGAAATATAGAACAAAGTCTCAGCCTATAACGATAAAGTCTTAACTATGTTGTGTCAAAGTGCTATTCCACTCTCCTCTTTCAAATCCCATTTCAAAGACTAAGTCTTTTTTAGTATCTGATTGAAAGAATCTTGTGTCCAAAAATGAATCTTTTTATATGAAATGTAATGAAAATATTCTTTAACTTACGGGTTTACAACTGATGGCAAAAAAACAGGACACAGTGTTTGATCCGATATCTTTAACCTGCGGTCACATATATTGCTACATGTGTGCTTGTTCTGCTGCATCAGTAAACGTAGTCGATGGCTTGAAAACCGCAGACGCGTCTGAGAAATGCCCGCTTTGCCGTGAGGTTAGACCCATTCTTCACTGCTTTATTGATCTACTAATCTTGCATGTATCATGCTCTGACTCCCTGTATTTCGCCCATTCGATATCAGGTTTGTGTTTATAAAGGTGCTGTTCACTTGGACGAGCTCAGTATCTTACTTAGGCGAAGGTAAAGGAATATACAAACAATCTCCTTATTACATGTAGTCTTTGTTACCTGTCTTTTAAGTTTTGAGGCTCTATGTGTTTCACTAAACTAGTTTTGAGAGGAAATTTTGGAGAAAACTATAAGAACGAGGACTAAATTACATGTTTTAAAACCCTGTAATACATACAGCTGTCGAGAATATTGGCAAGAAAGGCGTAAAACAGAGAGAGCAGAGAGGTTACAGCAAGCCAAGGAGTATTGGGATTATCAATGCCAAAGCTTCATTGGAATATAACAACTCGATTTGTGGCTTCTCAAGTGATACATCAATACTTGAAGATTCTTGGTTTTGACTGATTATATGTTTATAAAATTAAAATAAAAACTCAATCTCGATTGTGATTTGCTTTCCTCTGTGAGTGCGTGTTTGCTTACACAGACTGACCATTTGTTTGTGAAAGATTGAAAACCCTTCAGCCTTCTATGGTATTTTTATTTAAGTTTGCCTATGTTAACAGTTCTCAAGAAAGCTAGAATTTTCGATCTATAAAAACTTGATAAACATATTGTTATAGGCGTTGTTGTAAGTTTATAACAAAAATGAGCACAGAAGAGACAAAGATGTAATACATATATTCATCAGCATGGAACTAAAACCGGGTTCTTATCCCTGTACATGAGATATCTTGTGCATAGCTTTCGTAGTGTTGCAACCGAATGCTGCATCGTGTTTAGCTTTCTGTCTCGGTACATGGACTGATCAAACGAGTACAAGTTAGAAAGAGAACAGCTCAAACCGGATAAGAAATAGATTCGTAGAGAGAAGTAATAAACTAACCTCAATGTCATCTCCATGTTTCTCGACCAAACGTCTTATATGTGTACGTTGCATAGTTGTAAGCGGCTGTAAAGGCGCACTCTTTCCATCTTTTCTTTGCTTTCCCAATGCTGTCTTAAGATCTACACATCTCAAATTAAAGCATTTGGTACAATTAGTTACACACCAGTGAACCACACTTGAGCCTCTATCTCATCCCAAGAAAAAAGGAGACTTGTATCAAACTATGTCAATTGCTTTAAACAACAAATAGAGAAGCTAATGAAGCAGATCCTTGCTTATTTGCAGTTACAGATTAGCTTGTGTAGTTGCCATCAATGGCATTTTGCTCATGATAATCTGAATCTTTGTCTTCTAATGTTGTAAACGTTATTACACAAAACGAAGCAAAAATGTGATTTTTTTCTGAAGAGCTAAGATTACTATCATTGGCATAATCAGTTTCACCCAAAAATTTCACCCTAAAACCCTAATTTCTACCCTACCAACTCGAAAATGAATCCACAAGAGGTATCCAGCTTGAATCTTCAAACGTGTCAACGCCAGAGAAGAAAAACATACCGTCTTCCTCGAGTTCGCTGCCGGAATCGATGGTCTCGAACTCCTTGGCTATAGGATCATCGGTCGGCGGCTCAGGAGGTGGAGGAACGTTGAGGGAGTCATCCTGGATCATATGGTCGGTGCGAGATCGGATACCGAGCAAATTAGGGTTAGAGACGACGCCGAAGGATTTGTAGTTCTGGATGACGCTAGCCTGATCGTCCCATTCGGGGACATCGTCCGCCATGAGAGCGCGGAGCTTGGGAGGGAAGTTGAAAGCTGGCTTAAAGATATTAGGGTTTTTCTTCGGAAGAGCAACGCGAACTTTAGCCCTGGAGTTACTGTACTTTCTCCTCGACCTCGCCATCTCTGTCTCTCACACAAGATTTTTCCTTGGATGAAGAAGAAAGAAAGCAAAGAGATGAAGTTCGCGGCGGAGAATGGGTTTAACGACAGGGGTTTTGTTAAGCCTTCCACTAGACGACGTCGTTCCGACATAAACCTTTTACATAAACGCACATTAACGAGAAAGCCTTATTTTTAGGCCCATTATCAAAAGATAAAAGCCTTCTTTAATAACTACACCCACATATGCAACACTCTTCTCTCTCTCGTCTCCTCTACACAAATTTTTGACGACTCCATGCTTTAAATCTAACTTTTGTACTTTAACAAGGGTCAGTGGATTTTTGGTAGCTTACGAAAAGGTAATTATAAACCTATATATATATATATAGTCGACATATTCGAACGTCAAAATATGTCGCATTTATATGTATACAGTTTTCATTATAGCATTTTGGTTAGAACTTAGATAGTAGCCTATCGACTACAAGTACTTGTGGAGATCGACAAAATTATAAAGAGCTTCTTCTCACAAACTCTAAGTCGCTCACTACAAGCAACAAAAATATTGCTAGTTCAAGAACAACAACAACAACAACAACAATGCAAATAAAAGAGAGCAACCCATATAAGACCCAAACTTCAACAAATCCAAGAAGCAAAATAAGCAGAGAGAAAAGAACTAAAAGACCAAACCAATCCGCGGTATTCATAAACGCATAAAGACTCTTCTCGGTTAGTCATACCATTACAGTTTGAGGACAATGTCTTTACTTGTCACTCTTAATAGTTGTTTGCTCTTCGGTTTTTGTCTCCCCTGTTGCAGGAGCTTCAGATTCCTCCTTTTTCTCTCCAGACTTGGCTTCTTCTCCTGCAAATACAAAATCATTTGGTTGCCAAGAGTTCAGAACTAAGGATTACACGAGATAACACCGGAAAAACATATCATATCAACACAAATGATCTGACCAAACTTAATCAAGAAAAAAGGTTTTGAAAAAGATCTCACCTTCATCATCACTATCTTCAAATTCTTCCATACCACCCGTACCACCCATTCCACTGAGCCCGCCCATTCCACCGAGCCCTTCAAGCCCACCCATACCACCAAGCCCTTCGAGACCTCCCATTCCTCCCATTCCACCCATACCTCCCATTCCACCAAAGTTCTACATGAAGCAATCAACATGAAGTGTTGCTCAAAACTAAGTAAACGAAGCAGAAGATACTCAGCACGATAAGCTAAAAACAGTACCGAGAAATCCATTCCGCCCATTCCACCCATTCCGCCCATTCCACCCATTCCGCCCATATCCATATCTCCAGGACCTATACAAAAAAAAAAAAGAGAAAGAAGAAACCAAAAATTAATAATGCCTACAAATTTATTTTAAGTGCAAAGAGTGAAGTGAAGTTGAATGGTAAAGATGTGTGCTAACCAGTGGCGACATCTTCATCCTCATCTACCCACTTGTCCCAATCAACTTTAACATAGTGAGGCGGTTTCCCTCCACGCAATAGCTTATTCCACCATTTTGGCTCTGCTTTCTCCAAGATGCAGAATATGCTTCTTAATCCAATGTTGATCTTGCTTTCCTGAAATTGTAAAAAGAAAAAAAAAACAACATGAGAAGATTATATAACTTTTAATAGGAAAATACACGGAACAAAAGACGAGGAGACAAGGTCTTGGAATCTCACCTCTACATTGACCTTATCATTAAGTTCAAGCTTAAGCTCGTAAAGCTGGTTTTCTGGTCCAGCTTTGGCAGAGAAATCAAAAACACCCTCTGGATCAAGTTTAACATTTGCATCCTTAGCATCGGGCAATAGCACGGTTAAGTAAACCTTATCCTCTCTCTCGGCCCACTTCACTTCTGGATGGTGACTGTAACAATATTCATATAAAAACAATCAGATTGAAAGCTAACAAGCACAGATCCCCAAACCCTAAATCTCATTTCTCCCTCCACAGTTTTTTAGGGCTTAATCAAGTGTTCATCGAAGCCACATTCATACATAATGCGATGCTAAAGAAACTAGTATTCAAGTTACAGACCCAACACTATAAACCCTAGGTCCGAATCTAAAACCTCCCAAATGTTTTTTGTGTTCCCATTTTACAGAAATCCAGAAAAAATCGTAATATCCTCAAATCCACCGTTAATGAAAAAATACATCGATTATCTAATTGTACCTCATAATTTACTGAAAGCAAGAATGAGCTTGGGTAACCCTAGAAGGACAGAACAACAAAGATGACGACGCAAATGGATTTTCGTTCGATCGAGAAGAGTTCCGACTTGTTTCTTCAGATAGACTTATGTTTATAGTACATTGAGTGGTTATCGTGTGGGTGCTAGTGTACAACAAGTTAGGTCTAATCATAAAAAAATCAACGGCTGAGAGTTTGGTAATTGTTTACAATTTAACGGGTCAGATTTAAGCTTTGTTTTGGACAAGAAAGCAGTGCGCTTTTACTTTTTAGAACCATGGAACTACTTTCTGGCCCAAATTTAATACTTTACCAAAACATATAATTTTGGTATCATACATCAATCCAATTGTCCTTCAAAGCATGCTAACAGTTATAAGGCACTTTATAAAAAAAAAACTAGATAGATAATCCATAGTAAACCGAAGAGATTCAGAAAAACAAAGAACAGTTTTATGGGAAAAAATATATTCAAGAAAAAAGAAGGGGCTCTCTAGAAGACAACGGTATCAAGCATGGTGCCTAGCGTCTGAACAATGTTTGATGACATCAAGTTGGACACATGTTCTTCTAGATGCTTCTTCGCGTCTTGTCTTCCCACATTCACAATCGCCAGTTTCTCAGGTGATAACTCGTCCTCCTCTTGTACCGCCTTGTTATATTTTGCTGCCAATCCCAACATCTCCTGTTTACGACCAAAGACAATAAAAGTGTTGATTGATAACATGAGTGTTATGTTGCTTTGCCCATTTTTCTTGTTTGTTCGGTAAAGAGATACCTGGACGGTCTGTTCGTTAGTCTTAGAGTGTGTGTCAAAGCGTCTTAGGTTCAGACCATCAGCCCATTTCTTCTTGTGGAGGTTGAGTAACATCTTCTCCTCAAGTTCGTTCTTCCTATAGTTGATGGCTATTGAGTAATAGTGTCGGTTCAATCCATGAATCAATGCCTGGATAGTATACCAAAATGCCAACATCAGGGACACTCTTCATCACCCTTATTTTCTAACTTAAACCACGAAATATGCTTCATTAAGTAATTACCTGGATTGATGGTTTGTTCAGGTGACCGAGGTTTGATGTAGTTTGACGAGGTTCTTGGCCAAGCATGATGGTCTGTGGATTTATGGAGCGGAACGCATCGATCACCACTTTTCCCTTGACACTTTGAATTGGATCAACCACCACTGCTACGGCTCGCTGATTCAAAGCTTCAAAACTCTACAAGGACACAGAGCAATGAACGTATAAGTCCAATCTAAACCTCACATTATGCTTAAGTCTAGTATGCAATCACATAACTCCACAAAGCAAAAACCAGTTCAAGAAGCATAACATTCTGCAGTGCGTGACCATTAATACGACACAGAAGAGAAGAGAAGAACAGATTCTCGAGCGCATTAGAAAACGTTCACACAAAGAGATGAAACAACCGCATATTTGAGTTGCCTTTACCTAAAGAGACTTCTAAGCATAAATGATAAGTTTATATTAGATAAACACAAGAACTGAGACGTGTAAAATTTATAGACCATTGTATACAATTAAGCGAAGAAAAACATACCTGTTGGGTATTAATGTCGACACCAGAAAGCCAGCAGCCAAATCCAGGATGGGAGTGATACCAACCAACCACCATCTCAGGTCTGAAGAAGAATCATGATAATTAAAAAAAAAAAAAAAAAAAAAAAACAGAAGTTGAACATGTAAGTAAAGTGCAGAATCTGAAAGTGAGTGAGTAAGATCAGTTAAGAAGAGAAGAGAAGTACCTTCCAGTTTGTTTAAGCATGTCAAGCATATTAGTCTGAAAAACATGATCAACAGCTTCCACACTAACACCAGTACCACTCTGAGGCATGGCAAAGACATCTACAACTCGAACAGTGTACTCATCAACAAACTCTCCAAGCATCAATCCCATCACCTCCATTGGTACCCCAGCTCTTCCTATGATTTCGTTCAACAAAATCAACAAACAATTCCGATATTATTATCTTCGAATCGATAATCTAGAAACCCTCGAAGTTCCAGAGACGAACAGGAGGAGAGAATCTGTCAATTAGTCGAAAATCGAAAACCCTAAGCAGACAATGTTAATCGGTATTTTTAGAGATGAAAGATTGTTTGTTACCATGTTTGAGCATCTTGAGGAGGGCGAGAGAAGAGATGTAGACCTGCTCCGACGTATCGAGAGTCGGAGAATCAGGCGCTGGCTGACCTAAACCGCTTCCGGCGCCGAAGATTCGCTGCAATCGCTCCATTGATACGAGATTTCTACTGTATTTGTTGTTTCTTCTTCCAAGTTTTATTTCTCGATTTCTGAGCAATTGGGATCTTTTGTAAACCTCCCAGATTTGTATCTTAACCCACAAGACAAGAGGGGGATCGACCTCTTTCAATTTCCCCAAAATAACTAAAATAGCGTTTAAGTATCTTTCAATTATTTACATCTAAGTCCTCTCAATATTTCCTTTTTTAAAACGTAGACAAAAAACAAGCTATTTGCACGCTAAGTCCGCTCTGAGGTTTCGTTGCGTCTCGAAGCTATGATCGTGCATCACCACTCGCCCAGATTTCATCAGGTCGTTCGCCACTCATTCTTAAACTCGACCGCGTCTTCTTGTCAGCTTCATAACAAAGGACAAGCGTTGTGCCTCAACATGAACATTCGGACACATGCTACTCTTGTGTGGACCGTTTTTATATAAACCCCCCCGATTTGGATTATTCCGAATCTGTCCACGGCTTGATTTGTTTCTTAAATGATCGCTATATCACACTCTGTAATCCTACCATGAGACAACATGCTATCTTACCCGAACCCGGTGTCGTCATAATGTTACAGAGTTGCTTTTTAGGATACGATCCAGTCGAGGACAAGTATAAAGTATTGTGCATCCAAGGCCGTGTATACCCCCACGATCCTCTAGTTTTTACATTTGGACTTCAAGAATCTTGGAGGGTGATCCCAAATAGTAGCCCTTTGCATTTCATTACACACAGCAGCTTCGGACCAGTAGGTGTGTGCATCAACGGGCATGTGTATTATCAAGCGAGGAAATGTATTAGACTCCATGATACTTTTCAAGATAAAGAAATCCTTGTGATCTTCCATGTGAGGTACGAAAAGTTCAATTTTATTATTATGAGAAATTTTAACGTTTCAGAATGATTTATTATTTTGTTCAATTGCAAAGACAAAGTTCGTTTTCTTTTGTTTCTTTTAACACAATCATTGCCTGATTGTACTCTCTACTTGTTCACCTTTTGAGTTCTGTCTTTATAAACTCCAATATCTACCACTGTACCAACAACATCCAGTCACTTTTTTTGGAATTCAGACTACGACCAATCAACGAAGATGCCCCAACACGAAAATGACAAAACCAATGAAATCATCTCATAAAAAGATGAACGAAAAAGGCCTCCCAAGTATTCAAATAACGATAGTAATGGTACAACCAAGTCTTATTCCTACTTAATGCTATAGTGAAAACACACAAAACTAATGTTGAAGTACTGCGATGCATCAAGAATACCGTAGAAAAATAGCAAACTCTCCTTGTTGTAACCCATGTCTAAGGTCTTGTCGAGTCTTGTTTCTTGATGGATATCGTCCACAAAAGATCTGAATCCGATTCGACTGTGATTTTCTCCCCTTTAACCATATTCGATGTACTTATCAATCCACCAAACCTCATCTCAGTGTCCGCTTTAAGACGATGATAAAACAGATTTATAAACCGTAGTTAGGTCCATGCGATGCTTTGAAACAATGATAAAACATATATACAACCATAGTTAGATCAGTATAATGACTATGATTGCAAGATGTTACTCACTGAGATCCCATTGAAGCCCTGTAGTTGTGGTTTTTGCAGATGGAGTACCGACAGGGATGAGTCCACAGTGAGGTCCTTCGAGAGAAGGCTGAATTTGAATCTCATGTCGATGAGTCTTTGGAAGGAGTTGGATGAGGCAATCATCAGATAAAAGGATTATCCTTGTGTCTGGATATCGATACAAGATGTTGAGATTACCGGCTTCATGATCAAATCTTCCGCCGAGTGCCCCTGTAGCAAGAATCTGAAGCTAGCAGAAGAAGAAAGAAAGCAAAAAAGATGAAAATGTTTATAAGAAAAAAAAACACATGAAGACACACAAAACACAGAATGAGAAAGATTGAAATGCTAACTTACTCTGCAACTCTCTTGATTCAAAGTAGAGTCACGGATATACAAGATGCATTTATCAAGATCTGTGGTATCTTGATCATGAGATTCATCTATAACTTTAGTTCCCTGGGAAAAAAAGAAAGAAACACCAAGTAGAACAATTAAAAGCAAAGAAGCCATGTTGAAACGAATCTCACTAAGACACCATACAGTGTGATTCTTATACAATAATACAGAAAGGAAGAAAACAAAATAACACAAACACAACAAGCTTACCAAGCTTACATAAAAGTCGAGGACATCAGGCCGAATAGAGTCCATATCTCCCTTGATAACATCTGGCTTATACCTAATAGACATTCCCATACATTCTCAGAACCATCATCTCTCCAAGTTTCTAAATAAGGCACACAAAAAAAAACATATTCATTTTTGGCTATAAAGACAAGATTTTTTTCAGTTTGAAGAAGAAGATTTTGCTCAAATATCAATAAACATCTAACCCATAATTTTTCAGATGAAAAGATAAAGAGTTTTGAATCTATAGGCTCTCCCTAAAGTTTCAAAATTTAAAGAAGAATTTGTTCAGAAATTCAAAGGTATGAGATAGGGAATGAAGCTGCGAAAAGAAACAAACCTGTTTCGTATGAGGAGAGCGTCTTCGTCAGGGAAGAAGAGAGGTAATTCATCGTAGATGCGATTTGCGCCTCCATCAGCACAGAGACGCAGTTTTGCTGTTCTACACAGAAAATTCGAAACTAATAAACAAAAAACCTTTAAAAAACTAATACCCAAAAACAGAGTGTCATATTTATGACGAATACGAAAAAAAAAGGAAGAGAGCGAATCATCAACAACAGAGAAAAAGATAAAAGGTACCCTGTTCCCAGAGAAGAGGAGTGAATCGAGGTAAAGTCTGGTTCAGAACAACGAGTGCGTTTCTCGTCGCTGAAGTTTCGTCGGTGGGAATCGAAGGAAGGAGAAAGCTTGAAGAGTGAAACATTACTTCCATGGCTGACGTCGGCGAGAGAGGAAGAGAGAGAGAGAGAGATTTTAATATAGATATTGTTTTTTTTTTCTTTCTCCTGTATTCAATACATTCATTGATTTGCTGAAAAAGATGCACCTAAGCGAAGCGACCAAAAGGTTGACTTTTCAAAGATTGATAAAAAGGAGGGCCACGTCTTATTTGTCATGTGACCACGTTAAACTGGCTTTTCGGCAAGAATGTGCTTTGTTTTTTCTAACCATTAAAAAGGTATCTTTATAACATTTAGTTTCCCTTATTTTATTCTTGTTATTAGTTTCCCTCACATCAGGCATTATCCCTTCAGCCAATAAAAGAATGCTCTCTTGGCAATCTCATTATCTATTTCAATAAATCAATGACATTTCAACCACCAAAAAGAGTATAAAATTAAATATCTGGAAATAAAAAAATACAAGTAAAATACCTAAACCCTCTTTATATACATAGTTCAGAGTACATTAAGCATGTAAATCGGACGTTTATCAATTTTGGAGGCACTGTTTTTTGGAGAAAGAAAAGAATTGAGCGGAGCTCCGAACAAAACATTTTAGATAATTCAAGAGGACTCTTCTTCTCTCTCTCTCTGTATATTAATTTATATAAATTAAAAGATCAAAGAGAGTTTTTTTATAAATGGATGAAGGGAAAAAAAAACGCAATCTCTCTGTTTTCTCTGTCTCTCTTTACATGAAATAGCTGAGTGATGTCTTCTTCCTTGACCCTCCTTCTCCATATAGCTCGTTCCATTGCTGAAGCTCGTTCATGTTCGATGAATCAGACGACACACTCGCACAAACCTACATCACAAACTTTCCATTAAATCCCAGAACTCGGACCAAATGTGAAACTAATGTCTATATTTCAGTCTCTCAAACCTGTACATGCGCGGTCTTGAAATCATTCATGTTCAAAGGTCTAATGTCTCTACTATTATATAATTGCGGCGTTGGTCGGTTTTCGGCTTGAGCCACACTTCTCTCCTGCGAATCAAACAAAGCATTGAGTTCTGGTTTAAAGAAAGAAAAATCACAAATGTAGTAATAGACACTATGATGTTAAAATAAGAGCCAAACCTTCTTTTCTTTTTCCAATATCTCTCGGATAGGAAGATGCGCGGCAGTCACGCAAAGACTCTGCAAACCAAAATTGTATGTTTCCTTATCTTTAGAATGGGGTTTGTAAGAAATAGGCTTTTTTTTTATCTTCGTGGAAAAAATAACAGACCTTTAAGTCACTCCCTGAATACCCATCTGTCATATTTGCTATAGCTTCTAAATCTACGTCCTCTGCCATCTCTTCTTTCGCCAAAATTACGCTCAAGATCTTCGATCTGTTTGCTGAATCGGGTAGATTAACCATCAACCTGCACAGAATATCTACTCTAAGCGATGCTTCCAAGATGACAATGATACATGAAACAGAGGATTATTGGCAGTCTATTACCTTCGGGGTAGCCTTCTTATTACAGCTTCGTCAAGGTCAAATGGTCTGTTGGTAGCAGCTAGTACTAAAACTCTTTCTTTATCCTTTGTGCGTAAGCCGTCCCAGTTTATCATGAATTCGTTCTTCATCTTACGCATAGCTTCATGTTCTCCTGGATTCTCGCGTCTTCCCAACATGCTATCAACCTAATAATTTCGTTTCCATTCAAAAGATATTCAGAAGGCATAATATATACTGTAATGAGATCGTCCAACAAAATGAAGGTAAAATTGCAACAAAGAAAAAGGGAAAAGAAACGGGAATTCAAAGAAGCGTAAAGTAGAGGAGAGCTGTTTTAAAGGCTTGCAACATACCTCATCAACAAAAATGACGCTTGGAGCTATCTTACTTGCTAAGGAGAAAACGGCCTTTACATACTTCTCTCCCTCACCAAACCACTGCAAGCAAAATCTAAATGTCAAGTCTAATCTCAAGGAAATATTACTAAGTCAGCTCACAGTTCTGAGAAATATATACCTTCGAAGTGATGCTGGACATTGAAATATTGATGAAGTTTGCTCCAGCCTCGGTTGCCACTGCCTTTGCCAGCATCGTCTTCCCCGTACCAGGAGGTCCAAACAACAGTATACCCTTTGTAGGCTGCATGAAAAAACAGTTATATTTCAGTTTCCAAAGAAGAGGGAGTGAAACAGACATTTGAAAGTGAAAAGCTTACAAAGGTACCTTTGTAAGCTGGCCTTTGCCGAACAATTCAGGTCTTTGAAGAGGAAGCATCACCAACTCCTTCAAGGTGTCTTTCACATTTTCCAAAGCCCCAATATCATCAAATGAAACACCGATATCATTTGGAGGAATGACGTCTGACAGGAGTTTTTTCTCGAATTCATTTTCAGTAACAACATCCTGAAATGATGTAGCATTGTAATTATCAAAAACCCAGTAGAAACTAGGTTAGCCTAGGAGGCAAAATGACAGAAGGGTTATGGATATTACTTTGAGAGATTTCTTCGTGCTCTTGTTTTCGTTTTGAATCCCATGCAACACCTGCAGACCATATGTGATGCTGTAACACATGCCAAAAGGTTATTTTCAAGAAAATATCACAAGCAACAATCCAAGTTATACTGCAGGATCTACAATTCAGAGTTCTTGTTCAAAGAATCTCACCTTTCGGCAGAGATGATAAGCCTGTCGTCTTTGATCATCGGTTCTGAGTAGCTCATAAGATGGTGACTCAAAGCCCAGCCAACCACTTTCTCCACACCTATTAATCATAAAGTTCTAGGTTAGACAAATAACCATACACTAAAAAAAGAAAGACTGAAAAGGCAGAGGGAAAGATGCCCACTATCAGTCGGAAGGGATTGATCTTTGATGCACAAGGTTTCAAGGTCAGGGCAGTCGAGACGGTTTTTGCTAAGGACCTGCAAGAATCATTGAAAAAGACTTAAGTAAAACACACAGGAAGAAAATCCAGCGACATTTAGATATTCATGGGATTTCAATGAAAGATGCTCACCGCACGGATGCTGGTAATATTAGCTTGAGCCTTCAGGATCTCTGTATCACGTTCTAGTTTCTTCTTCCAGACCAACAGCAAAGCTTCGTCCTGTTATGTTTTAGAAGAAAAGAAAATGATATAAAACAAAACAAATGATTCCAGACAAGAAAAAGGAGGAAAGGCTCATACCTCAGGTGAAAGGATAGTCACTTTGTTAGGAAATAGCCTACTGATTTGTTTCACTGATTTAGGCATTTCTTTGTTCCTATCCTGCAGTCTACCACCAAAGTTATCCTGCAGATGACATGAAAAACAACTCCCAACGGATCAAAGAGAGATAGTATATATATTTTAGCATATGCATGTATATGCAGTATCGCCATTTACAAGTTACACAACTCAGGAAAATTAAATAAAAAAGTAGAAAAATGGATACTAATAAATAAGAGTGGGATTATCATACCGGAAATGCAAGATCCAGCAATGCTGTCTGGTTGCTGCCAAACTTCGTGAACAAGAAACCTCCAGGGTGGGACTGAAAATGAAATATAAGCAGAAAGAATCAAAATAACCATTTTGAGAAGAACATAAGAATAATTAAGACACCTTATGCATACAAAATAAGAGATCAAATAGAATTCCTACTTTCTCCTTTCGGCTGTCCAATTGGGTTTGTGAGGCTATGACAACAGTATTCTCCGGTAAATTCTCAAGCTTGCTCTTCAAAGTTACATACACTTCAGTGTTCCCAGACACAGATTTCTCAATGTCTTTCAGGAACAGTATCAATGACCCTTTTTCACTTTCATTAGAAACCACCTACAGTATCATTCAAAGAGGTCAAAGGGTTCTTCAGCTACAGAGACTAGGTAGTACTCCAAATTAAACAGAGGCAACAAAAAGTGGTAAAAATTACCTCAAAGATTTCATTAATGGCAAGTTTATCAGCATCGTCATTGGAAGAACTATCTAAGCGAAGTGAACTCGCTGCACACAATGATATCATTAGTACAATTAACTTTTAACGGAAATGCGTAGATATTAGAAGGCAAATTACCAGTACAAAAGAAACCACGGTCTTTTTCGCATAGACCGCCTAGATCATTGCCATCTGCTATCGGCCTATCAAATTTAACCCCGATTTTTGAAGATCCATTGTCTTCAAATGCAAGGAGTACTTTGCCCTGGAAACCTATTGCCGGTCCCCTAGATAGAATAGCATTAAAAAGAAATAAAACTGTGTTCTCATAACAACAAACTACATCAGTGGGGCATGGAAAGATGAGAAGAAAAACAGTAAACCATACCTAAGTGGGGCATGGAAAGAAGCAACTGAAGAAGTTGAAGGGCCTACGAACTTCACTCGATCACCTAAGAATACAAAAGTGCTTGTTCAATAAAACAGAAAGTGGCACAAAAACGAAACTGAACAATAATACATAAGCAACCATACCTGTTTTGAAGGTGTAACTTTTAGAGGTTGCGGTTGACACTTCTTGCCTCAGAACAGCCTGAGAACTCAATGTTGATCCACCTGTTATATCAGCCTCAACACTTGAAGTTGGTTTCTTATGCTGCAAAACAGCAGCCTGTACGGCTCGTTTAGCAAGCACAGTCAATCTTTCACGCCTAGAATTTTCTTTGATAGAATCTGCTTCCTTGGATGTTGATCCCTGAAGCCATCCATAAAAAGTAGAGAATCAAATGTTAGTAGATTGCCGGGACAGGTATCTCTTCTGAGGTATTTGGAACCAATATTCAAGAGTGCCAATTTTCACGATTCAAAACTAGAAAATAAAGGTTGATATGAATATTGACAAAGGCTAACTGGATGTTTACCCCAGGTAATAAAAGAGTGTCAACAATCATCAATTTGGCCCCAAAATTTTTCGCCAGCGCTTTCGCTAAGACTTCCTGATATATCTCAGAGCCTTCAAATATACCATATGAAAATTTTGTTAGGACAATGGATATGAGAAACAAAATAATTATAAAAAATAATTGTCCAAAGTTTCCTTCATACCAGCTGGTCCAGAGAGCAAGATACGGGGACACATTGTCGACAGCTCTGATGCATACTTTGCAAACTTGCCTTCACACTTCATACGGACATATGTTGATGTTATCAAAACATCCTTAGTTGTGTCACTGTGATAATTCAGAGAGTTGTTTATCAAAACTTGGAAGACCACAATACGTGTTGTCCATCTTATCATAGTCTGTATAACAGAGATTTGATAAAAAAAACAAAAAAGGTTATAACCAACCGACCTTAAGAAATATGGGAAGTTCTCAAAAGAAACTTCTATGTCATGAGGATTGAGTACTCCTGCTCGCAAACAATCCTTATGTGCTTGACGTCTAGTTGATACCGAAGCGGATGAACTGTCATATTCTTTCGGTATTTCCTTCACTTCCCTTCGATCATCCACCAGTATTTTGGAAATGCTACCCCTTAAATCAAATTCAGAAGGATCTCCAAGTAGGCGCAAAATTGGTCTAATTTCATAACCAGAACCAGGAATACTTCCACCCTCTTCAGATTCTTGAAAAGGATCCATTCCATTTCCATCACCATTCAGGTCATGGTTGGCAGCCAAAGAGGGCGAAGCAATTGATTTCTCAGTCGAAGCAATAGCAGCATGATCATTGTTACTATCCGCATCATTCATATCAACATCCGGAATGCAATCATCGGAACTAGAAGGTAGCACAGAAACCTCTGCATTTTGCTGCCTTTCGCCATTTTTAGCAGTAGGTGGTAGAAAAGGGACATTGTGTAGCTTTGTTAAAGACGCCAATATAGAGGATCCATGAACAGACGAAGAGTCTTCTGCTCTTGTCTCAACATGAAGCCCTTTCAGAGGGGCACTCTGCGCTTCAAAGATGCTCAATGAAGAAGCTCTATCTGGTGCAGCTAGAGTTTCATCTTTCAGAGGCTGAAATATCTGAACAACTATGTCAAGGAAACAAAAAAAAATATAGCAAAAATATCATAGATAGATAGATAGATAAAAGGAAAAAAAAATATATATGATCCCTAATTACAGAATGTGTATAACTTTCCAGAACGCTCTTAAAAGGATACATAAGCATGTTTCCCAGTGGTGCTGAAGACAACCTCATCGCCACCCCGCAGATGAGCACAAGTACTCTTTTGGTAAATCTTGCCATTGACCAGAACAAGAACTCCATTCCCTGTTATTTCCAGCGTGGCAACTGAAGGACCTCCGTGCTGCCAAGAAAAAAAACAAAACATTATAAGTAAAAGAGCTTTGTGTCCTTTACGCTAGTAGAATCTTAACAAAACAGATTCATACCTTCATCTGCCTCAGTTCACACAGAACGCTGGGCATGGATTGATCTTTGATAGTTAAATCGCATCCTCGCCGTCCAACAGTAAACACAGAGCCTCTCATGACACGATGAGGGTTCTGAAATCGCAAAAAATATCCTCAGGGAAGTCAGAAACAGCATGATTAATCGTCGCCGGAATTACGATAGGAAGTTGAAAACACCCCTAGATCAACTAATGTGCATTGTCAGCTAAACCCTACTAGGCACAATTTATTGAGCACCACGGCACACCCTAATGGGATGCATACAAACAGCATATGAAACAAGTCACACACCTGTGGATACTGAGAAAGAAGCTTAGCCCAAGGAGCCTTAGTTCGCTTCTTCCCGGATTTTGACTTCTCAGGTTTAGCCACAACTTCACCTGTAAACACCCACCCCCAAGACAATCCAATTCCACGAAGAATCAAAACAACATATGAGGAAAAAGATAAAAACTTTTTATCATGAATACAAGAGTAACATGCAACATGCAAAACCTGCGGGGGTAGTCGTCACCAAGCCTTCGACTTGTGGGTTTATGTGGGTCTCAGGACAGTTTGTCATCGCCGGCGCATCGTTTGTAGTAACTGGCCTTTCCGCGTCATTAGTCTGCGGATCAGAAGTTCTCAGCTCCGGCTCTCCAGATTCCGATCCGGGATCCGAAACCGGAATTTGATTTTCGATATGCACCTCACTCGCCGATGAAGACCCTGCAGGTTCCGCCGCCGCCGCCTAGGGTTTTCCAACCAAAATTGAACTAAGAATCAAAGAAAAGCAAAAAAAAACAGAATCGAAAAGAAAAGAGCGGAATTCGAACAATAAAGAAAAAGAAGGCAGATTTCGTTCGAACCGAGGAGACCAGAAATGAGCGAAATCTAAAATTCGAATGGGAATAATTTTGCGCAAAAAAAAAGAAAATTGAAGAACGTTGGTCTCCAATCTTAACCTTGGATCGTTTGGTAGGCCGTGAAGATGAAGTTTCAGGAGAAGAAGAACAGAACCGCTTTGAAGCGGAAGAGCTACGCCTCGTCTCCACCATGTCTAAAACGAATCTCTCTGCTTCTTCTTCGCCTCCGCCGCTTGATCCCCAACCAAATAAGAGAAGCTTCGAGAGAAAGGGATTTAGCAGAGGAATGAATGAAATGAATGATTTTTACAGCAAAATTCAATTTATCATTGTCTATAATAATATTATTTTCTTACAACTCCAAACTTCCTTTTATTAAGTGCGTATCTCTGGACATATAAATAAGTTTTACATATTATTTTTAACTTTATTTAAGAAAGTATTTTATTCTCGTATTAAATGTTATTTTTTCAAAAATGACAAAAGGTTAATTAAAAACAAAATCAGCTATACTTGAGCTTTTGACCAAAAAAGAAAACAGATAATTAGTTTAGATATTTGAGGGGAGTAGATTCGCTCTCTTTCGTACTTATTGTCAAGTAGATATATACAGACAAATCTAACGCCCAACAGTTAGTATTTGATTTTGCCAAAAAAAAAAGACCATTTATTAAAAGACCCATAGACAATTCTGCATGCTAATGTCAGACCTGTTCTAAAATCAAAGAACAGCAAATCCACTTGATCATCATTCATAAGTTGTGCTCTTTCTGTTTTTCAAGTTGCATTTTTTAGATTCTCACAAAGTTTAAAAGATTTGTTAAAATATTTACAAAGTCTAAAAAATCTTCACCTGTATAGTAAAGAGATGTAACTACCAAACTACTTTGAAGTTAGGACCGAACCGAATGTTGTATCAAGCACGTGAAATGATCCCGCCATTATATATTTGGACACTAAGTAAACTAAAATACTAAAATCAAAGCAATAGACAGAAAAATGTAAATGGGTAAAAGACCCATTAGTGTGGCGTGCCTTCCCGGCCCATTAAGTAAACCCAAAACAATTTAATGGTGACATGGAAAGAGAAGAAGAAAATTTCTGGCCAAGCATTTTTTGGGATAGGACTCAAGTCACTCAACAAAAGAAGACGAATCCGGTTTGATTTGGTTTGGGTTGGTTGTGATTATTACCGATATATATATAACCTCGAAACGCGTCGATCCCCACCGTTTTTTCCTTAAATGGTCAAAAGTGAAAGCAATGCGAGAAACCTAGCGGAGATAACCCGCTACCTCTTCAAACAAAACCGATTATTACCGGTTACAACTGGGAATCTGGTCTGACAGAAAACCGGTCAACTTTTGACTCGTGAATTCGACGCTGATGGTTCAGTATGCTTCACAGTTGATTGAATTTGAGCATTTATTTGATATAATACAAAACAGAAATAATAATAATAATAAAAAAATTATCTCATAAAAGATTCGATTTTAAATTCAAAGCGTTTGATTTCTCCATATTATTTACGAGTGTGAAAAGAAAAAGCTAAATCGATAAAGCAACTCAAAAGTCAAATATCTTTTACTTATTTGTTAGTTGTTAGGGTTTAGGTTGAGAGTTGGTCGCTTATGTATCCAACACTTTTTAAGTAACCTAGAAAATCCGAATTTTTGAAAGCGGTTAAGGACCAAACCAAACCTGGTTTTGATCAAACATAAGGCTTATACTATTATTTGTGCAAGAGGGTACACATGAAATATTCAAAGCTTAAAGCAAAATCAAACACTTCATGGATCATATATAGAACCAGCCAAGATTATTCACATACAAATCCAACTTATATTATATAGGTACCGTATAAATTATAAGAAAACATAAAGAAGAGTAAAGAAGAGAACTTCTTTGTGGACCTAACTCCTGCAACGAGCAATTGCGCTGCAACCACGACTATAAGGATTAGCCTGAGCTCCGTTCTGACAATTGTAATAAGACGCACCTCTTCTCGAACAAGGCACACTGTTCCGCTTCAAAGATTGATAGCTTATGTACTTTGTAGTCGCCAATATTCTTCTGTTGATCTCTGAGTCCATTTCCTCTTCCTCTACCCCGATACAGTCCGCTATTGAACCGTGGCAGTTTGAGGAGCCGTGGACTCCCGTCGTGGCCCATTCAAGACCGTCGAGGTCATTGGTGAAGCCGGCTTGGATGAGAGGTGAAGAGATGATGAAGAAGCTGAGTATCATAAGGGTTGGAAACAGAGTAAAAGACTTGGCCATTTTATTGTCTTTCTTCTTTCTTTGGTTTTTTTTTTGTGTCATCATTGTTGCTTAACTTGATGTTTATATATATATATATATATACATTGGCGAGTGCGTGGACTAAAGTTTTTTTTTCTGTTTAGTGGAAATATATGAACATTATATCATGTATTGCGATATTCACAGAGATGCCATTTGACAATGAGATTAAGAAAAAGATTGTGCAAATGAATGATTTATTAATGGAGAACTGTTGGGAGTGGTTGAATATTTGTTAGAGCCGACACGAAATGTACCAAAACGATTTGATATATCTGAGTGGTCAAGCGTTTTTTCATTATCCTTTTGAAAATTTTTTGGTCTTAAATCAACATTTTCTTTTCTTAATGATCTGAAAGCACTGAATCTAGATTACATTAAAAAAAAATTAACTGGTTTTTTGGACACATAAAGTGGGAAATAACTTTTTCTTCTCTCCATTGATAATTGAGTCATTATATTGATTTTAGTATCGCCATTCACTATCTGCATTTTGTCATTTCTCAGATAGATCCACTCAGTAAACATCCACCTATATCAATTTTAGTTTTTTTTCCTATAAATCATATACTTACTAATGCAGAGTCCCTTTAGGCCTTAGGACCAAGTATTTAACCACTGAATTTCAAATATATATAGTAAAATAATTGTGATGTTTCACTTTCTAAATAAAATACGTATTTTGAAACAAGGATTCGCTATGATTCGTTTTGTCCTCCTCAACGACTATGAAACGAGTTGGGACATCGTTATCCCAAGTAAACAAAAGACAACAAAACCTAACCCCTCTATAACAAATTTTAAATAATCGAGAATTATTAGACTGGCACTTTCTAATAAATCATGTTTTTAAAATAATACAATCCTCTTTAAAATCCCATTTTTTATTTATCAAAGATTCAAAACGCGTTTCATACTTAACAGCCTTCAATAAACGTCTTTAGATCCATGAATCAGCCATATAGAAAGTCATCTTAATTCAAAAACTGTGTTCACATAAAGTAACACAAATCTCAGGGGTCGTGAACAGAACACAAGCAACAAAGAGCTTTTCTTCTCCTATGAGCTATTTCTACTCTCTTGTAAGATATTATGAAGATACAATATGTAAGAAAGCTTCACAGTTTCATCTTTCTAACTTGCTGAGCACGTCATCCATCGGCGGCAACTCCTTTGAGATCTCAGCCCAATCTGGCATCCCCTGAAAAACAGAGTTTCTTCCCTTACATCTCAGATGCACAAAACCGATACAGAGATAAAAGGACAATAACCAAAACTATTCCCCAGTCGAGACCTAAAGGATCCACATTTGCATTAAACCTGAGAAGAGAAACCAGAGAGGAAAGGTTTCTAGTTGAAACTTACTTTACCCGATCTGCGGACTCGACCATCTAACCGCAGTATAATGTACACGTCCTCGCCCGGGACAACCCCTTCAGCTACCTGTTGGTCTCTTATCCACCTAAAACAAACAAAACCAAAGGCATCTTTAAGATTCAAAAGCCAAGTTTCCATCTTTGGTCTATCAAGCTTTGATCAGCAATAAAAAAAGCGATGAAAGTTTCGACCTTTCCCATTCACCAGGCGAAACAATCTCGGACTTGAACCTGATTTCACCTTTCAGCTTTGACTGAGCAACTACCGATTGAGCCCGTGTATCGAAATCTTCCTATTAAGTAAAGAAAAATCACTGCTTTGCAGAACGAGAATGAAAATGAATATTTCTATTTGTTCCAAGACAGAATCTTTTCGCTACCCCAATTGACGGAAGAGATGTAGCTGCCTTAGAAGAAGCTCCAAAACCTTTTTTCTTCTCGATTTCCGGTGTTTTACGTTCACCCCATACCACGGGAACTAAGAGAACACCTCGTCTTAGGAGCTCAGTTCTGAACCTATCTGCCTTTTGCATCGCGAGAGTCACAGTCTCTTTCTTTCCAGCTAGAATAACCTAACAACAACGTCAATCCCTTAACGATTCTGAAACTCAAAGGCAGGAACAAGTGGGATAAAAAGACTCACAGGTCGAACTGTATCCCTTAGCTGTACAAGTTCAACAACGCGATTAGTTGACAGGCGTAGAGGCAACCGAGAAAGAGTTTCGTCTCGAGTTATCTGAACCATTTGTTCTTCCTCTTTCTTGTTTTCCCAAATGAACAATGCAACCAGAACAACAATACCTGTACATTGCTGTTCCAAAAGTTTAGTCACATAAAAGAGCGAAAAAATGGATTTTGTATCTATGGACTCTCACCTCCAATGTTAATTGCAGCATTTCCCGTAGTTTCCAGAAGATCTGGAGCTCCATCACCGCCTCTAATTGCCTGAATCAGTCTTGGTACGGTAAAGAGCGTTGAGATACCTGCTGCTGCTGCAAATGCAAAATAGAAGAATTTTCTAAAGCCGCGAAACGGTGCTCGTACTTCGCTGATGAGTTTTAGGTCTCTTCGGAAACTATCGCCAATATCTTCTCCGCCTAACCTAGCCTGCGGAGAAATTGGAACAAGTTTTTCGCCAAAATGAGAAAGCTCTTCTTGAGGATAAGAAGAAGCGAGAAAAAAGGAGATTACAAGACCTCTTCTTGCAGCTCCTTAAACTCGGGTAATGCGCGAAAGGAAGCTAAATCAGGATCATTTAGAATTGTGGCAAACTTCAGGTTATAATCTCTCAAAGCGATTCTCAAGCAATCAGCAGCTTTTTTTCCTTCGCCCCTACCTCGAGAAGATAAACAATGAAAGAGTGAAATCAAAAGACAACAGAAGCTCATCACATGGGTGACTCTAAATCAGTTTCACATCGGTCTACGGTTCGAGGTTCTTACCGGTAAGCATGACAACATGCTTTGTTATAGTAAGCTGCTTGTGACTCTATCGGATTTGGATCTAAACTCAGTGCTGTTTCGAACTGAACAAGAGCATCTTTGACCTGAATGAAATCCAACAAAACAAATCAACTGAACCTGTTTCAACTTTGGCACTTGCAAACCTACGATCACAGTTATCATATAAACAGAACTCCAAAACTCACGCGTCCTCTCTTAAAGAGATCGAGGCCAGTATTGACGCAAGACTCTGCTGTGAGAGCATCCGTCGGAGAAGACGACGGAGACGGAGACGGAGAAGAAGAAGCTAAAACAAGGAGATGAGAATCCCAATTCCGGCGAGAATTAAAAAGGGTCGCGTCCCCAGGTAGTAGCCATGGGCGTCGTTTCTTCACTGTCGAGAAAGGGCTCGAGACGTGGCGGAGAAAATGGCGGTTGAGCGACGGAGCGGTAGCCACAGCCATTCAATGCTCTTCTCCGCTTCCCCAAAGCTTCCCCTTTTTTTGTTGAGTTGTCCGAAAATAATGTTTTATCTTTTTCTTAATCCGAGCCGAGTAAACCGAGCCAAAATCCAACAAAATCGACCGATCAATTTATATTAGACAAACCGAACCGATTATGAATTTAGAGTCCAACTCCAACAAAAAAAATAAAAATAAACTTGACAACATGCTTTGTTAAGCAGCTTGTGACTTATCAATAGGATTTGTTTGGATTAAAACACAGTGCTATCTCAAACTGTATATCTCCAATCTCATCTTCATCTTTAAAGTAGGCGAACTTAGATTAACACTAATTACTATGTTTCAAATTGCTTTTTTATCAACACTATTAAGTACTAAGTAGCTGAACTTTGAGATGATATAATAACTAATTACATTATTTTTTTTAGGAATTATATAATTCAAAAGTCAACCTTAAATAACTAGATTAATACTAGTAGGTTAAAAGTTTTGAAAGATGTCTAAAGTCTAACTTTTAATTAGGCTTGTTAACTAAAAATATGTTTTTATATATCAAGACTCATTAACTTGAAGATTACATCCAAATCAATCCCTCAATAAAAACGAAACAGAATACACACAGATAACAAAAACATAGGAAACACACAGAAAACAAGAGTTTTGAGAATTGGGCAATGAGGTCATCGCCACTTTTATTCAATTTTCTGATTAACAGTTTTTGGTAAAAGACAAAAAAATCCATTTAAAGGAGGATCTTCTGAGAAGAAGGCCTAGAAGTGATGTCAGCAACCCAAGCACTGACATGTGGACGCTCATCAAAGAGCTTCTTAGTTGGAGTATCGAGCAAGTACTGAATCACAGGGATATGGTGAAGATCGACCAAAGTGAAGTGATCACAAGCCAAATACTTAGACTCACCAAGCCTAGCTTCGTAGTTGTCAAGCACTTTGGCTAATTTAATCTCTTCTTCTTCAACAACGGTTTGGTCTGTGGTCAAACCAAAGAAGGTTTTGAAGATTTGTTCCCAACCAAGCTTTGAAGCAACTGAGTCAAACTCGTGAGCTTCTATTTCCATCCCCAAGGCCAAGATTGCCATGTTTTTGGAGCCAAGTGAGAGAAGTTGGTGGCCTTTGTCTGCGTATTCATGAGCTATGTATTGAGTAATTGCTCTTGATTCTGCAAAAAGAGAGATGAAAAAACCAGGTTTGAGTGTTTATGCTTTCTTTAATTGCAATGACAAAATCTTGAGAAATTTAACCAGAATTAGGTATCAAAATCAAACCAAATCAATTTAACCGATCTTGTATTTGTTGCTTCATACTAAACCGAATCTCAATTTAGTTTAGTTAAATCAAACCGAACCAAGCTAAAGATTCAAACGACCAGGTCTAAAAATATAAGAGCTGTTTACCGAAAAGCTTGAAGTCTCCGTCTTCAAAGGCTGGAATTTTACCAAAAGGCTGCAAAACAATTTTCAAAATTTTCAGACCAAGATTCATCACTACTATCTAAATGAAACAATATTTTTCTATCCTGAAAATATAATATTATATATACTTACGTTGCGGGAGAGAAAAGGCTCTCTCTTGTGTTCACCATCTTTGAGGTCGACAAGAACAAGCTCGAAGTCGAGTTCTTTCTCATGCAGAGCGATGAGAACTCGTCTCGTGGCTGTAGAAGCAGGGTGGCCAAAAACTTTGATTCGTGCCATTTGACTAATATTGATAATTTTTTTGTTCTCTTACACTAATTATTCTCGAATGTATTTAAAGGTGATAGAGATCTTTTGAGGTTTGATGAAATAAAGATACAAATGGTGTAGTGTATTTATACAACCAAAACAGAGTACTTAGTGAATTAAAAAAAAACAAACCAGCGCCACCAATCTTGAATATTCTTTGTCAACGATTATTTTCAAAGTCAAGTTGATTAAAATGTAAAAAAAAAAAAAAAAAACTTGATTGATGATATAATTCTTCGTTTCTATTGGTTTAAAATTGTTTAGGATTAAGTTAATATATTTTTTTTTGTCAAAAGAATCAAGTTAATATAAAAAGATTAAAATCGGAGAAATTATCAACCACCGCGTGATAACGACCACTATAATACTCCTTTATCTACTCGTCAAAGTTTGACCGGTATTTGTTGGGTTCACGTGGATTGTCGAGTGCGTGTTCAAATTAGATCGTCGAGTTTTTTTCCTCTGTCTAAACTTAACATTTTATGCGATACACTGAAAGATAATAGTAGTGATAAAAAAAACAATATATTGACTTTCCAACGGTTACACATAATATATTTGGCTAAATCAAACTAAGTATTACAAAGTATTTATGGCACTGGCTATAACATAATAGGAAAATTTGGGAAGTGCCGAATAGCTAATAATATGCTTATGCAGAATTGAAATATTGAAAAATCTTTCTAACTATAATATATATTTTTTACTAGACAAAAATTATATTACAGAAGGTATTAAAAGGTAAGATTGGTATGTGGTTTTGAAGTAATGCAATTTGATAGAGAAATTACCAATGATATTGCAACAGCAAGAATGAATGAATGGATGAATTATTGATTAGTTATTGCCATTTATTCATATACATCAGAGATATACACATAAACCAAACACAAAGCATCTTATAAGATCCACCACACAAACAAACAACACAAGCTTACATAGAAAGACTCAAACTCAGCACACAAACACATTCTCACACATAGTTTTCTTTTTGCTTTCATTTATCTTCACTGCTTACCAAACCACGACATGTCTGGATCACAAACCATCTTCCAGGACTTTCTACCCGTAATCTCATGTACCCAATTACGTACTTTAGGTCGATCTTCGAACAATCTCTTCGTCGGAGTTTCCAAAAGGAATTGTATATTGGGTAAGTGATGAAGATCAACCAAACTAAAGGTATTACAAGCCAAGAATCTTGATTCTCCGAGTCGTTTCTCGTAGACATCTAGAACTTTCTCTAGACCAGCCTCGTTTTCTTCGACGACCGTGTGGTCAGTTTCTAGACCGTAGAGAGGCTTAATGACTTGCTCCCAAGTGAGTTTCGATGCGAATGGATCGAACTGGTGAGCTTCGATTTCCATCCACATTGTTAGTATTGCCATTGTCGTGTGGCTTCGAAGGTTCAGAAGTTGTGTTCCTCTTGAACTATGAACATATGCGATGTATTGTGTGATGGCTCGAGACTCTAGAAGAAAAAAATTTATAAATGAAATCACTACGAAAAATCAATTTAATATAAAAAAAATGTTTTATCGGAATGTTGTTAATTAGTGCGTAATTTGAATTAACTCACCAGAGAGCTTAAGTTTTCCATCTTCAAAAACTGGGACTTGACCAAAAGGCTGCATCAATAACACACTGTTAAAACTCGAAACCCTTGAGTTACAAGTAAGTAATCACTAGGTGACTATCAAAGATTCTGAATCTATAAAGCTGATCAAACAGGGGAATCAATCATAACCAGCTTGAAACTTAGAACATGTTTTGTTATAAAAAAGGCAAAAAACTCATATATATTAACATGAGAGTGTAGCATAAACATAAAGTCAAGACAGACGAGAATTTAGCCTATAAACAAATTTAGCATGACTTGAGTGAAAAGTAATCTTTCTACAGGTGTGTAATCCCACTCTGAAGCTACTAACTAATAAATCTTTCGAATAATTCCTGCGATAGAATTACTTACGTTGAGAGAGAGGAAAGAATCCTTTTTGTGTTCATCGGATTTCAAATCGACGGTAATGGGCTCGTAGTGGAGCCCTTTCTCAAGAAGAACAGCGAGAACACGCCTTGTGTTGGTGGAGAAAGGGTTGCCATGAATCTTGTAACCTGCAACATTTAATAAATTCCATATTCTTCTGACATTAGTGTAATGAAGAATAATCATAGAAACGAAATTCAGAAGAGAGAAACCATGCACATTTTGTTATATTACCAAAATCAAAATTAATATCTGAACTTATCTTCATAAATAAACCTATATATATCTTACCGAGCTTATTATCTTCTGACGCACGCATCCAACTTGGGATTAGGTCGAACACCTTTTTCATGCAGTCCATGGAAAGACGACTTGTATAGCTCATCAATTACCCAATGATATAGTTATACATGTATACATATACTAAGTGATATATATACCCAGACCATTCTTTAGCAATACAAAAGCGAGGAACATTTTGCTTTCACTGACATCCACGTAAAGAGTCACCACCTTTCTTGTGTTTCAAGAGATGAATCATTCCATTAATACATATATAAACTAGCTAGGAATCTACAGCCTGGTTACCGAACCATTTAAAATAAAACCGAAGGGGAAAGCATAAGAAAATTACTTTCTTTCTTTTATAAAAAATAATGTTTTAAAAGATTTATTTTTGTAATATCGTCTTGTAATGTACTTTTTAATCTAAAATACAATTTCATCCCTATCAATTCAATTCTTTCATAAAGCTTATAATAATTTTTCTTTTATTGTTTTTGGTAATATGTGTGAAAATTCCTAAAACTACACTGAAGGAACATTATTACAAGTGTATTCGTTCTTCAATTATTCTTTACGTTTCATTCAATGAGAGCACTTAGTACCAAAATGAATTCTAACGTTGTTTAGCTTCGTGAGGTTAACACAAACTATAATTATATTTTATTTTGAAATTCAGCAAAGAAGAAAAGAATCAAACCAACAAAGGGTTCAAACATATCTAAGCGAGTTGAATAATTGGTAAGAGCTGATTTACGCCTTTATTTTTGGATTCGTAATGCTTTCTTCTTTAGCATAACGAATCCAAAAACATTTAAACTCTGATTCGCACAACAATTCATATACTTGATTATTTTACAGACGTGCAAGATCAAAGAGTTTTTTTTTCTTCTATTAATCACCTTTAATACTTCCAGAATCATTTTGCTTTTACTGACATCCACGTAAAGAGTTGTGTGATTCATATTTGATGAATATGAGTTACATTACAAACTTGAGAAATATGAACACAAAATAATCACCTCCTTGGTGTTCTTCATTTCCACTTGTTTCCTGTTGAAATTGGAAAGCTTGTGATATAGTTTAGTGACATTGATAAGAGTCTAAAAGAGTGGAATCAAACTGACCATGGCGCATATAGACGGACAAAGCCCCCGATTTCGATATCAACGTCCGTGCACACTTTAGGATCAAAGATGATTGTTGTTTCTGTATCTTTGGCCGCAAGAGCTTGTGTTTTCTTAAGCAAGAGGGAGTCCTACAAAACCGAATGTCTTTTAACTCAATGCTTATAATCTGATTGATAGATCTTCAGACGATCTGACTAGAGGAACATGTCTATTAGATGCGTTAAGAAATGGAGAGAGAAACCTCAGAAAGGTCGATGACATAGCATTTGCAGACAACCAGCTTTCCCTCTAAGTGTCTTGACACGATTTTTATATCAACATAACTCGACGCATCTGAGTTATGAAATGATAAATGAGATTAACAAGCAGACGAACTGAAGTATAAACTAAGATTTGTTATATATGGGAGTTACGAATCAGCATCACCTGCTCGTCGGATACCGCCCTGCAATTTCTTCGTGAATTCTATCTCCGTCTCCTTTTCTTGTTTCATGATCTGTTGTAGCTTCCCATACAGGCTAGAGCCACTGCAGATCAAATGCAACAAAAAAGGGTTTTGATGTTAAGTGATTATGAACGATTCTAAGTGTGGAGTCTGAACGATGTTGAGGAATTTGATTACCCAGATAATTTGGGTGAATCGAGTGAAGGGCCTTCCTTGCTCAAAGAGGAAGCTTTTACTGCTTCATCAAACCGGTCTCCAACAAACTGTTTCTTCAGGTTGGAAGTGTTTGGCACTGAGCTTTGATAACTAGGCTATGTAACAAAAACAATATTATCTGGATTTTAACTGTATATTGACAAGAAGGGAACTGCACAGTATCACAGGAGAGGAAGAGAACAAGACCTCATCATCGCTTGATGATTCACCATCCATGGGTCCAGGAAGTTCATCATCAGTAGTATCACTATCTTGGATGTTTAATGAAATTCCTTTATGAGCAAATTTCAAACTTTTTCCCTCGCGCCTGCTGTACTGAAGCAAAAAAGGAGGCCAATGAATGAAACATAGAACAGAGCAAAGTAGCAGATCAATTGCTAATCCACTGGATAAGGAAATATTACGGGGTTCGAGCTTCTTTTTGTCACTCTAATTTTATCTGGAGGTGGGATTAAAAGCTTGGATACAGCATCCTCAGTGTACCGGTGTAGCACCTCCCTAGTCTCACCCACAGAAAAACCCTGTCTGTGTTCTGATATCTCATCAAAATCGTTGGGGCACTCAGCAATCGGATCCTCCTCCATCGCCTGATCATCAACAGGCTCAAAGTATTCAGCCATGTCACTTATCTTGGACGACGTTTCTCCATGAGTACGTGCGTGAAACGAAAATTTTGGCCTCACATTGTCTTTGACAACTGCAAATACATAAGATACCCAACTCAGAGATCTAAGAAGTTTATTACGCACACATGATCTTTATCTCTGAGTGTTCATTTCCTAGTGGTGTCCGTTGTTGAACTTGTACGGTACCTTTACTACCAATCCTGGCTCTAAAGCCAGATGAATGGATTAGTGATTTGGTTTCTTTATTTATAGTAGACCAAGTTGCCACTTGTTCATCATGTGGAATCTGTTACCAATAATAATCATCATAAAAAACAGAACAGAGAATGAAAGATGTAAAGGTAAAATGTACATCAAATATCGGATGTCATACTCTATATATAAACATCCCAAAGAAGTTGAATATATAAAGTGGTAACCTCATCATCTGACACACTTTCATGAGAAGATATGCATGTTAATCCGTCTCTTCTTGAAGAAGCAAAATAACTTTCCACAGGGGAATCAGGAACTTCAACGCCATCATCCTCAAGAGAGGAAGATCTCTTCCATAGCTAAGAATTAAAGAGTAAAATCTTCCATCACCATTTGATTCCAACGTTCCTCTATACAACAAGAAAGCTAACGAAAAAAAAAAACTCTCACAGTTGCTTCCAGAGGAGACACGTGGCCGGTTTCCTTAGCGTAATTTAGTTCACCACCACAACCTGAAAAATAACACAGAAGCAAGCTCTTTGTGAAAACAATGCAAAGATAAGGCAAACATGAGTGAAGTCAAGATATACCCATGAGTTGCTCGAGCTTTGTTTGAAGTGGTAATCCTCCTCCCTACAATGTTGAAGCCAAACCATGGTCAATTTACAAGTTCACAAGTTTTATAATGCAAAGAGGTTTAAGGAATCGAATATTACCTCTTCCTTCGCCTTCCCACTTGGACACAACATTTCAATATTTTCTCCCAACCTAACATCGACTTGCTCTTCTTCTTCTTCCTCTTCCTCTAATAACCACCAAACAGTAGCTTTGAGAATCACTTTTCTAGACAATGTAAGACATAAAAACGAAGATCCATAAGCGAAATTTTCAGATGACAACGCAAATCCTAACCAGATATGCTTTGATCAGAATCTGGGTTTCCCTGGGAGAAAAAATAGCAAACCGGAATATCAAATGTATGTTTGGGAAGAAGAAAAATCGAAACTTTTTAACAATTCACAAGGCTGTTTGGACAGTCACCGGTAAGTTACTTCGCCTCCACATTTGTCGTCACCGTTCAAATCGATCTCGCGTAATGGTACCGGCGTTGCCGAGAGTATGCTTGGATTTGTAATTGGGCTTAGCTGTTTTGTTTGATCGTGTTTATCATTGGGCTTTTATTGGCCCAATTCAGTAATACTCTTCCGCATTTTAGAATTCCTGAGATAAAGAAGTCTTCCACAGTATCCATGGGGACAGAGCCGTGCCTATGTGTTAGTAAAAAGGCATTTGCCCCAGATCTCCAATCTTTATAATATTTCAAGGGCCCTTAAATTTTGAGTATTTAGTATAACATATTGGAATTAGTGAATAAGTTTTAATGTAAGGTCACAGGTTAAATTCATTTTGGCTTTACTATATATGAAAATCTACGAGTTTAAACCAGAAAAAGTAACCCCATCTATATGAAAATGTGAGTTTATAAGTATTGATTTTTTTGGTTGAGTTAGGATACAAAAAGAAAAAAGAAAAAACCCATCCATTTTCATTATTTTAGATCTTTTTCTAATGAAAATGGATGGTAATGAATATGAAGCAGTACAAAAATCCGAATTCCAAATCGTAATTTGGAAATACAATTAAATATTATTTTAGTAGTTAACTTTGTTTATAACTTAAATGCCCTGCATCGTGGCCCAAGTTCTAGTGCGCTATTATATTTATTATGAAAGAAACCAAAAGCTTACATGACACGCTCCACAGAAGATCCGCTGCACCTCTACTTAATCTATGACAAATGTTACCACCTGGAAGATTCAACGGTCAAAATTGAAAGTAGAGGAAGCACACCCAAGTCATCACCGCGCCTGATTATTCCCAAATTAAGAGCCCGAAACGCTAAGAGGCGAGAGCGCGCAAATTTTAAATTTATTTATAATTTTTCATTAGATTTATTTTACCTCCACCACAAAAGTGTTCATTCGTCATGTTCGAGAAGAAAGGACGAAGACTGTTGGCGAAGAGGAAAACCCTAAGCACGATCGAGACGAGAAGAGCGAAGAAGAATCGCAAGATGGAGGAGACATTGGAGAGACACTCTCTGCTCCAATTCGGCCAATTGTCGAAGATTCCGTTCGATAACCGTCCGCCGGAGTCGTCTGAGCACCGGAATGAGCTGGGTTCCGTTGATGCAGATGCCGATTGCGGAGAGAAGGAATTCATTCTCAGTCAAGACTTCTTCTGGTAAAATTTTGAGTCATTTTCTTAGAGCTGTGTGTATACATTAAGGTTGCGATCTATTGTTATCTTCCTCGTCAGACTACGATTGAATTCTTAATATCCATTTTGGGCTTATTTAATCGGTCAAATTCTATATTTATCTTCGTAGATTTGGGTAGGTTTCCTTAATGGTTAACCAAAAAGTATTATGTTTGTTCACCTTTTTGATTCTAATCTCTTTGAAGTCTCAAAGACAGCTAATATAACTTCTTAAGAGATTTACGTTAGGGTAAAACAAAAACACTTCTGAGTTATTGATGAATGATGTTCTACTTTACCAGTGATTTGTAATATCTCAGCTACTGATAAAAAAAAGTCAATTTTCCGAATTGATTCTTTCAGCACACCTGACTATATAACTCCGGACAATCAGAACTTGATGAGCGGTTTAGACATCAGCAAGGTGAATTGAGAGAAAGCTGTTAGTTTTATCTTTGTTTTTTTTTTATAGTTATTTCCCCCTACATCTCCAATTTGTAAGTTTTTCTCTTTTGCTTTTTGCAGGATCATTCTCCTTGTCCTAGATCTCCTGTTAAACTAAATACAGTTAAAAGCAAAAGATGCCGGCAGGGTAAGCTTTCGGTTCACTCTCTGTCCCAAAGATATTAAGATGGGACGAAGATCTAGGTTTCATAAAGAAATTTGCTTTGACTGTTTTTGTGATACAAATGTTATGTTTGATTCTCCTGTTTCAACAATTTGTCCAACATTTAAGTCTTTGTTGATTTGAGATTCACTCAAGCATTATCTATAGTTTTCCTAACTTTTTCAATGATATTATATTATGTGTTTAATGCAGAAAGCTTCACATTGAAAGCTTCCAATTATACCTGGTCTTCGAAACATAGAGTGGATGAACAAGAGAATGATGATGGTATTGACACAGATGAGATCATGGTGGATAAGATCCAAGACAATCAAACAGAGAGGACTGGATACGTTTCACAGACTGCAGTTGCTCTGCGCTGTCGGGTTATGCCACCCCCTTGCCTCAAGAATCCATATGTGATGAGTGAGTTCGATACAGCTACGGACCCTTTCGGATATCGGAGGTCAAAATGTGCTAGTGAGTTATTTCTAGCCTCGGTTTGCTGTCACCGTTTTCCTAAAATTATTGTTTACGAATTTCCTGGAAGGTTAAAAACATCAATTACGGTTCTTCACCCAAGTTTTTTAATATACTGTAATGCAGGTTTTCTCCCTGCAAGTGTAGGTGGGGATGGCTTGTCAAGGTATCTCACAGACTTTCATGAAATTCAGGTAAGCCAAAGGTCTTTTAAATCTTAATTTTTATCGAAGTCCTACTAATGGGTGATGGAACTCTGTTGCTGCTTCTTTCTAACATAACTTGATTTGGTTTCTCCAGCAAATAGGTGCTGGGAATTTCAGTCGTGTATTTAAAGTTTTGAAAAGAATTGATGGTTGCTTGTATGCTGTCAAACACAGCACAAGGAAGCTGTATCTAGATTCAGAGAGGTAGATTTCTCCACTAGTTTTCTTTGTAAAAGAATGATTTTTCTGTATTAAGTTCAACTTTTTTGGATCAGTTTATTTACGTAATCATAGCCGATTTTATTGCAGGCGTAAAGCTATGATGGAAGTTCAAGCTCTTGCTGCTCTAGGTCAGTGCAGTCCCATGTTTCGCCTTCTTATCCTTTACCTTTTTCGGTTATTCGCTCTTTGGAAGCTATGGTCAGCGTGGGCAAAACAGTTTCTATCTCCTTTTGTTTGTAGGATTCCATGAAAATGTAGTAGGATACTACTGCTCGTGGTTTGAAAACGAACAGTTATACATTCAACTGGAACTATGCGATCACAGCTTGTCCAAGAAGTCTTCTGTTAAGATCTCAGAGAGAGAGATCTTGGTGATTATGCATCAGGTACACATTTTCATATAAAATTAACTATAGAGAGTTTCTTGATCCCTGAGAATTCTTATATACATAGTACCAACCATTGAACCATGTCTCTTACAGATAGCCAAGGCGTTACAGTTTGTGCATGAGAAAGGAATAGCTCATTTAGATGTAAAACCCGACAATATATACATCAAGAACGGTGTCTGCAAGCTCGGTGATTTCGGTTGTGCAACGCGGTTGGACAAAAGCTTGCCAGTAGAAGAAGGGGATGCACGTTACATGCCTCAAGAAATACTAAACGAAAAGTACGAGCACCTTGATAAAGTCGATATCTTCTCTTTAGGTGTCACGGTTTACGAGCTGATTAGAGGATCTCCTCTTACAGAATCAAGAAACCAATCCCTTAATATCAAAGAAGGCAAACTTCCTCTTCTTCCCGGCCATTCGTTACAGTTGCAGCAGCTGCTTAAGGTACGTTGTTTGCTTTCTTATTTCTGTGCCTTCATGGAACATACACAGTTTCTAACATGTTTTTGAAACAGACAATGGTTGATCGTAATCCGACGCGTCGTCCTTCTGCTAGAGAATTAATGGAGCATCCCATGTTCGATAGGATTCGAGGTTGATCCATAAACTCTCTCAGATGTTGAGACACTAATTTTTGTAAATTACGGTACCAATGATCGGAGGGTATTGGTGTTAGCACCAGTTTTTGTTTTGGTTTTTGGAAAAGCGTCAAAGGGTACCATAATTCGGCACAAATGATCCCTTTAAGCAGAAACAGAGAAAAGAATATGTATTTGTTCTTTTTCTTTTAATTATTTGGCCTTTGTATATTTGTGGAACCAAAATTGCGAAACTGAATTGGAATGTCAATTTTCAGGTTTCGTTATCCATCACAGATGTGTTGATTGTTATCTGAATTTTGTTTTGTAGGTCACAGAACGATTTGAATCATTTTGGTTTGATACTTTGATCAAAAACTACTGTAAAAGTAAAACCATAGTATATATAGAACAACTAAATAAAATTTTATAATTTTTCGTATACTTCCATTTTTTTCTGACAATTAGATGAACTTTTGTCTTTATTATTTAATTTTTTTCCTTTTCAAAATTTTTGATCACAATTATCATATAAAATGTCTATTATTTTGTAGTCTTTACTTTCAAGAAACAATTGCTACAAATCCAGATTAAGTAAATTTCAATACGTAGAAATAACTTTTAAAATCTTTTATACTATATGTATATGCACAACATTTTTAGATTAATAAAAAAATTTATTAGTTTTCCTTTTATTTGTAACCTAATATTAAAATGATAAAGAAACGGACTGAATATTTAATCAACATAGATTATTTGGAAAGGGATAACAGAAATCCTAACCATTTAAAAAACTAGATTAATGTTATATAGAGTAAAAAGAGAAAGTGTTATAATTTTTTTGTTTTGGTAATATTTACTTTTTTTTTCTTTCACAATTGGATGAATTCATATAAATGTCTCTTATTCTTTAGTCTTTACCTCCGTTATTTTCAAAAATATTCAATTTTCATAACTGTGTGAATCAAATTTATAAAAAAATCTTTCAATTCAAAACACTGCAGAGTTAACTTCTAAAGTCCTTTCTACTAAATGTATATGCACAACACATGATGATAACCTTAAATCTTCGCCAAGTTTCTCAACGCTATACATTTGTGAAATAAGTTTATATAGACTGTCTTCAATTTTCCACACATAACTCAAAGGTGGCTTTCCCTTCTACGCTTTAAGTATGGCCTATGATATTGAACTTACTTTTTACAAGGTGAGATCATAATTCATAATTACCGGTTTATGGATTCCATTGCAATCCTCACCACATGCAACAATTTCTCTATGTCCTGAAAATTGAAATCAAGAGCCCTTTTGATAGATGTTATGCCATTACTACTGTATCTGGTGTCAGACGATTTTCCCTTAGCAACTGCAAACGCGATCTGTGCTTTTCTTGATGCATCCATAGCAAAGCTGACGTTTTGCGACTGCAAAACCAAAATATATGTATCTAAGGAACACATCCATTAGCGCAACTGAGACATGATGCAAGATAACTTACACAACCATATGATGATGTTTACACACACAACACTATTTTTTATGATGATAGTAATGAATATGATGCAAAACGTGAAGATGATTCCAATTCATGTTGCTCGAGTCTCAACCAAGAAACTATCTCAACTACGTGCTAAAATACTGTTGACAGTTCCACATACGGAAAAGAAAATATTTAGTAGTTTAAACCCAGCCTACCTAGAGCAGCTAAATGGTTCTGTACCTAAACTAAATTATATTTTTCTTACGGCACCAGATCACAGAAGTAACATAACTGAACTTACAAATGCCAAAAGCTGTGAAAGAGAGGAGTTGTTTCCTGAAGAGAGAACATGATTTCCGGTTACTCTAGGGGATGACCTCACAGTGTTGGACAAGACAACCTTTTCTGCTGCCAATGTCTGGTTTGGATTTTCACCATCAGAAGCAAAGGAAGGAGATTTACCTGTTTGAAAACCCAACAATACGGAAAGTAATTCATCAGAATCATACTCACAAGAAAATAGGAAAAACATATATACTGCATTATTGTATCTGTCTTCATTTGGTTCAGAGATGGGCCATTTGTAGTAAACACAACCATCCAAGAGTTTTTCTAAATTGTAATAAATTTTCCCAGACCGAAACATTTAAATATAGCTTCTTTGTTTTTCAAAATACCTGAAGGCATCACTTGCAGAGCTGCTTGCAACTCAGATCTGTATTTGCTTATGTTACCATGGGAGGAATAAGTTATCCTCAGATAAGCTACTTCCATACATTTATACGACAGAGCAGCAGCCCCCATGTCTCTATTTTTCTCATATTCATGAGCACAGAACCTGTTACATAAACAGTATAAATTTCATAATATGAAGATACAGTTCAATATAACGTTTGCACATCTTAACATGCTAGAAATATCTATAGGCTACAATGCAGAAGCTCAGCGAAAATGAGAGGGCAACATGAAGTACCATCACAGTGAAAGGCTCCCTATAGATAGTTGCGTAACTATCAGACACAAAACAAATCGAGAAGAAGAAAGTCACAAAGTCAGATCTTGCTGAATGCCAAACTTACTCGCAAAGTTTTGCTGTGCTGCCATAAATATCCTTGGATCTGGAAATGCTCTTATGTGGGGCATGCTCAGTGCCAGAGGACTCCAGGAGGGAGGCACCATGAAGAAACTTAAGCGCTGCCTGAAAGTAAACACCAGTGCTCTCGTGATTGGACCCAGCATTCTGCAAAAGGACACTATCTATGTTAAGCCAGGGGAGAGACAGCAGGCGTAACCACTGCAACATTTCGCCATAAATATGTCAAACCTTAAGACGATCAGCCATGTGTTTTAAGTCTGTAGCCTCTTTGATTGAATTTGAGACAGCCTGACTCGTGGATTCCATTTTCAAAGGGCTTAAGCCAACATGAATCTTATGCGTACTTCCGTTTTGCTTTTGTTTTGGTGAACCTATATCGTGGTTCACACCATGATTATCATTTCTCATTTTCTTTGTCTTTGTGGTTGATATCTCACTGCCGTAGTTCAAGACTTCAACTTGATCTGTGCCAACTGGTGGAGCTGATTTATTCTCTAATTTCTCAGCGGTCACTTCCAAGTGGTTACTTTCCCCACGAAAAGGTTTTGCTCTATCAGATTTATGTGGAGAAGAAATATGACTACCATTTATATCTAGCTTAGTAATATGATCTTGATATTCCCTCGAGTCCACTTTATTACTCTCCATAGACACTTTTCTAGCAGGTATTTTCTTGTTTCTGCTTTCTTTTGCTTTTACTTCAACAGTCGCGCCAAGATCTTGCACTTCATTCGCTGTACCCCTGTGATTCTCTTTTGACGGTGCATATGACCCCTCTTCTCTAATCTTTTGTTGAGATTCACTCTCTGTGCAACTGTCACCAGAATATCTCCGTGACTTCTTTGGTTTATATATGTCAATAGAACAATTCTCACCGTATGCTCTTTCTTTCTCCCAAGAGTGTGTGGCTAGCCCGGTAATGAGCAAATTATTATCCTTGGAACTTTCTGCAGCCTTCTTTGTTGTCCCTGGTTTATCCATAGTGCTATAACCTTCACCATCTCGACATCTTTTTAACTTATCACCAGCACTGGAGTCAGCATCATGGTGTTCGTCCCTCTCTGAGATTCTTCCTGATTTAAGCTCACGTGGGTCTAAGGCTGAAGGAGCAAGTGAGTCAACTAGTGAACCTTTGGCTTCGTGAACACTAGTTTTGATAATTTCAGATCCCAAATCCTCATATAATAAACTTGGAGAGGACGCCGTAAAAGGTAGATGAGAAGCACTATCTTTACCATTTTCCTGAGTACCTCTTTTGTCCCTATCAAAACTTACACTACTGAAAGGTAACTCCTTTCCATCACAACTTGAATCGTTAAGCCTCTTTTTCTTTCTAACCTTCTCTCCACTTGACTCCATTACTGCGGCTTCTTTAAGTCTCAAACAATCTCCACTTTCTTTATTTTCCTTCTGTTTCCTCTTTCTGTCTTCATGTCCATCATGCAAGGAAGCCTTACCAATATCCTTCACTTTTTGGGCTGAGGTTTGAGTAATTATAGTTTTCTTAACAACGTCCAGAAATTTGTTGGATCCAGGTTGATCCATAGCAGAAAATCGTGATTCTGCAGTCTTTGGTTTCTTACAAGTCCCAGAAAGTTCTCTTTCAGGTTCCATTCCTCCTACAAGCGTATTTATTTAGCGCATCAGATACTTTGAATAGAAAGGAAATATAATAGGGAAAATCAATACATTTCAAAAATAATACCTTCACCAGAATGCTTATTTTTCACTTCCGATCTAACCCTCTGCTTAGCGTTGTGCCGATCTTCGATCAAGTCACTTGACTTAATAGGATGTTTCGAATCTGGTTCACAAACCAAACGAAGATGCTTACATGCCTCTTCATCACTTTTAACACAGTCGAAATTCTCTTTCGATGCATTTTCTTTTGAAAGCTTTTCATTCTTAGCTTTAAGAATCAGATTTCTTTGTTTTTCTTCTTTTGATTCTCCTGAATCACCAAAGAAACCCTCATACACATGTTCGGATCCACCAATATTTTGTAGCAACTTGTCTGGTATATTCTTCCCAATTATATTTACAGCAGCATCCCTGCCTCTTAAACTATTCCTGCTTGAACTTTTTTGTGACTTCTGTGCTTTAGGCAGCTTTGACTTCTTCAGTTGCTCTTCATTCCTTGTCTCACTCTTACTAACCTTGTCAGGAGAAGAATCTACATGTTCAAAACCTGGAGCTTTCTCTAGAGTTGATTTATTTCCTAACGAGTTTAGTGTTTCATCTTGTGTCAGGTACAAGTTTTTTCTTGCGTTAACACTTTCAGTTCCCTTAACACTTCGATCTGGAAAAGCCACTACATCAACTTCCAGTACAGGTTTTGAACCCATCAAAGCTGCATTTAGTTCAGCGTTGTTCATTCCTCTTAATCTGCCCTCAACGTCCTCCAGATAAGAATCTGATATCTTATCAATCTCTTTTGCCGGGTGGATATACGACGGTGATAGACAGGACAAAAGCGGAAGCTTCAGAGTCTTAGAAACAAGCTCCTCACATGACTGTTTATCAGCCTCTTTTTCAGTATCGGATACAATATGATTTCTGTCAAGCCTGTTTGACTGTGGCGTATACTTTACCCGCTTCTTTAACTTTTCCTTCTTCGCAGTGGAAAACTTACCAGCACACTTTTGTGCATCAGTTACACCCGAAATATCGTGTTTACTTCTTGAGTCTGACATGTTGATAGAAACATATCCAGCATCTTTCATGATCTTTTCTTTATTCCCCAACTGAATAAGATCATCAGAGAGAGGTGATAAAAGCTGATCTTTATGCAAAGGGAACGACACCATAGCCTACACAAAGGAAAGCATCAAGAAAAAACTCATCATCATCATTCTTCAATTTTCACAGAGAGAACAAAGAAACAGAAAAAAATATAAAAATATTCACCATAAGAATTTTAGTCGGGGAATCATGAATCCCATACAATAACTCTTCTTCAACTTCTGAGAGGCAATTCACCCGCGACGTTGATGAAGGCATATTGAGAGCTTGGTTACTATTATACGTTGAAACGTTTTTCAGTGAGGAGAGGTCACTTGAACCAACTTTAATGCGGAGTCTGAAGGTCTTATGATTCGATGGAGCAAAAGAAGAAGAAGAAGGTTTGGTGACAGATTTTTGTTTGCTATCAGGTGTCCCTATGTTACTTGATTTGACGATTTTTTTCAGTTTGACCAAAACATCGGAAGCAGGAGGAGCTTTTGAAGTGGAACCAGATACTGATACTTGAGGTACAGCCGATGAAGCTGAGCACTTAGATCGACTCACCTATAACATAGGTTGACTCTTAATAAAAGAAATTTGCATTCACTGTATGACTGTCTGAAGAGAGAAACATTCGACCTAAGAAGATTGAGTGATTTTACTTACCACTTGGTTTTGAACTTCTGGTGGACTCTTACAAACAGGAGATCTCTGATACATAGACAAAAACGAACCATAGCCACCAAACTTTGCACCTATACATACATATGTACATTCAATCTATAAAATGAGAGATGGTGTCCCTTAAAAGATGCCTTAAAGGTAAGTAGCATAAGAAAGCAAGTAACTTTTAACTTACCCAAATTTTCAGCAGAAACTCCACCTTCAAAATCCTTCTGAAAATGTCCTAATACGTTCTCGAGCTTCTCATCCTTTTAAAAACGGAAAAAAAGGGTTTCTTTATAAGTAGTTGAAGATCAACAGTTGGAAAAAGGAAAATAAATACCTGTGAGGTTAGAGGAGGCTTTACAATATAAGAGAGAGCAACATCAGGGTCAACGCAAGAAACATAAGAATGTGTGCTTTCTTCCTCAAAGTCGCTCTCTTCCATCATTTCTTCCTCAATTCCACCAAGCCCTAACCTTATTTCGCTTCTCGCATCGCTGCTGCTCACCGAAATCATCTAAAAGCCCAACCTTTACCCGACCCAATCGCAGAAGCAAGATCTTTCAGTTTTCTCAGAAACCCCTCAGATCGAGATGGGCTCTCAACTAGCCACCCATTTCATCAAAACGAGATTCCTCCTCCACGTTGGTTTGGAAATTCAAATTTCCGTTTTCTGATTCTTCATTCTCTCTGGTCTCGATTTTCTCCAACAAACTGCAAAAAAAAAAACAAAAATAATTTCCTAAAGGACCAGCTCGCACAAACAAAGCAAACTTTCACGTGACGTGATGATGTCAGCGTTTAAAGTGGTCAAATTGTGTGCGTCACAATTATTAGGATCTGTCTCTTCGTCTTATTTCTATTATTAATCCCTTTTTTTTTGTATGAAAAGGATATGCTGTTCACGATGAATTAAAACCCCATTTGGATTCTCTCACCCAATCAAAGGTTCACTTGTGCGCACTATCTGGAATGACTAACCAAATCAACGAAATTGAGAGAAAATATTTTGGAAAATTTATGAAATAACACTAACAGACATTTATATAACATAACTAATTAATTATTCATTGTGCTCATATTATCATATATAAAAATAGTTTCAGCTCTGTAATTTGTATCCTATTTTTATTCTATTTTGTTGCTATTATTACTGAGGAGTTTAGCTGGAACGGCCTTCGAATTGGTCTCGAAGCGCCTCATACTTCTTAAGTTCAGTTATGGAGAGTGATGGCGAAAGCTGATCCATCGCCTACAAATACAAAAGTAATAAGAATGTTTAGAAACACAAAACCAGATCTTTGTCTGATGCAATGAGATTGGATTTCCAACATTAACAACGTGTCAAAACGCATTCTCAAGGTCTTTTACAGTGGATGAGGAAATTTTTGTACCTTTATAAAATCCACATACTCCACAACAACAGAATCCGGATCGTCTTCTGGAAGAGAATCCTCTGAATCTGAATTCAAGACCTGTAGAAATTTGCCAAGGAAGCAGAGATAGAACATGGTTTCGATAAGCTTTTACATAGCATATCATAAAATAAAACTAGAATAAGATTAGAGGCTTTTATATGTAGTCTTAAAAGTGTTAACCATCTCTTTTCTCACCTTTCGCTTAGCTGCCTGAAACCAAGCATCGGCACACAATGCATACATATCAGCGCCAGTGAACGTAGAGGGACACTTCCTTGCTACTGAATAAAGCGATACATCTTCGCTTAGCTTAAATTTCCGCGTAAGTGCTTTTAGGACCCTGTAAAAAACAAGGATCAGAGAAATTTTAGTTTCTGTTATTGAACAAAATCAATGTTTTGGTTGTTTAGATGTGTTAACCTTTCTCTGTAAGACGCATCAGCGTTGACTCCGACATAAAGAAGTTTGTCGAATCTGCCAGGCCGTAGAAGAGCTGGATCAATTAGGTCAGGCCTGTTGCTTGCTCCTATAATAAACAGATCCTCAGAAGAATCGCTGAGTCCATCAATCTCTGCAAGCATCTGAGAGACCACTCGATCCATGACTCCTCCAGAATCACCAGAAGCACCTCGAGCTGGAGCAAGAGAATCAAGCTCATCAAAGAAGATCACACACGGCCGTGCTGATCTCGCCTGCCAAAACCAGTTCAATCGCTCAAAAATCGGGACCATAGATTTAATAAGCTCCTTCACGGGAAGAGGCAAAATTAAATACCTTTTCGAATATATCTCGAACATTTTTCTCTGACTCGCCAATATACATGTTGATTAACTCTGGACCTTTTACACTCAGGAAATTTAAGGAACACTCTGTCGCCACAGCTTTTGCCAGTAAAGTCTATAGATTTAAATAGAGAAACCATAAATATAACTGCCAGAAAACAGACATATTAAGAGATGCTAAAAAAGTCACAAGAGAAAGCAGCTTACTTACTTTCCCTGTTCCTGGAGGGCCATAGAGAAGCACACCAGAACGTTTACGTAATCCAGACGAAAATAAATCTTTATGCAGAAGAGGTAACTGAACTGTGTCCAAAATCGATGTCTTCACATCCTCAAGCCCACCAACATCATCCCATTTCACATTTGGAACCTAAGAATGCAAATAAACCTTTTAAGTTAACAAATATGCAAAGCTGTCTCATAAACAAGATAGCAAAAAATAAAACACCATAGATAAAAAACTGTGGTAAACTGGTAATGTTACCTTAGGAGCACCAAGGGCTGATGCATTTCTCTTCTTTGATCGGTCCAAAGCTTTAGTGAAGTCTTCCTTAGGTGTTAATGTCTCAATGCTGTTACCTAATTGACTTGACTGGTCTACATCAACTCCAAGAAGATTACCCGACAGAGAATTAATATTTTCAGTCTCTGACTCTTTACTGATGAATAAGTTGGCGCCAGCATCAGCTACAAGAGCACGCAAGTCCCGAGGTAGGAAACCAGAAGTCTGTCCAACCAATCCTTTCACAATTTCATCTGAGCTGGTCTACAAAAAGAATGACAGTATCTGTGCATTAAGCTTGAAGTTATTAACTATAGTTTGACGAAAGAAGAATAGATGGTTTCTTCTAGAATTGGTATATTTTTAGACTTCAATGTGAGGCAATTCAATTCGCTCAAACCTATATCATTACAAATAAGCTTAACTTAAGTGCACTGCACTCACATACATTAAGGAGTTGAGAAACACCTTGGAGTGACTGAGACAGCATCTCAGATCTCTTTTCGCCATTTAGAGAACCCATCCGTATCTCATGGCTAAAGCAACGCTGGATTGTTGGCGAGAGACCTTCAGTGCTTTCCGCAGATGCGATTAACAGCACCTGGTGTCCCCTAAACTTCCCAACTTCATCTACAGACTGCATTATCAGATATTCAGTAATGGCATCATTAGGATGGATTCTTGAAATCAAAAATTTATTCTTCACTTGTTACGGGCCAATTTTTTAAATCTTTCTGCTTCTCAGGGGAAGAACATGTTCTTAGGGTAAGAGTTCTAAACTTATTATGAGTTGTTTGTGAGCTAAGCTACAACGTATTATGTGACAACTATTTAGTAAACTGAAGAGTGAACTTAAGTGAAACTGTACAACATGCATTGGAGACTCAAGGAAAGAAACGCAAATCTTACTTGATTGCTATTCGATTTTTCTTCCATGGAACTGTATTCACCATTAGAAAATGGCTCAGTGAGCTCCCTAATAACTGATGCAATCTCATAGGCCACACCAACTCGATCACCCTGTGAGCCATCCTGAGATCCTAGATTTTTAAAAACATCGAAATGGCGGAGCAGAAGTATCGTCGGTGTATACCTGTGACAATGGAAACAAGGCATTCACCAAGTTGGATAAAGCTACGTTTCTAGAAATTGCTCAGTGATTATCAATATATATATAAATGTATAAACTTTAAGAAATAAAGTCATTTACTGAATGCAGAACATATAGCATGTGGCAATACAAAGTATGGATAATGAATATCTAAAAAAAATAGAGAAAAAATATTATACTGATTTACCTTCGTGCCATATTAAAAGTCTGTGCCAAAGCAGTAGATGTTTTCCTTTCAGATGATGCTAATAAACTGTGGCAGCTATATTCAACTACATGCAGGCCCAACCTCCTAGCAACATAGTTAACAACCGTTCGCTTCCCGCACCCTTGAAACAAGCATTAGATAGCACATGATTTCATTTATATGCAAAAAGCATAAAAAGGTATGAATATTAGCTTCCCCCAAATCACCATATTGGGAACACAAAAAATAGTCTCTTACTAATCTTTTTCCTTAACATTATTTCCCCCAAAAGGTTGAATACTTAAGAAAAGATATGAAATTTGAAGAAAGAAAATTTACCTGGCAAACCATGCAGTAAAACAGCAACCCTGAGTTTTGAGGAGAGTGCTGATGGGCAGAGAGGAGGGGAAAGCACCGATGCCAAAACATTTACTGTATCCTCCTGCAAAGGCATAGGAACCTTTGATCTAGATACCAACAAATCCGGTGGAAGACCAGAAGAGACCGTTCCTCCAAGTACAAGAGCGGTTTGGGAATGATTGACTCGAAGAAACCTCTCTGTAGAAGGTTCCATCGCGATAACCTAAGCACGGGAACTATATAATTCAGTAAATTCTGGCCAAAATTAGTTTTTTTCCTGCCACAAATAAAAACAAAAGTTTACCTTGAAATATATAACGTCCTCGCCCAACCTTTGACTACATGGAATACAAATGCTTGAGCCACAGTTCCAGTCAATGTTAACGCGAAATACATCGCCTCTTGACAGCTGTCTATCAGTTCCAAAATACTTATGCAGTGAGGAATCTATTAACCCTTGTCGCTCTTCAGCTTCAAATGACGAATTGACTTTTAGGGACTGAATGGTACCACACTCTGGGATTTTAACGAACGAAACCCTCAGATGTGATGCATAGCCTGGAACTTCGGACACAGGTTCCAAATCTAGACCAATCTTTGATGCATCCGCTGCATGTTTTACGTCCAACTTCTCGTCGAATTTAGCAACAAAATACTTCTCTAGAACCTCGTTTCCTTGATGGACGAGAGATTTCAGGCAAGACATGTGCAAGCTAAGATTAAATGCTAACATGGGAGACAAGTAAGCAACCTCTTGATCTAGTAATTGTTGGTTCATCAAATCATAGGTGGGAAAGACAAGCATTGTACAAAGAGAGTCCGAAACTGGTAAGCTAGTGACAGATGCATCTTCCAACGTCGCCTTGGGAGGATCAAGTACAAAAACTTGCGCAATCCGTTGAATTCCTATCTCGATGTTACTGATAACAACCTTGCATTATGAATACCCAATGTTAACATCAAAACTCACGACAAGTTTCTGCAAAAACAATGCTAAGTGAATGACCAAATGATTATAAGAGAACGGAGGAATTGGGAATTGACTGAAATCTTAAACTCACGAATTTCTACAGCACACTCCCACAAGCTCCCTTTTTTCCAAAAATCCTTCTAAATATTCACAATAAAGCAATCCATTTTTTTTTTCCAATCTCTGTTATGTAAGTCAGTGACTGAAGAAGATAAGGACTTACAAAAGAACCAGAGTTGATGGATAGTCTCTTGAGCAATTGAGTCGAGAGTCCGACCAATGCGGAGTCATCAAAAGAATCCAACTTTGAATCGGAAACATTTACTCCGCCCTGATGCCACCTGAGAATGCCTGCCGACAACCTAACATTCCGCCGTACAAAATCGGATCCGAACGAAATCCCGTCGCTATTCAGAGCTCGGTCGCCGCCGGCAGCGACGGGTTGTAGCGAGTTTAGCACTGAACGGAGTGTAGCTCTGGTGGATGATAGAACCAGAGGAATCCGTCTCTCCACCATGGCAACGTAACGAATCGAATTCCCAAATAAGCTAAGAGGTGAACTAGAAAATGAAAAGCCCTAATTTTTCATTAGAAGCTTGAATTGCCGTTGAAGAAATTCAAAGACGCGAACCGATGAAGAGGATCAGACGATGCTGGGAGGCTGACGCGCCGACATACCAACTTCTTTTTTCATTTATCATTTCTTTCCCACTTTTATTTCATTTCAGTTCAAATCTTTTGTCAAATTACATTTTCGACAGACTTATTATACCTTCCGTTTCAAAACCAACCCTTTTCGCTGTAATTACTGATACTAAGGTTTTAACTGTACCGTAACAACCCCAATTACCAAGATCTGAATTCGAATCCTCCATATTTCTAACTCATAATCATTTGACAGTGACTATACTCAACGGTTCACGTCTTCAAGTTACTGTTGTGAATCAAAATTATACTATTTCTTTGGTAAACCTTCTTTTTATAATACTAATTTCTTGGTCAACCTTACACAATCAAACCCTTCTCATATGGTAATTATCATAAATTGTTAATTTATCATAATTACCATAAATATAGAATTATAGGTTTTGAGGGGCTCGAGGTTTTTTCGATCAGCCTAACATCATTACATAAACAGCCTTAAAGCTAAGTATAAATCTCAATCGGTGTAATCACTAGGAATCACTACAGCTTTCTAATTTCTTTATTTTATTCTCCTAACCAAAGCAAGAAAGCCACTAATTTTTTTGGACCACACATAAACAATACATATCAAAAACTAAAGCATGGAGTGAGCTTAAAGCTTGGTCTGACCAAAGTATTCACATGACACAAATAGATCCTTATATATTTAGATTTATATATATAAAATAGTTGCATTCTAAAAATCCACCATGAAACATTAGTAGACAAATTAAACAGTAAAATTAAATTAACGTTCATCTTTATTTTTGTTGTTAAAATCAACAACTGTTTTAGCAGAGAGTGTTGAATGAAATTTTGATTTGGTTAATAAAACGGAAATGGGCAAACAAGTTGACATAATCATGAAATTAGAAGTCATCATTACGATTACCATAAGGATCAACATGATAAAATAGATACATTAGCCCATAATAATGAGACGGAAATGCCTCAGAGGACACTAGCAATCAATGTATGTACATGCATTTAGTTTTCACTAACTTAGTTTCATTTATCATAATAATGACATCAGCTTTACATGTATTAACAGATTAATTAACCCCAACTTATCAAAACTCTTTTATGTACCTTTTTGCATCATTAACTACGTACATTCACTGCAATTACAACCGCAAGTCTTCTTCTTCTTCTGTGAGGAGAGAGAGAGAAAGAGGGGAGAGATGGGACTTGCTACAGTCGGAGAACTGAAGCCAACTTTCACAGGAAAGAGAGGGTTTCGTCTGAATTCAAGCATCAGACATGCCTCTGAATGGTAATATATATATATACTCTGTTTCAAAAACCAGATTTCAATTATTATTACCAAAGAAAAAAAAATCAATTTTAGTGAAAATGGTTCTTGTTTTGTCGACATTCACATCTTTGTTTTTATGACGCAGATTTGGTTTTAAAAAACGAATAAAAGATTTGTTCGTTACGATGAAAATTTAGCTAAAGATACAATATTGTATGTGATGTGAATCTGTAGCCACAAGTCATTTATTGATATAGTCTCTTTAACAGTTCATCAAAACCAATAATTTCTCCATCTTATTTTTGTATTATGTGGAACATATCCGTACATTAACACTTCATCAGGTTCTGTCTTCATTTGAAAAGTTTGATGTTGACTTAAGCTTTTTAAATGTCCCCTGTAATTCTAAAAATGTCTTCAAAACCAGGAATAAAATACACTTTTTTCGATGATAAATTTACTGTTTCCTTATCCTAGAATCTTAGCGTTGGAGTCATGGAACACAGACGCAGTTCTAATATGATCATCAAATTCAAGTCCACACAGATCTTTTTGCTTTATAATTCAGAAAACCTTTTTTTATATTGTTGAAAACTCTCCGAACCTTAAATGTGTTTTTTTTAATCTGTTCTCGCAGGCCGATATCTGATGTCTCTAGTGATCTTACAGTACAAGTTGGATCTTCGAGTTTCTGTCTTCATAAGGTAAAATGCAAACACAATAACCTTAAACAAAGAATTATTCTCTGTTAAAACAGACAATCTATACCAAACACAGAGAATTCTTTGTTCTTGAGTTGTATTGAAGTTTTTAAACTTTTGCTTCTCAGTTTCCTCTTGTGTCTCGGAGTGGAAAAATCCGGAAGCTTCTTACGGATTCGAAAACCTCGAATATTTGTCTCTCGAGTGTTCCCGGGGGGTCTGAGGCTTTTGAGCTCGCAGCTAAGTTCTGCTATGGAATCAATATTGAAATCAACCTTCTAAACATAGCTAAGCTTCGTTGTGCATCTCATTACCTAGAGATGACAGAGGATTTTTCAGAGGAGAATCTCGCTATCAAAACAGAACATTTCTTTAAAGAAACGATCCTCCCAAGTATTTCGAATTCCATCCTCGTTCTACATCATTGTGAAACCCTTGTCCCAGTCTCTGAAGATCTCAACTTGGTGAATCGGTTAGTCATAGCTATCGCCAACAATGCGTGCAAAGAACAGCTAACCTCGGGTCTATTAAAGCTAGATTATTCGTATTCCGGTACGAATATCGAACCAGAAACTCCATTAGACTGGTGGGGGAAGTCACTAGCTGTTTTGAATCTTGATTTCTTCCAGAGAGTTGTCTCTGCGGTTAAGTCTAAAGGGCTGAGACAAGACGTGATCAGCAAGATTCTGATCAGTTACACGAATAAGTCGCTTCAAGGGCTAATTGTTCGCGATCCAAAACTGGAGAAAGAAAGAGTTATTGATTTGGAATCGAGGAAGAAACAGCGACTGATTGTAGAAACAATCGTGAGGTTACTTCCCCCACAAGAAAGAAGAAGCTCTGTTCCAATGGCGTTCCTTTCAAGTCTTCTCAAAATGATTATTGCAACATCATCATCTGCTTCTTCAGGTTCATGTAGATCGGATTTAGAACGAAGGATCGGTCTTCAGTTAGACCAAGCGATTCTCGAAGATGTCTTGATTCCGATAAATCCCAACGGAAACAACAACACGATGTACGACATTGATTCGATCTTAAGAATCTTCTCCATATTCCTAAATCTGGACGAAGACGATGAAGAAGAAGATCAACATCATCATCATCACCGGTTTGGAGACGAAACAGAGATGATTTACGACTTCGACAGTCCTGGATCACCAAAACAGAGCTCGATCTTGAAAGTATCGAAGCTAATGGATAACTATCTAGCAGAGATAGCTTTGGATCCGAATTTGACAACCTCAAAGTTCATTGCTTTAGCAGAACTCTTACCAGATCATGCACGTATCATCAGTGATGGACTATATCGAGCCGTTGACATTTACCTCAAAGTAAAAGCTCTAAAATCTTTCTTTCACTTTCTGAAATTGACAAATTTAGAAAATGTTTTGTTTTGTTTTGGACAGGTTCATCCGAATATAAAGGATTCAGAACGTTATCGTCTCTGTAAAACGATAGATTCACAGAAACTATCACAAGAAGCTTGTAGCCACGCGGCGCAAAATGAGAGATTACCTGTGCAAATGGCGGTACAAGTGTTGTACTTTGAGCAGATCAGACTCAGAAACGCAATGAGCAGTAGCATTGGTCCTACTCAGTTTCTATTCAGCAGTAACTGTCATCAGTTTCCTCAACGGGCAGGAAGTGGAGCAGGTAACTTTACTTTATTACCCCTCTTGATTGTACAAAATAACCTAACTATTTATGAAAAGTAAGCCTTTGAAACCAAAAAAATCTTCCTTTCAGATATTCAGAAAGTCTGCAACGTTTTTATAAGATTTTAACATGGAGAGTCTGTAATTCAGTCTACGGTTTAGTTTTAGTTCGTTTTTGTAGAGACTAGAACCAAATAATACTACATGTAATTCGATTTAGATTCTATTCGTTTGAGGTAATTTATGATATTTTGATTGTTTGGCTTGGATCACAAGGAAGTGGAGCGATATCTCCAAGAGATAACTATGCGTCGGTGAGGAGAGAAAATAGAGAGCTAAAGCTTGAAGTTGCAAGGATGAGGATGAGATTAACGGATCTAGAGAAAGATCACATCTCGATTAAACAAGAACTCGTTAAATCTAATCCAGGGACTAAGCTTTTCAAATCATTTGCTAAAAAGATAAGCAAACTCAATTCTCTTTTCAGCTTCACTAGTCTTAAACCTTCATTGACTGCCAAGGCAAGTTCTGAGAGCCGTTTCTTGTTTCAGAGAAGAAGACGACACTCGGTTTCTTGATTAAAGAGAGAGAGAGAGAGAGAGAGAGAGAGAGAGAAAAGAATCTTTAAATTTCAGTATTTTGATTCACTTTGTACAGTGAATGATTATCTTTTCTTCTTTGGGGAGTTTTATTTGTGGTTTGTGAAATGTGAGCGATTATGTTTGGTCCGGTGCTATTGACTTGTATAAAAGGTGCATGTTGCGAGAACATACCCTGCGCGTTAATACGACGCCGTTTCCATATGGGGTTTTAATACGATGCCATGGCGCTTGGAATTAATGCCGTACACATTTTCTGTATGTTCTTACTTACAGAAGTAACTTAATTAATTAGATTTATTATTATTTTTTATCATAATTCTCAAAATGTATATCGGAGCTAGCAAAGCGACTAGATAAATTATTGCATTAAACTTCAATATATATATATACGATCGCACAATTCGAAACTTCTATAAGAAAATTCCAGAGTTCGAAAAATTGGAACTTATCACCCATTTTGTTTTTGTAAGTAAATTCTAAGGTAAAATATAGACTAATACAAAAACATATAAAAGAAAAAAAAATTCTTGTTAACATCATGAAGTCGCAGAAGATGATATTAGGAGAACTAGATCAATCCGTTTCGACCAACCAATCATTACCCACTATATCACATTTTATTTTACTGATTTTGTATAACTTGAATCTTGAGATGAATCATTACTATATGCATGTACTACATAACACATGAAACACAACTTCTTGTTTTTCTTTGAATAATACTAATAGTTAGGGAATACATATTGAGTTAGAAAATTATTCAACCAGATAACTGAGTAAGTAAACAATCACATGCATGGTACAATATAAAAGACCTCTGCATATATACCCTAGTTATAAAAATTGCACAAAAACACAAGCCATAATAATAATCATAATAACACAAACACTTACTATGAAAACACAAAAGCGAGATTGAATCAAAGAGCTTAATTTATTTTATTTTATTATAATTTTTTCTTCTTGTAAAAAGCAAAGTTAAATAAATTTATTGTAATTAATTACTATATATCTTATGCTTCAAACGGTGATCACACTCTATACTAAAAAATATATAAGTAAAAACATTACGCGCTTAATTACGATTAAGGCCTCTTAAATCCATATGGCTCCAGCTCTTCTGAGCAACGAACCTAGTTGGTTCCTGACTTGAAGAGACATAAGCTGATTTGCACCACCTGTGAGCTGTTGCCCTATAAATACAGCTGGCACAGTCGGTTTGCACCCAAGCTCGACCAGTGCTCGTTCGATCTCCGGTCCATTAGACATTTCATCTAGTTCGTATACCGTTGGATTCGCACCGTAGCCAGATATTAGCGACTTGATCGTGTGGCTCATACAGCATGAACTCCTGCTGAATATCACAACTGGCTTGTCTTCTAGCAAATTTGAAATCTTCTCCATTGATATTCCCTGAATGTTTGTGGAAGTGTGTTGGTATAGGAAACTTTCTGTGTATTGGTGTAATTAAGTAATGAGGAGATTTGGTTTGAGTCTGGTCCAAGGAAAGTCATTGGTATATATAGATGATTTATGTTTGAAGAAATTACCGGGAAGCCCTTTTAGTTTACATGATTTGCTCGTTAAGTCCTATACTGATTTAAATTAATGCTTTATACTTTTGATTTTCAACTACAATCTGATCTCCTTATCTCTCCATATATCAACATATACGTATCCATATGAGATGAAATTCAAATTACCATTTGTTCATATAGAAAAGAAAAAGAATCAGACTGAAGCCAAGCAGGATATAGCTTGGTTTAATTTTTAATTCTTTCTAACTGGAGTTGATTTTAATCTTCTTACATAAATGTATTTCTTAGAGATTTGATACACATTCAAATTTATATGTGATTAACTAAGTTTCTTTTTGATTTGGGTGTATAGTTTCATTCAAAATTTATCTTCGGCTGATACAATTTGATTTGGTTTAATTCTCACACTATATAACAAAACACATGACAGGGTAATAATGAAATTAATGAAAAATTGGGGTTATAGGAAACCTTCCGATTTCTCGGACTATCATGCAAAAATAGATTATTGAAATGACAGAACGAAGGAAAAAGTTGAAGAACATTGGAGAATTATTCGGAAAGAGAACCACAATCAACAAATATTCTATCTCGTTTTCGATTTTCAAGAAATTCATATATAATAATTATTAAAAGAAAGAACCTCAATAAATTGTAAATGGAATTATACAAGCAAGACCACGAAAGAGCCATTGTCGTTTAAGCCGTACAAGATGGAGAAGATCGCGAGGAAGATGCTACCTCTTGTACGTTCGGATTATTCGACTGACGTGAAAAGAGAACTAAATTAATATACTCGATCTCCGAACAATCGCAATATATAACAATATGTGATTACTTCATACTTATCGACGTTTTTGTGCTAGCTCCTATGCTTGACTATTACATACATAAATTCATACGATATCGTATGTCTTAACATTAAGTTAACGTTGATCTCGGACACCCATATCTTAAAAATGATATATTATAGAGTTGTTAGTTTTTCATTCCGAAACATTTTGTTCAAATTGTTACAAATCCATAAATTCTGGTTAACTCTCTGCAAAATCGTTAAATAACATTTTCAAAAACGTGTTTCATATGTTTTTTAGATCGAAGATTATATATAAACAAATTAAATTATATTAAATCTTTTTATTATACCGTCGAGATTCAAAATCGCGAACCTTGAGTTCTTCAACTTAAGATTTACTATGGATGCATAAAACAATATAACTACTACAGCTGGAATAACAATCTAATACGATTGTATCACATAATTTCGTGGGATGACAGTTTTCAATGCGATTTTGTGGGATTATACTCTAATTATTAAAAGGATAATTCGGGACTGTTGTTTATTTCTTATATTTGTTTTTATTTTGAAACATTAATTAAGTGAGAGTTAATCAATCCGTAATGTTTACTTCATTGCACGTGTTTCATTAGTTTTATCAATCACAAGATTCACAACTTTATATTCTTTTGCGTATTATAAAAGTAAAATGATTCATATTTGTTTCAAGTTGATGTATTTCAATATTCTATCATTCACATCTCCATATGAACTTTGCCCTAATTAGCGTTTGGTTCATCACTTCGAATCTGTACTCCAAGTTATTAGACTTCGTACTTTAAATCGCCAAATTAATCTTGACTTATGAAAAAATATAGCTTGGGCTGAATGTGGTGGTAACTCGGTTCATTCTGTAATTTTTAAACAAAAAGTGGAAACGATATACCTTAGCAAATAAAAACCGAACCTAGAAATTAAAATTTATATATACATCCAAAACTTAGTAAAATATGGTAAAAAAAGAAAGAGTTATACTACCAATGTAATACTAATAGTGTAAGTCATTTTTATTGAAAAACGATCTAAGTCGAGAAAATTATTTTTCTTCCAAATATATCTTGGTTTTAATTCATCAATAGCTATACCTAAAGAGAAACTGAAAATAGTCAGCCCTAATAGATAGACTATCATTGGATGATACAAACTACAAAGATAGAATACGTAGAACATATTCGATATGAAGAAGAGATTAGACATGGACCCAACTTGCTTTTCTTTTTTCTCTTAGATTTTCTAAAATGTATTTTTTGTTTTAACTTTGTTCCAATACTAAAATATGTATGAAAAATATCCAAGGAAATTATGCGTATATATGCGGAGAAATGAAAAAGCAAGCACTTGTAAGTTGTTTAATATTCCACGAAGGCAAGAACAAGATAAGCCACGTATCTATCACACATTCAAAGAATTTACACGTTTATTCTTCTTTGAATTTGATGCTTTTGCATGCATGAAAAAACAAACTTTTTTTTTCCTTGTTCATCCGTATATATTACAAGATCCTTGTGGTATATTAAGTAAATTGGCTCCATGGAAATTCCAAGGGCCGCTTGTTTAGATGTGAGGGTCGCACATAATTATCCATTTAGCCAAATATGTTTTCTTGGGGGTAAAATGAGTTTAATGGTTGAAGCTCTGTCATAGATTCTTAATACACACAAATCTATGCAGAAACCTATAGTATATATATTACTTTGTGGGAAATTTAATATTGATTAACAAGGTAGCTGAAGGCAAACAAATTACTATATATCATTATATATAAGACAACATTACAGTAAACGATGCAGTTTTTGTAGACTAACATTTTTCTAAAAATGATATATATCATTATAGCTTGCAGAGCGATATACTTATTTATTGGTTACCAAGTTCACTATAATAAATTATTGGTTACTAAATTCACTTTTCGATTTTTCCTCACCTAATACTACACCAGAGGCCGAGTTATATGAAACGGAAAGCGGTTTAGTCTATGATGTTGACATCTAATGCACATCTAAGTTTTAAGTGTTAGATTCTACTAGTTAGTTCCTGTCTTTGCCTTTTTGCTGCGTTTATGATACTAAAGTGTCGTCATGTGAAGCACTTGACCATATATATATTGTATCTATAATTATTATTGTGTATATTTATTTATATATATATAATTATCAGTGACCATCTATAATAATTCCCTAGAGAATTTCGAAGTAATGCTTAACAAAATAAAAGAGAAAATCGATTGGAAAAAAATCTCAAAAAGATGAAAATTGTTAATATAGAGGTGACTAGAATTTAAGTTCAAGCGGAATCAAGTTGACCGGAAATCACAGCATGAGAAACTATTAATAACTTACCTTAATAAATTATATAACCAACACAACCAAAATCACATAAGCTAAACAAAAGACAAAACTCTAAGGTATTACAAAGCCGACGAAAATTAATTAAAGGACTCGTGGATTCATCTTGGGCCTAAATTCTTGGCCCATTGGTCTATAGGTTGACCCAGTTAGTTACGGGGCGTGGGAGTGTCCGTGGCTGTGGCCTTTAAATAAAATATCATTATTTTAATCCATCAATACAAAAAAACTGTACTCATCGTCTTCGAGAACAGAGCACCGCTTCGTTCGATTATCATAGAAAAACTCCAGGAAACAAAAACCGGACTTTTTGATTTATTTGGGACATTCGTGATTTTCATATCTATTGTTTGCTATTTTTTTTTCTTCCTCTTCTGTTGCTGTTTGACTCAGAATTTTAGATTTTGGATCCCCTAATCGATGGAGGTTTCTTCTTTCTCCAGTGTACCCAGATTTTGTTACTCATGCTCTGTTCCAGGTTTCTTCTCCATTTCACAATTCCTAATTTTGGCTTACTCCTGATTTTTTTTTTCGAGAAAACTTGTTTTTAGTTTTTTTTTTTTCTGTTATCGAATTGATACTGCAGAATCGTCTCGATTTAGAGGAGTCAAAGTTCACTTATGGGACCAATCTCTGCTTCCTGTTCGATTGAGCATACGAAGAAGAAGAACCCTTCGTAATTTGGTGGGTTTTGTAGAGTAAACGATTTTAGATTCATAATTAATCCTCTTTACCAACTGGAGTGCAGGAATTGACTGATTGTTGCAGGTTTCTTGTAGTCAGAAGAGAGATGTCGCTGTCGTCGATGGAAGGTAAACAAGTTAGATGATCAGCTGATTTCTTAACTACTGTTGTGTAATTTAAGGATTTATAAGAGATCATATCTGTTGCTCTTCAATCTCATAGCCACTGTAGCTGTTTGGTATCTTGTGTATACCATTTACTTGAGTAGTTTATCTGCAGGATCAATAAGTTATAAAGGTAAACTGATCCGGTCGGATTCAACTGTTCAGAGTAGATTATTGTTTCCTATAATTAAGAGTCCAAAAGCGGAAGCTCATGACTGATCTTTTTGTATTGTTTCCCGTTAACTCTGCATCTAACAATGTATCATTCTTTTTTAATTCTCCTTGTAAGTTGTATGGATGAGATATATGATAAGTTGGCGGAACGTCTTGTCCCTACATCAGCAGCAATGTTTAGCCCCAATGTTAAGTAAGCTTCTACTGTTGGAAACGCAACACTCTGGAAATGTTGTTTCCAACTGCTCTTGAAGATAACTTTTTATTAACTGTGTGTTGGCTCCTGTAGACGTTTGGTCGGTCTGGCTGGTCCCCCTGGTGCCGGGAAAAGCACATTAGCAAATGAAGTTGTACGTCGTATAAATAGGTTATGGCCTCAGAAAGCTTCTTCTTTTGATGATGAGGTGAAGCCGCCTGATGTCGCTACAGTACTTCCCATGGATGGGTTCCATTTGTATCGTTCGCAACTTGATGCGATGGAGGTTGAGCTTAATTTTATTTTCAAGAGTTATCTTCTCTCTCTGCCTCTCTCTTGCTCTTTTTTATTTTTTTTGTAACAGACTTTTGGTTTGTTCCTCTCTAGGATCCCAAAGAAGCCCATGCGAGAAGAGGAGGTGAGATCTGTATTATCGTTTACGTCAAATTTCAGAAGGTTTACGATAATATAACTCTTTGATCCGTAAAACCAGCTCCGTGGACTTTTAATCCTGCATTATTGCTCAACTGTTTAAAGAAGCTGAGAAACGAGGTAAAGAGACGGTCACAAGATTTTTGTTGACTGTAGAATCTTGTAGTTACGTCACTTACATTAGACGCTGATTAGTTTTCAAACTGTCCAGGGCTCAGTTTATGTGCCATCGTTTGATCATGGAGTTGGAGATCCAGTTGAAGAAGATATCTTTATTAGCCTCCAGTAAGTAGTCAGTAGCTTCCTAAAACCGGTCGAATTAGGATCTAGTATCATGAAATGTTTTCGTTTCTCTCTTCCCGAGACGATCATCAATTACCTTCGTGTTCACCTTTTTACAGGCATAAAGTGGTTATTGTAGAGGGAAACTATGTGCTCTTAGAAGAAGGATATTGGAAAGACATCTCGGATATGTTTGACGAGAAGTGGTAATAAAACTAATCAAAAGTGTTTTGTCTTTTTTTCTCGTGGATTTTGAGTTTTGGTTTTACCAATGAATATCTTCCATCTTCATTTCAAGGTTCATTGATGTCAATCTCGATACAGCGATGCAACGTGTTGAAACTCGACATATCGCAACCGGTATGAAGAAATTTTTCTTTTTGATTCTTAAGAGACTCGCGGTGACAATAGAGAATCCTGGTTTTGTTTTTATTCGTTTTTCCGTTTGCGAATTACAGGTAAACCGCCGGACGTTGCTAAATGGCGGGTAAAAGCTATTGTTCTGCTTTGCTTTTGTATTAATTCAGTCGTATGGTTTTAAAAGTTTCTTCTTTGAGGTTGGCTGTTTTTTATTTTCAAAATTGGATTGCAGATTGATTATAACGATCGGCCCAACGCTGAGCTGATAGTGAAGTCGAAGACGAACGCGGATGTACTGATCAGATCGATCAGTTTTTGAACTTGCTTTCTTGGCCATTGCATGAAACAGAGTAACAAGACGAATAGACGATGGAGATGAGTATAAAAAACGCAATCTTTTGCTCTCGAATTTAAGTTTGTCTCTGTGATTGACAATGTCTTTTTTTTTTTTACTTTTTGTAATAGAAATTTCAATAAATATTTTTATATGCACTAAACTGTGAAATTTGATTAGAAAAAGTTCATGACTGGTATAATTTATGATTTCATATGCAACATCATGGAAATATCAAATATGTAGTGTAACTGCCCTTGTTCTCTTTCACTTGGCAAGATGTTATAGATTTAGTCGTTTTAGTCGTTATTGCTATTCAACTTGCTTTTTTGGAACATGAAATGTTAACCCAACCACTGGTTTAGGGACATTTGAATATAGGAAAAATCGGAAAAAAAATGTATCTATTCAAATGTAACTTTTTTTTTGATGGGAAAAATCGAAAGAAATGTAATTTTCGTTGAGGATTCATTTTTTTTATATAAGTTCATTCTGAAAGTTATAATATAATTTGCCAACTCTTCCCGCTTTCTACTGTTGAAAACAATCTTAAGTTAATGCTGTCCCAACTGTTCCTTCATTTAGGTTATTTAAATAACTCGTACTAACTGTGTTGGGCCATGGTGCCGGATAGCAAATGATCCCATTATTGTTATTGGGCTTACTTTTTATAGGCCCAATAGTAATTTTGGGCTCATTAACTGTTCTCTGTTTACGATGATACGATCTGTCCAGCTTCAGTTACATGTCAATTTGATCAAAAATATTAAAAGAGGAAAATTCATATATGTAACGTGTACCACACCTTTCATTACAAACACTACTAGGTCTAGAACTAGTCTTCTACCCTCAAAGCCTTTCTTCTTCAAACTCCAACTAAAGTTAGCAAAAAACATTTACTTTCATCAAAATGATATAAAAAATATAAGCCAAACAAGTGAGAGCCTTTTCCTTCTTTTGACAAATCCCATTTTTTACTTCTTACTGCACAAATCCTACTTTGATTCCATCTCCAAAGTCCTTTTTACCTTTTGACAGTGTAATAGTGGGGAAAAAGAGCAAAAAAGCTGAAGTACCGTTGTATGTAAGATCTACGGTGGAGGATTCATCTCCGGTTTCACGATTGAAGAAGATGTGTCCGGTGGCTGAGAATGGTAAATCGCCATTGCCAATGAGATTGGCATTATGCAAAGAGCCTTCGATTGCAAAATCTGCATCGCTGCTCCAACGTTTTCTTCCATCAGCTTAGCCACTTGACGCTCGGTCCCATCGTTTGACCATTTCTCCCACACGGCTTGTGTCTCATCCTGAAGAAAGATTTTTAAAACCAGAGTCAATAAGAAAAACCCTTTACCAAAATTCTCTCTTTTTCTTCAACTCTCTCTTTGAATAAACCCATTGACAATGTTCTCTCTCTCCCTTTTAGTCTAACCTCAATTGATGAAGATAATGGCATTTCAGTGACTAGTGGAGCAACAGCACCGGCTCCACCAAGACGGCTCATGCTCAAGACCTGCCATGATTGACCAGCGAATAAAAGCTTATGAAGGAAAAGTATTCTCAACTCCCATCATTGCATAATATTCTTCAATGTTCTCTTTAGTTTTATTACCATAGTACTAAATTGTCATGATTCTACAGAGGAACTTGTAGTAAGCAAAAAGCGAAAGAGGCTAATGCAGAAAAAAACATAATCAGTTGCTCTTTGATTACTCTCGATTACCAGATTAAACAATTATAATCTTTTATTCAGATTGGAATTTTGGTTGAAGAGAGTAGGTGGTGGTGGGGACCAAAAGATTTATACCACCAAATTCTTATGGGGATATTAAATAATCTCTCTACAAACTATTAAAGATAAACATTATCAAGATCTCTTACCTCATGAATCTATTGGAGAGGTGCCAATAACTATAAGAGCCAGAGATTAAAAAATGAATAATGACTGGTTATATACCTTAACTTGGAGTCTGAGAAACTTTACATAATCGACAATCTCATCGATCATAGCAGCCCTATCAGTCTGCAATTGAAAAGCAAAAAAAATAGAAATCTTATTATCCGCAATTCCAAAGTTTGTGAATACAGCAGTTTCTACATGCCAACTACAAAAAAATTCTTTCATTGAGCTCTCTTTCAAGCTCTCTCCGTGTCATGAGCATTGAACTCAGAGAATATTTCTACAGCCGAATCTCTAAACAAAAAGACACTGACCTTGTTCACAGTAGGTACAAGATCCTGCAACGCCCTGATCCGTTCTGCTATTCTTTCCCTACGTAGCTGTTGCAAAGCAAAATTATTTCTGTTAGGTCTCTATAAAGCAACACAAAGTCGAATCTTCTCAACTAAAAGTTATAGATCAAACATTAATCATGAACATCATCACACTGAATTAGCAAAAGAACCCATAAGATAAATGAACAATTTACCCGCTCAGCTATGCTATGTGGATCGGTGGCCTGACCTCGCCTAGCCCTAACTCTAGGTCGGATTGAAGATTGTTGGTGCGGCATTGGTGGAGCTGGCTGTGACATTGGCTGCCCATTGAAAACCTTTCAACAAACACACAAAAGAATGAATAGCAATAACGTTAAGAAAAAGCTTAAATGCAACTTTCATGATAACCGTCTGCATTGGAGCAGTTTGAAGCAACAATTTCACTTTAACTTGACGAAATCAGCCACAGGGAGAAAATATATGAAAGAGAAGATCCAATTCAGACATTAAAAAACACTTAATTCATACTAACTGGAAAGTTGCTACTAAAGTTAAACAGTGCTATGAGTTGAGAAACATCAAAAAATCTTCCAGTTGGGATTCTTATAACCAAACCATATCACTCATATTTCATCAATATAAGCCGAAATGTCGCTGTAACGATCGAATTTAGACCTTATCCCTTGGCAAAATCTAACTTTTCATAACTGGGTTTTTTCTTTCAAAACGTTACCTTTTTGAAACCCTAAAGATCTAATTTCACTTTTTTTTCCTTCTCGAAACCCACACACACAAACACAGAAAAGACAAGAACTGAAGATTTCAAAGAAACTCACAGGTTTCATGGAGGAAGATCGATTATCAACAACATCATCTTGGAAACGTTTCCCACTTCCATAAACACCTTCGTGTATAAGAAAGCCATGTCCTTTCCCTTGATCGAGGCTTAACCCCAACGGAAACATCTGATTATGAAAACCTAAAGGTCCACCTCCTCCAATGGCGCCCATATGATTATGATTCCCTTCGTCGCCGGAACCGAGCTGAAGCATCATCGGCGGTGGACCGACGCCGCTTAGTCCTCCGGAAAGTCCAGAAAGCCCAGAACCGGAAGACGCAGAGAAGTTAGAAATCCCGAGGATCTGCTCGAAAAAATCGTCGGAAGGAGCTTGATCGGAGAGGTTATCATGTGGGTTGTTGTTACTAGCCATGGCAACGAGTTAGGTTGATAAAGTTTATGACTCAGTCGAGTTGGGTGAGTTAAGGATAGCGATTTAGAGACCTGGAAGAACAATCTCCATGCGAATCTCTTCTTGGGTATGGAGTTGTTGTGGTGAATGATGATGCTTAAGCTAATGACGACGAAGAGACAGAGACGAGAAAGGAAATGACAAAAAGAGTGACTTTATGCTCTGATTTTATTAATTTATTTTTTAAAAAGGGTATTATTTTTTATTTGATAAAGAACCTTACTTTACCTGTTATTTTTCATTTCTACCCTTGTTTTAAGTGGGTTTTTTTTTGTTTTCAAGTGGGCTTTTTGTTTTGACTTTATTTATTCACATAAAATCAAGAGAAAATCTTTTTAAAATACCAAACTCTTATTGGTATTTATATATAAATGAATTTTTATTATATTACAATGGTAATGGGAAATTCCACGTCATCAGCTCATCATAGAGCTGGAAAATATGACATTTATTTTTAATTTCTCTCTCTTATCGCTTTTTTTTCCAAAATGGAGTAAAGCTATCCAATATCCATTCAAGAGTGACACGTGGTGTTACCACTTTGCTTCTCACACACTATTATAGCATCCATCTCCAAGTAAATGAAGTTATATATGTGGATGATGTAGGCCTTATATGCATTTACCATACGGAAGAAATAACTTTATTGTTGCGTACACATACATTGATTATACGCATTCACTTTGATAATCATAACATAATCAATAAAAGAACTTTGCCATATTAACATGTTTTTCAGAAATTAAAAACTTCAAAATCTGCCTTAAAATTTTTCTTTTTTTTCCATTTTGAAACAAGATAAGTATGGATAATGGATTCTTTTTTAACGTGGAAATTGTTATTCTGAAATATAATAACCCTATAGATAACGTTTTTTTTAATGTGAAATGATATTAGATTCTAATTATAAATGATAACCTCATCTAACCAAAGACAAGTTCGAGATCACAGGAACGAGAATGACTCCTTAATCAGTCTCTCCTCTTTCCAATTAATGGTAAATACAAACTAAATTTCAGTTTAACAGTAAAAAAGGCTACGTGGCGTTATTTCTCACCGGCCAAAATCTCCAGCAACCTCGGCGACTTGCATGGTGAAAATCAACTAACACCAAAGAAACTGCAGTGACAATACAAACAAACAAAAAAAACTAAAAAGGAAACAGAGGAGAAAAAAAGGAGACGACGAGGAAACAAAAAAAACAAAAATAAAAGAACCTTCGTTCTTCCCTTTTCTCTCTTCATATCTTTGTCTTTATCTTTCGTTTTCTAAATTTTTTTTTCTTATTTACAATTTAATAAGTTTTTTTTTAAAAAAAAATGGGTTCGAGTAAACTTAAACGAGCCATTGGAGCCGTGAAGGACCAAACTAGCGTCGGTCTAGCCAAAGTCAATGGTCGAACCGCTTCTTTATCAGAGCTTGACGTAGCCATCGTCAAAGCGACTCGTCACGAAGAGTATCCAGCGGAAGAGAAATACATAAGAGAGATTCTTAGCCTAACTTCTTACTCACGCAGTTACATTAGCGCATGCGTCAACACGCTTTCGAGACGGCTTAACAAAACCAAATGCTGGACCGTTGCTCTCAAAACCTTGATTTTGATCCAACGGCTCTTAGGAGAAGGAGATCAAGCCTATGAGCAAGAGATATTCTTCGCTACTCGTCGTGGGACCAGACTTCTCAATATGTCTGATTTTAGGGATGTTTCGAGCTCCAATTCGTGGGATTACTCTGCTTTTGTCAGGACCTACGCGTTGTACCTCGACGAAAGGCATGATTTCAGGATGCAAACGAGACATGGGATAAGCGGAGTTTACTGCGTTGGAGGAGAAACCTTGGAAGATGAGCAAGATAACTCCGCGGCTGATCTCTCCACGGCTATAGTGATCAAGTCACAACCGATCGCCGACATGAAAACAGAGCAGATTTTCACCAGAGTACAACATTTGCAGCAACTTCTTGACCGTTTCTTGGCTTGTCGTCCAACAGGTATTTATACATATATTACTATCACCACATCCTCATATTTCCTCGTTCTCTGCTTTGTTTCTTGGACAATAAGCTATGTGTGTCAAATTAATATTTCATCTTGTTTAAATAGGTAGCGCGAGGAACCACAGAGTTGTGATTGTGGCTCTGTATCCCATAGTGAAGGAGAGTTTTCAGATATATTATGATGTCACTGAGATAATGGGGATCTTGATCGATCGATTCATGGAGTTAGACATTCATGATTCGATCAAGGTGTATGACATTTTCTGTCGTGTCTCAAAACAGTTTGAAGAGCTAGATCAGTTCTATTCTTGGTGCAAGAACATGGGGATCGCTCGGTCTTCCGAGTATCCAGAGATAGAGAAGATCACACAGAAGAAGCTTGATCTCATGGATGAATTTATAAGAGACAAATCCGCTTTAGAACAGACCAAGGAATCAAAATCTGTTAAATCCGATGAAGAGGATGATGATGCGAGAACAGAGGAAGTAAATGAGGAGCAAGAAGATATGAATGCGATCAAAGCCTTACCCGAACCTCCACCAAAAGAAGAAGAATACGAAAAACTCGAGGAAGAAGCAAAGGAAGAAGTAATATTAGAGAAAAAGCAAGAAGAAGTTGGTGATTTTCTGAATCTTGTGGATATAAACAACGGTGAAGCTGCAGAAGCTGGAGACAGTTTAGCATTGGCTTTATTCGACGGCCCATACGCGAGCGGTTCGGGTTCAGATTCAGGTCCTGGATGGGAAGCGTTTAAGGACGATTCAGCAAATTGGGAGACAGCTTTGGTGAAATCAGCTACAAACTTATCGGGACAAAAGACGGAACTTGGAGGAGGCTTTGATATGTTGCTTCTTAACGGAATGTATCAGTACGGCACTGTGAACGCCGCCGTGCAAACTTCCACGGCTTATGGAGCCAGCGGAAGCGCAAGCAGCATGGCATTTGGTTCTGCAGGAAGACCAGCAGGTTCTAAAGAAACATGACTTTGCCCTGTTTTTAGTTTATTATACTTTTGCTTTGTTTTCGTTTACATTCTAACGATCTGACATGAATTTTCTATCGGTTGCAGCAACAATGCTGGCACTTCCGGCACCAGCGACGGCTAATGCAAACAGCAATGGCCCAGTACCGATGGATCCATTTGCAGCGTCGTTGGTTGTGGCGCCGCCACCGTATGTGCAGATGAATGATATGGAGAAAAAACAGAGAATGTTGATGGAAGAACAGATGTTGTGGGACCAATACTCAAGAGAAGGAAAGCAAGGACACATGAATTTAAGGCAATACTAAAACCAACCTAGTTACTCTTACACGCCTCAATTTTGATTCTGTGTCAGGCTTTTTTTGTTTGTTTTAGTCTTATAGATCTACTAATGGCTTTATTCTTTTTTAGAATTCAAACATTTTTTCTGTTCTTGGGGTCAAACTTCATTGGGGCATATGTATGGTTTGCTTCTGTAATTTTAATCTTTTGATTTAACTTTAAAATATAAACTTAAATACTGTATGTTCTGATATCATAATCATAGCTAATATCCCTGTACAGTCTCTAATGCTTCACACCATAGCTTCTGTTTGATTTGCCTGCAAAAACAGAGAATTTTATTGGTAAAGATATTCATATTTCTTGCCCAAGAGGTTATCTTGTTGGTTGAAAGATTTTCTCTTACAGAATTGAAAGCATGGTTGTTTCATTACTGGATCATCTTTGATCTCTGGAGGGTCCTGACCAAACATCATCTTACAGCTAAGATCATCAAAATCTGTAATAAAACTCAAGACAGTGTTAACCAGTGTTGTCACGCTGGAAAAAAAAAGACACATGATTGCTTGTGTCTTAAGTGAAACCGTTGACTTCTAAGAAAGAATAATCACTCATCATTATACATCTTGGAGAATTAATGGGGTCTACTTGTCGTTAATTGTGTCCTTAGTGGTGAATCAGTGGGACCCTTAAAGATAATATAAAGCCTCCACAAGTTGAGAAGTGCAGGCAACTATTTTCACCATATATTAAGTTTGATTTCAACATTTTTATTTAGTGCCCAAATCTTCCCTCTTTCAGTGATTCCAAGCTTGCAGCTATAAAGTAAAAGAGAATGAGATTTTGCATAGTACCGGGCATCATGTAGATTGGCATTCCAAGTGAGTTTTTGATGAAGATTTGTGATGGGATTTTACAAAGGTGAGTGCACATACCAACACAATTAGTCTGCTCAAGAAACCTGCAAAATTAAGCAACAGTTAAAAGACATGATTAATAGACAAGATCTCAATAGTGAAATTAGTGTTGTTACTGGTATGTAATGATTATTTATGGAAGAATGATTTTGATTTTTGTCTAAAATTTAGTGGTCAGATGGGACCAATATAGAGAGATTTACACTTAACCTGCACTTCTCTATGAACACCACACTCTTCTCTTTTCTTCCATTAACCTCAGTCTCCCTCACCTTGTCAATAAAGTTCTCGAATTTAAACCCGAGAAATATAATTTCAACTAATAAACAACCGCAAAAATTTAGGGTTTCGGAGCTAACGAAACAGTTTATTTCTTAACCTCTGAAGGTCCAACAAGCCAAGCGAAGAATACAGTGGTGAATAGCGCGAATAGCTCTCTTGATAGTTTTGAAGGTGGTAAAAGCCTTTTGATCTGTAATTTAGCAAGAAAATTTCAGTGTAATATTTTCAAAGTTTCATGCTATTTGATCTAAAATAAATCCATAAGAACTTACCAAGGAGAGTATCGCTACCGGAAATGCTCTGTCCAAAGCGACAAGAACAAGCTCATGCTGTTGCTTGACATCTAAGTTACCCGCAACCCTAGTCGCTGTATCTACTAAGCTATTATAACCAGTACTCCTGCTGCTGCTGCTGCTACTACTACTACTCATCCCTGAAGAAATTATTTCTCAGTTTTTTCTTCTCAATGGATACCTCTTTCTTATGTAAACTAAACAAGCAAAGATTCGAAGAATGAAGGTGAGATACGAACCTGCAGTATCTTGAAGAGTCTTTGATAGATAGTTAATTGCAAGTTTCGACAGGAAATTGTCTTCGTTACTCTCATTCTTCTTGCTCGATGGCTCCGTTCTTGTTGTCTCTTTTGCAGCCTTGAGTTCACCAGTGTAGGCTGGCTTTGAGCTGAGAGTTGCGGAAATGCTTGACCGTCCATATCGAGTGCGTGTATAGTTGAGACGGTTTGTAAGGCCAAGGACCTTAGTCTGAGAAATTGATGGCGTATAAGTAGTGTTCATCTTTGGGTCTTATGGAAGAAAGAAGAAGAAGAACATAGCAGAAACTTGTCGCAGGTTCCTTCTATTTTTCTGAGGCCAATAATCGACGGTCCCAAAGTATATATACAGATAGAAGATGTAAATGACACATTTGCCCTCACGCGTGTGGTGAGGCATGAGCGTGAGGAGAGAAGAAAGATCTTTCACGCGCCTGTCTTCCCTCAAAATTATTATTTTAATTTTAGTTTTTTTTGTGGACTACGGGGAAAACATACTCTATGGGGCAATATAATATAATTTTTTTTATATTAAACAGACCATCTCTGTCTCTCTATAATCAAGAACAAAAAACAATTACAATTGACATTGAAGCAAAAGATGAAGAATACAAAAGGTCACAACTATTTAAACAATAATACAAGAATTACATCTGACAAAATACAGATGGGGCTGTGAAAGTCCAGCTTCTGCTATTTGCAATGAGTTTTCAGAAAGAAATAATATATAGTGGAAAAAAAGCCGCAAAAATACCATACTGTACACAGTACACACACTCCCCTGTAAAGCTTGTAATCTTCCCAATCTATTTACACAAATTCTCAAACCAAACCTCTTCTCCTTCTCCTTCTCCTTCTCCTTTTCCTTAACCTTCTTCCCAATCCTGCAAACTCACCAGCGATCAAAAGCGAGAATGGCTCGCCTCGCTCTCTTCCTCCCAACCTGCAAGCCAGTGATGTAAGAGATCCAACAGAGCCAACACTATGTTCAGACTTTGGTCTGCTTCCTACTATGTGGTCCTGTCTTCAAGTCCCTAGCCAGCTCTTTCGGTTCTAGCCAAAGAAACCTAAAGGGGAATGACTAGTATCCGCTTTACATCCTAAACCTATGAAGCCTGTTTCAATGAAGCTTGTTTCAATGAATCCTGTTTCAGTGAAGTTTGTTTCAATGAATCCTGTTTCAGTGAAGCTCTTAATGTTTCATCTGGTAATGTCCATGAAAGCAACTGTCCAGCTGAATCGCCGCTCAGTAACTGCTTCAGGTCGCTTGTGAGATAGAGAGCGGTGACTGGTTGCTTATGAAATTTCAACACCTTGTGTAGAATCAACTTGTACTCTGGCACTTGATCACCCAAATTCAGCCCTCCTGTTCTGTTGCTACTACTTGTTTTGCTCTCGGCACTCACCGGATCAGTACAATGTATCATCCGCCATATTTTAACTGCTCCACTCTGATGACCAGTTACATACCAGGCTGTTTCAAGCCAGTCAGAAGATGTCGAGCCTGTTACAGATAATACTAAATCAGATGGTAACTGCGATGTGTTAGCCACAGCAAGGCAATCACCATTGATGCTCCAAACCGCAAGGACAGTTCCAGCAGCAGTTACAATTTCCCCGGTAAGGTCATTTATGTAGATAGCTGAAACGGGAACTGGGAAGTCAGGAAGCTGCCTCACAAATCTCAACGAGCTGAGATCCCATATTATAACTGTGCAGTCATCAGACCCACTTGCAATCATCATGTACGGTTGGCTTACACGTAGACATGTGACTGTAGCTGTGTGAGCACACAGGGCTTTCTCTAACCGTAATCGTCTTGAACCACGAGGCACATCCTTGCTTACTCTCCACACGCACACTAGACCATCTTCTGCTCCAGTGACCACAATGCGTCCATCGTGACTAACACCAGCACACTGGATTTGGTTGCTTTCATGGAGATTTTCATGAGTTGATAGCAGTTTGTCCTGATCATAGCTCATAAATCTCAAGCTCCTGTCTGGGAAACCCCATGTTATGTATTTGGTATAGCCTCTGGGTTTCAGGAAGCAGTTAGCTCCGGCAACGAGCACCTTGTCGTGGAAAGTAATTATCTGGCTTATAGAAGATGAACATTTACGTGTCTCGTGAGGAATTAGATGCATTGAATGTTTCAGAGGGTGGAGAGGAATTTTTCGGTCTGTTCTTCTTTTGACATGAGCTTTCTGGAATAGTTGCTTCGGAGTTTGCCCAAAATGATTAATCTGCGCTAGTATGGAAGCTTTCATTGCGGGGTCCGTAACTGCATCAATATCAACATTTCCCTCGTACGTGTAATGATAGAAAACATTTACAGCTTCTTCTGCAGCCTGAGAATAAACATTGCAATAAAGGAAATATAAATAACATGGAAATACTTTGATTTCTGCATTCTACTTGGCTAGAAGCAAAAGGAAATTATTGTATCGTGTACCTTTCCTCGCTGTTTGTACCCAAAGATGAGATCTATCCAGTGATGCAGATTCTCCGAGACATAATCTGACTCCAACGCTTCTCTGTGCTTGAGGATGAACTCACGAACACTACCTCTAGCCCACGGAGGTAAAAAGACATCACCAACCTGAAATTATGCAGGAGAACTAATCTACATCAACACTACATGAAAGGAAAATGGTACATACAAGCACCATTGAAAGAATTAGAACCGGCACAAACCTTCTCTCCGGACTGTTTTTCACCCAAATCAAGGCTGAATCTATTTTCCAAAAACTCTGGCATGTAGAAGAATTCAGGAATGAGTTCTTTTACGTCTGAAGTATTTCCCTTTCCAGCTGCACTTAGCCAAGTATCTTTTATACTACTGAAGAGTCTATCAGCATGATCAAACTGACCGCCCTGCAGCTTCTGATTTTCAGCACTGAACGGTGGGAGGCGAATAAGGTAAAACAGAACAATTCCAGCACTAGAATAGTGAGAACCGTAATGAAATTTTGGAACCTCAGGATCATCCCAGCTCTCATATCTGAAATCGAGGAGGTAAAAGGGGAATGCATGATCAGCAAAGATGGATAGAATTATGCTATCATGAAACCATAACTACTTAACAAGAAAAAATTATATGTATGACGAAGAACACTAGGGGAACGTGCAAAATAAGAAGTTTAAGATGCACAGCACAAACCGTTTCCTAAATTCTTCTTCTCCTTCAGGTGTCTGGCAACCCATTGGTTTGTGAAGCTTGCGGAATGTTTTTGGATCTGACAAATCAAGACTCTCACTATCATAATCTGCGAGAACCCATGGAAATACCGGATACTGCGTGAGATCACTGTATCCACGTCCTGCTAGGGTATTGAGATGCATTAGGTAATGGAAATTGCTGATTTCCCCATTTTGCCATCTTTTCGAGAATGACTTCGCCATTAATTTGAAAAGGCGGCTTCCCTCATTACTTTCTTGTTTTGCGGATCCTGAAATGGTTGTGTCGAGCCTGGGAAAAATAAATAGAATAAGTAACACTTTCGCAGATCAATGAAGACAGAATCTAGTCTTTGAGAAGTAAGCTATAAAAAGACCCATCCTATGCTAACTCATGAGCATTGATTGAAAGATTTATTCATTTTACTAGTGAATAGTGAAACGCTATAAAATTTTAAAAAGAAACAAATGCATTATGCTCAACCCAGTAGCAAGGAACAAAAAGAAACGAGATGAAAAGAACGATGATACGTACATGCTGTTCCTTGGAAGATTCATGGCAACCAGATTTTTAAAAACTTCTTCCCTCTCTTTCTTGTGGAACACGAGGAGATCATTACATCCATCCATACTAAATATCTCAATTGCAACCGGACGCAGCTGGTAATCACGTTTTAATATTTCATGAACATTATTAAGCTTCCACATACGCCACGGATGCGGCAAGTTACCAGTCATGCACATTTTTTCTTTTCCCCAAGCACCACCACCGAATGCCCATGCTCGTCCCCCTAAAGCTCCCGTTTTCACTGCTGTCGTCCAAGATGTGCTAGACTTGGACTGGAAATCCAGGCTTCCAGAGACATCTTTTTTCACACCCAACGCTTGATCAATAACAGATAACTCATCTTCACATTCCTTCTCACAAATACACCCATCATCGTCAATATAAAAGTTTTCGATCACATACAGACAGAACTCCCCTATTAAGAAGATTCCATCATGCTTGTCGAGATCAACAACTCTCTCACAGTTGTATCTGAACCTAATCTTTTCAAGATGCTTCAGATAAGGTCTGATCAGATACTCACCATCATCATTCAGTTCCTTCTCTGATTTTTCCTCCGGGCCTATAGTTTCATCCATTTTAGCAGAAGATGAATGTCTTGGAGAGCCAGTCTCAGATTTTGCAAGTGTGTTGTCTGTTATTGGCACAGATGCTGTACTAGATTTGCCACCAAAGTCAAGAGCAGAATGAAGACTTGCTTCGTTTGTACTACTAGCTCTATCATCATTCCATCCATTTCTGGCAGAAGCGACGTCTTTAAAATCATCTGACTCTTTCAAATACGACTCATCATAAAGTTCACTGAGCAGGAAAGCTGGTTCGGAATCTGTGTCAGAAATAACTGGCCCATCTTCATTTTTGGCTTTGGGAAGCTCAATTTCTCCAAGTTCCAACTTTCCATCAAGAACATTCTGGATGCTATCAATTTTTAGCTTACATCGTTCAAGCTTTTTGCGCATTCTGTACGGACCTTCAATCGGACAGAGCTGCCATTCGGGATCCTCAGACCCTTTGGATTTACGCAATGGGAATATTCCACGCTCATGAACAAGCTGCTGGAGATGAGTTTGCCACTCACTCTCAGCATGAAGTATCCAACCATATTTGTTTTGCCGAACAACTCTAAGCTCAGTAGACATGGCATCACGCAATACTTCTAGCGCATATCTCCGCTCATTTAACTGATCCCAGTGTTTTAGGTCCAACTTCGACATATCCCGTGATTTCCTCCCCATCTCTCTCTTCCGGCGACCTTCCATGCCTTTTATCCTGACACCAGGAAATTTCGCCGAGCCAGCTATGTACTGTACCCACATTATGGCAGCACATTGCTCCAGTACTTTGTTAATAATCTTATCCGAGCTTTCAAGCCACTTAAAGAATTCTGGTAAATTCCCAGTCAACAACTTATCAAAACCGCCATGTAAAACATCATAGTTTTGTCCTTGTTTTGGTTTAGTGACGAGCAAATCCTCAAGGGCAGATCTTCGGTGTACCAGCAAATATTTGACGATATCAAGTGACATGTTTTGCACACTCTTTCTCTGGTCAAGGAGCAAGGAGATTAAATTCACACACAGACAGCAATTCAAATCAGTATCAAGATTGCTTCGGCAGAATATGATTCTCCTGTTTGCGACCAACAACTGCAGAACTGTCGAGATGTCAATCCCAGATTCATCAACAGCTGGATTTGGAGATGGCCTCTTCTTAGATTCAACAAGTAAACCCAGTTGTGATAGTAGGTCCTCCTCTCCAATAGCTATCAAGAACGATGGGAGAAAACAATATAGTACCATTCTATTTGTGTTTTTCAGGATTGAGTGTACATAAGCATCAAGCTGCCTTGTTGCTCTTCCAAGGGATAACAAACCTTTCCCGGAGGGAGTGATTTCTTCAACCCTACCATCTTTGTTAGCTAATTGCAGCATCGACAACAAGAACTCAAGAGCCCTAAGAACACCAGTGGGGTGAGGAAAAGCACCCATATAAACACGGTCCACTATCATCCAGCAAAATGTATCCAAGTTCGCAGACCATTTGGTTTTGTCCAACTTGTTCTCGTCCTCTTCATCATCACGCAAGAGACGCCTTTCAAGATAGTTCATGACTCTACTAAGGCACAAGCCTTGAAATACCAGCACACTTTCAGGATCAACATAGAAAGGAACCATTTCCAATATGCTTTCCAGAACAGGTACAGCTTTAATCTGTTCAGTCATTAAGTCGGAAAGTACCTCAGCCATAAAATCTAATACTGCACTCGCTCCGGCAGAACAAGGCCCGCCCCCATAGCCAGTTTCATCTGTTTCGAGTAGAAGTTTTGGGCTAACTGTAAAGAAGGCATTGACAGCTGAAGACCCTTGCGAGCCTGACTTTCGTTCTGACGATGCATCAACTTCATTAATAGAGACATAGGATTCAAGAGAAGGAGAACCCATTGTAGAACTTTTAGATTCGTTATAGTTAGAGCCTAGCCAGGATGCAAGTGCAACAACTGGAGATGGTGATGGAGTGAATGAGACTTTGAGGCCTGATTTTTCAGATAAAAGGGGAGACTCGATCGTAGGGAAAGATGCAGAACTCTGAGAATCTGTTGGCTGAACTTGACTTGCATTCCCTTTAAGATCTAGAAAATCTCTTTCACTTGATGCTGATACAGGGCCGACATGATTATCATCTTGTTTCTTAACATCTTCAACGCCTTGAAATGATTTACTTGAGTCCTGTGGTGGTGGTGTAAGAATGTTCTCCATCTTATCATTAACCACATATTTTGCAGGTAAAGGCATTTCTTCAGAACTAAGACTGACCTGCCCTTGAGGGAAGCTTCCAGCACTGATGGAGGTCTTGGTGGACTGATCCTGGTCATGAGGCAAGCTGGAGAGAGTTCCTTGTGAGCCGTTTTCATCGCCGTCATTTATATGCTTTTCTTCTGCCTTCACAGAGAGCTGTTTCGCCATCTTCACAGCATAAGCAGCCCTACAGCACAAATAGCGTTTAGGCGCAAATTATGCAAATTAAATATAGCAGGTCACACTAAATCCAACATCATGAAAATATCCTGAACTTATCTTAGGCCCTCTGACTTGAGCAAGAGATGATACGTGAAACTAATTACTGTCAACATTAAGTCTATTCAACGACTACTAAGGAGATGGAGGAAAATAATTTATTTTCACAAAAGCTAAAAGAAAATCATCAATATTTCGTAGGTAGTGAAAACAATATATCAGAAAGTCTGGTGATGCCAACCTGACACAGGAAAAGTAAAGGTCAGCACAATTTTCAACAAAGTCAGAACGCCTGCAAGCAGCAGAGAATTGAGGGCACATCTTTGCAAGGTCAACCATGAAACGGAGAACAGACGTCGCAGCAGCAGGAGCTGAAGCTTCGCCACCCATCAAACGTGCCGCATATGTTTTGTGCATCAAAGCTTCCCCTTGAAGCTCCCCAGTCATTTCTGCCCCCTCTACAAGCTCCGCCACAAGACTGGCACTGAGCGGAGAAAGATTTCCAGACTGGTGAGCGAGCATTGATTGCATGATCAACCTGTCAAAAGTAGATCTAGCCATTCCCACCACCGAATCCAACAGATCTATGAATTTTAACTCGACGTGGCTTCCATCATTCAGGACTAGGGCATGAAAGTCTAACATCCGAACCTCCGGTAATCTTGGATAAACAGGTTTCCCGAAGATCAAGCAGAACAAAATGTAATATATGTCAGGGGAATCATAAAAGTTCTGAAGTACCCGCATCAGCCCCTGATAACCTCCACTTGTCCGAAATTTAAGGGAAAAGTTCGGAGAAGAAGCAAGACAAACACCAAGGAGGGTCATGATCCACCTCATACTAGTAGGATGCACAGCTTCGTCGAGGAAGTATGTTATTAATTTTGACGAGACTATCTTATGCCACAGCTCCAGAAGTTCCTCTGCTTTTATAGTCACCTGGAGATCAATGAGCATTTCCAAAAGCATGTTTCTCACAATTACATGCTTTCCCATTGACTCGCGCAATAATGAGCTTCGCGACTTCACTTCAGGTGGATTAAATGTCATAATCACAAACCTAACAACATTTTCAAGCTCAGAAGTCACGAATCCATCTTCTAAGATGCATCCAAGCAGAACAACTAATTTTTCTAGCACCGGAACTTCCACATCACCTCTCTGAAGTGTCACTAACAAATGTTCCACCAGATTGATTCTGCGCAGAATTGTAAGATTGTGATTCCTGTACCAATGCATTGAAACCAGATTTTCCAGAAACCCAAGTAAAGCAATCTGGATGGAAACAGGGGATGTTACCCAAAGGGTCCAGTCCAAGAGGACATGTTCAATCATATCCGCGTTGGATAAGACAATGCAGTTTGACGTTTCAACAGGGATGTCTGTTTCTAACTCAGAAAGATGACTAAAAGAATCCTTGGGAACAGAAAAGTCATCCATATCCCCGTGAGACCCAACTGAGGAACTTTCGTAGCGGAACCTCGAAGGACCAAGATCCTCATAGCTGTTTTCGAATATAGTCTCCGTAGGTGTCGTACTAATATTACTATGTCCACCCTCCAGTTTCTTTGGCTCTGAAAACAAAGCTTCGCATGCAGCAATTTGGAAAAATATCTCCAAAGACTGCATATCAAATAGAGTCATTTTGGGACGCAAAAATAGAGCTAGTAAATGATATCCCCTGATGGTTTGCATATCTTTCACATTCTGAGGGTTTTGATGTAGTGCACAGGCAAGCAATGAAAGAGCCATGTGTAGCATATCTCTAGATTCGGCGGCCTCAGTAAGCGCGAGTACAACAGTCATTCCTCCCACGGGGCGGATAGTATCGCCAATCACACTTTGTCTGCAGATACATACATTTCCCACGAGACGCCCAAAACGTGGTATTCCTTAACCATTTGAAAAAGCAGAATCAGTCAAACAATGAAACTAGATCAGATGCAAATGCACAAAAGGAATTAGAGTATTTAAGACCACCATATACCTCCAATTGGAGAAGCAGCAGCGGACAGTGGGTCAACCAGATTGAGGAGGGAAAAACTTCCAGAAGCACGGATGAACTCCGAGCATGTTCCATCAAATGCAAAAATAAGTTTCTTCCCAGGTAACTGAAAGGAAAGATTTCCTAACCTCTCAAGATCCCAGACGATTCCACTACCATCTGCCTTATAGTCTCCTTGTCTATTGCTTCCATCAAACTTTTGCCCATTCGACGATGAAGTCATGTCACTGTCTAATGAATCCAGGATAGCCATGCTCCCCCCACCACAAGCCTGATGTGGCACAAAGCGTAAGAGATCCGCATCCTGGAAAAGACCTTTGTACCCTCTACCAAGAATGTACATGAAACCAATGCAACCTGATGTGAGCACCTCCTCAAAAAGATAACATGAGCGTGTTTTCCATGTCAGATCACTAACTCTGGCACAAGTAGATGGAGTTCCAACTATTACTTGTAAAGATTTTCCAATAGGCGAAGGAGAGTACCCCAATTTACCCGTGTGCCTTAGTTTCCCATCAAGATAGACATTTGCAACACTAGCCTGGAAGAGTCCAGCAAGAGCATTCGGTTTACTATGAACAACAGCAAGATGATGCCACCTGCCCTCTTCAATCTCCAATCCAGAAAACGACAAAGAATTTGAATTGCTAGTGGCAAGGGTCAAAATACCATCCTCCTGAAAGTAAAGTTCTGCATAGAATGGACTTTCATTGCTTACAGCACCAACAGAAAATATCCGAAATTTTTTCTGTTCCTGCTGCTGCGCACTCGAGATGCGCGTCTTTGATGAAGAGCCAACTTTGGAGGCTTCTGATTCTTTTCCTTGGGTGTTTAAGAAATTACGAAACTGGAACCAGCAAACAAATGAATAACCAGCAGCAGGAGGCCAAGATCTTTCTCCCAGAGACACCTGAACAGAAGCATGCCCAGTTTTGCTCATGTCCATCTCTACAAAAGGAGCCAAGGATAGATGTTCCAAGGCTGTGTCTTCCATGAGAATTAGCTTTTCCATCATCCCAACTATTGCATGACCTGAATTCATAATCCTCATTTGCAAAACATATCTAAACAGCATTCGGAGCTCAGACGGGGACAATCTACACAAAGAAAACTACGTACTTAGAAAACAGACAGAAAAAAAAAAAAACGTGGCAACCTTATAAATGCATTCTGAACATCCAAAATATGCAGTAATTCGTACCTGTATGCTCCAAGAATTTCCACAATCTTCAAGGCATAAGAAAGAAATGGAGATGAACCCGGAAGAAAGGGGTAAATTATCTCCAACAAAAGTTCCACGCAGCCTGTTTAATTCAATTTATGAAGAGATGTAAAGAGGTGAGAGAGAGAGAGAAAGAGAGAGAGAGTAAGAAGAAAAACCAACAGCAATAAGGTTCCGAAAATTGATTGAATAATACATCCCAGAGGCATGGTTCTTACCAACTGATGTGAGGTTTTCCTGATTGAAAGGACTGGCACGAGCAAGACTTTCTAGAAGGTTCAAAAACTCTAGCTGCATTTTTGGACTAAATAGCAACAATGAACGGATCAGAACTCTGACTGCACCTGCATTGTAAATTCTCTCCTTGTCAGGATTGAACTGCCCTGATGGGGTTGTTACAATAAAAGTTGACTTTTCACTTTCTGTTATAGCAGCGGAGGCCGTAGATTCTGATGTCAAAAATGGTGGAAGCACCACTTCAAGTGCAAGTTCTAACAACAGCTGTATAACCTGCCTTTCCAACTCAACACACAGCAATCCAGACTCCACCAAGAGCTCATGAAATGTTTGAGACGTTATAACAGCGTGCAGTTTCATCCTATTAACAGCATTCTCACAGACGGCAGCTGTTATAAGACGAAATAGGTATTTAAACAATTTGATGTAAACCATCAAATCAGACTCATCCATGTGATCTTTGTTCCCTTGAAAAGTATGAAGGGTCGTCAATAAAAGAGAGAAACCAGTGGCTTCGCCAAAGACTATTTGGGCATATCCATTAACACCAACTATACGCCATAGAGCACCCATTGTATCACATTTGGCATCATCATGAAGCTTGTATTGATGGCCAGAAATACCAGTGACCATTCCACTCTTCAACAAATCAACAACCGCTCCTAATTCTTCATGATGGACCTGGTTAGAGTCATTTAAAGAGAAGTCAGAATTTTGCCAATTATGCAAAATATATACAATAATGGCATCAGTGTAATCTATTACATCAAGACGCCAGTTCGACGTACTTGTTTAGTGTCTTCCGTAATTAGACATGATAAGACCCTCAAGACGCCAGTTCGATGGGCATCCGATATCAAGAAAGGAAGAATAATCGTCACACCATTGGCAGCACGAAATGATGCCTGATTAGCCTCAGCTTTCTTCAACAAAGAGATCAAACAATCCCAACCAACAGTAATAGTGTTGTCAACTTCAAACACAGGTAATTTTCCTGACCCAGATTCCATCAATTTTGGTGATGAAATGATGGCATCTTTCGTATCTAAGTGCTTTTTGAAGCTACCTGAGCTAGGTTTACGGTCATAATGATTAGAGACTCCACTATACTGATCTGGACCCATAAGAAGCTTGTGCTGCTTCAAATCATCTTGTAAGACTTCCAAAACACCAACTTCTCGTAGGACTTTCTTATATTGTTGATCAAAAGATATAAGCTTCACAAAGAAAGAAAGTATGGTGTGCTTCAACTGAGATGTGATTGGCTGTTGCAATAAGCAACAAAGTGACAACAATTCTTGCTCTGGAACACAATTCACAACCGTGACAGCATATTCAAGAATTTTGAGAATTATATCTTGCAGCGACGAAGGAAAACCAGCCATGTTGAGGACAAGTAATGGAACGGTCCTTAATTCCTGACACAATCTGTAATTTTCCACGTGGCTCGAGAATATCTTGAACATTCTGTTCAATACTTCTGCCTGAAGATCTTTATTCTCTGCCTTCAGGAAGATATCTTGTAGCATTTGGACAGCTTCCAGGTCTTTAACTTTACTACTTCCCTGTTCCCATGTTTCATCATATATACTATCCACAGATGAAGTTCGACTCCTGCTATTCCCAGTTGGCTTCGTTTGGGATGAACGTGAGGCCCTACCTACAGATGGCTCAGCTGGACCAGTCTGAGCCAGGGTGACAAGGACATCAAGCAATCTTGACAATGATGGAGAAAAGTTTTGTGAGGAAAAATCAGCATTTCCCCTACTGTTCGTGTTTTCTCCGTCAGGAAACACTTCAGAGCCATCTGAACCACTATCTTGGCTAATAGATGAACGACTGGACACAAAAGTTTGATTTTTTGGCAAGGAAGATAGAACCAGGGCAAAATGAACAAGAAAGTGGTAACCGTGTGCATTGCGTATGTCATCCCTCAGCCTAACACCACCAGACTCTACAAAGTCAAAATATTAAACGATTAGTAGCCATAATCAGAACAGCTTACTTGTCCATAAATACAATGTGACAACTGAATGTTCTACTCTCACGTTGCATTTTCCAAACATACATAACATATATAGAGCTCTTATATTGGTATAGACCATATTTACCAGGTCTGTATGATAGTTCCACGCATTCAAGTAACAAGTCCACAATACCCATTGTGTAGGCTGAGTCGCCACAATCTGGATCAAAATCTTTGACAGCCATCAAAAGAACCTTTATCTGCAGGAGAACTCAAGAAATTATTTGCTTTGTAGATTTGATAGACTACTATAAGCAATTCACAGAAGAAAAATGAAAACCTTTTCAACTGCCTTATTGGACTTATCACTTTGTAATACTAAACTTCTGAAGAAACAAAAATATGCATACAACATTTAATTATCATTTGCTTTTATCCTGAAATCAACAAAAATCTCCTGAAAATCAAGTTCTTGACCACGGAAATCTCACATAGTTTCAACATTAGCAAGAAAGAATTAACCTAAACCCAATGTGAAAGCTTATAAGTATGCACAAGAATCGATAAGCTACACTCAGGCAGTCTGCATAATTCATTTCCATACCAGATGGTGCTTGCGTATATATCTTGATGTGCTCCCATTGTCATTGATTAAAAGAAGTCCAAGGATCTGGAAGATACACGAGAGGGTGTCAAATAAAACTATGAGCATCAGGTTATTCAATCAGGTTTCAACCGGCAAGTTAGGAAGCCGCTCATGGAATGTATTCCGTTCATGACACAATGCTCTAACGTAGATGCACCAAAAATACCTGCATGGCATGTCTGTGAAGCTGTATGCTATGGAGTGGAACTACACCTTCTCTATATTGAGAGAAAACCGCAATGGAGCCATTGGCAACAATATTGAAAAGTGACTCAAGAGAGTCATCTTCAATCAAACTCTGAGCAGCAGAAGGATTGCTTGCTAAAGCTTTCATGATATGGACAACACTACCCTCCACCTACCAGAATAAGAAGGCCCAAAATATTTATTTAACTGATAAAGCATAGGATTAGTATAAAATTTGGGTGTTAATATCCACCTCAAAACAAATGATTCGTTTTAGTCTTATTAAAATTTGGAATAAAACTACTGAAACAGAACCTCAAGTCGTCGAGACTGAAGAAATCTGTATCCAGCATCTTTGTCTGCTGATACCTCTTCCAAATCAGCACTTGTTTTACTTTTGCGTAGTTCATCATATGCTAGAAGCGCATTGAGAACGTGTATTAGACAACAGAATATCCCAGAATCCAGTAGAGATTGTTTGTCGATTGGCTGAAAAGGACACATAGAAGGATAGGAGGCAACACATCATACACGGCATAAAAGCATCAACGATTCAGCATCCTGGATGGTGTGAAATTGTAAGCTTTTATGGAGTGAGTAAACTGGAAAAGTTTAAAAAGGTACCCCAGATACAAGTACTTCGACAGCAGTTAAGAGGTTTGCACCAGGACTGAATCCCTCCTGCAGGAGGAGATCATGAATTAGAAACAAAGAACAGAGGTTGACATGTCAAGCTGCATAATATTCAGAATGGCAAACCTTGGTGATATCTGAAAAGAACCTTAGTACTTTCTCTACATCCAGTGACCTTGTCTTGCTGCCGATCTTCAACTTTTCAATATCTGTCACAAATGCTCTCCCAATGACAAAAGAGAAAATATGTGTTTCTACTAACCTGCAATAAAAAGAAATTTCTCAATATGGATGATATTACCATGTCTGACCTACGAGCATAGAATATGAGGTACAGAAGAGGATCCGCAAGACAGGGGAAGAACATACAGGTTTAGAAAAACGTATATCCCACCATAAAAAAAAAATTAAATCATGTGAAGACTAGGAGACACTTAGACTTGGTGCCAATGCTATTTTTCACTTGGAAACAACAAACCCCACTTCAACATATATCCAACCATAACGGGAAAAAAAGAGTTAGGAACAGCTTACATGGTAACTAACTGATCTACATTAGCATGCCGCTTCACTAATCTACAAAATGTATCCACGGTCAGATTTAAGGCGGCTTCCTTCTCCTGCATGACATATGAACGATTAGCACACATGATTTGCTAGTCTTTAGTGGGCAGATTGAGTATAGAACATACAAGAAGAGATATTGTTCCAAGATTTAAGGTAAGAAATTCCGAAAATATGACTAACGAGTGTAGAAGAGAATGGATCATCAAAGTAAGTACCTTTTCAGAGCTTGATGAACGGAACTCTTCCCATAATCTCTTGAAGTCCAGTTCCGACTCATGGTTATCTCTGCTTTCGAGAAGTAAAAAAGAGGATCAACAAATGTCTTACACCAACAGCAATCATGTCAACAAAATTACAGAATCCAATTCATAAAAGTGATTAACTACTTAAATTAAACATGTCAACGAAAAAGATTTAACATGTAAGTAGCAGCAGGCTTTGACTCTCATTTATCTATCTTGTCACAAAATCCAGCACCACAAATGTTGCAAAAAGAAAAAAAAAGCAAACTGGAAGAGATAACGTAGTTGATGTTGATCACTTAAAAAGCAATCTAAACTCTGGTCCCAAAAACAAACATAAAAGGTAAAATGAGCAAACAAAAACTAGCAACAATGCACAACATAGAGACCAAAACCAGAAGAGTTAAAGAATACCTTGAAGGAGATGAGTTGAAGTCATGGAGACAAGACTCGCCGTAAGGAAAAGATGGAGGGGAGGAAGAAGACGGCGGAGCAGTTTGGTCAACGAAAAACGCGTCGGCGGTAGCGGGGTCAGAGGATTGAGCGAATCCGACCTTCTCCTTGATGTCCTTAAGCAATGTTGCCCATTTCATCGTTGTCTTTTTCGATCCCAGAAACTTTCATCCGACGACGACCTCAGCAGACCAGACCCTGACTCGGTCTCGAACACGACCCGCCAGATCCGAGTCGTCGATCAGAAAGAAAAATCAATCCTAATGCGATCAACCCAAAACTCTCATCGCTCACCAGAAGAAAACAGAAAACAGAAAACACATATATCCTAAAATGACGCCAAGGGAATTCGAATTAAAGAAAGAAGAAGACGAACCCAAAAAAAAAAAATATGAACTTTTAAAAAATTTATAAATAAGAAGATCAAATTGAGCTAGTACAATGTGTCAAATTAGGGTTTCGTAGCAAGAAGAAAGATCTAAGATCCAAAATTTAGAATCGTGATGCTTTAACCACTACACTTTGAAAAAATTCCTTTCCCTTGTACGAGAATGAGCAAACCGATTTTGACAAATTAGGAAGCAAAAGAGGCTTAGCGGATAAAAGAAAGAAAACAAAAACAAAAACAAAAACAAAAACACGAATAAATTTTTTTTTTTTTAACAGCAAAACCTTATACTATTGAATTGAAAATGCTCATAGAGCTACAGAAACTTCACCATTTACGCACGGAGAAACTTCACCATTTACTACAGCTACACGAAACAATTTAATTAACAACTAAAAAAAAAATAGATTTTCACAGATTAATCAACCAAAGAGAAACAAAAAAAACAAGTTTTTTTTGTTTCTTATGTGACGGAGTCTCTCCGTCTCAGTTTTTGGCTCAAGTCAAGATTTTTGGCTTTGTTCTTGTTCTTTCCAACTTTTTTACCTCATTTTAGTCCTCATATTTTTGTTTTATATTATTTTATACCCACTATTACTTTTTTATAAATATTTTGACCCCAATTAATCTTGCAACCCAACTACGAAGGTTGTGTGTAGACTCCCAAACCGATGGCGCAGACAACAAGCCAAGCTGCCGAGGTATAAGAAAAATATAAGACACTTGAATTTAAATACCTTTGAGATTTCATACGTGAAAGTAACAAAAGTTGACTATTTCTTTTTAGATAACAAGTGTTTAGGTATAGAAATGGTCAAATACGGATGTTTAGAGATGATATACATAATTTACATATTTGTGTTTAGTTTCAATCCAATAATTTTATACTACACATATATATAGTAAATGTTATCCAACTACTTATGAACTTTAACTTCATTTTTGTGCAATTAATAAGTTCTAACTAATACTAAACAAATTTATTTTAAATTTCGTAGTTTATAAAGGGTATCTTTTTATTCATGCAAAAAAAAACTAATTCTTAAATATATGACCATAACCATAGTTTGATTTATTGATCCAATATATCTAATATCTATATATATATATATATTGTACTATGTAATATCAATATATATGTGCTTCTCGTCTAGTTGAATGTTGGTTACTGATTGGAACAAATAAAAAGAGCGAGACAAAGGTCAAAAACATCAACAGAAAGAAAAAATCGACGGAAAAATGGATGTAGATGATAGTTTGAAAGGAGTGAGACCTAAACTGAAAATATGAAGAAAAACAGGGGCCAGCGAGAGGTCAAACACTAAAACCTTTTCTAGGTTCACGTCCACATGCGGAAGTAGAGCCCACGGGAACGAGAATGCCACGTGTTTGTCTAGGCTCGACGAGCGTTTGCGAGACGTGATACCCTCCTCTTTGGACATTCTTATTACAATCTTACAACATTTGTCACCAAAAAAAATCGAGTTTGATTTGCTCTATATAAATGTACTTTTCAGCTATTATATTATTACGTACAAATGGAAGTTTGTTTTCTTATAAATATAGCTTATATGAGTTATGACATCGTGAGCAAAATTTATATAAAAACAGCTTGTAGAGGCCATCTTATATCAAACAAGCAAAGATAATTACAAGTGGAGGCCGGTAAATAGTCATCAAACAAAAATATAACATTTTGGTGAAAAAAGTATATTCTTGAAGAAATGAAAGATAAAACTTGGTTAAGGAAATGTAATTTTGGAGTACTTGCTATGAACTATCTAATAATATGATATTTTGTATTTCATTTGTCGATTATTGCAATATATAAACAAGACAAATTGCGGACTACAATCATTTCCGACGACAGAAACGAATTAACCAATAACATTAACCGACAAAAAAAAACAGAGAAAGTTATGGTCAAAAAATCATATAATTAACTAAATGATTTTAAACTCCTCTACATTACAACTAAATTCGATCAGTGACAATGGGCCTTCTAATATAAACCTAAAAGGGACCTTCTAATGTTAAAGCCCAATTGAGCCCAGTTTAAGTAATTCTCTGACAATTTAGACCCATGTAAAGCCTATATGTTACGATACAAAACACGGTCACCGACTCTTAACGGGGGCAACATTCGTTAGATGAACTAGAAAGGTTCGAGAGTTTAACACAAAAAAGATATTCCTCTTCAGTATTAAGAAATCCAAAAGTAATCAATCTAGTTGTGCATGATGTGTAAAATCATCGAATATGTGTCTCTAAAGGCTAATTTGATCCCTCTGGAAAAATCAAATCAGTCAATATTCATAAGTTCCACTAATAAGAGAATATAATGAATGAAAATGGGTTTACATGAAGTGTCACAGTCTGGCCTGTAAACCATCTTCAGATTCACTAAAACATTCTTTTCGATATATCTGAATCTTTAATGTATATATCTTTATATTCCTTATGTACATATATAATTTTTATATATTTTACTTCCATAGTATAATTTCAAGACTAATTTTTTTTGCTAGTTGTGTTTAAATAAATAAATAAATATATATACGTACATAAATATATATATATATATATCACCTAAATTCCATTGTCTATTATTTAGCTATGAATATTGGTTTTGATTATATTTAAAATGTTTGATATGTATGGCAATCTGATTATATATTATAAAACGTATCATCTGCTAAGTTATAAATACATAACATGTCACACTCATATGAAACACGTCATATTTTCTATGATAAAATATATCATATGTTAAGATAGTTAGTATCATATCTCAATTAGTATATCACTAATTGTATACACACAAAAAGTATGAAAAAGTGAGAGAGTATTGTTAAATGAAAAGCTGTTTCCATAAAAAAAAAAAAAAATACCGATCTTGATCTTGCTAAAGATCCAGATTTAAGAGTAATATATATATAGTTCAGATATAAGAACCACATGCTCTTACCTTTTACTTTCGATAACAAATTATAATAAAACAGAGAAATCATGAAAGACTATGTAATTGTTATCGTGATAGTCGTCGTTGGTTTGATTGTTATCGGGTGTACGGTATCATGTTGTAGCATATGTCTCAAAGGGGAAATGAATCAAACATTTACTGCTGAGAATGACGTGGAGATGGATGATAATCTAACAAATAAATCACCAGGATACATGCAGAGAATAATTTAATGGACTTGAGAGAAATTAATATTGTCTTTATTTTGGTATTATGTTAAATGCAGCAAAATGGCTGATTTTCTCTGATTTGTTTAAAAAATATGTTATTTTTTTTTCTTGCACTAAGGATTGAGAATTACTATATGCAGGTAAGAATATATATATATATATATATATATATTTTTAATAATAAGATAACACGACATAATTTAGAGGGGCAGTTTAAAATAAAACCTTTGGAGGGATCTAGAGAATTGTAGATACGGCGTCGTCTTAAACAGTGAACAACTTATGTTTCATGCACGTACGTCACGCGTCTTCAAGAACGTTCCCTTACCCTTCCCACAACTGCTTTTATAACTTGAAAATCGCAAATATTTTTCTCATAGCAGGCAAAATCAATCGATTCATCTCCGGCGGAAACATCGAATATTCGTTTTTTAGTTCAATTACAGTTTGGAGAATGCATACGTGGAATCTTCCGTACCGCAAAAACGACGTGGAGAGTGGCGGTGGCGGTGGCGGTGGCGAGAGATCTTTGTATCCGACGATGCTTGAGAGCCCCGAACTCCGATGGGGTTTTATCCGAAAGGTATATTCCATAATCACTTTTCAGCTTTTAGCAACAATCGCCGTCGCGGCCACGGTGGTCACTGTCCGTCCGATCGCCGTGTTCTTCAGCACCACCAGTGCCGGTCTTGCTCTCTGGATAGTTCTAATCATCACGCCCCTTATAGGTAAACTTTGTTAATTCGACTTTGTTTTTTGTTTACTCGTTTGAATTTGTTCTGAAATTGTTTTTCTGTTGTTGTTGCAGTTCTTTGTCCGTTGTACTATTACCACCAGAATCATCCGGTGAACTACTTATTTCTAGGGATTTTCACGGTGTCTCTTGCTTTCGCCGTCGGGTTAACATGTGCATTCACCAGCGGTAAATACTCTTTTTGTTTACTTGTGTCACACTCTAGTCTTTTGTTCGTTTCTTGCCTTTCAATGAACTCTGCTTAAACAATACGCTAAGTATCACTCTATGAGGTCTCCAACACATTTGAGCTGTTTTTTATTTTTTACTTTCCCGGTACTCAATATCTCGTTCATGTCAAGCTATACTCTTTATTAGAAGCCTGAGATCTTGCTTAACCTAATTACTATCTAATAACACAAGCAGAGATGTAAATTTAGTTCTGGCTGGCTAAATAATGGAATGATCTTCAATAGTCGCATAGAAACATGGATTTTGTGTTATAGCACTTAGCATTCTTGGGACCAAGACGCATTATAACTCCAAATTATTAATGTATGAGAATTTTGTAACTTTTGGTTGTGGAACAGGGAAAGTGATTCTTGAGTCAGCGATTTTAACAACAGTAGTGGTGCTTTCCTTAACCTTCTACACCTTCTGGGCGGCAAAGAAAGGATATGACTTTAGTTTCCTCGGCCCCTTCTTGTTTGGTGCTTTCATCGTTCTCATGGTCTTTGCCCTTATTCAGGTAAACACACGTTTTTCCTCAATACTGTTGCTTTGTTTTGGTTAAAACATTTGAATGAGCTTTGATCGGTTGTGTGTGTTGTCAATTCTATGCAGATTTTTTTCCCATTGGGTCGGATCTCTGTGATGATCTATGGTTGCTTGGCATCGATAATATTCTGTGGCTACATAGTTTATGATACAGACAATCTCATCAAACGTTACAGTTACGATGAGTACATCTGGGCAGCAGTTTCGCTCTACTTGGACATCATCAACCTCTTCTTGTCTCTCCTTACCATTTTCAGAGCTGCCGAGGGTTACATTTGCTAACAAGAATCCTTTTATTTTTTAAATATATTATCGCGTGTTGAAACATTAACTTGGTAATGTGGTTTGAAACGTTAGTTGCTTTTGATTTGGGTTTATGTTGATGCGTCGAGTGAATGAAGAACAGCGAAGCTTACCTAATGGAATTAGATTGTGTTATTTACACACATACACTGCTGTTGGGGTCTGCGTTCAAAGCGCTGAAAACGCTATGTTCGAAACTACAAAATGACCTTTGAGCCATTTGCAATATACAAAATTTCTTTTAAACTCTTCCAAACGCACAAACAGATTACCAAAGGTGTTTCTCATTCGTATATATTAAACTTAAACTCACTTTCATTCACATGAATATTATTACGTTTACTTGCAACAAGTACTAGTTTCAAAAGTATCAAGGAGATGGAGGTGGTTGCACTCACCCACAAAATGCAAACCGCTTTTTCATCCTCTTCCGTCGCTCACCTCTCACGCCGCCGTAGATATAATCCCGAAGAAGAATCCTCGTTTTGCTATCCGACATCTTCGCTTTCGCTCGTTCCTCTCTTTCTCCTTCCAGTTTCAGTAACAAAAACTGTAATCTCTGTATCTCCAATTGCAACCTCCCAATCTTCTCTGATCCTCTTCTCGCTTGCTCTGATATTCGCCTCCTTCTGCTGCTCTCATTCTCATCAAGATCAACTGATGATTTGCTTCCGTCTGTTGTCTCAAATCCACTTACGACTTTTGTCACCAGTTTCCTGTTGACGCTTAAAAGTTTCTCCAAGGCTTCCTCTGCTTCATAGATCTGTCCATGAACTGTTTCGTATTCGTCTTCTTTTCCTTTCTCACTTCTCTCATCCCTCTTCACTTTGCTTTTTAAATCTTCTACAGCGATATGAAGATTTGAGAGCTTCTGTAAATCCGAATCAAGTCTCTCGAGAACTTTCCTTTTGTTTACTTCTTTATTTGGATCCGTGAATCTATCGGAGATCTCTAATTTGTCCACAATCAGTGACTCTTCAGACAAGGATTTACCTTTCTGAGGATTTTGTGGTTTTACCTCAAAACTGTGATCATCCTCTATCTTCAGAATGTCTCTCTTGCTAATTCCATATGATGAGCAATCGGAAACCTGATCAAGTACGATATCTTTCGTGATCATTTCGCTTTCCTCTGAATAGATTTCATGGTTCTGTTTCCGCAGACTTCCACTTCGCCTCCTGCTTCTTCGGGCAGCTGTTTTTAGTTCTTCCATTGCAAGCTTTTCGGTTACTGCCTCTTCAATAGCTTTGATCCTCAATTGAATTTCTTGCAACACTAAGAATCCCTCGTTGTCATCCACCATTAAAGCAGTTTCCTGGAATAAGATAGCCACAAATAATTGGTTACCCTCCACAAGAAAATTTCGAAATTGACACAGAAACAGAGGAAACATCAGTCCAATGGAAAGATAACTTAGGCCAGCGATAAAGCTATCTAAACGCTTCATTGCGATCAGATAGAAGTATTCTATTATTAGAAGCACAGTTTGCTAAGACAAAATACCTTGGCTGGTTCATTCTCGACAGCGTGAGGCATGGCAATATGTTTTTCCAGAGATTCTATGCTTTCCTTCAACAAGAAAATAGCTTGGGCGTATTTACTCAGAAGATCGTTTTGTCCTTTGTTCGCATCATCTAAGTTGTTCACTCGTCCTTTAAGCTGCTCAATCTCCACGTCTTTGAATGTGCTTCTATTTTCAAGGTTCTTGTAGGCTTCCGCTAGCTCATGGGTAAACCCTTTCAGCAATGTTTCATGAACAACCGAAATCTGCAAATCTTCAAACAATGTTAAAGCTTGAGACTCCCATAGTTCAACCTCATTCTTCTCTTTGGAAAGCTCCTGGTTAAGCTTATCTTTCTCCAATCTGATTCCTTCGAGTTCCATGAATAAGTTCATCAAGTCAGCTTCCAATTTCTTATTAGCTACGCTTGCATGGCCAGTCTTCTTAATCTGCTCATCGTAATCTCCTCGGAGTTTCAAAACCTGCTTATCTTTATCTCCTTCGATTGCTTTAGTTTCCTTGTATTTACATTCTAAATCCTCCATTTCCTTAGATAATTCAGATTTTTCAGTTTGCACGATGGAGATCATGTGCATAGCTTCTAGGAGTTCGTTCTCCTTCCGAACCAACTGATCCTTCACATTAGCAATTTCATGTTCCAACTGATCATTGACTGACCTGGCAGACAGCAGTTCGGCGTCCGTTTTCTCTAGCAAACCTTCAAGCTGCAAGTTCTCAGTTTCTATAGATCTTAACTTATCACCAACCTCCCTTAACTCATCCTCGAGCTTACACTTAACAAAACTGAGCCTGTCCAAATCTTCGTTTAGTTTCACCGCTCCTGAAAGTTTTTCCAAAACGACATCTTCCAAAAGAAGAATGAGATTGCTTTGGTATATGGTCTCGGAAAGAAGCAAAGAGATATCCTCTTCTAGTTTACGCTTCTCCTCCTCCAACCGCAGTGTCGACTTTGTCAAGTATGTTTTCTCGTCCAAAGTTTTGTAATTCTCTCCCTGCAAAATGGTGTAGTCACTTCGAAGTTGCAAGACTTGTCTGTGCAAATCCTCAATTTCCACCTTTAATACTTCTTCTCTGTTGACTCCTTGATTAACTTTTGTGGTTAATTCTCCATTCATGTAGATAAGTTTCTTGGTCTCATCCCGCGAAAATGAGAGCTGGTAACGCTGAGATTCAAGTTCTTCTTCAAGGAATTTCTTCTCAGTTGCAATACCAACAGCTTCTGATTTAAGCTGCCGAAGAAATTCAACAAGGACGAGGTTGTCAATGGCTGACTGCCTGTGCAAATCCTCAATTTCCACCTTCAAGACTTCTTCTCTGTTGGCTCCTAGATTAACCTTTGTGGTCAATTCTCCAATCATGTAGATAAGTTTCTTGGTCTCATCCCGCGAAAGCGAGAGCTGGTAACGCTGAGATTCAAGTTCTTCCTCAAGAATTTCTTTCACAGTTGCAATACCAACAACTTCTGATTTAAATTGCCGAATATATTCGACAAGGACGAGGTTTTCAATGGCTGACTGCCTGTGCAAATCCTCAATTTGCACCTTCAAGACTTCTTCTCTGTTGACTCCTAAATTAACCTTTGTGGTCAGTTCTCCATTAATGTAGATAAGTTTCTTGGTCTCATCCCGCGAAAGCAAGAGCTGGGAACGCTGAGATTCAAGTTCTTTTTCAAGGATTTTCTTCCCTGTTGCAATACCAACAGCTTCCGATTTCAGTTGCCGAAGAAATTCAACAAGGACGAGGTTCTCAATAGCGGCCTGCTGGTTTTCATTCTGAATCTTAAAAAGCATAGTTTGCATCTCATCAAGTCTACTCAATATGTCCTGCATATTTTTCTGGTCTTGCGAGTTCTCATCACTGGAATCTATACCTGGGATAACTTCAAGCTTCATTAATACCTGGTAGATCCCCGTTCTCAGTATTTTAATGCAGTTAATCGAGGAATCAATCTGCACTTGTTTCCCAATATTTTCCTGTTCTAGTTCAGAGACTAGTTTCTCTAGCAGATGAGCAGCTTGCTTGATATTCTGATTCTCATTAACGAGAAAGGAACTCTTCTCAAGCCAGTCCTGCAAACATTTCTGCAGAACAATAATCTCAACGTGAGCGTCATGAGCTCTATCCAGTTCCACTTGATACTCTCTCTCCTGGCGTTGATTTTCATCTTGAAGATGATATATCTTTGATTTCATGCCATTCATCAAACTCTCAGACAATTGCACAAAACTAGCATAGTCACGGTCCTTGGCATCTAACGACCCTCCCAACTCTTCAATTTTCTGAAGGGAAGATTCCCTCTCGGCCGCTAACTCCAAAACTTTTACTTTTAACTCTGCCTGTTCTTTCTCCAGATCTTCAATGCTTTTCCTCATTATATCCATATGAGAGAGTAAGCTTTCTCTTTCATTAACTAAACTGGACTTGTCATCATTCAGCATGTGGCATGAGTCTTCTAGGCTTTTCAATTTTGACTTGAGTTCTTCAAGTTCCGCATTCGCATCAAAAAGAGAATTCTCCAGTAACCTGTTTTCCTCAGAGAGTTTCTTGCTGTTTTCTGTAGCACTCTGCAAACGGGAAATCAACATGTTCTTCTCAGAATGAAGGCCTGATTTCTCTTCTGAAAGTGAGATACAAGATTCCTCCAATGTTTTCAGCTTTCCTCTGATTGTTTCCAGCTCAGAATTCAAATCTGATATGGAGTTCTCCAGAAGAAGATTTTTCTGAACAAGCTTTTTCATCAATTCTAACTTCTCAAGCAGGGCCGCCTTTTCGATACTTTCTTTTTCCTTTATTTCCTTTAGGTTCGAGTTCTCCTCCTGCAACTCCTTAATAGAAGATCCAAAGCCTTCTGGATGTAAACCAACCAACTCCACTTGTTCTACCATGGACTGGTGTTTCTTTCCTATCTGGCTTAATTCCTCTTTAAGGCAGTATATTTCTTGCTGCAGAGCATTTCTCTGGTCCACTCTCAGTTCAACTTCTGCTTCAAGTTTCTGTATTGTCTCTCGTAGTCTTGAGACCTCCTCCTGCAAACTTTTAATGGATGCAACCGTAGAGAGATTGAGCTCACTGAGGCTTTTGCTCTCGTCTTTGGCTTCCTGGACTTCCTCTTGCAAACCATTGTTACGGGCCTCCATATCTTTCAGGATCTGAGACCTGTTTTGCAGTTCCAATGCTAAAGTGTTTAGCTCCTCCTGAGACTGAGAGTGCAATTGTTGCAGGGTTTGAAATGCGGTCTCTGCCTCCATGAATCGCAAGTGTTCTTCTTGTACAGTAGTCCACAATCTTCCCATCTCTTTCTGTTTTTCCGTGAGCTCATGACTTTGATTCCCCAGTTTCTCCAATAGACCATCCAGCTCAGAGTGCAAATTTTGGTTTGATCTCTCAAGCACAACACATTTTTCCTCAGCAAATTTTAACTTAGCAACCCCATCCTCTATTTCACGGCTAAGCCTTTGGGTTTCTTCTTGAGCATGAAATAGCTTGAGCTTTAGATCTGCGATTGTCTCCAGACACTGTTGGTATTGGAGTTCATAAGCTTCATTTTCCTGAGTCAATTTGGAGACCTTTTCCTTCAAGCTTTCAACTTCACCATCAGCATTTTCTACCCGCTGATTGATTAACCTGGCATCTTCCTCAGCCTTCCGCAACCTCTCTTCCAGGTTAGATATGATTTCCAAGCATTGCCGATACTGAACAAGAGCAGCTTCCTTGTCAGTTTCGGATCCAACAAGGCTTTGCTTCAAGGCTAGAATTTCGGCTTCTGCTTGGCTGGCTCGATCATTTACTTCTCCAGCCTCCTTCTGGGCTAGAGAAATGCGATCCTCCAAATCAGCTATGTTTTGTAGACATTGCTGATATTGAAGAAGACTGGATCCCTTTTCAACCTCTAGTTTGCTGAGCTTTTCTCTGAGTGTTTCGACCTCAACTTCGGCTCTTGTGGCTCGTTCAGAAAGACTCCTGGAGTCTTCTTGTGCACGAGATACCTCAGACTCCATATTAGACAGTCTCTCCAAATTCTGATCAAACTGAGCTAGGCTAGCTTCCTTTTCAGCCTGCACTTTTGCAAGAGCATCTTTTAAAGCCACGATTTCAGCTTCAGCTTTGCTAGCGCGTTCAGATTCTGAAAGAACCTTTGCATTTCTTCCGTTTTCATCAGCATCATTGAAATTCAGTCCTTTCCTTACCTTTCCAATTTTCAAACCTTTCCCGTTACTCACAGACTGAGGATCTTCCATGAAGGCTATATTTCGCTTTACGGTACTCATACGAGAGGAAGAGATCCCCAAAGCATCTTTTTGCAAGTCACTGGGGTAAACCGGAGCTCGGATAGGAGGATAATTCTCAGGCGTTTGTGGGTCAAACTCATCGGTGGAAGAACCAACAAGTGACTCCTCACCAAACATCATGGGGTCTTGGTTTGGGAACGCTTCTGCCATAGTCTGCTGAGCATGACGAAGAACACCGGTCGCATGATCATATCTTTCAGCTAAAGCACGATATGCTCGATAAAACTCTTCAACCAATTTCATAAGTTCAGGCCGCTTTTTGTAATACATCTCTGCTCGCCTAGCAAAGGAATCTGCATCTTCTTCAATAACCTTAATCATTTGCTTGACTTTACTATCCATATCTGTCAACAAAAATAAAATAAAAAAAACATAAAAAGTAAATCGCAAACGAAGTTCCCTGCATGACACAAAACTGAACTAAAGTCAAAGAAATTTGTGGACAGTGTGCATCATGATGAAAATGATCAAGCCTTGACATCTCACTGAACAAAAAAGATCCTTCCATTGGGAAATACAAGGCACGTTAAAAGAACAAAAGTGCTTCTTTGAGTCACATACCTGTAAGATTCTCCTGAAGCCATTTAGAGTTCTTGGGGATATTGTGACTATCCCACCACCAAGAATAGCGTTTCATGTTACCATTCGCAACGGCAGCCATTTTTCCCAAGCAAAATTACACACCAAACTATGACGATATTAAATAACTCCGGAACCCGAATGTTGCAAGTTCAAGGGCGCGCTCTCAATGCCAATAGTAAACCAAATTCCTCCGTAAAAAAAAATCCTAAACTAAACAAGAAAAAAGAAGAAGCAAAGGGTTAAGCTTCCATAAGAATGAACAAGCTGTTCAATCATATAGAAAACAAAAAAAAAGAAAGAAAAAAGGAGAGAGAAAAATAGAAACTACTTACCAAGTCAATGAAGGCCAAAAATGGTGAAAAAAAAATATTTTGACTGTCCAAAGCAATCGGTAGTAACCTGGTCGGAAACATATCAAACAATTCATTACAGATGGAAAACCGGATCAGCTTAAAGACGATTCTTCTGCTCTAATAAACGAGAAAAATTACACATGATCACACCCAAAAACCCAATGGAACATAAAGCAAAGAGAAACCATATGACCGCAGTACAGTTTGATCTACCCAAGCGAATCTAACAGTGCTGAAACCATGTCTGAAAGCAAAGATCGCGACAATTACCTGCAAAAAAGATTGTCCTTTCTGAGAGTTCTTCGGATCAGCTTCGGCTTTCACTTCTCCGCATATCTCAAATCATCTTCTTCTGCTAGATCTATCTCCTTCTCTCTCTCTCTCTCTCTCTACAGGCGTTTCTGCTCTGTTCCTACTTTTTACGTTGTGAAAGAATTGTTTAGGTACGGTGGGCTCACAGAGAAGCTACGAAATGACGATTTGCACCCTCCTCTGCCTCTACTGTTTCCAAAAATGTTTTTTTTATATATATTATTAAATCATTTTTAATTCGAAGTTGCGTGACTTCGCGTCCTCGGGATCGTCTTCGAGTTCGCTGCCAAGAGATTTGCATTTAAAAGAAAAACTTGTATGGCCTTATGGAACTTTTATGTAAACTAATTATTTAATCCATCCACGATTAAATTATAATTTGGTGTCTTCAAAGATTCCATCTGATACTTTCCATTTCCCCCATGAAAATAAATCTTAAAAAAAAAACTAGTGTACTGAAAGTTTTGTTTAAGATTTTGGTTTGTAAGTTGTTCTGTCATGTACTGATTTTTTAAAATTTATTTAATATTGTCAAAATTATATGGCATAATGATAGTCATTTCTCAAATTCATGACACATATATAAGATTAAAATCCAACAATCCATAATATTAAAAAGAATATTAAAACTATTAGATTAAGTTGATAAAAAAATTTATTTAATATATGTCAAACTTTATAATTATAAATAAGAGATAAAAAGTTACTTTCTAACTTTAAAAGAACAAAATTCATTATTACATAATTTGTCATAGGGAAATTGGTATATTTTGTAAAAAAAAGACATATTTCAATTCATAACAAATATTTAAATATAGAATTGCACGTTCTTCTTCTTCTTGTTATCGTTATATCAAAATAAAGTATATTATTGTTTATAGCCATTGAATAAGCAATAATGATGATAATAATATAAATTTGTTTTTTAAGCATAAAGAGGCTGACAAGTGATAAGTGACAAAGACAGGGTGTGTTGGACGGTGTGCTTTCGGTCCACTTCCCTCTGTCATTTCTACACGTTGGATATTAGATTCGACCTACATTGCGTTCTTGCGTGTCAAACACTTTCCAATCATTTAATGTTGCCCTATTCGGAGAGTTTGTTCATGACTTTTATTCAAGTAAGTAATATATGGTGACGTTACATTTCAGATTAAATTTACAAGAATAAGTAACTTGTGACTGACGTTACTTTTGCCCTAAATATGGATTACTCCTTTTTTTTTTTACCAACCAAACTCAATGAAGAACTAGTGGTTTATTCTATGAAATGGGAAAAAAATTGATTCATCTATTGGAAACAAATTGACTTCTAAGCATCATACTGTATAAGGTTATATATAGATATATTTATATTTATATTGCGTTTCCAGATAGTTTAAGATTAACTTATTCTAAATTAAATTTAAAACGTGACTTCGAATCAACCGTTTTTCTTAATAAGTTTTCAAAAATATTTTATGTATGTCACGTTCCCTATCGTTGCCAATATTGAATTAATAAAAAGGTGGTTTGTTCGTTCTTAATTTTATTTTTGTCGGTTCTAGAATATAATAAAGCAGTCGATGCAAAAGAAACAAAAAAAAAACGAATAGAAAAAGTCAACACTGAACAGCCATCTCTACCAAACATTTTAATACTGATGTCGAAATCAGATGATTCATTACACGGTTAATTCATCTAGAAATGAATCATCTGATTGCAATACTTCTGTTGATCACGACATAATTCATCTCGAAATCAGATGATTCGTTGCAGCAGAAGTGGCATACAAGGCAGCTTAAGCATAGTGCAGCTTTGGTAGCTGCTTGTGTATCCGCAATCGAGCATTCTTCTGCTTGGAACGAAAGTAATCATGGTAAGTTCACACGAGTCTTAGTATCTTCTTCACAAGTTACATGATTCCCGAGCATGCCTTGATTTATTTTTGTGTAAACTTATCCAGGGAAACTTCCATCAATATGGTATTCTCATCCTCCTTTTAGGGTCCATCATGAAGCCAAACAGGAAAGTGCGACTTTAGAGTTGAATCGGCCGGGTTTAGCATGAATGTTACTCTAGCCGCGTACTTGAAGGTAAACCGTCAGGGTCATGTTCAAGAAATTCTTTACAGCTATATTCTGCTTCCCTTGAAACTGCTTTGTCTTTGGCAAATCCACATATGGCACGGTTCAGAACACCATCAGTTCAAGCAGAAGGTGGGAATCGAATTCTCTGAAGATGAAGAAGGTGTCCAACACAGAACCAGCTCAGAAACATCATCACACCCTCCAGAAACCATTTTGGCCCCCATGGCTGGTTTGGTAGTGAAGGTCCTTGTCGAAAACGAATCCAAAGTAGATCAAGGTCAACCTGTATTGGTCCTAGAGGCAATGAAGATGGAGGTTAGTATGCAAATCTCTTCTTATACCCAAACGCATTTACCATTAATTTAACAGACGGTAAAGTAATTATCGTTTAATTCTCCTTCGCTGTGGTTTCTAGCACGTTGTGAAAGCCCCATCTTCTGGAAGCATACAAGACCTCAAAGTTACAGCAGGCCAACAGGTTTCAGATGGTAGTGCTCTATTCAGGATCAAAGGTTAGTGTAATTTAGTAGTAACTTTTTCTTCTTCATACATTCATATAATCCATTCAGGATAAAGAACACGATTACCTGAACTAATAAGCATTTGGATGTGTATATATATATATAAACCGAAAACTTACAAAAGATAAATAAATTTCAAGCTTTATCAATGTTTATACTGCCTCTATTCAGACCTATGCGGCTCAGATTAAAACTACACTGGTGATTATGATAAAGAATCGAGCCATTTCTTGAATGTTAAACCAGATTCCCTCTTCTTGACCTGAGACTCGCTCTGAACTTTTGGAGCTTTACCCTTATAAGCAGTCTTGTGATACTTCAAGAAGAGCATCCGATACTTGTACTTATCAACAAACATATTCTCTTTCTCCATCATCTCCACAACTTGATTAGCCCGCGAGATAAACCCGCCTCTAACAAACGTATATAGCACCGCATCGAGCAACTCCTGATCAAATCTCATTGATGAAGTAGCTGCGGCTATAGATTTCATTTCTCCCCAAAGTTCAGTGACCTCTGTGTATTTACTCCCAATGGCTGCATAACCTGTGACCATAGAATGAAAAGTTTGAGCATTGGGCGAATGCCCGAGACTTCTCATTCTCTTTAATGCCTTCTCTGCATCTTGCATCAAACCTTTCTTGCTAAAGAAATGGATCACATTGTTCCAATCAAGAACACCAGCATCCAAACTCTGCCCTTCTCTGATTTCTCTCAAGAGTTTCGACATAAGTCCCGCCTCTGCATTTCCTTCGCAACCATTTAAGAGCTTCTCAAACTGCTGATTTCCGCCTCTTGGTATTTTCGCCTCTTTCATTTCTTTGAACACATTGAGAGCTCCATGAGTATCGTTCTGAATCACCTGGGATTGGATTAGGGCTTCATAACAGCTTGAGTCGAATTGAATCCCTGCCTTTTGAGCATCTCTAAGAAGTGACTTCACTTCTCTAGTTCGGTTTGTTTTGCAGTAAGCTTTGAGGAGCGAAGAATAAACCGAAGAACCGGTTCTTACCCCAGTCATATGCATCTCGTCGAGTAGATCATGCGCCTGATCCAACATTCCTAGAGAAATACACGCGTTGATAACATTCAACATCATCGAATTATCACTAGAAACAGGGGAGTCTTCATGTTCTGCCTTTAATAGAAACTCTGCTAACTCCTTCATCTTTCCACTTTCCAGGAATGCCTTCGCTAATTTCACATAAATCTCTTCTGTCGATTGCAGAACACCACGTTCCCAGGTAATCAATTCGACTTCTACATGCAACTTAGCCAATAATGCACCAAGAACATCCTTTGCCTCAGCTTCAAGTTTTAAAAATTTCCTGTCTCTAAAGAGCTCTTCATATGGAATCATACTGTTAATAGAAAACACTGGAGTCTCGTGATTATCATGTTCTTTAACCTCTGACTGTTTTCCAGAAACTTTTCTGAGCTTTAATGTATCATCTTCTGCAGTATCAAATCCAAAAGTGGCGGATCCAAGTGAGTTCCTGGCTACCTTTCCTCTTCTTAGCATTTCCAGAACCATTTTCGAAGCAGATTCCAGATCCCCGAATTTATGGTGACACATAAGCAAGCAGTTATAGAATTGCCAAAACTGAGAATCATTTAAGTTACAAGCTTCATCTATATGCCTTTGGAGCTTTCTCAGTTCCTCTCTCCGCCCATTTCTTTCATATATATGGGCCATTATTACTAACAAGTTAGCATCGGCTTTAACGCCGATTTTTGGTATCATATCAAGAAGCTCTTCAGCCTTTCGTGTTGTCCCGAACGACAAACAACCCGCCAAAGCAATGTTCAACGCCTGAGTATTAGGTTTCATGGCTAGCAAAGGTGCGTTGCTCTTCTTCCGAGGATCAACTCTGTTGTTCTGAAACAAGTAACCAATCTCAAGAACCAACTCAGCAGATAGATAACTTCCTGATCCCGCAAGACAAATATGCGCCAATACTGCTGACCAAGCACTCACGTGAGAATACTCTTCTGTCTCAACTAGCTTCCTCAAGATCGTGGATGCAGGAACAGCCATGCCCAACTTGGCGAGAGCCAAGGAGAGATAAACAAGAGGTTCTTTCTCTAGCAAATTCTGTTTACTCTCCTCAAAGGCTTGTTCCACCAAACTGTAACCCTTTTGTAGCCAATTGGAATCGAGACTCTCAGCAAAACAAACCAAAACATTATTAACAACAGATTTTCGAGGGAACCCTTCCATTTGCATATGTTGTTCAAACAATCTCCAAGCTTCATCACATCTATGTTGATCAACTGCAATTTGAATTTCTTCATTGAGTTTAGCAGGATCCCTGGCTGGAAGCAATATAGATCCAGAAATTGTCGAAAATGCTTCTGTTCTATCTAAAGACCATACATCCAACCTGGTACTAGTACGAAGCTTCGATAACACACTGTGGTTTCTTGCATTGGACAGAAAAGTTTTACCCGCCAAATCATGTTGTAAAGAAGCTTGAGAATCAGCACCTGTAACTTCAATGGCGTCGACGAAGACTCCACGAAACAGAGAACTGAAACGACACTGGTGAAATGAAACAGCCTGAAGCTTCGTTTTCCTCAATGAAAACATATTATTTGAATTTTCGATTCGTCAGACCAAGTTTGAAACTTCTCAGTTGGTATGTAGAATTGAAGGAAACTGTCTGCTAGATTCTCTCAGTCATTCCATCGAACAAGTAGCGTGCAAACTGAATAAGCAATGCAATCTACAATGTTTACTCTCCAAATCCAAGCAATGGAAATTCACAAAGGGAAATATATCAACTTTTCAGATGTTAGACAGATACTTGTGGTGGGTTGGTTTATTTGGGCCGATACGCATGGCCCATAAGTTGAATCTGATAGTACGCGGACCGTCAAATTATATTTCCTAAAGTTATAAAAATTCTTTAATAACAAACAAATTCTAAAATCTTTATTTTCTTCACCAACTTCTGCTTAAACCCTAAATTTTCTTTTTCTTCCTTCCGACTGTGTAACAACAATGGAAGAAACTCACATCGAAGAAGGAGAAAGCCAGAACAAACTCGAGGTTGCTCCCTCATTGATATCCGTTCATCCATCTCATAAATCTGTCGCTGTCACTGTCGGTTCGGATCTTCGTGTATTCGATCTTATGTAAGCTCCTCATTGACTCCCGCAAATTCAATCCTTGTTCTCAAGTCCACAACTTGGGAAGGTTGAAATATAAGTAGAGGAGTTTTAGTAGTATTGACAGTTTACCGATTGATTTAAATGTGCTCAGAGAGAATCATCCAGTAACTTTGGTGGATGAATCTGATGGGTCTTCCCATAAGGATTCCATTAGAGCTATTCGCTATGGTGCTACTGGAAAGCTCTTCGTGTCTGCAGGCGATGACAAGCTCGTCAAGATTTGGTCTGCAGAGACTTGGCTTTGCCTTAACACTATGTAAGTTAGTAACATACTTACACGACTGCTATAGATTAACTCTCCAGGAATTTTGCTTCTATGTTTTCTCATCTTATATAATAATGATAATGACAGATCTTCTGAGAAGAGAGTTAGTGCAGTTGCTATAAGTGGCAATGATTCACATGTTTGCTATGCGGACAAGTTCGGTGTTGTATGGGTGGTCGAGCTGGATGGGATCAATGACGGTAAAGTTTTACCTAGTAAGAAGGGTGCCCCGCTGCTTTCCCATTATTGTAGTATTATTACTAGCCTGGTAAAGATTAAGTTTCGTCTGGTTCTTCGTAAAAAATCTGAAGTTTTGCTTTACTTTGTCACTCATTCTCATCTGTTCTTGTTCATAGGAGTTTTCCCCAGATGGTCGATATATTCTTAGTGCAGATCGAGACTTTAAGATAAGGGTAAGCTAGTCTGATCCACTAATGTTCAATGACATGCCTTTTTTGTTCGGATTGCTCTTATAACGACTGATTATGTTTGCCTTCACAGGTGACTGTTTTTCCTAAGAAGCCTCTACAAGGGGCTCATGAGATACAGAGCTTTTGTCTTGGACATACAGAGTAAGTGAGAGTTTAAAGCGACACGTTATCTCATCCCAAATATTCTGGTTTCTTTTAATGTTTACGAAAGAAAGAAAAATTGTTCTCAAGGACTGATTACTTAACTAATCATTGAACCGTTTTGTCTTAAACTCTCTTTAGGTTTGTCACCTGCATAACCTTTGTCTGGAATCCAGAGCTTACTCAAGGATATCTCATGTCTGGAAGTGGAGATTCAACAGTAAGTGATCTTAAAGTCTATTCATATCTCTTTAAGACCAGCGGTGCTTAGACTCCTAGCTACTGATGTTGAAATTTTCTTAGGTTCGACTGTGGGATATTACATCTGGATCTCTTCTCGACACATGTGAAGTTAGCGCAATGGTATAAAAATTTATCCCACTTTCTTCAGTCAAGTTATCCCATGGAACTCTTGGTTATGTAATTTTAGTCTGACATTCGCTAGAGAATATTTTTTTTTCTTTTATTCCTATTTGCTTATTGCAGGCAGGACATTTAGAGTGTAATGAAAGTGAGCCAGTACAAGTCACAGTTACCGATATATGCGCTATCCCAAATTCATGTTCAGCAGCTGTGGCTATTCAAAGGTAAGTCTAATTCCTTAAGCCTGCATAAGCTTCTTAAAGATATCAAATGTTGATTAATTCTACTAATGCATAATGCAGCTTTCAAGGAATACTATTGTTAAGCTGTGATTTATCAGCCCATACTCTCTCCATCACAAAGGTATGACACTTATTAGCAAATCTTGTGAAATCAGTACAACCATAATTAAACCGGGTAATTTTTCTTTTAGGTGATTAAAATCCCTGGAGAAAGGTTCATCCCCACAAGTATCTCTTTAAGCACATCTACAAAGTTACTATGGATGGTATCTGGAGCTTCAAATGGTTCGAACCATCCTGGTTATTCAAGGGTTCGGGTTATCTCGTGCATTGAGACTGAACCATCTTCAATCCTTGAAGATGAGCAGATTCCTGGAGGGACAAAACTATTGGAGCAATTGCAAGGTAAAGTTTCAATAGAAGAGAGTGTGATGAGTGCTGCAGCAGAAGCTGTGAGAGCAGCAATGTCCAGCCTTTTGATGAAGAAGCAATACTCTGACGAGAAGAGAGAGTTCAGGAAAAGAACAAGAAATGATAAGAAAACAACAAACTGATTTGAAATGTTTTTTTTTGGCGGCTTTAATCATTGTAACGTTAGATTATGATACCGTTACAATTTGAAGCAGTGGCAAATCAGAGGCTAGTTTGAACTCTTGTTTGTTTTCTTCGAAACATGGATTCTGTAAGCCGTACTGGATTATGGTATTCATCTTGATACTCATTATTCTCCGGGTCTCAGTTTGAATTTGCTATGCCTCTCTAATCTCTTAAATTCTCCAGGTCTCAGAACGTAACCTCTGATTCTTACGAGATAATGAAATCAAACAAAAACTAGAGGGTATACAAATTAATTGACAAAAGTAGCAACGATACGCAACACAATGAGTCTTTAGAGCAATTTTGCTAATCTTGGTTTGGTTTTCATTAATAAGTATACTAACATTTCTGGTTTAACAGTACACATAAGCACAAAGGTTCATCCTTAAAGCAATGCATATATTGTAAGCTTCATATCATTGGCTATGGACTTGAAAAAGTCAAATATGTACGGTACATTAGATTTGGAACAGAACGATCCATCGTTTTCACATCAACATGCGGCAAGACAAGTGTAAAATTAAGCGTCCACGTGTCAAACAGACATCTGACTAATAGGATCGTACTTTCAAGATCCGAAAATCCATAAAAACCTCGAAAATAATTACAAAAACAAAAACACAATAACAATGCAAATGACACAGCAACAGAATTCCCCACAAAGGCCAAGAGATCAGACTGATTCACGGCCACATGATCAATACGGCGACGGTTTCAGCGTCTCCGGTGATGACGTGGTAAGAGAGCAAGGCGTTAGCTTCTCTCAACCTGATCCAACGGTTGTGACGATGGGATCAGTAGATACGCTTACGATTGGGGAAGCCTTGGAGGTTACGGCTTTGTCGCTTGGAGATAAGCCGGTGGACCGTAAAGATGCCGCTGCGATTCAAGCGGCTGAGAAGAGAGCCACAGGTGAGTTCAAAACTCGACCCGGTGGTCTCGCCGAAGCGGCTCAGGAGGCTGCTGCGACTAACGAACAGACGGTGTTAGAGGATGCAAAAGTGACTATTGCAGATATTCTCACAGTACGTAATGACATTTTTATTGCATTTCTTATATATTTACTTTGCGATATATATCATAACAGATCCGAAACTGGCATATCAAATATAGAATCACCATAATATAGGAAGAGGGGTTTGATATGGAAAGTGACGAACTGTCTATGTTTCCTTATATGACAATGAATTTAATGTAGTGGCGTTTTTGCGACTGATTCTAAGTAATACGATAGGGGATTTTTGGTTTTAGTCCGTTATACAAGTGTCTTTGCTAGGAATCACTTTATACTATTGATTTTGAATAAGAAGTCCATAAAGCTTGACAAGTTTTATTTTTGCTAGTGTGTAAGATTCTATAGAAGTCTAAATTGGTGCATATGGATATTGTCGGGTTGTGTAGGATGCGGCAGAGAAGCTTCCCGGAGACAAGGTGGTGACTAGTGAAGATGCGGAGGCTGTCGTCGGAGCAGAACTCAGAAACAGTCCGGAAATGAAGACAACTCCTGGTGGAGTGGCAGATTCCATGTCGGCAGGGGCAAGGCTCAATCAACAACTCTAACTAAGTTTGTAGAGTTGCTTTCTATATCAAATGGCTCTTCAGACAGATTCTCATGTTTGACCCACACAATCCTTGCAAGAAATTTACTTGAGTATTATCAAAATTAACGGAGAATTTCACTTACCATGCATGGTGTGGTATCAATCGATTGCTATTATATTTTTGTTGTGGTTAGGGTTGAGAAAAGCAAAGACAAAAGTTCAACACGAACGAAACTATTATGTCATTTAATCGTGACTCAACTATGAGCTCAAAAACGAAGAATGTTTTCCTAGAAAGTCAATCTTAGTTTTCATTCAGAGTGACAATGCAAACAGTAAATAAACATAATTCATTAGAAATACTAGCCAAGGCTTTAAAACCTTTAATGCCCTATCTATCATAAATACTAGCTAAGGCTTTAAAACCCGAGTCCCATACTCGCGTCTATATGTGGGATATAATCGTTTTACATGTGCCATGCACAATATTTTATATGGATCGTATCCTAAATAGCTAGGCCTCGAGTTTTCTTTTTTGGGTATGGTTACTTGTTGCCTTGTGGAAGGATTCCAAAATAAGTTATGGTTTAAACAGAGATGGAAGGATATTAAGCCATGGACAGACTTTAAGATTAAACAACAAGAGAGTTAACATTTCATAATTCTCTGAGACAAGATTCTAAAACAGCAAAACACAGCAAAGACGCAACACTAGCTGTCGTTCTGAGAAGGCATGAGGCGGAGTCTCTCTTCCGAGACTTGTCCGCGATCACCACCAAAGTACCTCTCTTCAGCGAGCAGCGACTGCAAATCACTTCCGTTGGCCAAGCTATTGAACTCAACGGCTTTAGAAGGCATAGTTGGATAACGTCTTTGACAGAATGTCATCAATCTTTTAACTGACTGAAGATACTTGCGAGTGGTTTCGTCGTTCATGATGTGAGCAACACTGTTTGTGTAAATCTTCTCTCGCGCGGAACGTTCGTGGATACCAACCATAGTCACACCGATGGGCCATGGTGCGTTTCCAATGGCTAGTTTGATGTAGTGATCCATTGCAGCGAGGTAGTCTCGCTTTATGCAGTGGTTAACCATCACCATTAAAGCTTGACGAATATCAGCTGGCAAACCCTGCAATTTGTAAGCCATCACAGAAACAATTCAGTACAGGAGAGCTCATAAAACTTCAATGTAAAGTTTATATTAACCTTTATAAGACATAAAGGAGGGAAAAACTTGCTTTGCACCAAAATTTTCAACAGCTTCTAAATGGAGGTAACAGAGCCTCAATAAAAAATTCAAGGTGCATATATAATTACTATTTACTAAAGAAAGAGATTGTTACTTGCTATTCTACGTCTCTAGATGTTGTGCATCTGTGTTCCTTCACAAACCAAGTTCAATCAACATGGTTTCTGTATACCTAGTCTATGTCCAATTGCATAACATAGATAATCTCCGTAACAATTTGCTACCTTTTATAAGTTCACACAACAAGTCTACCAATTATCTCATTAGCAAAATGTTTCACACCCAAACAGCAAGCAGAAGCACGATGTTCTACAAAAAGAAGAAAAAAAAGGATTCTTGGTTTTACCTTCTTCCTGCACAAGTTGAAGAGAGGAGTAAGGTATCTAGCACACTGCTTAAAAGTAGCTACGTTCTGCTTTCCTTTGGCAGTTCTCCTCTCAGTGTTCTCCACAGCATCAAGCTCCTGTTTCCATTCAATCAACAGCTTCTTGTAGAATACAAGGATCTTGTCTTCGTCGCATAGATCCTCGAAATTAGATTTCAAACGCTTCAAATCCTTATCAGCATCAACATCACTCGACTCACCACCACTGAGCTCATCATCCCTCGTTTCCCCTCTGTCACCTTCGTCTCTCCCTCTTTCATCTCTACTCTTCCTCTTCCTATCGCCCATGATACCACTCTTCTGCCGCTTCTTCAGCTCAGATATGTCACGTAAGAAATCGTTCGTCTGTCCGTCGGTCATGTCGCTATCCACCTCGAACAATCCTTCCTTCAACACGTACTTAAGTCGATCGAGTCGCGCCTGATCATCCTCTCCGAAGAGAGTCATCGGCTGCTTAAGAAATCTCAATCGGCGAATAACTTCCTGCCTCGGGAGAGCTAGGCTTTCGATGTTCTCCTCGTCGGTTAGGGATTTGGAATCAGCGACAGCAGCAGCGTCCGATGCGGAGGATTTGGAAGACGCAGATGCAGAAGCCGTAGAAGAACCAGGCGCAGATGAATCACCAGATGATTTTCCCCCGCCACTGGCTGCGGCGGCTCTCCGCTGGGCTTTGAGCTCATGATCGCGTCGTTCTTCCTCTCGCAGCTTCTGGATTTTCTTCTGCTCGATCTCGGATCGCTTGAAGAATTTCTTCCCACCTGCTTCCTCAGAAAGGCTCTGCCTTTTCTTTAGAATTTCTTGCCTGAGCAGATCCATCAGTAGGTTAAGCCAATCGAATCGCCGCCGAGGCCTGATTGGGTTGTATCGGAGTTGGTCGCGACGACGGGAATTTAATGAAATGCGCGTTTGTCTTGATAATATAGCACGAAAATAATTATTATATACATGACGTAATCATTGTCTTAGGCCCAAATATAAACGGGCTTAATAAAATTTCTATTTGGCCCATTTAAATAGCCTGCTTCTTGTTTTGGAGTTGTTCTTCTTCCAGGGAAGCTTCAAGGGATTTTGCGGAAGGGAAGATGACGACGATTCGTAGATTTAGCTGCAACGACCTTCTCCGGTTCACCTCCGTGAATCTAGACCACCTCACTGAAACTGTAATCCATTGTTCTTCGTATTCACTGCTTTTTTTTGCGATAGCTATTATTTGGTCGATTTGTTCAAAGTTTATTTCATGGAACAGTTCAATATGTCCTTCTACATGACTTACTTGGCGAGATGGCCCGACTATTTTCATGTTGCTGAAGGCCCTGGAAATCGCGTCATGGGTTATAGTAAGGACTTCCTCACTTTCTCTTTTCGTTTTGGTTTTCGTATCCGTCAATTGTTGTCTTACTTTGTTTGGGAAGGTAGATTCGTGGAGATTGCGTTTTTCTTTTAGAAATTAGATGATGAAGTATTAGTGGAACCTCGCTATTGGTGTTCTCTTTATCAGATATGGAAGTTGTAGCTAGAATGTTGTATAACAACAATGAAGAGTGACTGTGTTTTGAAATTCATTTTACCTGCATTCGAAGATTGGGTGGACGGAGTTTTAGAATACGACGATGTTAATTAAATTTCTCAGCTGACTCGGTTGTTATGTCTCAGTCGGATAAATTTGAAAAGGGGATTCTTTATTATGCTTCTACTAGCTGTAGCTTCTCTAGCTAGTCGTTGTTCTCTGTAGGAATCTATATGTGGTAGAATGAGTTATGAGTTATATAAAGGTACAACTTTTTCTGTTTTTGCGATGTTTGGAGTATAGTTATGCCACATATTATTGGCTCGAAATGGAGGCTTCATCTGTTTCTCTTCAATTACAAAATATCCTGTAATGTTGTCCTGAATCTTTTCGATTTTCTGTTCTTGTGGTGCCCTGTTACGTGACTTGATCAAACTGCTTGGCTTTTGTTTGGACGATTTGTCCTGGAAGGGAGTTGATATATTCATACCTGTTTTTGCTTAGGGAATAGTTTGGATAGAAACCTCATAATCCTAGTGTATCCATTGGAAAGGAAAAATTTGAGCTTTTGGATATATACCGCCTGTGGACATTTAGCTAATTGTGTACTATTGTACTTCTGAATATTATGGTTGATCTTTTTAATATTTCCATGTATGCGGCTTTTCGCTGGTTGTTTCTGAATGATTCCTCTTAGGAGCAAATATATGTTAAACTTGTTCAGTTGAAATATTATGTGTCCCTTTTGCGCAGCATCCATTTTAAATGCATGTGTCTAATATTCTATATGGTTTCAGTTATGGGTAAAGTTGAAGGGCAGGGTGAATCTTGGCATGGTCATGTGACAGCTGTCACTGTCTCTCCAGAATATCGCAGGCAGCAACTCGCAAAGAAACTGATGAACCTTCTGGAAGAGATCAGCGATAAGATGTAAGACCTAACAAAAACAAAGCATCTCCATTTTTAGTGTCTATGGATGGCCAGGATTGAATAAAAGATGGGTACCTTAATATATGAACATTGATTTGCAAAGTAGACCATGTATTTTCTGAAATCCGATACTTAGATAGTTTCAAAGGAAGAACACTCTTAAATTGCTGCTCATTTTAGCTCTCTGTCTTTTGTTTTTAATTTTATTTCTCTCTCTGGTAATTTCTCATCTTCTTAATGACCATACTACTCCTGTTTTTTTTTTTATCATAGTGATAAGGCCTACTTTGTTGATCTTTTCGTGCGAGCTTCTAACACACCAGCCATCAAGATGTATGAAAAGGTAAACTAATGGATTTACGAAAATAATTAGAAGCTCAGAATAGCATAATTTATAGCTTTCCAGACGAGACTCGCACAAATGTTTCAAATTTCCAATTCTTATCGTATAAACGCCTTAAAGGGTTCTTCGTCTTCGTCGCTTAAAGGCCGTCTCTTTTTTTTTTGGCAGCTTGGCTACATAATCTATAGGCGGGTTTTACGCTATTATTCAGGAGAGGAAGACGGGTTAGGTGAGGCTTCATGATTCGATCTTTGTAATTTATAATGACCCTTTACTTTCATTTTTCACCTTCTTTAGATTTAACTAAGAAATGGTTTTAATCTCAATAAACAGATATGAGGAAGGCATTATCAAGAGATGTAGAGAAAAAGTCTGTGATTCCTCTTAAGAGACCGATCACTCCTGATGAACTAGAGTATGATTAAAAGTCTCGAGCTTCGTAACTTCATAAATGTCAAAACACTAATGTTCCTTTTGTTGTTGTCATATTTTCCTTAAATGATGTACTTGTTCGGTGTTTTCGTAATTGAATTTTCCCCTTTTTCAACACAAATTTATAGTTTAATTAATTTTTTTATTAATTTAATATATGATTTGAAAAAATTAATTGCGCCGTCGTATAGCTTTTGGATGAGTCAGGCGGATATTTTAGAGATAAGAAAACTAATCAGAAACACAGAAGAAATCTCCCACTCTCTCTCTCTCTCCATGAGAACTCTATTCTCTCACCGGCAATGTGTGACGTCAGCGTTTGTCATCTCCGCTGCATCTCCGCCATTTCCTCACCGGTGTATTCGGGTATCTTCGTTATCGTCCTTTTCTCCTCCACGTCCACGTCACAACCGTCTCTCTTCTCTCTCAATCAGAAACGGGTTGCATGAATCCGCTGATCAGACTTCTCCCTCTAGGCCGCGAACTCTTTATCCCGGTGGTTACAAGCGTCCCGAACTTGCCGTTCCCGGTCTACTTCTCCGGCTCGACGCGGATGAGGTTATGAGCGGGAATCGTGATGAGACTCTTGACTTGGTCGACCGTGCGTTAGCTAAATCGGTACAAATCGTCGTGCTTGATGGCGGAGTTACCGCCGGTAAGCTCTACGAGGCAGCCTGTTTGCTGAAATCAATTGTCAAGGGCCGTGCTTACCTCTTGATCGCCGAACGCGTTGATATCGCCACTGCCGTTGGTGCTAGTGGTGTTGCTCTCTCCGACGAAGGTACAACTAATTTTATTAATATTTAGCTTTACTGCTTTCTGGATGCAATTGCATAGTAGGTTCATGGTGAGTTCGTATTGCTGGATGAGATTTCTCCAAATGCTATGTGCAGGTCTTCCGGCGATAGTAGCAAGAAACACCTTGATGGGTTCAAATACCGACTCGGTGGTTCTGCCTTTGGTAGCTAGGATTGTGAAGGATGTTCATTCTGCTCTAAATGCCTCTAGCTCTGAGGGTGCTGATTTCCTTATACTTGCCTCTGGTGAAGATAAACAAGTGGGTTTATTGGCAGATTCTTTGTTGAAGAGCGTGAAAATACCCATTTTTGTGACTTCCAGAAGCAATGGAGAAGCTAAAGAAGAATTCCAGTTACTGAAATCAGGCGCCTCTGGTTTTGTTATATCTTTGAAAGATCTGCGTTCTTCCAGGGATGTCGCTCTTCGCCAGTGTCTTGATGGAGCTTATGTTGTGAATCATGAAACGCAGAACGAGAATGAAAGCATTCTTAAGGGAAAACCATTTGCTGAGGCTAGTTACCTGCAGGAGAAAAGGAATTCTGTTGGCTTAAGAAAATTAGAAGATAAACAGAAACAAATAATAGAAATGGAGAAATCAGTGTTGAGAGAGGCGATTGAAATTATCCAGAAGGCGGCTCCACTGGTGATTTTTATTTAAAACATTTGGTAGTTCAAGTCAATATACTGAAATGGTTATAAACTAGATTTTCTGCGGTTATATGGTTTAATTTGCTTCTTGGACTGTTTTTCAATAACAGATGGAGGAAGTCTCCCTTCTGATTGATGCATTGTCCCGGATTGATGAGCCGTTTTTAATGGTCATAGTGGTAATTCTGCACTCAACTCCATCAAATTGTGGTTCCAGGAATATGCATTGGTATTAGCTCTATATTCATAAAAAGACATTTTTAGTTACATACTTCTGCCAGCACTAGGTAGTTTGAGGTAGATATTTGGTAAACAATGCGCATGCTTCTAGTCACTTCTCTCTCTCTCTGCTTCTCAATCTCAGTTGTGCTGTCTATATGTTATAACTAATAGATTTATTTCGGTCCTTCGTTCTCTCTGCCTATGCTTCTATTCCTATTTTGCTGATGGGTCTGGTTAAAGGGATACTGCAACTTTCTTAACTGTACTATCTATTTCTGCTTTGGATTTTTGGATTTTGAATATGATTAATGCAAGACAACTAGCTTTTATGATTCAAAATAGTTTTTGTGTGGAAAAGCATTTTATTAAAATTCTTAACTTGGTGATACTAGGGGGAGTTTAACTCCGGAAAATCAACTGTTATCAATGCACTTCTTGGGAAGAGATACCTCAAAGAGGGTGTAGTCCCCACTACCAACGAAATCACTTTTCTGTGCTACTCTGACTTGGAATCTGAAGAGCAACAACGTTGCCAAAGGCATCCAGATGGTCAATACATCTGCTATCTTCCTGCACCAATACTTAAGGATGTGAGTCATTCATAATTCTGCCATCGCAGTCCTGAATTTTCTAATTATTTGGAGGAATTGATTTGGCTTGTTCTTTTTTCGAGCAGATTAATATCGTTGACACACCTGGGACCAATGTGATCCTTCAAAGGCAACAACGTCTTACAGAAGAATTTGTTCCACGTGCAGATCTGCTTGTCTTCGTTCTTTCCGCTGACCGTCCTTTAACCGAAAGTGAGGTAGATTTTACTGTTTGCCTGTCATGTTAGTTATTGTTGGTTTTCCTCATACGAATCTGCCTAAGTAGATATATATTTAGACCATCAAGACTTTGTGTAGTGAAGGGAAGTTGTCACTATTTTAGCTGCATATATCAATTGTTCTTGATTATAAATTTGAATTAGACTAATTACTTTTTCAAGTAAATGATGTCGTAGCTATTCTAGCAACAGTATGTCCTTTTTCTCTATATCCTGGTAAAGCTTAGTCCAAAACAAATGAAAAGATGGTTTGTTTACTGGTACAAAAAAAAAAGATCTTGTATCTGTGGCAAAAATTGTATGAAAAGGTGATCATTTTTTAAAGTACTGACTTTAGATTTATCTATGCTGTTCTTGACAATCTGAAGAAGTTCACATATTGGGAACAAGCGTCGCAATATCATATCCCTTTCATTTCTATATCTGCCTCTGAAATTCCTGTTGTGTCGTAATTGTACTGTTTTGTACTAAGATTAGTAGTATTTGGAATACTTTTAAACTATCACTACCTCTGCAGTTTTCCTGCTGTCATCGCTGTTCTGTAGGCTGATATACATGTCAATGTGCTTGCCAGGTTGCTTTTCTCCGGTATACCCAGCAGTGGAAAAAGAAATTTGTGTTTATCCTGAATAAATCTGATATCTACCGTGATACTCGTGAGGTTTATCAGAGACGAGATTTATGTCCATTTCTTGACAGGTTCCGTAGTCTTGAATTTTTTGTTGATTACGTTTTGATTTTTCTGATGCAGCTTGAGGAAGCTATCTCATTCGTAAAAGAAAATACACAAAAGTTGCTTAACACAGAAAATGTGATATTGTATCCGGTGTCCGCACGGTCTGCTCTTGAGGGGAAGCTTTCAAGAGAATCTTTGGTAGCCAGAGATGATCTAGAGGTCTCGGATCCTGATGCTAATGGGAGAACCCAGAGCTTCAATGAACTTGAGAATTTTCTATACAGCTTCCTAGATAGCTCAACTGCTACGGGGATGGAGAGAATAAGGCTTAAACTGGAGACACCTATTGCAATTGCAGAGCGTCTCCTTTCTTCTGTGGAATCTCTTGTGAGACAAGATTGCGTAGCTGCTAGGGAAGATTTGGCTTCAGCAGACAAGATTATCAATCGTACTAAAGAAAACGCTCTTAAGATGGAATATGAGAGCATATCTTGGAGAAGGCAGGCTCTATCGTTGGTACAAATTCTATTAGATATATCTTGTCGAATCGCGTAGGTGGAAATTGGAATGTTCTAACTTTATATTTCTTGTGTTTTATCCTTCAACTATTATTGCAGATTGATAATGCCAGATTAAAAGTTGTTGATCTAATAGGAACCACCCTGCGACTATCAAGTCTCGATCTTGCAATCTCGTACGTGTTTAAAGGGGAGAACTCAGCCTCTGTAGCAGCTACATCAAAAGTCCATCGTGAAATACTCGCTCCAGCACTCTCAAATGCTAAAGTAAGTCTGTTGCTCAAAAGATCATCGACTCCGACGTCTGAGATATAATTTCTATTCATTCATAGTTTAAGTATTGTCCAATCTTGTCATGTTGTGACCTGATGCTGGCTAGTGGTTACTGGTTTCTAACTCTAGGGAATTGGCTGTACTTCTGGCTACTGACTATGACATCTATTTTGAACCATTTCTTATGAGGATGTATATATTTTATTTTACATTTTACTTGTTGCAGGACTTACTTGGAAAATATGATGAATGGCTACAATCAAATAATGCCCGTGAAGGGAGTTTGTCCTTGAAATCATTTGAAAACAAATGGCCAAAATATGTCAATTCCAAAACTCAACTGGACATAGATACATACGACTTGCTTCGAAAAACTGATAAATTCAGCTTCAAAACCATAGAGAACTTGAGTGCCGGAACCACGTCAAAACGGTTGGAACAAGATATTCGAGAAGTGGTGAGATCTCGTATCTTAATTCGGTTATCTGTTCAAACTTAAGTTACGTTTATTATGTATATTATTTTCCCAGATACTAAGTTAGATTCTTCAATAATATTCTTTTGACATGATTGAGTTTTGTTTGCTTTTTCTAGTTCTTTGTGACAGTTGGTGGGCTTGGAGCTGCAGGGCTATCTGCGTCACTTCTAACCTCAGTGCTTCCCACCACAATGGAAGATCTTCTTGCTCTTGGCCTTTGCTCTGCTGGAGGGTAATAGTACTTCTCTGAATGTCCCTTCTATCCCATCATCTCACTACTCCAATTTCTTGTATCACGTTGCCTAGTGTATTTTCTTCTTGCAATCAATGTCATATTATGATTTTTAGAAACACTGTTAGTTAACATAATCTATGTAGCAGGTATGTGGCTGTAGCAAACTTCCCATATCGCAGGCAAGTTATAATTGGTAAGGTGAATAAAGTGGCTGATGCGTTGGCTCAACAGCTCGAAGATGCTATGCAAAAGGATCTTTCAGATGCGACGAATAATCTAGTCAACTTTGTGAATATCGTTGCCAAGCCTTACCAAGAAGAAGCTCAGCGAAGACTTGATCGTCTTTTAGGCATCCAGAAAGAACTATCAGATATTAGGAGTAAATTACAGTTGCTACAAGTTGAAATCGATAACCTTCATGTGTTACGAGACGAAATAAGACTTTAGCTGTTCCAATACAATGTTGGATTTTCCTTCTTTACATTGATCAATGGTGGAAAGTGTATGTACTTTGTCATAATGAATAAGACCTGCCAGTTCCGACTTGAAATGGACTCACTGATGGGTTATTGTATGTGAACTCAAAAGATTGGAGAGGTTCTTGAACGAACCAAACAGTAGCATTATGAGAATGGAACTCTGGTATAAGTTTTCTACTTGTTTTTTCAGATTGTTTGTGATACAAATCGCTGGATGAATTAGAAGCTCAGGAGAGGAGGCTCGTGGAGAAAATATTCTCCTGTCTTTGACCAACACATGTACCTCAGTTCACAGGTTAGTATATTAGTTGACTCAATTTTTTTATCATTATGATATTTACATTCTTGTGGAGTTCATGAATGCTTGAATACATTCGTATGCAATCGGTTTTCCGCATAAAGCATCTAACTTTGCTGTTAATGTACTAATCATTTGACTTAAGTGTAAAACAAAATCTTAGTATAGGTTTCCATGGAGAGTAATTCTCAGCATATGCTAGCTATGATTTCTAAAGATACAAGCGCATAGAATTTAACGTGATATTATATAAAAGTTTGTTCATAGGTTCCTCGTTAATTTTCTAATCAAAGTCATAGCTTTAACTAATGACAGGTATGCTTGATAACCAAACCTTTTTTATTAAAAACAATGAAGAGAATATTAAGTATGGTCAAAAGTTAGGGAAAGAGAAGAAAATTTCCAGTTGACATGTTTTTGTGTAAGCATGAAACTGATTCCACCTTCCTTTGTTGCTAAAGATCCTAAAGATAAAATAGACTAACAACATAAAAATAAACTATAGAAATATCGAAAACAAAAAAGAAATTTTTAAAGGATCTAGTTTTGGATTGTCCTTTTCATTTGGGGACCAGAAGTGGGATGATGATGCAGAGAAAGCCCACTATTTTTGGTTCTTGTTTCAAAGTTTATCTTCCTCTGATTGGTTTCAACAAATCTAAAATGAGACAGAGGAAAATACGGAAAATAAGCGATTGGTGAATGCGAAATTCGGATGGCCAGGGGCTCATTGGAGAGAGAGAAAATAAGGTACAGATTCTGACCTATAACTTTACTTAGCACTAAGTTACTACTATCTCAAAGCTTTGTGGACATTTCATTACCAAAAAGATTTTGTTTTCACAAGACGAGAAGATTTGAAAAGTTTTCCTCACTTGAAATGGAAACTTCTTTTGCTACCCGTAACTTTTAAAAGTACCATTCCATTAACTAAATAACTTTAATAGACATCACTACTGATCACCTCTATTTGTACTAGACATGCTTATTGTCTATGTTATTTAACTGACCCTACATTTGTTACTTGTTGGAAAACCTATGGGCTTAGGCTAGAGGAGGATCATCTCTAATCTGAGAGCATTGATTTGTGTTCTGAAAACACGTAAAGACAGGATCATATCCCCATAAGTTTTCTATTACAGGGCAATACATGTTTTAAAATCATTCATTTCACTTGAGAGGTATAGGATTAATCATAACAAGAAAGCTCGGTTTTCGCATATTGTACTTCCTTTTTCTTTGAATCTGGTTACAATATACATACAAACAAGTATTAGGAAACTGTCAATATGGTATTCATATTGATTGATGCTGCAAAATCAGAAACACAATCTCAAGGATATGGACATGAAACAGATTTTGGGGCATCGCCTATTTCTACTATTGATTTGGTAAGCCGCTTTTGTTTTGTTCCGGTCCTTCTAGACTTGCTCTTAACAAAATTTTGAAGCAGAAGCAAATACACTGTAAATTTCGCGGAGACAGTTAAAATCGGTTTGGTATGGGTTAAAGAAGACAGAAAATGCATATATATTTTATACTAATTGTTATTTTATTTATGGTTCATGTTACTTTGCATTACAGTTGCAAGTTAAAAGTGTAGCTTTAATGTCCCAAAAGGTGTGGACTTCGAACTCTTGCCTTTTGTATTTTCTTTGTCTTCAATTATTTGGTTAGGATTAGTCCTGGGTATTCGAATCTTCCGATTAGACTTGGGTTGGATCCATTTGGGTTTAGTTTTCTCTGGCATATGAATTTAGTTTTAGGATCCATACAAGTATTTATAGATTTTTTATTTTTTATTTTTTTACCCGAATGTTTTTCGGACATAATCTCATACTTTGGGATGTTTTAGTTTTTCTTATCCAAAATTTTTGGATCCAAGTCCATTCTGGATCGATTAGGGTATTTATTACCAGAAAACCTAAAAATATACTATAAAATAAGCAAATCATTGACACTAAACAAAGATAAACCGAAAAAAATCTAAAATTTTAAATAAATATTCAACAAACTGAAATAAAAACTTAAATTAAAATGAAAAAAATAATATAAAAGACATCAATAATCTAGTGGTAGAGTAACAGTATGTCACCTCTAGGTTTGATTTTTTTTATATACAGTATTATTTTTGAATTTTTCCGATACTCGACCGGATTTTGGTAAGATCAGGACCGAACCAATATCGATGAGTTCTGAAGTTTAAGATCCAATAAAATAAAACATAAAGAATCGAACCTGACCCGAGACAGATCTGAATTAGTTAAGAGTTTTGGAAACTTTCACCGAGAAAGGCATTTTGGTCATCTCAATCTTTTTACTTGTTTCGATAATTTAAATTGTTATTTCTTTGGCTTATGTGATTCATTTTACATTTAAATCATTATATTACAGCCAAAAAAACAATAGCTAGCAGAATTTTGAATTATTGGTTTTACGAATAGGTTACCAATTGAATGTAAAGCGTAAAGGTTTATTCGCCAAGGTAAAACGAATTGTCTATGGTCATTTATTATTCTAATGTTGGAGAAATAACAAAAACATAAAAAGAATCCTCCAATGTCAAGTGGACTCACCACTATAAATACTTCTTCACCCCTCCCTCTTCCCTTTCACATTCATCCCTCTTTTCTTAATTACCTCTAACGAGAAAAAACCGAAAGATCTCAAAAACAATCACAAACTCTCATTAGTATCCTCTGTTTCTCTCAAGAACAAGAAACAAAATGTCAATTTTTCTTTGTCAAGCTCAAGATAAAATCGTCACCAAGAATGAAAGAAACGAAAGTTTCACCCAAAAAGGTGACATGGGTGGGTTGAGTTTCCTGCATTCTATGTCCGATATTACTGCCATTGTCCGAAACAGAGAGGATCAAGCTTATGTTCATCCGAACGAGAAACGCTCTGTTTCTAAGCTGACTGAGAAAAGCTTAGAGATGTGCACTGAGAGCCTCGGGGCCGAAACAGGAAGCGAGAGTGGTGACGAGTTATCGTTACTTGCGTTTGAAGCAATGGCTACTCCTAGGGTTCATTCTACTCCGCCTCACCCGACACCTCAAGAAGAAGAAAAAGACACTGACTTTCCGGCCAAGAAATTAACGATAAGTCGCACCAAAAGTTTCCCGCCACCGATAAAATTCGTTAAAGGATCAAAGTATAATCGTATGGTGAGATCGTTAAGAGAAGATGGTCGTCTTGTTGTTCAAGCAATTAGTGTTTCGTCTCCGCCTCGTTACTTTGTAGCGGATCGTGATGAAGGAAGGCTCCGTCTCTGTTTATCGCCGGAAAGTTCTTTACTTAGGCACAATCATGAGGAAGAGGAAGAAGAAGAGGAGGAGAATACTGAGAACTTGGAGGGTAAAAATGGGAATAAAAATTTTAGCAGGTTAAGCAGCAGCAGATGCAAGGAGAATGGTCGTGAGCCTAAACCAATGCTTACTTGGACGAAGCAGCAGTTTTGGGTCGCCACTTAAAGACTTTATTCGACTCCATTAATCTTTTAATTAAATAATTTTTAAAATATGGGTTTCTTAATTTTATCTATATATATATATAACATATGTTTTTTTGTATGATTTCTCGTGGGTACTGGGAGTGTTTTCTAGTTATATTTAGTGTAATGTTACATGATGAGACTTATTGTTTATGGTCATTATTATTCTTGTTATTGTTATTATTTTAGTAGTCATAGTTACAACAACAAAAACTGAAAATGTACTATTTATCTTCATTTTTAATTAATTGTGGCCAACATATTTTTGTGTGTATTTGAAAATTTATGAGCGGTTCATTTCTTTCCAAAACCAGAACTAAGCTAACTATATATTAAAGTTGGCAATAAACACTATAGATAACCTCACTAACCGTAACACTATAAATATACCTAAAGATTTGTAAAATACCAATATATTATATATATACGAACCAAACAAAATTGACCAATAACGTTTATGGGTTTTCTTTTTCAGTATATGTAGATTTTTGTAACATAGTATTTATATTAAAGTTCAAATTAAACGACTATACAAATTAGTGCAATGCTTCATTCTTTCTTTGATTTTACGTGCGTAAAAAAACATATGTGGTACGTACAACGCCCACATGAACATATGAGAGATTGTTCCCACACGGCCACATGACCATCACATGCAAAATCCAATTTCTCTCTTTCTCCTTTTAATTCCCAACATTATATTTCTCTTTTGCCCTCATTTTGATTCTGTTTCTGATTTTGCTCCTTTACTCTCTCTTTTTTTGTTCGTTCCTAACTTTCTTTTGTTGTTTCACCAACAAAACTAATGAAAATCGATACGTCTATCACTCGTTTAAATAATCATAGAAGATTCATAGATGAATTGAAGTTCCATCATGTACCAAACACTATTTGGTTTTCTCTTGGTAATTGTAATCTCCTTAAAATGGCAAGAAATTTTGGATATCTGATTAAGATATACTCTAGTTATTAATAAACAATACTGTTTTTAAAGTGCATATATTCTCCGACATGGATGAAGGATTGTCACAGAGTATCCGCAAATATATATTTGACATCCTTATCTATGTAAATTTTAACCAATGAGAAGTAGACAAGTTATAAATGTAATGTCAAATCCAAGATCTCAAAAAGTATGTAAATATATATTAAACAGTACTTTGTTTCTCTGTTAACGAATATCGAGAGAGGACTCTGTTTATATGGTTCTATGCGCCACTCGATGCATAATTATTGACCACTATCTGATGCGGCACCCATTTCTGTGATATTTTCAATCATTCTTTTTTTTTTTATATCAAACATTTTTTGCCCATTTATTTTGATTACTTTCTATTTTGGTAACTTATTCTCATAAACCAAAACATTCACTAATTGTTCCTAACCACCATATAAATTTCGGCAAAAAAAAACTTCCACTATTGTGATTTTGTAGAGGTTAAGTATGTACATCATTAGAAATTTGACTACATCCTAATGTTTCGACCGATACATGATGAAATTGAAAACCTTCACCACAAAACAAATATGTTTAAACAGTTTTTTGCTATCTTAGCGGAATCCAAAAATATGAATTTTGTCCCTGAGACTTGACTAATGCGTATGTTTATTCAAATATTCCCGTTTTTTGATAAACATGTGTATTCATCAAAATGTTTACTACATTATAATGTTTGGACTAGTATATATGATGAGGTTATTAATTGCACAACAACAAGATGGAATATTTCTGTGTTATTAATTTGTGCTCATACTTTTTCTGTGTTATTCTTATGAAATATTTCTTTTAATTTTTCATTATAAAATATTTATAATATTTTTTTAATTTTTTTGTTATAAATATATTTATTTAACTAAAATAAAATAATATTATAATCACGTAACATAGTGACAATCTTTGAAATTTATGACACCGAAACCTAATAAAATATAATATTTAATGAGATATTAAAGTTACTAACAAAAAAAACTAAAATAAAATGATTTAAATTAAAATTTGAACTTAGCTTTGATTATTAGAGAAAACAAAAAGAGCGTTTATAATCAACCCACATAATTGGGCCGAATTTGGGCCAAGTTATGATTGACGTGAAGCGAGGTATATTGGTCCTCTCTGTTCAGCCTAACACTCGCAACCGATTATTGATTATTTGATTGCTCTAATTTAGGGGTCAAAGTTGAAATTAATAAAGTTCAGGGGTTAATTTGCTATTCTGATTCTCTCGAGGGTTTGGTTTGTCATTTGTAACTTTTTAAAAAAATTCCGATAGATTTATCTATTTTCCTCCATCAAAATAAAATGCTTTGAAATTCTCGAGCGATCTGTTTCTTCTTCTCCTTCTACCGCTTCTCTTTCCCCCGCCTACTGGCTTTTTTAAAATTCTTAAGCAACACAAACACGCAGGTTTCATCTTCGACAAAGCTTTCGATCACGATGGAAATGGCGGAAGGAGAAGGAACGACGGAGGAGAAGTACGACGTAGACATCGCGACCACCGCTTCTTCACTCGGCGGCGCCGGCGTCTTCCATATCATCAATGACATTGTCTGTTTCGTCCTCTATATGCACCAGCAGATTCCCTCGTATGTCATTTTCCTATTTTCATATCTATATGCTTCTATTTTATTCTGATTTGATGTTCGATCTGGAGCCACGTATCTGTTCGTTTGTTCGATTTCGCGGATTAGACTGTTTACTGCGTTAGATTTCACGCGAATTATTGGTTTCTTAGAACATTATAAGACTGCTGGTTATGGATTTTATAGATTCCGGATGGATTAGTGTGAGTTTAGAGATCAAATCTTGGTAGGTGAGGTATGCTCACAAAGCTTTAAGACATTGTTCTTCACTATGCTCATATTATGCTAAATTCAGAAGGCTCTTGCTAAAACTTTGCGAGTCTCTGTTGGAACTAGTCATAAAGGTCTTATTTAACGGTCAGATTGATCACGCTACTTCCGGTTGATTTACGAACAAGCTGTGTAGTATCCACCAATGAGCATCTTTTGTGTATTGGTGTTTATTGACAATCAAAGTTGAAGACCTATATATCCAGCGTTCGTTTTCGGTCACTCAAAAGTATTATTTCTTGGTTACATCTGTGCAGGGTATTGCAAGACATGAGTCTTGACTTTGATGGATTGCAATCAGAATTTACGGATTTGGTATGTTGTGGTTCTACAGACGCAATTTTCATTGTACGGTTACGTCTTTTTTTTTACACTCTTAAGAATCTTAGCTTGTAGGAGGCGCATCTTACTCAAGCAGAAGTGAAGCCGCTGGTCAGGAGAAAACTCATGAGTAGAAAAAGAGAGGTGAAGCATGAAATCAGGAAACTGCAGAAACTGATGAGCACCATCGCTAGTCTCCGAAGCGCGCTACAGTTATTGATCCATGAAGCCCCTGACATTCAGAGAGTTTTGTTGATTCTTGGTGGTAGTCCATTACGGCCTCAAAAAGCTTATGAGTTGTTATTCACACACAGTGATAATGTTTTGAGCTTTGAAGGTGACTTTTCCAAAAGCAAAGCTACAGAAGCACTTTCAAAAAAGGTTGCTATCTTACCTCTGAGTTCATGTTACTTGGACTTTTATTTCCGTTTTATTTTATCTGCTATAAGAAGTAACAAAAAAATGGTAATCTATTCACTCTTTTTGGCTTTCTAGACTATCAGAGCACTGATCTCAACGGGTGCTGGATCGACTTCATGCCCAGGTAACTTTGCAGAAGTCTCAAACATCATCAGCTTTGTTTATATTAAGTGTCAGGTGAATTGTGGTGTGAACTGTAGAATTGATTCATTTCCCTTTTTTCTGAATTGCAGGTCCAATGAGGCTCTTCATATTGGTTCAAGCTCCACCTTCTTTGAATCTTCCCCAACATTTCCTTCCTAAACGTGACTTCAGATATAACAGAAAGGTATAGACTTGTGCTAGTTTTATATAATAGCTCCTCCTATTTCACACATCCAAGTAAAAGATTTTGATTTCGATTACACCGGGAACAATGTCATTAATTATTGCAGTTTGTACCTCTAAAGTTGCGATTCAAGTGCAGAACTAAAGAAGAAGAGACAAAATCTCCCTTCAACTTTGGCACAGATGATCTAATATGGTAATTTCATTCACCTTCTCCACTTACAGACTAAACAAGTGAAGCTATATATTCACCTGATCTTGATAATCTCCTCGGGTTTCACTGCAGGTTTCAGTGTCGACATGTGATAAAGGGCTTAGCTTTCCAGCAACCAGTTGAAGAGTAATAAGACTTAAGTTTTGCTTCTGTCTATTGTAACTACACACACTTGCATTTTTTTAGATAAAATGAGCAGATTTTGTACCACTAGTCGTCTTCAAATCCAGTCTTGAGAATACATGTACTCTTTTAGGGGTTTATTTACACTTTATTAAACTTGCCTACCACATTTGAAGAAGAAACAAAAAATCTGGTCACTGTGTAATATTGCATACTCTATTCCTTTGCATTTGAATTATTTTTATTTTTTGGTTAGTATGTAAATGGGGTCAAAGTATATAAAAAAATAACAAAATATATGAAGTTTGATATTTCCTCTTCTTCCTTCACATCACCTCTGAGCTTAAGTCGGCGAACACATTCTCGCCGATACGGGTTTCAGTTTCTCTCACACTCGTTAACAACATCGAAGCTTCCAATTATCTTCTTCAATTTTGTTAAGTGTTCCGACTCGAGTCTCGCCGGTAAATTTTATATGTATTGTAGTGGTGTGCGTATATATACATACTCCAACTCGAATCGCTTGTTTGATGAATCAAATTCCATTTTTAGGGTTTTCTCTTTTACGGGAGGAGGAAGATGATCTTCAAGATCGAAGACGTAACTGTCTACTTCCCTTATGACAACATATATCCAGAACAATACGAATACATGGTTGAATTGAAGCGAGCCCTAGACGCTAAGGGACATTGTCTTCTCGAGATGCCCACCGGAACTGGCAAAACCATTGCCCTTCTCTCCCTCATTACAAGTTACCGTCTCTCTCGTCCCGATTCTCCGATCAAACTTGTCTACTGCACTCGTACTGTCCACGAGATGGAGAAAACGCTGGCTGAGCTTAAGCTACTACATGACTATCAAGTACGCCATCTCGGCCCCCAGGCAAAGATCCTCGCGCTCGGTCTTTCCTCAAGGAAGAATCTTTGCGTTAATCCTAAGGTTTTAGCGGCGGAGAATCGTGATTCCGTCGATGCTGCGTGTAGGAAACGGACGGCTAGTTGGGTTAGGGATTTAGCGGCGGAGAATCCAAATGTAGAACTCTGTGACTACTTTGAGAACTACGAGAAGGCTGCTGAAAATGCGTTGTTGCCTCCTGGTGTTTATACTTTAGAGGTAAGATCGATTCTTACGTATCACGTTGGAACGGTGTTTGAGTTTGGAACTTATTTTGGCTGATGTTGAATGTGTGTTTTGATGTTAGGATTTGAGGGAGTTTGGTAAGAATCGAGGACGGTGTCCGTACTTCCTTGCGAGGCATATGGTTCAGTTCGCCAATGTTATTGTTTATAGCTACCAGTATTTACTGGATCCTAAGGTTGCTGGAATTATATCCAAGGAGTTACAAAAGGAGTCAGTTGTAGTGTTTGACGAGGCGCATAATATCGATAACGTGTGTATTGAAGCACTCAGCGTCAATGTGAGGAGGGTTACACTTGAAGGAGCTAATCGAAATCTTAATAAGATAAGGCAAGAAATTGATAGGTACGCTATTCTTTTCCTACATACCTGTTACTCGTAACTTCTCTTGAGCATGCCACTCAAGTAAACATAGGTGAAAGGGTCTGTCTTTTTGAATTTAATTTCCCGATAGTTCTTGAATCCCATGTGGGTGTCTTTTCACTCTAATATCTAATCTTGAATTGCCATTTTTCATTTTTCTATTTGGTTTTCGTATGGAAGTTTAGGATAGTTGTTTTCATATGATTTCTTCTTCTCAAATAACTGAAAGTTTGGAACATCAAATGACAAACGCTATTGTCAGCAACTTGAAGCACATGACTGACTCTTTTAGTGATCCTAATCTTATGGTGCATAATTATCTTCGTTCAATACAGGAACTGACCTGGTTGTTTGCTGATACGTAATTTAAATTCTTATCACACTATTTAAATTGTCTAACTGGTAGGAAGGTTCAAAGCTACAGACGCTGGAAGACTGCGAGCTGAATACAACCGTCTAGTTGAGGGTTTGGCACTAAGAGGGGACTTATCTGGTAAGTTTTCAGAGAGGTGATGCGTGGTTGGTTGATTCTATGAACTTGATGGAACAAATATGTTTTTCTCCAGGAACTGATCAATGGCTTGCAAACCCTGCACTGCCCCATGATATTCTAAAGGAGGCTGTCCCAGGAAATATTAGACGGGCTGAGCATTTTGTGCACGTGTTACGCCGATTACTTCAGTACTTGGAGGGACGGCTAGATACTGAGAACGTGGAGAAAGAAAGCCCTGTTAGTTTTGTATCTTCGCTTAATTCTCAGGCTGGAATTGAACAGAAAACACTGAAGTTCTGTTATGACCGGCTCCACTCTCTCATGTTAACCCTTGAAATTACAGATACAGATGAGTTTTTACCTATCCAGACAGTATGCGACTTCGCAACTCTTGTTGGGACATATGCACGGGGCTTTTCCATCATCATTGAGCCTTATGACGCAAGAATGCCTCACATTCCAGATCCTATATTGCAGGTCAGTACGTGTTGTTCTGCTTTATTTTGAATATTGTATTGTTGTTCTGGTTTCAGAGATATTGTGACTCAAATGTAAATTGTACTGTTCAATTGATCTATTGAGAAATGTATCTGAAACACATCTCCTTTTGTATCTTAGTTGAGCTGTCATGATGCGTCTCTGGCTATAAAACCGGTGTTTGATCGTTTCCAATCAGTAGTGATTACATCAGGGACCCTGAGCCCAATTGATCTTTATCCCCGTCTTCTTAGTTTCAGTCCTGTTGTTAGTCGAAGCTTTAAGATGTCGATGACACGAGACTGCATCTGCCCCATGGTTTTAACTCGAGGAAGGTATAAAAAAGAGGTTCCTAAACACTTTTGTATTAAATATATTTACATTAGTGATTATTTTTTCTTGCTTTTGCAGTGATCAGCTTCCTGTTAGTACCAAATTTGACATGAGAAGTGATCCGGGTGTTGTGAGGAATTATGGAAAGCTTTTGGTAGAGATGGTATCTATTGTTCCTGATGGAGTTGTCTGCTTCTTTGTTAGTTACTCATACATGGATGGCATTATTGCTACGTGGAATGAAACTGGAATTCTGAGGGTGAGGTCCTGCTTCTACGCTTTACCGTGTCAGGAATATTTTGGCAGTTTACCGTATACTTGTTCCCTAAGATGACCACTGCTCTTAATTTTATGCAGGAAATAACGCAACAGAAACTTGTCTTCTTCGAAACGCAAGATGTTGTAGAGACAACATTGGCACTGGACAATTATCACAGGGCTTGTGATCGTGGAAGAGGTGCAGTTTTCTTCTCCGTAGCCAGGTAAATTTTTTATCAGTGAGTGTTAGATGGTTTTTAGAAATTCATGGCAAATTGGCAATAAATTTCTGGTTCTGCTTCTTTGATTCTGTCGTTATGTATATAATAGATCCATCTCCTTTGGAAATTTAAAGAGATTGATCAAAATTTTGTATTTGAATGACAGGGGAAAAGTTGCTGAAGGTATCGATTTTGATCGTCATTATGGAAGACTGGTTGTAATGTTTGGAGTGCCTTTTCAATATACATTAAGCAAGTAAGTTATACCCAAAAATAGTTATATTTTCATTCTCCGGTTTTGATTCTCCGGTTTGCTGCTAAGTTATACCAAAAGATAGTTGTGTGTGGAGATGCTAAGATCGAAACGGGAAATTTTTTCAGGATATTGATTGCACGATTGGAGTATTTGCGTGATACATTTCAAATAAAGGAAGGGGATTTCCTAACTTTTGATGCCTTGGTATTGTCAAAGTTTTATGATCTTATGGATATTTGGTGCAAATGTTTCACCTGTCTGTGACGACTATTTTTTTTTTTTTGGGTATAAAACAGAGGCAAGCAGCTCAATGTGTGGGGAGAGTAATCCGGTCAAAGGCTGATTATGGGATGATGATATTTGCAGACAAGAGGTATATATATATATACATACATACTCCTTAACGTCTTCCCTCTCTGAGTTTCTGGTCATTTAGGTTCTTGTTATTTGCTAAATGTGATTTTGTATATACTAACACATTAAGTATAAGCCCAATTATGTGTATTCCCCTCGAAGAGGCTGTTAGTTAGTTACTAATGGGGATAATTTCGTAGAACAGAATAGAGACATATATATATATATATATATATGCTTATGTTGGTTTATGATCTCACATATCTTCATTGATTTCTAAACTTGCAGATATAGCCGTCACGACAAGCGGTCCAAATTACCTGGTTGGATACTTTCGCATCTGCGTGATGCACACTTGAATCTAAGCACTGACATGGCTGTTCATATTTCCCGAGAGGTAACCTAAAAATTCACTGCCTCTTTTGTTTTTTCTTTTTTTGCACATAGCTGATGAAACAATAAGCGTTTAAGAATTACAAAGTTTGGGTTTTTCTGCAGTTTCTAAGGAAAATGGCTCAGCCGTACGATAAAACGGGTACTTTGGGTAGGAAAACTTTGTTAACACAAGAAGATTTGGAGAAGATGGCTGAGACTGGTGTGCAAGACATGGTTTATTAGCAACCCGGTTTGTTTTTGTTGGTCTAGTTCTATAAAAAAAAAATAGTGCCATAATTTGATTGGTTTTGATTCGGTTTCTTAAGCAACCGATACTTTTTCACTTATAAAAAATGATTGCAAAGGGGACCGGTTTGTTCATGTTCCAACAACAACACAGATGAGGGTCTCCATTTATCAGCAGAAAATGCTGATAGTATGGATAATCCATTTTTATTTTCTTATCGATTTTTTTTTAAGTAACTTGTAAACAAAATTTTAGATTCACTCATTACATAATTCAAATCAGGTAACAAAAAGTACCACGAAATCATTCATCGGCCCACTTATCAAGCACTTAAGCAGTGGAAGTGAAATTGAAGTTGGCACAATTAGTTTGACGGCCCAATAACGTGGAACTAAACCCAAATCTGTTACTGGCCAAGTCAAATTCGATCAAGTTATCTTCCAGCTGGAACCCTCCGATCACCACAGAAGTTCTCGCGTTGACTCCTCCGTCAACGAAACCCAAACAGATGACGTCATCTCTGACATTCACCATCGAGTTAGCTCCGAAGATCCTCCAAACGATGTCCTTGCTCTGAAGCACAAGCTGGATTTCCGGTACGGCGTATCCCAGGCGCGTTACGCCGACGTTCTTCGTACTAAAACACGCGCCGAACGGTTTCACCGACGGTACTCGTTTGATGTTCCTCGCTGCGGCTTCTCTGACGAAAGCCGATCTGAAGGCGTTGAAGATCGATGTTTCCATCACGGTGTACGGATCCACCGTGCTGATTTTGGTTCCTCTGAATCCGGTACTTGCGTCGATCTTCAAAAGCGTTTTGTTGATCGGAACGGATTTTTCGTAGATTTTGATGTCACTCACGCCGATGAAATACTCGGAGGACTTCTCGCCTTCTGGATACGCAGAAGCGGTGCTCACCGGGTTGATGAGAAGCGGCGTCGTTGTGAGCCTCGATATCTGGATTCCGGGGAGGAAAACGTAAGGCCCGTTACCGAAGAAGGCGACGCCTTTTCCCGAAGTGAGACAGACAGCGAATTTCCGGTTGAAGCTAAACGCGGCGGCGAACTGCGACGGCAATCCGATTTTGTGACGTCCCATACCAGCCATACCGACGGTTCCACTAGCGAGTCCTTTAAGCAGAAACGTTGACCCGCAACTGAAAATCAACTTGGGGATTTTAACGACCCGACCCGGATTCGATCCGTTGGTGGACTGAATCGACAGAACGTCTATAGCAAATTCGCCGGAGGTTCCGGTTCCGGTGACGGTGTTATCTGGAAGTGCGCTGCAAGTGTTGTTGCTACACCCAGGTCTGGGAGGAGAGTAGCATTCGCCGCAGCCATTGGAGCCGGCGCGTACGCACACGGCAGAGCGGCAGCGAGGGGAGCTGTAAGTGGTGGAGACATAATCTTTGTCACAGTCGACCCAGAGTTCTCGACCACCGAGGTGGAAGACGACGGAGGCGGCGACCAGAGGCGTGCGTTGGTTGATAACGGTTGTGTATTGGAGGGTAGATTTGTCCTTTGTAACTGGGAGAACGAGAGCTTTTGGTCGGAATGATTGTTGAGCAAGTGAGCTTGATGATGAGATTGAGAAGATGAAAAGGAAAAGGACGGAGAAAATAATCGGACAAGAAGCCATTAGGGATGAATATGAAGAAGAACTGATGAATAGTATTAGTGTGTGTGTGTGTCTGTATTTATAGGAACATTTTGGTCTTTTTTTTTTTTGTCGGTCAATTTGAATAATTGGATAATGGTGTGACGTTATTGACTAAGATATTCTGTGATTTTGCCTCTCTTTAAAGAAAGGAAAAACTTTTGTTGTATTCACTCACCGTTCAGTATCAAGCAGATAGAAGATTATTTAATACACTAATATGAGCTAAGTTCGCAAACTAGTTGATAGATTCGATCGTAATAGTTAATGATATAATAAACGTTCTTTAAGAGGCTACTATTGAAGCCATTAATACTGTATGCAATATAACCGACAAACACATTGATTTTGGGGTCGTATCATTCAAGAAGAATACAAACACGATTCTAGCTTACATCGTAATCAACATCCTTGGGTTAATGTATGAACATTTTCGAGATAAAGCATTTAACTATTTAACTGGAAATACATCTTAGAAGAAAAGCCTGTATTTAAGAAGAAGAACGTTGGACCGGCTTTTCTTCTAAGATGTTTATCAGTTCTGGACTCAATATTTATATTTGGGTCCAATCATTGAACCTTGGGGATGTGAAGCTCCCGGAGAAGAATCAAGCGGCAAAAGCCAAACTAAAACATTGTAGTTGACAACAACGTATAACTATAATTGAACGTATAAAGAGCACAACATATCCCAAAGAATCTCTAGATTAAGCAGCATTATAGCATTTGCGCTAGCTATTTTGTAGCGAGGTCAGTCACTCAGTCTCATAAACCACACATAAAGATCCTTTGTCATTTAAAAATGTTGTCTCCGAGAAGACAGGCTTATTCAAGTCATCGTTTACAAGAGTCTGATTTTATATAGCAAATCAAACTAAGACACATCCTTCCATTACAGTGATTGCTTTGCCTCTCAGCAGAACCCTCTGCTTCTCATTGTCCAGGTGAACTTTGAGCGTTCCTCCTCTGCTTGAAGCCTATAACCATTTTCAAAAATAACCAAATCTTTACTCAGGAACTAATCTCAAGTGTCTGTATGAATAGAGAGAGAGAGAGAGAGAGAGAGAGAGAGAGAGAGAGAGAGAACCTGGTAGGCTAAGAAATCACACTTGTTCAATTTGGTGCTCCAGTAATGTGCTAAGGCACAATGCGCACTCCCAGTAACAGGGTCCTGAAGAGCAACACACCAGTAAAAAACAAGCAAAAGAGGTAAAAGTTTTTTCCTTTTCTGCTTTGATCACTCCTTAACCTAAGAGTCCATGCAAACAAACATTCATTCTCTCACTAATTACCTCATTAATTCCCAAGTTAGGGGCGAAGTAACGACTACAGAAATCATATGGAGATCCTGAAGAAGCAGCAGCGGTCACCATCAATCCTTTGCAAGGGCATTTCGATATCTCATTTATTCTTGGCTTCAATTCAGTAACAGATTCCCACGACGAAAGCAACCTGCAAAATAGATGGACAAGAATAATCCAAAATTTGGTTCCAAATGACGCAACAATAACCAAAAAAGACACTTGGTGATATGGTTTTACGAGGATGTCATTCTTTGTGGCTTCAATATCAACAATGGGAGCTCCATTCACGGCTTCGGAGAAGACAGAGAGATCATCAATGGAGTTGATTTGACAAGTTGGTACAACGGGGAAATCCAATTCGATCAAGAAGGTTGATTCTTCTTCACCATCACTGAGCTCTGAAGTATGTGGAAGACGTTTAGTTGTTAGAATCCCTGATCTTGTGGCGAACTCAACTACTTCTGAATCAACCAAACCGGTTGAGAAGAAAACGTGAGCAGATGCTAAAGTTGCATGACCACACAAATCCACCTGCATTTAAGAAAAAAGAGATATCTTTCTTTCAAAAAACAATAACTGAAGGATTCACAAGAGACACTGAAAAGTCTGAAATAACAATCCGACATTCTTTAAATGTAGAGTCTTTTTTCAGTCAATAACAAAGTCAACTGAACAATCCGAAATCGAAACTTAAACTAGAGCAGCGATTAGTGGACCTCAGCAACTGGAGTGAACCACCGGAGACGAAAGCGAGGGAAATCGCGATGATCGGAGACGGCGATCCGAGTAAGGAAACAAGTCTCGGAAAAGTTAAATTCGGCGGCGAGAGACTGAAACCACACCTCGTCTCTCTGGCTATCCTCTTCCAGAATGCAAACAGCAGCTGGGTTCCCCTTGAAGGCGGAATCAGCGAAAGCATCAACCACCAAGTACTTGACTCGCTTTCTGGCCACCATTTTTGTTTTGACCATCCAAAGCTTTGATTTTTGTGTGTAATCACTGAATTTTTGGTTTGTTGCTGCTTTTCACTCCTCCCTTTCATTGGTCACACACTCTCACTCAACACAAAAAAATAAAATAAATAATTTATTGTTCCATGAAAATAAACGAAAATATAATCTGATGAAGTCTAATGTAAACGTATATACATTGGTCTACTTAAATCTAATAATTATTAAGCGTACAGACTGAGAATACAATACACGCTTACAAAGACCACATAGAGGAACAAGCAAAGAGTCTTGTAAGATCACATAGAAAGAGAAGCAAAGAAATCATTTTGCTGTATAAAGAGCCCCTTTACGTGGCGGAGGCCAATGCAGCTTTTTCTTATTCATAAAAATTACAGCTACAAAGGAGTGTATATGTGATGATGTTACCAAGCTCCTTCCTTTGTCATCCTAAGAAAATGCGAGAGACTGATGCTCGGTTTCTCGCCTGAACCGTCACTGTTCTTCCATTTGATCCTCGTTGTCTTCATCGCTTTCTTTCCTATTTGTTCTGTTGCAGTTGTAGACACCAAATTGTGGTACTGCTCCAAAGAAATGAGTTTCTTTTAGGTTGTTACTCTTTCCATCAACCTCTAAGCAAAGAACATAGCTGACAAGATGTCCTTACCTCACAAACACCATGCAAAAGCAATCTATGGAATGGGTCTTGAACCTTGAGCTCAAGAACATCTCCTTCACCGCCTTCCTCAATGAAATGACTTATACAATTCTGCGAAAATAATAAACGATTTCTTTGGACTAGGGAGAGAGAAAGGGTCTATATATAAAATGTATGTCTTTTGATTGTGTCATCTCTGAAGACTGTATACCTCATATCCCTCGATGAGTTCGGGTAAAAAGCTACGTCGAAGAGCCTCTCTTGTTCTACACTCTATTCTTCGCCAAGCGGTTAAAACAGTGGCTTTATCAGCATCAACACGACCTTTCTGCCTTACGGATGACTGATTCAAGCAATCCATGATATTGGCCTGACAAGAATACAGTTTTTTCAATTATGATCAAAGACTTAAAACCAAGTAAGTCAAACAAATCACACCATCGACTCTAAAATTTCAGATCATTACTATAGTAACGTTTACTCTTCGTTTTTTATTGGGTTATGCAACTTTTACTTCTTATGACAGATAGTACCAAAAGAAGACAGTAACTCACCTCCTTGTCCATGTCTATGTTTCGAAATTTGTCCCATTCCCCAACATTAGTCAAAGAAAAGGCAGATGGTGGGACATCATCACCTGTGGAGAGTTTTGCAGAATAATTAAAACGACAAATGGGCATTTAAGCAAACGTGTCTAATTTGGAAAGTGATATTACCCCATGGTGGTGGAGCAAACAAGCCTCTGATTTCTTGGGCATCTAAACGAGGAACAAGTTCCATCAGAATACGATCGCTTAACCATCTCCGAGATCGCCGGTTACTAACCTGCATTAAGTGAAAAAAAAAACTCATTAGATACACGAATATCAACTTAACTTTGTTCCCCTGTCTTCTGTAACCAACTTTTGGTTGAAACAAATATAGAAAAATAACATATACAAGTATATTGACAAACCAAATTGGATACGAGAACAACATTTACACAAAAGAAAACATTGTTCCAGTACATGTTACACAAATCATACGAGAAGGCAAAAAAAAAAAGAACTCACTTGTCCCGTCAGGCTCTCGAGGGCCTCAATTTTCTTCTCAAGCGAGAGGCCACGAGAAACAGAAGTATCTCCTGCAGGTGAAACCCTAAGAAATTCATTCCCAAGAAACACAAATACATTCCTCTAACTGAGGGAATGACACACGAAAGAGGGGTCTGCCTGTCACTCGCTGATTATCCATCCGCTTTGAAAAAGCTCATAAATTTTCAATTCAAATTACCTCTACGGGGATCAAGAGGGGACGAAGTAAAAAGGCTCTCATCTCGCCGCATGACATTGGTAGCCGCCATGATTCAACAGATAAGTATTAAGGAAATCAGCTGATTTGAACAGAAAACCGAGCCACGAGCCTGCTCGCTTTTGACAGGAAAGCTCTTTCGGATAAGGGTTCGAGTCCTAATTTCGGTTAAGGAAGAAGGCAACAACCACGAGAATGAACGGAGACAAAAGAAGCTGCGATTCGTAGATAGAAATGGCAAAGACGCAAGCTTATCAAGGCCATGGAATATGATAATATAATCCGACCCAATTCAACCGGTCTGTTTGTTCACGGTATAACCCGTCTGATTACGACCCGAGTCAAGTTAATTTCCGGTTAACTAGTACCACCGGTTAATTATTCACTGTTTCTTTTGTTTTTTTTTTTACATGAATCCGACGAAAGCTCAAGGCTCAAGTAAATAAATAACCAAGTAACAAATTAAACGGTAATTTTTTTTTGTATTATTACGGGGCTATACAAAACGTATCTAATATTTCTCCCTCGGTAAAAAATCTCGGGTTTCCTGAAAAATTTACAAACTCAAGAGCTTTGGTTTCTTCTTGTCTTTCTTTCTTCAAGTATTGGATGGGTCGATTCTGATGATGAGAGACTCGTGTAGATGACCCGGTGGTGGTTCTGCGACGGGGAGCATGGAGGTGTCGCCATTCTTCTTGCCATCTAATAAATCAGTCGCATTCTCAGCCAGTGCTTTGTCCAATGATGATTTTGCCACTCTTGTTATGCATATTATCAGAATTACTGCACCCACGTAATTTTAAGCCACCATTAGAAAACAAAATTTTGATCAGATCAGACAATCTATTAAAGTTTTTATTACCAAACCAGGTCACAATTGACTGGTCAAAACAAATACCACCCAGTGTCATTCAGCTAGATATATATTTTGGAATGGTTACAGAAGAGACTCACCAGCTAGAGCAATGCCAAACATCATTAGTACCTGCATTCACAAGTTACAGCACGGAAGAAAGAGATATGAGACTTGCCTCGCCAGGGGAGAGAGATACTTCACAAAGCAATAAAACCGAGACTACATAAATAAATAAAAAATGAAAAAGCCAAGATTATCGCTAACATAGTACATTTCAGACTACGTTAGGAAATCATTGTCCACAGGATACTCTCCTCAATATTTCAGATCCCAGAGATGTATGTCACATGACTCACATCATGGAAAATAAGCAACGTAGAAGTGCATGTCATATTAGCATCTCTACATTATATTGTGGGCTATATATACCATAAGATTCCCAATAAACCTCATACAATAAGACTTAATTTAAAACTCAGCTTCGGACATGTTATTTTTCTTACACTACAACCTTCTAAATCGAGGCAATTTGCTCCCTTCTAAAGATAGATGATAAGTGATATGCAAATTGTGTATTACAGCAGAAACACACAAGTATTTTCGGTCAAGCTGATCTACGGTCATAACCAATCCAGCAGACAAGTGGAAGTAAATGAACAAAAACTTACCCAACGAAACACTGACACCTCATGCCATCCATGTGTAATATCAGATAGATCTTTCAGAGTAGTTCCAACATAAACTAGCGCAAACGTAATGGGCTGTTACATTAAAACATTTTAGAAGATTAGTCTTTATCTTATGGATGATATAAGCAATCAGCACTCTAACATGCATGCTATCCATGAATTGGTACAGACAACGCATGTCCATTTGGGGGTAAGCCAGAACTACTTATCTCCAAGGATAGAGTAATTTTGGGTGTTAAAACAAAGACCAAATCACTAGGCTATCCTTCCACAACTATCAAAGTATAAATGACTTGCAAGCGAATACTACAAAAATGTCTGTACCATCATTCCCAACCAAGTGGCCAGCATGTATTCCCCTAAGCCAACGGGTGTTACAGATAGGAGGTAATTCAACATATTGAAGGGCAGAATGGGGACCACACGTAGCAGCAAAACTATCTGTAAAGGAAGAAAATATCAAGATGTAGTTAGCAGTCAGTCAATTAAATGTAGCCAGAAACTTGAGGTACTTTGCCAATATTGTTGGCCCCAGGAGGTATAGCTTGTATGAAAAAAAACGAATTGTCAAATAAATGAGAGAGTGCTACTTTCATGCCTTGAAGCCAGATCTTTGAATTGCAACGGAAACAGCTTGAAACTTTGGGTAATGCTTTATTTTTGAGGTGACATAAGATTTACCAATCTGCATGATACCAGAAAGACAAAAGATAGTCATTAGAGACAATGAGATGGCTAAGGTAGGAAAGATGCCACACTTAGTTTGATTGCCTAGTTGTGAAGATGCAAATAACAGGAATCAGTTACTTCTCTGGTTATAGCAAGGAGCACCATTGCAAGCAAAATATAAAGTAGAACAGATCCTTAACATATCAAAGAGACATACCGTTCTACCAAGCAGAAATGCTGCTGTTGCACCTAATGTAGCTCCAAGAGAGTCAGCTACAAATCCTACTGGTAGACCAAAAAGATAACCACCCCCTAGCTGCAGAGACCAAATCACAACTATCAGAACAGAGATAAAAAAATCCCAGTTATCCCATCTTGTAACAACAAAATTTATGTACAAACAAACATTATATAAAAACACCCTAGATTTCACTACGTAGTTATGAATCAATACCTACCGTAAGTACAGAAGCAGGAACGGCTACAATAGTGAGGGGAATATACGCCAAAGCCCTGCAAAAATTTGAATGAGGAAGAAGGGCATATCACAAGATTATTTAAGGCAGCCAGAGAACAATGTCAGCAAAATAAACGGATTAGTGGTGGGAAACGAAAGTTAAGAAAGAGAGAACCAAAAAAAAGTAGCAAGCATGAAAAACTTACAAGGCAAGTGGACCAAAAGGTCCAAGATCTTCCTTAATCCATAACAAGAAGTCCTTCAATTTCTGGAGAAAGGGAGCAGAAAGATTTATTCTAAATCTTATATATATTAGCCTTCGCCTGATCTAAAAATAATGCTCTACGACCAAGTCGATCAAAAATTCTCAGTACCTCCACATTACAGATTTTGGCAAAATGTGATTCCATGAAGAGTGAATAGTGTAAAAACAATCAAACGACCGAGCAACACTATTTCCAAATAGAGATATAGTGAACTAGAGAGTTCCACTAGTACTTGGTTCTATCCATTTCTAACGATACAAGATACAGACATGATCTATCGTTGCTACACTATCACTAAAGCTACAAATATTACAGGCAGATTGCGACTAGCGGGGACAGTGCGAGAGAGAAATTTGCCTGTTCAACCGGGAGAAAAGTGAAAGCGGTGCCGATAGCCACAAGGAGGAGCAGCGATATTGCGATTCGGAAAGTTGACGGAGTAAAGGACCTCGCCGCCATATACAAGGATCTGAAGCGACGCCGCCACCAAGGCCTCGAATGGTCATCCTCATCACCGTCGTAGTCATTTTGACCTCCGTTTACACAAGCTCCTGGCTTCAGCCACGGCCTCGCCCTTAAGCCCTCCACTTTCGCCAGATTTGTCTTCCCTCCCAAAACGAATCCTTCCTCTTCCGGAGATATGATATGCTCAAACGCGCGTCGCCTCTATCTCCACCGAATGGGCAAAACAAACGTGAGAAAAGAGAGATTGCAGAAAATCGATAGAGAGATGGAGAGATGGAGAGGCTTGTGCTTCAATTCTTCGAATTCACTGTTATTCGATCTTGAGATTCTGTTTGCGTCTTGCTCGTTCACTGTCAACACCATTTTTCCGCGAACATTTTCTTTCGACATTGATTGGGCCGATCATCGGGCTCGTAGATACCCAAAAGCCCAAAAAAACAAATAACTTTGTTAATTGGGTATTTGTAATTCGAATGAAATAAGAGATTTCTTCTTTTGTTAAGAAAATGAGGAAAATTAAATAAATAGTAATCTTTAGTTGTTTATCATTCACGTTGACCATAATACAAAAACTTTAAGGTTACAAGACACGACTAGCATTGGGCAAATAAAACTTTAATGTCACAAAATGCTATATCCAAGATTTTGATCCTTTGGGTTATCGTTAGAGAATTGCATTGTCTCTAGCTATGGTAATGACACATTGACAATTCGTATAGGTCCATATATGTATCCCCGTATCAAGAAGCCTTTCATCGTCTTCCTCTTTCATGCCCTTCCTATATGCTTGGATAAGTGAGTTTGGTGCTTGATGCTTTTGTTTTTCCCTTTACAGGCCCTTCCTATATAAGTTCTGTTTCCATCAGGAAGATCCCAAGGTATACCTTGCTTCTTTAAGCTTTACCTAGCCACAATATGTGTTTCCCAATGAAACAAATACAAGTTCCCGTACGTTGCCTTCCCAGGGAAGCAGTCACATGGCTGCGGTTGTGAATGTCAAAGACAAAGATAAAAAGAAGAATATGCAGTTTCTTAGTAACAGGGAAACACCCTAAGAAAACATCAACTTATACTCGATACCTCATTTAACAGCTCCTTTGTTTAAGCATGTCGATGAAAGGCATGATGTTGTTGTTGATATTGATAAAGCACCAACGCATGTGGAAAATAGGGTAAGACTTTTCCAACAAAAAGGTCTTGTAACAAGGGACTGGCCGCGCTTGTCAGAAGTTATTGGCATCATCACTTTAGAAGATGTCTATGAAGAACTTGTACAAGTATGATCTTATGCTTCTTTTTCCCCTTATCTGATTTGATCATTACCTGTGCGTTTTAGTCATCGCCACGACTCCAAAAATCTACACTATGCAGGCAGAAACCGACGTTTACATTGATGTACATAAAACGTATTGTAATGAAATTTGCTTACTTGTGAGTCACTTGTCAATAGCTTACCAAAGATTCACTAAAAAGGGTAAAATTGAATAATATTTTGACGTCATTTCAGCAGCTGCTGTATCATCCATAACACGAGCTTCGCCAGTGGAAAGCAAGAAACGGATCAATGCTTGATATCTGATGGATCAAAGTTTAAGAACTTAAATGGGGTTATTTGTGTGGAGGAATGATGAGTCTTTGTGTGTCATAGGATTATCAAAGCAAGGTAGGACAACAGTGAAGAAGTTTGTAGAGAAAGAAGCACGAAGTACGAAGAACTATACAACAAATAATAAGGGAGCCTCTTTTAGCAGAATCACATAGACAATATTTTTACTTTTATACCTTGAGTTATTGCGTAACGTTTGAGGTCCAGTGTCGTTTTTTTTAGTGTCACGTTTCGTAACACGTATGTTGTTGTATGTCGTGTTGTGTCAATACGAAATTGAAATAATGAAAAGAAAGATAAAATAAAAGAGTTTAAATTTCTAACCGGGTTTCACATTGCCGTTAAATAAAAGAGGTTAAAAACACTAAAAGGACATTAAAAAAAAAAACATACACAAAGAGACTGACTTGGACGCCGTTTGTTTGTTGTTCGTCGCTCTCCGCCGCGTTCTCTCTTTTATCTCCGGTAAGCTTCGTCGATTCTTCATCAATTCCGAATTTGGCCGACTAACTTTACATCTCGCGTTAGATGTTTTCGTTCCCTAGTTCTCTCTTATGCTCTCGTATTGCCTGATTGCGTGTAAATTATGGGTTTTTTCTTCTTTGAATTTAGGGAAGTTCTTGATTATCTGAATATTCTCACTTCCCTTGTATCTGGTTTGGTTTGAAATTTCAGGATTTTGGATCTAGGTTAGAAATTGAGGTCCTAATTTTCTTAGGTTTTGAGCAAATATCATCTGTTTTCTGTTTGCTCTATACAAACATGGAACAAGTTTATCTCTTTTATCTCTTTCCTTCACTAACATTGGAAATATCTTACTTTGTGACCCTATATTGAGTGCCCTTGAATCATTAGAAAACATATATAATATCGAGCGGCCTTGAATCAAAGCATATTTTGTGACCAATTTTCAAGCATCAGCTCCTGCCATTTTCACTGTTCTTCAGTGTGTTTCAGTTTCACTGTTTCTGCGTTGCTTTCGTTTCTAGTTTTCTTAACCTCTGCTACCTACTTGTACGGTCATTGCTCTTTGGTAAGTTTATTCTATACGCGAAAAGTAATCTTATGTATCAATGCAGATTTTGCATTAACCTAATAGTGGTTCTTTGACTGGTAATGTAATTATCTGGCTTCTCAAGTCCATGGATAAATCAGGCCCAGTGCAGAAAACCGTTGTGCTTGAGCCGTTTATCAAGTAACTCTGTATACCTTATAAATTTTTTGGTTCTATTATATTACACACGCTTCGATACTAAATTGTGCCTTTGTTCAAATGTTATATTTCCTATGTTTGATTTGCATTAATTTCTAGGCTAGTGAGGCTTGTAGCGAGGGCTTTCTATGATGATTACTCGACGAAAAGCGATAATCAGCAGAAATCTGCAAGAAGCGACAATAGAGGGATTGCCGTTGTGGTGCTGGATGAGCTTACGAGGTTTGTGTACATCGATTCCTTTTCTATCCCCAAGAGCCAGTCTATTGTGTGAATACTGATAACATTTAAGCCTGTCGCAATTGTTTCTAGACAATTTTTTTGAGTCCATCGCACTATTAGTTTCGTTGAGTAATGGTAGATTAACTTTTGAAACGTGAATATCCGATGTTTGAGGTTGATATTGCTTAGTTTGGTTATTTAAACCCGCTGTGTTTTCACTGACTTTCATTTCTGGTAGGCGGCAATGGGTTAGAGAAGAAGACTTGGCAAAAGAGTTGAAATTGCACGCCAAGCAACTTCGAAAGATAATAAGACATTCTGAAGAACAAAACTTGATCATGCGTGACCACAGGAAAGAGGTGTGTGCAGAAGCTATGCTCTTGTGGTTGTATTTTGAACCACGTTTTCTACAGTTTTTGGTTCGAATGTTTGCTTGTCACTTCTTTCCCTACTCTGCTCTTTTATTGATTCTAAATCTTATTAATAGACTGCAAAAGGTGCAAAGATGTATAGTGTTGCAGTAGCTGCTACAACTGGTGGTCGAGCAGAGGACAAAGTTAAGTTCCACACCCACTCGTATTGCTGCCTCAATTATTCACAGGTCTGCTTCATGTCCCTAATACTAATTGTTTGCAGTTTGCTATTTTTTCTTTTTGAAATCAGACTACCCTGTAAGTTGTTAAACTTGCACGTCTTCTCTTTTACAGATATATGATATTGTTCGTTTTAAACTGCACCGGATGAAAAAGAAGCTCAAGGATGAACTAGAAGATAAGAATACTGTTCAGGAGTATGGCTGTCCTAACTGCCAAAGGAAGTAAAGTCCATTGCTCTTTATTTTCTTATAAATTCTCTACATTTATGAATTGTAAAATGTTCAGTAAACCTGAATAGATTCTGATTTCTTATTTAGATACAATGCACTGGATGCCTTGAGATTAATTTCTATGGAAGACGATTCTTTTCATTGTGAAAATTGCAATGGTGAATTGGTTGTGGAGTGTAACAAGCTAACCTCAGAAGAAGTAGCAGATGGAGATGATAATGCAAGGAGACGGCGGCGGGAAAAACTAAGAGATATGCTTCAGAAGATGGAGGTCTGTGTATACTGTTTTATCGCCTCACTTCAATATTCTAGAAAATTTGTAAACCAGAAATTAATTAGCCTTCGCCGTTCCATATGCATCATGACAGCATAATGATTTATGATCTTGATTAGTTTTCTTGGAGACCATATCTATAACGACTAATGCTAGAAATTGCAAATAAGAGTAGCTGCACTTAAATGTCTCATTGGTGGTTGGGATGATGTTCATGGTTACTTTGTGGTTGGTATGATGTTATGGTTTCTTTTGATAAGAAAATGTTAATTGTTTCTTCAATTCATGGCTTATTGATTATGTATTATGGTTTTCTGGTTTAAGAATAAGTTGAAAGGTTTGGAAATTTGACTACGTGATGTTGGTTTATACCTTTGTGGTTTTTAGCGACTAACAATTGGAGTATAAAGTGCAGGTCCAAATTAAACCTTTGATGGATCAAATAAACAGAGTAAAAGACCTACCAGTTCCCGACTTTGGATCTCTTCTCGCATGGGAGGCTCGTGCAGCTATGGCTGCTCGTGAAAATGGTGAGCTTAACCCTAATGATCCTTCGAGGTCACAGGGTGGGTATGGTTCAACACCAATGCCATTTCTGGGAGAGACAAAGGTGATAATCAGTTACACTTCTCAATGTATAATACAAATTCAATGTTATTATGGAAGATGAGGCAAATATATTGTTGTGCAATTTCCCTTTTTTTACTCCATTTGCTCATGTTGAAGCTCATATCAATCTGCAAACTTATACTGTGGTATAAAAGCTAGTGGTTCAGTGGAGTTTCGTTTTGAGGAATAAGTTTACTCAAAGTTTTCATTGGATTTTTCATTTTTCAATGTGGTTGGTTGATTTCTTAAACCTTACATGGTTAGGTTGAGGTTAACCTTGGTGAAGGAAAAGAAGATGTCAAATCTAACGGTGGAGATTCTAGTCTGAAAGTATTGCCTCCATGGATGATTAAGCAAGGAATGAATCTGACCGAGGAACAAAGAGGAGAGATGAGACAGGAATCAAAGGTTGATGTTGGCTCGGGAGGAACATTGAAACTTTCAGATGACAAGAAATCAGCCATGGGAAACGGCGATGATAAAGATTTGAAGGCATGCTTATTGCTTTTTGGGAAATTCTTTGTGTCAATTTGATTCCCACATTAGCATCTTCTGGATCGTTATTACCAGAATCTTGATACATTTTGTCTTTCCTTATTTTGGTCATTTTTTTTTCTCAGGATGAGTATCTCAAAGCTTACTACGCTGCTCTGCTGAAGCAGCAAGAGTTAGCTGAAAAGCAGAATCAACAAGAATCTGCTGGTGAAGTAGCCCCTGACATTCAAATGGCTTCTACATCCTCAGATCGTCAGGTTGGTATGAAGTCCAAATTCGAAGAGGAAGATGAAGAAGATGCTGGGTGGGAAGAAGAGGCTCTAGTTGCAGGTCAGTTTGATTGTACATACTTCATTTTCAGTTCGCTTGCTAGTTGATCATATTAAACAAGGCATTGGTTAGTTAGAAGGAACCGTGTTTTAGTTTTCTGAGTATAAAACCAAAATAGAGTGTTGCTTCATATACAGAAAAAGGACAGTTATTTTGTTGTTGTTTTGTTTGCATATATGGAACTTTTCAACAAGAAGATCCTTGTTAAGTATATAAGTCTCTCGTGTGTACATGATATATTAGGATTATTATAATATGCTTAACATGTATTGCAGTTGCAGCAAATGGAAACTACAAGGTGGACTTGAATGTGGAAGCAGAGGCTTCAGGTGGTGAAGAAGAAGAAGACGACATCGATTGGGAAGAAGGCTGAAAGGAAATGGATCAACCATTGATTATTAAATAAGATCGATTGTGAATTGTCTGACATGTGCATACACGAACGTAGTAACTTGGTTATTAGGAATCCTTTTCCGGTGATCTCATCATCTACACTGCCAAATTTAAAATGTGAAAATATTATATCAATGTAGAAATTGATATGTAATCAGAAACTCAAGTTATTGCAGTTCAAAACAAACCTAAATTTACAGTTAAGTTTTATTTTTTATTATTATATGCGTTCGAATGCTATTTAGTTTTCTGATTTTGTTGTTAGTATGATTAATAATAATGTCAAAATATATTTATTTTTAGGTCAAAATTAGCACCGACTATCTGATCCAAAGAGTAAAGGCTGAGTTCAAAGTAAATTTGTCGTGGGCCTGAGAGTTTTAATGTGCACTAAACATTCTTGGTAAAGGCCCGATTTAATACTTAAATTGGCTAGATATTAGCTGGCTACATAGTCATCGAACACATTTGAAGTGATATATTGCGAACTGTAAAGGTTCTCTTTTCTTCAAAAACAAAAGATTACAATGAAAGATAATGGTGGGATCATAAGATTCTGAACAAGGAAGACAGATATACAAGAGAACCAAATTGTGTAAAGAATTTTGTTGGCTCAAAGATCTGATCCACCAAGAATTTAACTGAGTGTGCCATTAAGCATACGGCTATGCAGCTGCTCGTGGTTGATTCAGTCATCACTGGCTTTAACACGAAGCAAATTATACTGTTTGAGATTCCAAAACAATAAAAGAACTTGTTTTGATCAATCGATAAGCATTAGAATTGAAGGTCTGACCTTTAAGAGTCATATAGTTTGATGTCAAGACAAGTATATATATAATAAAGATCACTGACATTGGGAACTCTCATTACCTGTAATAATAACCTTTTGACATGAACACTCGAAAAAAGAAACTTAAGAGTATGATTATGAAATACATAAGGGGTTTGGTAATTCGATATTAGAACTTAAGTGAGAGGTAAAGCTACACCATACTAGCATTGCTAGCAGAAAGATCTTTAAGTAACTTGAGATTAATATCCCAATAAGAATCTCGCTTCTTCTGCCAAATTTCAACAAAAATTTGTTCGATATTCTTTTTGGGTAAGTGGACTAAAAAAAAACTTCTTCTCTTTTGTTTCAATGATGTTTTAATCCACATCATAATAAAGATGATGATGATTTTATACACAAGTGTCATTCTTTCTTTTGGCTTTTGACAAATGTAAAGTTGTTTTATACCCTATATGGTTTTGTACAAAAAATGAACGTTGTCACAAGAACCTAATCATCGTCCTCACAATCACTGTAAGACACTAAGCTTTCTTTTTTCCTTCCTTAATAGTAATAACCTTCGGCTTAATTTTTAATGATCAGGTTAAGAATGACATGTTGTCTTTTCCAGAATGGGTTTAGTTCCTAAAAACACATAAATATACGTAATGACACATGTTCACTTAATCCTCAATTAATGTTTAAACAATTTGCAAATTATACACTGATTTGACGAGCTTGTGGTGGTGGAACTGAATCTTGTTTATGTTTTTCAAATGCCATGACTTCTTCTTTGTATTGATTAACTAATAATTCCTCATCAAAATCTTGAAACATAAAAAGACAAATAATTCTAAATATCAATGGTATATGCTATTATTCAACAAGTCTATTATACTAATTTTATTATATGCTATTAATTGTAAAGTAATTATCCAACTATTATACTAATTTTTTTAAAAAAAACTAATAAAAAAACTAAAGAAAATATTAAATAAACCCTAAACCTAAACGTTCTTGACGCTTTACAACTTGAATTGGAACTCTAATGTCTTGTTCGTCTTTATCAAAACCTTGAGATTTATCATATGCGAAAAGAACGAAAACAAAAAAATAAATCAATTTTACGACGAGAGAATCTTGTCGATATTGAAGAGTAAATATATCGAGAGAGAGAAGTATTACATGAGTTCGAATTCGCCTCATTTTCTTTAAGGCAATTCGAATCCGTTTTCGAATCTTCGTTTTCATAGTATATTTTGTCTTTATCGTTAGTCATTCTTCAAGAAAAGAGCGAGAGAAAAAAGCCTAAAGGATGTATCTTGAATATATTTAATTTTGTTTTGTTTTTTTTTTAACGCCAAATCCTAGAGGTGACAATAAGAGTAAGAAGTAACGACTTATGTACTAAAACTGCACCACTTGTTCCTGTCACCTTAAATGCTACCGGCGAAATTTGAAACTGGGTGGAGAAGGACAAATGCCACTCCCACTTATCACCAGACCACAACCACTTTCGTAATTTTGTTTTGTTATAAGGAAGAAAGATCTTTGAATAATAATTATGTTAGTTTTACTTTAGAAAATAAACATATTTATAAGGAAGAAAAGTCATAGAAACAATTGGCTTTACTTTGGTCATATACTTTTCTACCGTATTATCGGCGGGAGGATATTGTGACGTTGTTCGAATACTGATTGGAAGGAAGTGAAGGGTTTGGAAGAGCTCCAGCAGCAACACTCTAGTTTTAATATCATCAAACTCTGTGCATTCTCTAACGAGAAGATAAGTATCTTCTGGGAAGCCCGGCCTCAAGGTCCTGATCAGATTTTGGAGATTTGGTATGCAAGAGATTTCCTAGAGGCGGTTTTAACTTGTTATATACTGATCATATCTATATCTAAATATTTTCGATCCTTGTGCTCAGGGAATCTCAAATGTATTTTCGATTTGAAGATAACATATAATAGATTGCAACATGTTATTGATTTTTGTCACATTGATACAAGTGACTATTTGAGGGTTTTTCTCATTTTTTTATTAGTTTCCTTTTCATTGACATATATAATTTTACAGTTTATCTATCTATGCTCTCAATTTTTATTTTTTTTTTGTTGTCTACTACTCTTGTGTTCCATCTTACTTAATCTCCAATTGCAGTTAATCAGATTCGTGATCTGAAATAGTTAATGAAGAACAAGGATAAGTGGTGAAACGTTTGATATCTCTTTCATCAAATGCAGTTGATCAATAATCACTAATTGATCTAGCGACACTTCAGTTTCATATGTGGTATCGGGATGTACGTCGCCCCTAGGACCAGACATGTATGTTGAGGCTGATAAAGCTGCCATTGCAATCTCTGTATCTCTTGTGCCTTCCATTGAAAGTTGTTTTATGTTTGCCGATCCTATTACCACATTTTCATCATCTACTACCATTCCTTTCGAGTGATCATAGATCATAAATCATCTGCTTTTCTGACTCGATGCCTGCAACACCATCGGGTATTGTCATAATTTCAACAACATGAGCAAGTTAAATGACAAGGCAATATTTAAAATTCAATAATTTGAGATCTTTATGATTAACTATGCATTTTAGTCTTTTTCAAACGACCCGATAATAATACTATAAATAAAATAATTCTCAATAATCGGTGTATTTTAGAATTTATTATCTTTTTTATTCGGTAATCTAATGAGAGTCACACACATAATTTTCATTAGAGATTTATTTTGGTAGGGGAGGAAATGAACATTGGAGCCAAAGAAATATTAATGTTAGCCAAAGTCCAATTGTATCCCCTTAGCCTTAACATTGGCCGATAAACCCATGTCAGTCCAAAGTGATTATTCTGACCAAAATACCCTCGGATACGCTGCAAAGTTACGCATCAACCCACAGTACCGACCTATGTAGTCCTCTGCGTTCTTTTTTTCCTCATAAACACGAAGCAAACAACAAAGACTGCTTCTTCTTCTTCCTCTTCCTCACACCCCTCGCTCGCTGTCCATTTCATTCATACCCCAAAACCAAAATCTGGGATAGGTTTGTGCTATTTTTTCTTCTTTTGTCTCTGAAAACCACAAAATCCAGATATATTGAATCGTCGGATTCAAAATTTCGTTTCCTTCTGTGTATATTTTGACGTATTGTTTGATCGTTTCATGATCCATTTGATGCCTGATGACTATTGTCATCTCTGTTTTCCAATTTCAGAATTCATAGGTGATACCAAGTCGTAATTTTTAGTTTTGTATTCTTTTCTTTCTACACTTAGTTATGATCGCATCTCTCTCTCTCTCTCTTCTCTTCTCTTCTCTTCTCTCTGCATCTCGCGGAATAAAAATTAGGGCTTTTAGCGTACTCGGGAAACACTAGGCGTTGCTAAAGTTTAATCCTTTATCCTTTTATTTTTTTTGGGTTCTATGCAACCTTTAGAGAAGTCATGTCCTGTCTTGTTATGTTTTTCCTTGTTACTGTTTCCATTTCAATTCGGTTCTTATTTTGTTCTCTTTACTGGTTATGTGCCGAAGTTTTCAGAGAAGCATCAACATTTTATCCTGACGACATAATGTTTTTCTAGTTTTGTGCAGAGTTAAAATCAAATTTCTCACTGATGGGTTTCAGTTCTGTTTATCGATCTCTAACCGAGATATTTCCTCAGGTACAAACTGATCGTTTATCTTTTGTCTCTCTTTCAATTTTCCTTGTAGTATGGAACTGTGGATATGGTCTTCACCTAAAATTGAAGATTTCATCGTAAACTTTAGTAGGATTGTTTTGTTTTTTGTGTTGATGATTTCAAAATGTGCTTCTTCATAGTTATTATTACAACTTTGGCAGTGAAAAATCTTGAAAGCATCCATGCTTGAGCTCATAAAAACATGTTTACTCGGTTGCTGTTGTGAGAACTAGATATATAAATCTGATTCAATAGTTCCACTTCCTTGATATTCACACCTATTTAAAACTCGGCTTTAGTCATCTTTCATTTTTTGTGTGTTTAGATTGGTTTCATGTCTTTTGTAATCTAATAGAAACCACATTGTACAAAATGTTCCACTGCAGATTGATGCACGAATTTTAAGGGCTGTTGCAATTGAACATCCGAAGGATGCTGATGAGGCTGCTGCTGTAGTTCTCTCAGAGATTGTTCCTTCGTTGCCCTCAGATTTGTCCCATGATCCTACTCAATCTTGGAATAAGTCATCTGGAAGTATTTCAGAGCGTGAAGGTACAACTTTAGCCCATGAAATATAACTTTGTTGCTCTGGCTTGTACATTCACAACTCAAGGTTTCTCGTTCTTTTATTTCCAGAGGACACATGTTAATAAAATGTTTATTTAAATTGCAGTAGAACGGGATTTGGAAGATGTTGTTTCTAGGTGTCGTGGTCTGCTTGTAGCTTCTGGTTCAAAGTCCAGCGCCTCCTCTTCTTCAGAAACTATCCCCTTGGTTATTGATCGTGGCCACGATACCAGTGCTCCAAGTACTAAACTGGTCTCAAATGGGAACGAGCTAACAAATTTGCCACCAAATGTTGGTCCTGGTGTTTGCCAAAAAGATGTCGAAATTGAGGAAGTCCAATCTTTAGGAAAGGCTCCTGGAAAAGAGCATGGAAACTATGATTTCTTTGGCAATTGTTTTGATGTTCCAAGTCAACCATATTTTGGCTTGAACGTGCCAGAGGATGATCTTGCCTCAGTGGTCTCTGCTGTCGCCCAAGAAAACGTCAAATTGACTAGCGATTTTTGGCAAGATCTTTGTTTTCATATGACACGGAATCAAGCAGAATCAAGCACAAGCATTGGTTCACAAAATGCTGTACAGAAGCTGGTCGATATAACTCCTGGAGACAATATGACGAATATACAGCAGGGATCATGTTTTGAAGTTGGGAATGGGAGTAAAAATGACGAGCCGTCAAAGGGTTCATTGGCCAGTGAAAATGGTGATACTGAATCAAAGCGTTCATTGGCCAGTGAAAATGGTGATACTGAATCAAAGCGTTCACTGGCCAGTTTAAATGGTGATACTGAATCAAAGCGTTCACTGGCCAGTGTAAATGGTGATACTGAATTAGGTGGTGCTTTTAGCTCATCAACTCATGGATGCAGTGTTGATTACCTTGAAGAGGTTATCGAAGACGCTAAAACTAACAAGGTATACTAACACTCATTAAGCCTGTGAAAATGTTTTCCTTATGTTTCACTGGTGCTGAGGCTTCAGAAAAGCTGGTCGAGATGTATTTTTATTTCTTTTTCAAAATGCGAGTTTGTGATGGATACTGAAACATGATTCTTCTTTCATTGTGCAATGATGTAGAAAACCTTGCTCACGGTGATGAACTCGGTTATGAATCTGATGAAAGAAGTTGAAATTGAAGAGAAGGATGCGGAGAAGTCAGAGTTGGAAGCTGCTAAGGGAGGTTTGGATACTCTTAAAAAGGTTGAGGATCTCAAGAAGATGCTGAAACATGCCAAGGAAGCGAATGACATGGTAATGTTATTATATTACCTGTGCTGATAATACAGTACGGGATTTGACTTTTTTGTTGTAATGGGAACTAATTTGCTATAATGTTTGCAGCATGCTGGAGAAGTATATGGAGAGAAGTCAATTTTGGTCACTGAAGCAAAAGAGCTTGAAAACCGCTTGCTCAACTTATCAGAAGAACGAAACAAATCTCTTGCTGTCCTTGATGAGGCATGTTTCATCAGCTGACTATAAAAATTTTTTTAGTTTTTTTTGTTTCACACTGGGTAGATCTATCTAATTGTGCGTCTTTGTAGATGCGTGAAATTCTTGAAATAAGACTAGCGGCAGCATTGGAGATGAAAAGGGCTGCTGAGAAAGAAAAGCAAGTAAAAGAAGACTCTGCACTTAAGGCACTTGCTGAACAAGAGGCCATCATAGAGAAAGTAGTCCAAGAATCAAAGCTTCTACAGCAAGAGGCAGAGGAAAACTCCAAGGTAAAAATCACTGTTATAATAGCATCTAGCGATGAGTTTCCTCTCAATTTCAAATATTCTTCTCAATTCCATTTTTTTTTTCTTTTTCTCGGCCACTGCAGCTTCGAGAGTTTCTTATGGATCGTGGTCAGGTCGTTGATTCCTTACAGTAAGTCCCATTCTCGATCTAACAACCGCACATAAGGTCCATCTGTTTAGAACACGCATTAATCTTTTGTTAGAGAATTGTTTCCTGCGAATCGTCGTAACAGATGGATCTCTAACTTCTGCTTTTTCTTTGAGCAGAGGAGAAATTTCTGTCATCTGTCAAGATGTGAAGCTCTTGAAGGAGAAATTTGACAGCCGAGTGTCATTACCTAAATCAAACTCTTCGAGCCAGACTGGTTCATGCGGATCATCAAAGAGAAGCTTAATGCTTGTAACTCCTGCTGAACTATTAAATGGAGTGCCTGAAGCCTCAAGCAACAACAAGAGAAATTTAACTAAATCAATCTCTTCGAGCCAGACTAGTTCTCGCGGATCATCTATGAGAAGCTTAATGCTTGAAACTCCTACTGAGCTATTGGATGGAGTGCCTGAAACCTCAAGCAACAACAAGAGCCCGGAAGAAGAAACGGCTGCCTCCGCGAACAAAGAGAAAGATGATCGTAGAGAGCTTCTTGAAGATGGTTGGGACCTCTTTGACAAGGAGATCGAACTTTAAGGTGGGTTGGTGCTGAAGAATGTACATATAGGGTTCGTCTTGAAATAGAAAACGCTATAACTAAAGAATAAAATGAATTTGCTACCAAATTTGGATCATGGATTGTATGAGCTATGGATTCTCTGTGTTTTTAAACTCAAACCAGATAACTTATGAGCTATATACAGTTTATCTCAGTGTTTCAACTTTCATGGTTGCTTTTTCAAAATTTGTTACATAATAATAATAGGGACTTAAGACACAGATGTTTACATAGTAATGATATAATATTCATACAAATATATTACGATCCACAATAATCGAATAAATCATTGGTTAATCAAAATATCTTCATTCTCAGGAGTTGGGACCTACACACCCTAGACTCCAAAACCAATATTACAAAAGGCTTAAACTTGGGCGGTCTGTTGATTTGAGCCATAAAACTTCAAAAAGCACCAAGACAAAACCTTTCACCCCAAAAAAAGGAAAAAAATGAAGGAAAAATCAAATCATAAATTCACGGACACACTCAATCTCTCATCAGATGGGTATTCTCAGATATATATGTCTCAATCGCCGTGAAAAAACCCACCTTAGAAGCTCGTATTCTGCTTCAGTGGCGTTGATGATGCTTATGCGACAGTAAGCTCGACTTTTTTTAGACGTTTGTCTCTTCTTTACGCTTTCTTTTGTTCCCTTTATATTTTCTCTATATTTCAAGTGTTTCGATTTATCTTGATCCTGGGACTTCTCTTGTTAGTGTTAGTTCTATTACTTCATCTCCTTCAATGTGCTGGAATTTGAAATGCTGATGTAAAGAAAGGGGGAAACTTTGATAATTGGGTTTTGTGTGATTTTAGTTTTGAGATGGTTAATTCTTAGATGATTCGAGCTCATTCTGCTAAAATCTGGTTAAAAATCTAAGATCAAGTTGCTTGAAGCTTTTAATTTGATATTCGATACGCAAGTTTTCAAGTCAAGTCTGGTTAGGATATATCTATCTTCTTTCCTTGTTAACAATAACACAAGAGATTTTTGTTCTACCTGTGATTTCAGGGATATACATTGCCTAGATTGCTAAATTTTAGGGATAAGAGAGAAGCTTTCTGCTTTTTTTTCTAAATAATGACTGCCTGGTCACCATCAGTTGGGATACGATCTTGTTGTCTTAACAATGACATCACTGAAACATGGAGATTTCCTTCTGCCAGTTTTTTAACTGGTAAGAACAAGGTTAAACGTGGATCTGAGACACTGACGGTTACGAGAAAACATATCTCTGGGGATTTGGTTACAAGTGCCTTGCAAAGTTATAGGTTGAGTAAGATTTGTGCTTCAAAAACTTCTACCGAGCTGAAGGAACATGTATCTACAACAAGTGCTCAGGTCGATGACCTAAAGAAGGTAACATCCTATTTGTTCAGGACGAAATCTGGTGCTCTTGTTAAAGTTGATGTTGAAAAGAAGAGAGAAAAGTACAGCATCATGGTTTATGTCTCATCGTTGGAACTAAGTGGTGATGAGAAGAGTAGACTGGTGATGGTTTGGGGTGTATACAGGTCTGACTCTTCGTGTTTCTTGCCTCTGGAGAGTTTCATGTAGATGGATTTTGTTTCATCAATGCTTCATCTCTCTTGAGAGGCGTTCACAGTGAACATCTTTCTCGTCCTCCCTTGGTTGAAGCAATATCTTTTGATCCGCTGCTCGCGGGGACAAAACTAATTGCTGATTGTTGGGATCCACATGACATGAAGATGCCAAAGGAAGTACGGTTCCCGCATCGGAAGCGATGGGCGGAACTCAATACAAGATATTGTCGAAATGTAAGGAACTTTGTGAGGGGAAGAGGTGTTCTTGACGATCTGGCTACAAGAATATGTGGAAGTGGTGACATATTTACCGATGAAAGAGGTCCGGCTTTTTCTTTCAACTACATTTCCAGAAACTCAGGACTCTCACTTGTTGACTTAGTCAGTTTCAGTGGACCTGAGCTAGCGTCAGAGCTAAGCTGGAATTGTGGGGAAGAAGGAGCAACTAATAAATCAGCTGTTATTCAAACAAGGCTAAAACAAATCCGCAACTTCTTGTTTATACAGTACATTTCACTTGGAATCCCGGTGCTCAACATGGGAGATGAATGTGGAATCTCTACAAAGGGCTCGCCTTTGTTAAAGTCACGGAAACCCTTTGATTGGAACATGTTAGCTTCAGCTTTTGGTACACAGATCACGCAGTTCATCTCTTTCATGACTTGGGTTAGAGCAAGGAGAAGCGATGTGTTTCAAAGGAGAAACTTTTTGAAACCTGAGAACATTGTTTGGTATGCAAATGACCAAACAACTTCGAATTGGGAAGACCCTGCCTCCAAATTCTTGGCATTGGGGATCAAAGCAGAGTCAGAGGAAGAAGAAATTGCCCCATTGGTTGAGCCAAAGAACAATGATCTGTTCATTGGATTCAATGCAAGTGATCACCCTGAGAATGTAATCTTACCTTCACTTACCTATGGAAGAAGCAAATGGAGGCGATTGGTAGACACAGCTCTTCCTTTCCCGGGGTTTTTCTCTGTCGAAGGAGAGACCGTCGTAGCAGAAGAAGAGATGAATCAACTAGTAGTGTATGAGATGAAGCCGTACAGTTGTACCATGTTCGAAACCATCAATTCTACTGCTTAGAACTCAAGTTATGATGATCTTTAATATGTTATATTGTGTAAATTATACTCCCAATAAGAATATTCAATCAAATCAATGACTTTCCTCAATCTGATGGTACACTAACAACATTTATTCCCTTTGAGACCGGTCACCTTAGATTATGATCTTTGTATATGTTAAATATTGTGTTATCTTATTTCCAATACGAATATTCAATCAAATCAACGACTTTCCACAATATCTGATATACATTAACAACACTTATGCCTCTGTCTTGTATCCAAAGCTTAATACTTTAATATGGACTATACTAGATTTCCCCAAATCAGTAATCATTCTGAGAATGTAATCTTACCTTCAAATTGTAATTACCGGTTCCGATAAGAGGTTTCCATGAAACTTGCCCTTCATGGATTCAAAGGATTGACCTTTTCTTATTTCATTATATAATATATGGAAAGAAGATATTCCCCAGGATTTAAGAGTAATAGACAATATCATTTTGTGTTAGATAAGATAAGATACTGATGCTTAGGGTTTGTAGTTTTGAGCAATTTCATAACCTATTCTATAAGTAAAACTTAAAAAAGTTGTTCATTTTTCATTCTCTTGTTTTTCTTTGGAAGCAATAGAAACGTGATCTGAAAAATGAACAACGGTTGCTCCTCAAAATGTCAGGCTAAATCAAAGAAAATGAAGAAATCGAAGAAACTCGAAGGTAAGTGTTTTTGTTCTCATCAGAAGCTTTATTACTAAATAAAAATTTACAAATCCAAAGTTTATGATGCTCTGATGAACAGAGGACTCTGATGAAGAGACCGTGGAACAAAAGCAAGTTCAAGAGAAGGAGAATCCTAAAGCAGATGCCAACGAAGAAAAAGGATCTCATAGAACTTCAGACAAGAAGGATAGAAAGGAGAAGAGCATCGGTTGCTGCACAAAATGCAAAGCTAAATCAAACAAGATGAAGAAGTCGAAGAAACTCAAAGGTGAGTGTTTTATTCCCACCAGAACTTTTGTTACTAGAAAAAATTCACAAATCTAAAGTTTCTGACTTTCTGATGAACAGAGGACTCTGATGAAGAGGATGGGAATCCGAAAACAGATTCCAATGAGGAAAAAGGATCTCACGGAACTTCAGATGAGAAAGATGAAAAGGAGAAGAGCATCCTCACATGGCGACACAAGAGTACAAAGAAAGACAAGGGTCATGGTAAAAACTCCTTCAGCGAGAAAAATGGCGTCAATCCTCCCTATCAAACCGCTAGGTCGATGTACCACGGTGGACCCAATCCTTCAAACCGGTGGAACATGTACGTACCACCGAGAAGCTTCTATCCGGCATTTGCCAAAGGACCAATGTATGGACAATGTGGTAGTGGTGGTGGTCCATTTCAACCACACCAATCCATGAATCCAGACACAATGTATAAAGGTGCTCGCATTTCACCATATCCGCCTATGGCTGTCACAATCTATAATGGTGCTCACATGTCATCATATCCTCCTATGGCTGCAGCCGTTTTTCCTCCCTATTTGCAAAGCAGGCCGTTCACGGATGCTAATCCTATGACGCGTTACACTAGCTACCGAGACAACTACTCTTATTTCTTTATCTAAGTGCATCTTAGTTCCTTATTTTTTTCCTCTGTTTGTTTTTCATCTAAGAGAGAAGAATCTAAAGGACAGAATAAAGGCATTTCTTTGTAGACTCTAAATGTTTTTTCATCAGAGAGTTAAAAGAGATAACAGATTATCCTTTGATAAAGATAATGGAATCAGATTCATTTCATATCAAGCCATTACATGAAAATGAAAAAGTAACGAATTTTTGTTAATCAACAGATTAAGTTTGGAGATACAACGGCTTTAGTGAAATCATCCACCTCTAGCTTCTCTTCTAGCTGCATCGTGAAGTAAATCAACATCGACTCCATCAGGAGGTAACTGCACGTACCTCACCACTGATCCTCTGATGAAACAGTTTCTCACCGACAGCTACATAATTCAGCAGAGAAAAAAAACTGTCAGCAAAACACTGTTTGACAAAACATGATACTCTCCAAAGATTCTTAAAGTGTGATAAGAAGAAGAAATTGAGTGCCAGAGATACAAATATTAAGCTAAAAATATTGAGTATCATTCCACAAACAAATTGCAAAGAAATTGTACTTCTAAGTAGGATCAGTAATATCAGCTTAAAGCTTCTCAAAGTTGGTCATAGTAAAAGCACGAAACAAGAGATACAAAATAGCCAAAAGACTACGTCCCATAAGAAACGCAAGTGGCAACAAAAAAGAAAGATTGATGGGTTAAACACATGTGCAAGAGCCAAGCTTTAAGCTTTCAAATTCATCAACAAGGAAGAAAAGCAGAGACAAATCCTAACACCAGAAATCAAAATCCCACCTTTAACTACTGGATAAACCCCTAAGAACAATATAAGCACACAAAACAAAGAAAGCAATTCATCAAATGCCCCAAGAAACTCCAAAATTCCCAGACTAAAGAATTTCGGTTTAAAGTAGAAAATGTACCATGTGAGGGTACTTGTCTTGATCAACAACCCTAGTATTCTCGAGCTTGATATTGAGGTACTGATCAACTGAATGAAGAGTCCCTCTGATGGCTAAATCGTTCTTCAGCTCAACCGTCACTTCTTGTCCAACCAAATCCTTGAAGTAAGAAAAGAACAACTGCACCAAGAATATACAAATCAAAACCCGTCACCAGAAACGCTGATTCATCATCACCAAAAACCAAACCAGAAATCTCTGAAAAACCCAAGAACCAAACACTCAGATTCAGCTAAGACAAAAGGAAGCATACAAATTTACCATGTTTTCTTCTCTGCAGATATCTTCCTCTGCTCGCAATTCAACAAAGAAGCTGAAGTGAAAAGTTGAGACTTTAGAACTTATCTCGAGTGGAGGAGTATACCCTAATGATCTATGGGTCAATTTCTAGTTTTGGGAAACAAAAAGGTATATTTATGTAATTATCAAAAGCTCCTAGGTACGCTTTTGATAGTTAAAGATATATAAGCCTCAAAAAGTAAAATATTTAAAAACTCAGGTGTCTTTTCCTAATCAGCCAAAGCCAAAAACAAAGATTTTCACAAATCACCTAATATCTATCGCATATATATAATCTGTGGTTGCTGACAACAACCTTCTTCCTTTTTCTCTATGGCTTTGTGACGAAGAAGAGAGAGAATTCAGGTTATTTTCTCAGGCTGGATTACCAAACTTTTTCTTTATGGCTTCTCATAGCTACTCAACTCTTGGTTTTAGTCTTGTTCAAGAGCTAGGAAGCAACGAAATCATCATCGTAGGTAAGAGGAAGGGATGGAACCTCCGCATCGTAGGTAGATCTGAGAAGAAAATGGAAGAAGCGGTTTCGAGCTAGGATTCCGAAGAGCTAGGGAAGCCATTTGGAGTTGAATTTGTCGAGCCACAGAAAGAGAAAGACGCAAACTTTTGTTTCACGCCTTGAAATGGTGTTTTAGGGTTTAAGGGAGGGTTAATACTGACCAGAGGGTTTTTCATCTCTTGATCGACCCGGAATCTTTTACCCGACCCGCAAGCCTATAACTTACGTAATGGGCGGTTCTTACTTACTATTTTTGGTTACGTCCAAATTTACAAAGGAGTTTTGATCTTTCTCACCTCAGTGCGAATGAATGAATCTCGTTTCATTAGGTAACACTATTATTGACCTAATTCTGTGATCAAATCAAATGTTTGCATATTTTCAAATCAAATTAAACAGAACGTTATAGAGAAAACAAACATAAGAATGGAGGCAAATCGCCAGAAACTTAACAAGTAGAAGGAGAAAAAAAGCACACCACTTTAAGACTACATTATGCTTTTGATGATGGTGATGATTCTTCGTCGTCATCTTCAATGTCCCAACTTAAGTCTTCATCGTCCTCTGCAGCACTCAGACGTTTACGCAGCTCAATTCTATTTGGACTACCACCAGAACGACTCGCTTCCTTACCATCAATGCTACTCATATCCTCAATCTCGTCCCATCCCAAGTCCTCTTCCGATGGTTGTTTAGTTGATGAAGAAGCACTAACATCTGGCTTAGCTGAGTCTTGGGATGGAGCATTCTCATCGGATTTGGCAACAGCTTCGGGTTTGCCTGAATCTTGAATTGGAGCCTTATCATCAGATTCAGGAATAGTAGCATCAACTACTTGTTTTGCAGCATCAACAACTGTTTTTGATTCCGGATCTTTCTCGCTACCAGCTTTCTTCTTCTCCTCAGAATCTGTATCTGTCTTGAAACCAACATTGCTCACTTCAGTCACTGAATCTGCACTTGTCACCTCATCTTTCACGCTCTTTTCAATCACTGAATCTTTCGCAGCTTCGCTCACGTCTCCACTACCCGTGTCATCATTCCCTTCAAGTTTCAATCTTGAAACTTCTTTGGTAGCTTCAGTAACTCTCTCGCTGGTCTCCTCTTCATCATCAATATCCCAGCTCAACTCTTCCTCATCATCCAAAGAGATGGCTCGTTTCACAAGATTAGCCCTCAAGTCTTCAGCTTGCTTGAGCTTGTGAATCTTATAGAAATATCTAAACCAGAAGGTCTCATGATCAACCATGTTGGGAACAACCCTTTTATACACTCCTTTCATATCTCCATTTTCCTCCAACAGTTTCTCCATCTCCTCAGTTTTCTCTTCCAGAGAAAACTCAGATTCCCACTTTCTGTAATCACCTGAATCCTCAGGGTCTTCACTGTAAGTGTTGGGATCGCCTTGAACAGCCCGAACCTGAGCATCGAAACGACTATAGGGTTTCGAGCTAAAGCTATCACGACGACCAAAGCTATTACTGCTATTATTATCAGAAGAATCAGATTCGTTACCAGCGGCTAAGATGGCTTCCTTACCATGAGCGATGATCTCAGCCGTACCTTTGAGCACCGTGTTCCCAAGTTCGTCAATGGCATGTCCCACAGTACCAAGCGATCCCTGCGCCACTTCGATCTCCTTCTTCAAACCTGTACCGAATTCTTGTAGATCTCGCCGGTATGTTTCAATCACGGATTCGGATCTGTCGGCTATGGTTTTCATCAGACCACCAAAGCTCCATCCGCCGCCGTCGTCGTTAGGATTAGATTGCTCCGGATTCTCGTGCTCTTCGCTGTGTTTTGGTGAATCGGACTCCGATTCGGTTCCTGAAGGATCTGGGTCGTCCGAGAAGACGGTTTTGAAGAAATTCATAGCGGAAAGCTCAGATCTTACTGGAAACTAGAGTTTTCAATCGGTGGATCAAAGGATTTGGAGCGCGAAATATGCGAATTGGCGTCAGGTATAGAAACATCAAACCATCACTTGAAGCTTCGCATATAGCACAAGGAGAGACGTCATTTCCCTGATCTACGTCCAAACTAAATATAATTTTTAGCTTAACAAACGCATTTATAATGGCAAATTTTTTATATAAAATTAATACGAAATTTGATTTAATCATCAATGCTATGTATTTTGATATCTACTTATATAAAAGCCCTTTTGACCTGTTTTGTATTATTTAATTATTTATTTTTATTCATCATTCTAACTTTTTTTTTATCTAATTAGATCACACCATAAATTAATATTTTTAGAGAAACTCGAAAGGCCTAAATAGACGAGTTTGTAAATGGGCCACAAGATGGATCGGTCCAACAAATAACCCAAAACCCTAGAATTTATCAACGTCTGGGGTTTTTGTTCATCTCTCCCAAACTTTGATTTTCCAATCGCCATTATTTGCTCTGTGTTGCTGTGGATTTAAGGAAGTAGAAAAAAGAGAGAGAGAAGCTCTAATGATGATGAGGAAGATACAGATACCGATGAGCAAGACGCAGAAGGTTAGGTATGAGAGAGCCATCGAGCGGCTACAATCACTGTCATCAACGGCGAACTCTGACGCTTCTGTTATCGTCACAGACAGCATTCCCGTAAACCACGAAGATGCCTTCCTCAAGTAATTTCTTCTCCTCAAAGCCTTTGCTTCTCCGTTCTTTATTTTTTTTTTTTGTCTTTCAACAATTGGTTTTTGATTCAAGGGGACACGGAACTTCCGAGGTCGACGGCGAGTTGCTCGCCACGGTCTGTGGAGTTGTTGAGCGCGTGGATAAGCTCGTCTATGTACGCTCCTTGCGAGCTAGGTCGTTTGATTTTCAAATTTGCCTTTTTTATTTTTCTCTCCAGGATTTGTGAATAAAATGTTAACTGGTGGTTTGATCATCTGCATTTAGGTACAAGCCTGAGGTTGGAGATATTGTGGTAGGCCGTGTCATTGAGGTAGATTTTTTGTTTGTTTGTATTGGTGTTTTGGGTTTTGGAATCGGATAGCACCAAGGGTTTTTAACCACATTGCACAGTCGCTTAATTAAGATCTACTCTTACTTATTCAGGTTGCTCAAAAACGTTGGAGAGTAGAGCTCAACTTTACTCAGGATGGAGTACTAATGCTTACTTCCATGAACATGCCCGATGGTAGTCAGGTACAACTCTGATTCTTTCAACTTTTTTTTATTCCCAAGATTTTGGAATTTTGAGTATTATCTAGCTTCCATAGAGTATGTAGGTTTCAGTGATTTAAGTTTCTCTGTATTGGCAGAGGCGAAGGACGTCTGTAGACGAACTCAATATGCGGAACATCTTTGTAGAACATGATGTCGTTTGTGTAAGTCGTGTGATACAATAAATGTTCCATCTTTACATATATTCGTCTTTGGAACACAAATCCAGGCTGACAAAAGCTTTCTTATTTGATCTGTACAAACCTACTTAGGCCGAAGTACGCAGCATTCAGCATGATGGCAGCTTGCAGTTACACGCAAGAAGTCAGAAGTATGGAAAGGTTGGTTCTGATCTGGTCGCATACTCAAAAGTTTTACTTTTTTTCTTGTTAGTCTCTTCCCTTGAGCAATGATTAATCAATACAGCTCGAGAAGGGACAGCTTCTGAAGGTCGATCCTTACTTGGTTAAGAGAAGCAAGCATCACTTTCATTACATAGAAAGTCTTGGGATCGATTTGATTCTCGGCTGCAACGGTTTCATATGGGTCGGGGAACACGTGGAAGTCAGAGATCCTGTGATGATAAATGATCAGAAGGATGATGAGATGACCTCTTCCTCCACCGAAGAGCAAAGCCATACTCCACTTGAGACTCGACAAAGCATATGCAGAATCGGGAATGCTATACATGTCTTATCTAAGCTAGGCTTCACCGTGACTTTAGAAGTGATCATGGATACTGTTAAACTAAGCAACTCAAAGAATATCGACATATACGACATGCTTGGTTCAGAGTTTCACGTTATGGTCGCAGAGAATGAAGTGGAAAGAAGACTTGCAAATAGGAAAAAGTGAAATCCCCCATTGAAATGCCATCAAAGAGCTTGAGACTTTTTTGTTGCCGATTCAACAGAGACTTGTAACGTGTATTAGGTCATGTGGGCTTGTTTTTTTAGTCAACTTCTATAAAGCTCCAATTCAAAAACTGATTTTTATAAATAAATTTGCTATTTATAAACACAAAAGTATCGGAGGAAGATGATGATTATGATGCTTGTTAAATCAAGTTGTGTTTTGTTTCTTTTTTGGAGATAGCTTTCCTTTTGCAATTGTGTCAGTATCGATTTTGTAGGTAAAGTTCGCTTTGTAATAATGATTTACAGATGGAGAAACAAAACAAAAAAGAAAGATTCGCTTTTACGAGTCGCGAAGAATTATATATGTAAATGACTACAATACCCTCAGAATAACCAAGTAAATACAACATTTGACCAAACCTTCTCTAGTCCCCCGAAAGAGAATTATACGGCCAATTCCTTCGTCTCTCTTCTTCCGCCTTTCAGTCTCTCGCTCTCTCCACACTCTCTCTAAACAATATTCTTCTTCGATCCTCTCTCTCTCTCTTTCTCTCTCTCTCTCTCTATCTCTTTTTCTCGCTTTCGTCTCATCATTTCGCTACCCATCTTTCTCTCAGGTTTTTTCTCCGGCGCCGTTCTCCGTAGCCGTTGTCGTCTTCGTTGAAGGTCAGTATACTATACGCCGTTTTTATTTTTATCCGTTTTGATGTGCTCGTGATACTTTTTGGTTGAATAGTCGTGGGATTGTTCATTTGTTTTTTCGACTCGAATGTTGGTTCCAATTTCTAAATTGCATTACGGTTAAGCATTCGTTCAGAATGTAGAACGCTTTAGATTTGAGGAATCTCTCTATGTGTTTACTAGAAAGATACTTCCTTTTTGGACGTATTTCTGGGATTTTATTAGTTTGGCGATTGGATGATGTTTCCGGAAGATACTACTAGGAGGATGTAATCAGATAGTTTAGTTATTTTATTTACGAAGTATGATGTTGGATTTTGCGTATGAACAATATCGCATCTATGTTATACGCTTTTCTGTGTATGTTTTAACCTAAATCGTTTACGTGTAATGGATGAAAAGGTGAGGAAGTTATAGTTCAAAAACACGAAGAAATGAATGCTTGTGATCTCGGTGGTGGCAAAGTAGGAGAGTTTACAGTGTCACCCCAGGACAAAGGAAGGAAAAATAAGAGAAAGTTAGCTGATCCTTCTCAACAAAATGCTGCTTCTCTGACTGAGTTCCCTCGATATGAGTTGCCTTCGTTGAAAATGCAAGACCATTTGAGTGGCAGTGTGTCGAATGAGGAAGTTTCTAATCAGCTGAAAGTTGATGAGTCTGAATCTGTAGAATGGGATGACCCATTTGCATGTCATCTTGAAGAATTGTTGTCGTCCAATTTGCTCACGCTCTTCCTTAATGCAATGAAGCAGGTTACTGATTGTGGCTACACTGATGATGATGTTCTGAAAGCTATTTCAGGTAGTAGGCTCTACTGCGGAGGCAATGATCTTGTTTCAAACATTGTCAACAACACCTTGAATGTTCTCAAACATGGAAACGAAGCTGCTGCTTCAAGAGATTATGTTTTTGAGGATTTACAACAGCTTGTTGCGTATACGTTGGTAGAAATGATTAGTCTTGTCAAGGAAGTTAGGCCGTCCCTCTCAACAGTTGAAGCCATGTGGCGCCTTTTGATGTGTGACTTGAATGTCTTGCAAGCATTTGAAGTTGAATATTCTGAATCTCCAGGTTTCAATTTGAGTGAATCATCGGAAACTCTTGCTGCTGAATCTAATCATCCAAACTCGAGTGACCCAGATAACCCCAAGCCTCAACACACCAATGCACAAAGCCATCAGAGTGAGCCACTCAAATTCGGGAATTTCCCACATGTACCCAACTCCAAACATACTCATTCTAGTGGACCAACATCAGGAAAGGCAGTAGCTGCAGGTAGCACTGTTTCTGGTGCAGGCGTTAAAAATACATGTTTTACTCTAGTCTCTGATGAAAAATTAGTATCTTGTCGAAAAGGCCGCACTAAAAAGGAAACAGCCATGCTTCGTCAGAAATCATGTGTGGAGAAGATTAGGAATTACAGCAAAAGCTGTGGCGGCTATAAGGCGGCAAAGTTTGCATCAGTCGGCAGTTTCCTTCTAGAAAAAAGAGTCAAATCATCTTCTGAATTGGTGGCTAGAAATTGTTCATCAAAGATAACAACAGAGATTGGGGTGAAAGTTTCATTAGAGGAAACCAACTGTTTCGTACGTAAGAAGAGTAGTAAGTTAGATTCACCTGTGGTAGTGGTCGATGGAAAGGGATATATAACTGCCTTACCCGCAATTTGTGCAACTAAATCATCATCTGCTTCCACGAAGAAGTCTGGTTCTGAGTCTGCAAAGCTGGTACCTTCAGCTTCAGAAAAGAAGTCTCTTTCTTCTGTACCTCCAGCTTCAGAAAAGAATTCTGCTTCTTCTGTACCTATAGCTTCAGAAAAGAAGTCTGGTTCTGAGTCTGAAGAAAAGGCTTCTGTGTCTGAAAAGCTAGCACCAGATTACTACGCTGGTATCCCGTATGATGCATCTCTGGGTATATATGTTCCCCGGGATAAAAAGGATGAATTGATTCTAAAGCTAGTTCCTAGAGTGAATGACCTGCAGAATGAACTGCGGGTATGGACGGACTGGGCTAATCAGAAAGTAAAAGACGCAACTGGTAGACTTCTCAAGGATCAGCCAGAGCTTAAGGCACTAAGGAAAGAGCGAGAACTGGCAAAACAGCAGAAAAAAGAGAAGCAGTTATTGGAAGAAAACACTATGAAGAGGCTGTCAGAGATGGAGTCTGCGGTGAAAAATTCGACCAGCCAGTTTGAAAAAGCTAACAATACTGCTCGCAGGCTCGAGGTAGAACAATCTTTACTGAAGAAAGAGATGGAAGCGGCTAAGTTAAGAGCTGCTGAGTCTGCTGAGACTTATAGAGAAGCAAAAGAGAGAGGGAAAAGATCGTTAAGGGATACTCAGTCGTGGGAAGGGCAAAAGATTCTGTTGCAGGAAGAACTCAAGATTCAGAGAGAGAAGGCGATAGTGCTGCAAAAAGAAGTTACCAAAGCAAAAAATCGCCAGAATCAATTTGAGGTTAGCTAATTTTGTAGACATAAGCCTGTGCACATGTTAGATCTTCTCTGTCTTTAAGATGTCATCGTTAGCTATCCGCAATTTACTATATTTCTCATCTGAAAGGTTATATATACATACTTATATCAGGTCATGTTATCATTCTCGTTGAAGAAAAGAAAATGTTTGCCATGGGTTTTTTGGTCTTTATGCTTATTACAACTGGTTCGAAGTAGCTTTAACGATAGTATCGTACTCAGTTGATGATTGCAATTGATTTTAGTTGCTGGAGTTGATGAAGATAACTAACGAAAATTCCGCTGCAGGCTACTTTGAAACAAATGAAGACAGCCAAAGAAAAACTTACTGCCCAGGCGTCTGCAATAAAGAGAGAAAGAAAGGAATTCGAAGCACTTGGAAAGGCAGAAGAAGAGCGGATCAAAGCTAAAGCAGAAGCAGACGTGAAATACTACATAGAAAACATCAAAAGACTTGAAAGAGATATCTCAGAGCTGAAACTTAAATCAGAGTACTGGAGAATAGTGGCACTGAAGAAAGGCGGCAACGGCTCAAAGGCAACAAAAAGAGAAAATCATGGTGTGACGAAAGTCAAAAGAGAAAGAGAATGTGTGATGTGTTTATCGGAAGAGATGAGTGTGATCTTCTTGCCATGTGCTCACCAAGTTCTTTGCTTCAAATGCAATCAGATTCATGAGAAAGAAGGAATGATGGACTGTCCTTCTTGTCGTGGGACGATCCAGAGGAGGATTCAAGCTCGTTTCGCTCGCACAGGGTAAAAGGCTTTTTGTTTTTTCCAAACTAAACACTTAGAACAGTTCTCCCCTCTCTCTTTGAATAAAACAGATTTGGTTAGAAACCAGCTTGTCTTTTACTTTTATACTGTGAGAGGTTTGAATGTTTTTAAATACTAAGCCAACTTAACTTTCACGGCTCTTCGTATTTTCTCTACGGCCACCATTTCACTCAGAGTCACATATATTCTTGGGGACATGTGAAAAAAAAAAAAAAAACATTTTAGTTGTCGTGATGCTACTATTTTTATGGTTATTTGATATTATCCTTTTAATATAAAGAACGATAATTTAAATAAAAAGACAAAACAAGTGTCTTTTTCTTATAAATTTGATACAAAAAGATTGTTGTTTTGGATAATTCTAAATTCTCTCATATGTCTAATATAACAACACAATAAATTGACATCGGGCGTGTATGTCGTATTGAGATTTGCTGTAAATGGAGAGTAATAGAGTATAATTCGGGATTAGGTAACCATTACGGTGCAGATTAGATTTTAACTTTTATTTATTTATTTATTTGCTAAGCGATATAGACTCTACGAATGCTTCCGTGTAAGGTGAGATTTATTAATATTTTATAAATTTAAATCAGATCTGAATATAATATAATGATTAAATTGAGAAATTTTGAAGTCGAGCCGTATATAATTGAATAAATAAAGTAATTCTATGATTATCCAAATATTTTAAATTAAATGATAAACGCAAAGTCTGTAAAAAAAAAAATGGCGGAAAAAACGACATGGTAAAAATCGCTTACTCGGGTCGAGAAAACGAAAGAAAATCAAAGGCTTAAGAGAAGTAGACGAGAAGACAAGTTTTGGGAGAGATAGAGAGCTATTTCTGTTGATATTCATTTGTTTATCTTTCGATTGAAGTCAAACACTACTCAGAGCTTTTTCCATCCATAGAGAGATCGATCGGATTCAATCGTCGGATGTTACATGTTTTCGTCGGTGGTTATCGGCGGAGATGCTCCGTGGTTGAGTCAGGGGTTGTAGTGGCCGGTGAGGCAGACGGTGATGACGGTGACGGTGGATGATCGAGAAAGCGATGTTCGGTTTTTTCTTCTGTGTATTTGGTTTTGCGTGGTAGTGAGTTTGTTGCTCGTCGTGGTTACTCTTCTCTTAGGTTTGTGAGGTTTAGAAGATGATGATGAGAAAAGGGAAAGGGAAGAATAGTGGCTTGTTACCGAATTCCTTTAAGATTATATCGTCTTGCCTCAAAACTGTATCGGCCAACGCCACCAACGTTGCGTCGTCGGTTCGTTCCGCCGGAGCATCCGTCGCCGCTTCAATTTCCGCTGCAGAAGATGATAAGGATCAGGTCCCTTGATTTTCTTATTGTTTTTTGGTTTCGTAGTTACTGTTTGATGTTTGCTTTTGTCGTGCGCCGATTTTTGCTATTTTGTTATATGTTTTAAAAGCTTTGACGTATTTTGGGATTCTTTCCTGTTTGGAACCATTAGTGAAATGGTGGTTGGTGGGTCAATACTTCGCATATCCTAGCTTCGTTTTTGTGTCTGCAAAGGGCTGAGATACATAGGCTTAGTAACATAAATTACAAATGCTTCTCTTCTGATCTGATTTAGTCAATTATGGTTGGCTAAATTGCAAAATTTGATGTCTAGTTCCTTCTTCCCTGTTTTAAACTCAGTGAAATGGGGCTTGCAATATTTTCAATTGTGGATAATAAAAGTAGAGGCATGTATGACCTGTGTCTCATCTAATCTGCTTTGTTTTTTATCTGCATCTCCCATCTAGCTTGTGTGTTATGCTTCGCATCTTTATTTTGGTGGTTTTTTTCCTCTTTCAGAGGGTCTACTTTGTACGCAAACATCTGAACTTTGCTTGCATGAGCAGGTGACATGGGCTGGCTTTGGCATTCTTGAACTGGGTCAACATATCTTCAGACATGTTCTCTTACTCGGTTATCAGAATGGCTTTCAAGTCTTTGATGTTGAGGATGCCTCGAATTTTAATGAACTGGTCTCTAAACGTGGTGGCCCAGTTTCATTCTTACAGATGCAGCCATTACCTGCTAAGTCTGGTGATCATGAGGGTTTTGGGAACTCACATCCACTTTTGCTGGTTGTTGCTGGGGATGACACAACTGGCACGGGTTCGAGTCAAAGTTTTTCCCATAATGGTCCATTAGCGAGAGACGTTAGAGTAGACTCTTCCGGGGATGCCACCAGTTATCCGACCACTGTTCGTTTTTACTCCCTTAGGTCTCACAGTTATGTAAATGTCCTGAGATTTCGGTCATCTGTTTGCATGATTAGATGCAGCTCCCGAGTAGTAGCTGTTGGTCTTGCATCTCAAGTGAGTATCAGGAAGCTTTAAGATGTTCTGATTCTTGTGAAAAAATTCTTCAATACCAGTAGTATTTCGTCTTATTTGATTGGCATGGTAAATGTTTGGTATTTGGTCTTGAGACCAAACAAACTTGCATGCATTGAACATAGCACCTACAGGCCAAGTATAAAGTTATACCTGAGTGTAACAGATTCAACTTTTGTCCTTACACTGATGATTTCTATTTGGTTTGAGCAGATATATTGCTTTGACGCACTTACTCTGGAAAATAAGTTCAGTGTTCTCACCTACCCTGTTCCTCAGCCAGTGAGACAAGGTACAACTAGGGTTAATGTTGGCTATGGTCCGATGGCTGTAGGTCCAAGGTGGCTTGCATATGCTTCCAACAGTTCCATGAAAACAGGGCTCTTAAGCCCACAGAATTTTATTTCTTCACCCAGTGTCAGTCCAAGTAGAGCGACAGGTGGAAGTAGCGTGATGGCCCGTTATGCGATGGAGTCTAGCAAGCAGTTAGCCAATGGACTAATCAACTTGGGGGACATGGGATACAAAACATTGTCAAAATACTACCAAGAAATGCTCCCTGATGGATCTACTTCTCCAGCGTCAGCAAATTCAATTTGGAAAGTTGGTGGGGTTGCTGGATCAGATGGAGAGAATGCTGGAATGGTTAGTTCTATTCTGGATCTGAACATCGTGACCAATTCCTGAGTCACACTATTCCTTTCAACTAGAGTCGTCTAGCAGTCATTACTCAGGCGTGGCAGAGATACTTCAAAGCACAAAGTTTCCACCTACAAAAATACTAGGGTTCCTGAATCAAAGATCTTAATCAATAGTCACTTGCTTCGAGCTTTGTTCCCTTGCTACTGTTTTGGATTAGTTTAATGCCAGATTGTGACACATTTTGAATGTTCGTTTAACAGGTTGCTGTCAAAGATCTTGTTTCCGGAGCTGTAGTATCACAGTTCAAGGCTCATACGAGTCCTGTCTCAGCCCTTTGTTTTGATCCTAGTGGAACCGTATTGGTTACTGCTTCAGTGTGTGGGAACAATATCAATGTCTTTCAGATCATGCCATCTCGTTCGCATAGTGCACCTGGGGACCTAAGTTATGAGTGCGACTCTTCTCATCTGCATCTCTTCAAGCTGCATAGAGGGATCACTTCGGCTGTTAGTATACCTTTTAAGTTGACATATGTCTTTTGTTTTTAATATGTGGTTTTCTTGATTGGAATTTTTCTACCCTTTCTAACAGATTGTCCAGGACATTTGCTTTAGTCGTCACAGTCAGTGGGTGGCTATTATTTCGTCCAAGGGTACTTGCCACATTTTTGTTTTAAACCCATCTGGCAGCGATGCTGGGTTGCTACCTTTAAATTGTGAGGGTGAAGAGACTGCCCGGCTTTCAGCTTCAAATTTTCCATGGTGGAATACTCAATCCCTGGCAATTAATCAGCAGTCTTTATCGCCACCACCAGCTGTTGCCCTTTCTGTAGTAAGCAGAATAAAGTATAGCAGTTTTGGGTGGCTTAACACAGTGAGCAATGCTGCCACTGCTGCAACTGGAAAAGTTTTTGTACCATCGGGTGCAGTGGCTGCTGTTTTTCACAAGTCTGTCATTCATGACCTTCAACAGAACTCCCGGACTAACTCGTTGGAGCATATCTTAGTCTATACTCCATCAGGCCATGTGGTGCAGCATGAACTTCTGCCATCAGTTTGCACAGGATCACCTGAAAGTGGTTCGAGAGTACAAAGAACATCACATGTTCAAGTTCAGGAGGATGACTTGAGGGTCAAGGTTGAGCCTATCCAGTGGTGGGATGTATGTAGAAGGTCTGACTGGCTGGAAACAGAGGAACGACTTCCCAATAGTATCACTGAAAAGCAATACCATTTGGATACAGGGTCGAGTAAGTTACCAATCCATGAGGATGCATGTCTTTCCCTTGACATCAATGGCAAATTTGGTGAAGATAGGTATATGAAAACTAGTTCTGAAAAGACCCCTGAAAGACCCCGTTGCTATCTTTCTAACTTTGAGGTAAAGGTTACCTCAGGGATGCTACCAGTGTGGAAAAATTCGAAGGTATTTTAGGTAAAATATTCTTCCTTTCTTGCTTGTAGCTGTACTTGTCTCGTGATTATTTCCTTTCTTGATGTGGTGCTAGATCTCTTTTCACGTGATGGACGCTCCAAAAGATAATAGTTCTACTGGTGGAGAGTTTGAGTTAGAAAAGGTCCCATCCCATGAACTTGAAATAAAACAGAAAAAACTGCTGCCAGTTTTTGACCATTTCCACAGCACTAAAGCAACATTGGAAGACAGGTAATCCCAAAAGCTGGTCAATTACTTACTTCTTCTTGTATTATACATAGATGAAATCTAGTTGGACAAGAATTCTCACGTGCTTTACTCACACAGCGTATGTATTCTCTTTTATGTTCCTTTTTATTTTTCCTGATGCATATCTTACGCTTTGAATCATGGAACGTTTGACATAGGTTTTCCATGAAATGTTATCACTCATCAGCACTGGGATCTTATCAAGCTAATGGAAAGATATGCCAAGATATAATCAACTGTCACTCGAAGCCAGGATCAGTAGAGTCTGCTGAAAATTCTGAAGAGTGTTAGTCAATATTCCTTTCCGCAGTTATTATTATTAATTATGAGTTTGTTCATAACCTTATAAGTCGATAACGTCGTTTTCCTTTCAAGTTATGTGAAAGTAACCATTTGGTTTAATTGTAATAGGTTTATCTAAACGGATGGAAAAAATTCGTGACTCGGATCACATGAACAACTCATTCAAGTCTTCTTTAACCCTTAACGCAACAACAAATGGGATCTACGAGGGAATAGAGAAGAACAACAGAAATAAGTTGATTAAGAAGCCCGCAACAGCCAAACTTTGTACACTAGAAGAAACCTGGAGTGAATCGCACATCACAAATGGCTTGACAACACAACCTGTTCACACCAATATTACAGTGAATGAACAGATTCTGCTCGCTACAAGACAATCTCCTATGAACTTTGGTTTTGCTTTGCGTGAAGAACACTGTAAAGCAGTAGCAGATCCAAAAGAAGAACACGTGAAGAAGTCAGATAAAGTTACTAATGGTCATCATTTAAACGTCAACAACAACACAGAGAAACTACACGGAGACGAGATGATATGTGGTATGGTTTCCTTTGTAGGCAATTAAATCTCATGGAACCACATTCAAAACCTCGGGTCTCTGTATAAATCTCTACGGTGAATCCTCCTTCACACATTTATGCTGTTTATTGTCTAAGAAAGTAGTTGAGAGAAGCTAACCTCTTTGCTATGTTTGAACAGGTAAATATGTCAAATGTCCCGAAGGCGTTCTGGAATTTGTAAATGTATAAAGATATGGATTTGGAAGAGTTAAGTGATTTGCTCCGAGTTGGTGGTATAATTCCTCTGTCGTTTTTGTTCTTTTATATAAGTTGTGGCTGCAACAAATACATCAAAAATATGTACATTTTAACAGATGGGAATTTGGTAAAATATGGGTGTCGTTTAAATGGAGTAGAAAGAAATGTCTTTTTTTCGAATTTGGGGTTTAGACTTCCATGTTTTTTTTAAATCCTCCTAGTGTGCCCTAATTTTTGTACAGTTGGATCCATGTGAAGATCATCAATACTTTGGCCTTGAACTTCAACAATAGTCAAATTTGTTATGTGGTGATTTCTTATGTGACTTTTTTCGAATATGTACAGTTGTCGGAACAAAATCAACTGCTATTACTGGAAGAATTGCGTAAATATAAATTTGCAGAAATTTAATGCTAAATCATGTGACGATATATATGAATGATGGTTTATTGTGGGTTTTTTTTTTCTTTGTCGCATCATTGGCTTATTTGTGTACAATCAATCATTTAAAGATAGAAGCCGAGTGAAGTTATGAACAGCAGAAGGAGGCAAGCATAGGCAAACCACCATGCTTTGGTCATCACCAGACTCGATACCTCCTTGAGGCAACAATACACAAACCTGTGGCGTGGGCCTCAAGTCTATTGGTCCTGCATAAACCGGCTTACCCCATCCAAAATCCGCAGTCTCATACATTTCGAACCGAGTCCATTGCGTTATCATTAGCTTCCCTCCAAACTCTAACCTCTTTGGCCGTTTTACCTCCATGTAGTCTACCGTAGAACGCAAGTAATCCTCTGTAACTCTGACTCTCGCTTCTTGAACCAACCGCGTTGTCTTGGAAAGAGAATCATTCATAACATTGTTGACACTGCTCATAGCGCAAGCCAGACACACCACATTTCCGTAAAACCCTTTTCTGAGTTTGAGGGCATCGAGTCTTGTTCTTACGTTGACCGAAAATGTGAGCCTGAGATTGTATTCCAATGGCTTCACGTCAAGTGCTTTGACCCATGATTTCCATATATGTGCAGCCATTGCGTCAAATGAGGTGCAAATTAAGCTCGAGTCTTGTCCTTGAGCAATGCTTTTAACCCGACACTGAAACTCCTTGTTTATCCTGTAACATTTCTGCAATGGCTTCGTTTCCCAGAGAGAGTTCGTCAAATTCGATCTTTCTTCAACTGGAAGATACTCATGATGTGTGTATTTCACCATTGGAGGTTTCCTTGGTTTGAAAACTTCTCTATCCCAAACCGGCTCAGGATCTGCAATCAGTTTCCCGCTTTTTGCGGTAGCAGCCCACGAGCCAAGAAACTGCATAGCTCCAAAACCATCGCAGATACAGTGGCAGAGTCTAATCCCAAGGCTAAAGCCACCACAGGTGAAAAACGTTACTTGAGCTATAAGTAACGGCATTTCGAGTATTTTGTAAGCTTCTTCTTCTGGGTATTGGAAGATTAATGGTAACCAAGCTGGATTTGGCACTGTGAGATCTCCCAGATCATCTAAGGTCATTGAAGAATTCGCTGACACCATCAAAGCACCTTGCTCTGCGCCAAAGAAAACTTCCAATTTTCCATTTTCCAATTCCCTTAACCTACCGGAGAGTGGATAATACGGAACTAAAACCTTACCAAGAGAATCTTGAAGCCGTTTAAGTACCAAATGTTCTCGATTTTTGGTTTGATCATTGCTTGATCGATAGAAATAAACGGAAGGCGTGAGGACACGCGCTCCGACTGTATCATCAAGGTTTGATAGATAGAGAGTATGGTGAGGAGATTGATTTGCAGGTGTTGGACTTGATGGATGTACGATAACTTTGTTGTTGGTGGTAACTGGGATATGGAGGTGAGAGAAATCAAGTTCTTGGATACAAGAATCCATTTTTCTGATAAAATAAAACGCGATGGTTTTGATTTTACACCAATACGTTCCTTCATGAGGATAAAAGAGGAGAATATGTAGAGAGATTCACAATTAGTTAAACCGGTTTTTGGTTTAGGTGAGAGATAGGTTGCAGGTGTTGTTAGTGCATATAAATTGGTTATTTATTTTGTTGTATCATCCAACAAGCATGAGATGAAGAGACATGTTGTATGCATGATTCTTTGGGTATGTTGAAAGTCACTAACTACTAATATATGAATACACTTTGGGTCGCAAGATTTGTTGGAAGTGGATAGTACAGTTACGGCCTTAGTTATAAAATTTGAGGACTCGTTTTGCTTTTTTGACTAATCTTTTTCATCTGTTACATTGACCATTAACCAACTACATTTTATATAATAATAATAAAATACTACTACTGTTTATTTTATATATCACTTTATAAAAATAAATCAAACTGTAAAAAGCACGTCACTGGATGGTACTCGTACAAAAAATAAAGTAATGATCGAACCACAAAGCTGACGTGTCACGGAATGTTCGCTCGTCCAAGCTGTCACTTAAACTGTAAAACTGAACGCACACACAAGTCACGTGACGAGACCGAGCTTCGGGCACCGAACCAGCTGATCTGTAATATCCGAACCTAAGACTCGGACAGCCGTTTTACCAATTACCTGTTCCCCATAAAAACACACAAGAAAAAAAAAACGCCTTTTTCATGTAACCTTTCTTAATTTAGCATTCGTTCTTTTATTTTTTTTGGTTGTTTGTCCGATTTTATTAGTTTCATATCGTCTTCCATCACAAGCCACCAAAGAAAGAAAAAAAAAGCAGGAAAAACAAAAAAAAAACGAGTAAGAAGACGAAGAATAATCACCTCTTGTTTTGGCTTTCTTCTCAAGCCATTTCGATAACTCTTTCTCTTGTTTCGAAAATGCTTTTTTGTTTTTGTTAATAAAGTTATATCCTTTTTAGTCGTTTGATAATCCGCCATTAAAGCTCTCACGGAAGCTCCCACGAGAACACCTCCATATCCACCATACAATCTGACTATCCTCTCACGAGAAATCAGAAAATAAACCACATTTCTCTACTTTACAGCTTTGTCTCTGTACTTGCCCTTTGTATATATACAGAGTATCTGTTGAATGAAGCTGTAAGTAACGGCTAAGTTCGAAGAAGATGAGATTTAGGCAGTTGATTTGGTGTTTGGTGTTTCTGCTTCGATTGGGATTCTTCGCTGAGGCGATTCTGGACCCAGTTGATTTCTTGGCTCTACAAGCGATTCGTAAGTCTCTCGATGATTTGCCCGGTTCCAATTTCTTCCAGTCCTGGGATTTCACCTCTGATCCCTGCGGATTCGCCGGCGTCTTCTGTGACGGCGACAAAGTGGTTTCTCTCAACCTCGGCGATCCCCGAGCCGGCTCATCCGGTTTATCCGGTCGGATCGACCCGGCCATTGGGAAACTCTCTGCTCTCACGGAGCTCTCCATCGTCCCCGGCCGAATCATGGGTGCTTTACCTGCTACAATCTCTCAGCTAAAAAACCTCCGTTTCTTCGCAATCAGCCGGAACTTCATTTCCGGCGAGATTCCAGCGAGTATAGGCGAGGTTCGCCGTCTCAGAACACTCGATTTGAGTTACAATCAGCTAACCGGAACCATTTCGCCGTCGATCGGATCCTTACCTGAGCTCTCCAATTTGATTCTCTGCCACAATCACTTGACCGGATCAATCCCTCCCTTTCTCTCACAGACCCTAACCCGAATAGATCTCAAACGCAACAGCCTCACAGGCTCCATCTCTCCGGCGTCTCTCCCTCCCTCCCTGCAATACATCTCACTCTCCTGGAACCAATTAACCGGACCGGTGGACCGGGTTTTACTCCGGTTAAACCAGCTTAACTACCTCGATCTCAGCTTAAACCGGCTAACCGGCACAATCCCCGGTCGAATCTTCGCCTTCCCGATCACAACCCTCCAGTTACAACGCAATTTCTTCTACGGGTCGATTCAGCCGGCGAATCAAGTGACGATTCCGACCGTCGATCTCAGCTACAATCGATTCTCCTGGGGGATATCTCCGCTTCTCTCAAGCGTAGAGAATCTCTACCTGAACAACAATCGATTCACCGGAGAAGTCCCGGCGAGCTTCGTCGATAGGCTTTTATCAGCTAGCATTCAGACGCTGTATCTGCAGCATAACTTCTTGACCGGGATACAGATTAGCCCGGCGGCGGAAATCCCGGGAAGCAGCTCGCTGTGTCTGCAGTATAACTGCATGGTTCCTCCGTTACAAACGCCGTGTCCGCTTAAGGCCGGCCCACAGAAGACTAGGCCCACTACACAATGCAACGAATGGCGAGGATAATTTCGTGATTACGCGTTCTAATGAATTTTTCGATAATAGTACTATATTATATGTTTTTTTTCTTCATTGTGTTATAGTTTTTGCTTTTGGGGGAACCTTTTCAATGTGTTGAAAAGAAAAAAGGAACAATGAAAAACGATTCGTTTATTGCTTGGGTGTGTAAAAATATTTTTGGCATAAAGATTATATTTATGAGAGAATGAAGTATATTGTCTCACCAATCTATCTATTTTTGCCGAGTTAAAATTGAAAAATGGAAGAGTCTCACAAACTAATACGTTCAAAAATCTAAGTCTCTCATGATACAAAGTAACAATTCTAGAAACACGACTATATAAGTATAATATTAAAGATTAGAGATTATCTTTTTTTGTTAAAAAGAGAAGGATCCTTTTGTTTTGTGAACAACTTTCAACTTGACTTTCATTAAATTTATGGGTTCGGATTGTAGAACCAATAAAACAAAAATCCTTTATTACGAAAAAGAAAAACAAAACAGAAATTCAAAATATTACATTTTCTGTTTAATTATTACAAAATATATTATAAAATCTAAAAGTACTACATTTTTTAAGAAGCCATCAGAACGGTTATTTCGTAGAATATGATCAAGATTGATAATTGAATTTATAACTGTTGCTAATCATAAGATTTATACACTGAATGAAATAACTTACAAATTGTAATAACGCGTACAAAAAGAGAGAAAAAAAAAAAAAAAAAGAAGAGAAAAGTGAATGGTGGAGACTGGAGAGTCCTTTTGCAGCAAGGTACAGCCTTTTTGAGTGATTGAGATTTTCTGACCCACATGAGACTTTGGATTTATTTTATTCTTTCAAATTGACAAATGGTAATAACGGCCAGGAAATTTAGTACTTCAGTTCAAGCTCATTCAAGTTCCATCCAAATCTTTAATGTTTAAACCGGTTTGCCGTTAACCGTCCAGCCTGCCCGTGAACTCTAAACGATGATCATCATTCAGCTGTTTTACGGGTTTAACAAACCGTTAGGTATCGGTTTATTACTCTGTTGTTGTTGTTGGCCATTTTCTCTCTTATCCTGTACTTTCAGTTTCTTACCGCTTAACTGGCGACCGTTCATCGTGTTAATAGCGTTTTGAGCAGCTTCTTGCGAGTCATAACTAATGAACCCTGCGGCAACAGAAAAAGGATGCGTTTTAGGATTTTAACCGCTAATTCGAGTCATGGGAAAAGAAGGGTGTTGGTGCTTTTTTTTTCTTACCAAAACATTTGCTTACACCAGTGGCCTTGTCTACGAAAACCTTGGCGCTTACAACCTTTCCGAACGATTGAAACGCAACCGCAAGTTCTTGATCACCGAATTCCCGAGGTATGTTATAAATAAATAGATTTGCACCTGCCGGTCCTGAACACCAAGTAATCATTCTAGGTATCAGTCGCATAACGACTAGACAATAATTAGCTTCAAATTCTTACATGTTCTTGTTTAAAACTATATTAACCTTCGGTTTGAAGCAACGAAGGTGTTTGAAATGCCATGTGAAACCGTGGTTAGAGGAAGGCGAGGACTGAACATCCCTCTAGGAAACGCCATTGGATACTGAAGACCATGATAGCTGTAATTTCCAAGAGAAGTTTCGACGGGCGGCTAAACGCGGTGGAACAGACTCGGTCAAAGCAGCTCCCTGTAATGCATTATTGTTACCTTGGTTCGATGAAATCACATTGTGAAATGCAGGCTGAGTCTGGATAGGTGGTTGCATGTACCCATAAGTTCCATGTGCCTGTTATAGAGTAAATATTTTAAGGCTAGTATCACATAATAAAGCTTCGAAAAAAGAAAACACAAGCTTTTTAAATCACTAAATCTTTGTATTGATAAGTAGTTTTCCCAAGCGACATGTATAGTGATAATATTTAGTAAATTAATGCGGTTGCTATGTTTTCTGATAAAGTAAATAACTTGTAATAAGTCAGTGAGAGAACCAGAACTTACATGATAGCCATATCCATTATAAGGAGGAACATAACTCATGGGTAAGGCTCCAAACAGAGAAGGGTTTTTCGGATCAGAGTTAGTGAGTCTGGAGGCATGAGATTGAGCTTTCTGAAGTCGTCGGGTTTGTCTTTCCCTTTCTGTGTCTGCCCATTTGACAACCAAAGGAACATTCGAACCCTAAAAGAAACAAAAGAAAAAGATATTGTCACTCAGAAGTCTTTATAAAGTAATAAGAATGTTCGAGAAGTTATAGTAAGCACACACCTCCATTATATGTTTTCCGTTAATGGCCTCCATAGCAGCGACCGCTTGTTCTTTAGACTCATACTTGAGAAAAACACAGCCTAAGAAAAATCAGAATGAAACTAAAAGTTAGTCAAAACGTTGGTACTTATAAATATACAGCTTAATTAAGATGTACAACGTAATGACGGGGTACACCTTTGCTAGTTTGTAGAGACCCACTTAGAATCTGCACATCCTTTATGGTTCCGTACTTGGAGAATAAGGATCCGACTTCAGCTTCAGAGACATTCTTTGGAAGCATACCGACGAAAAGTTGTGCTCTGGATTGCAAGAACAGTCAAGAACATATCCATCAGATTTATGAGCTACAAAAGTACCAAATGCGGCAACTTTTCAGAAAGAAAGAAAAAATAGTTTTGTGCTTATGTTTATTGTGCGATCCATCAGTCAGAAGCATGGCTGCGTACCTAGTCTTTCAACCTCGCCATCTGCATACTTAACTTGCAACGGACTAGAAGCCTGAAAATAACAGTAGGAAGTGAACGTTAATTATAATCCGAGGGAGCCATAAGAGTGTAGATAACGGATTAAGGATCCTAATGTTTCACATACAAGCCAGGAATAGATCGAAAGAAGAAGGAAATATACACCATATTTTTGTTATAATCGCCATGATTGAATACAAAGTCTTCGTTTGCCCTTATTATCAAGATGAATCAAGTTCTCCCTTAAAAACATATTATTATTTTTAGTAGCATTAAATCAAGATGTGAAAAAAAAGTAAAGCAAAAGTTTCTCTTCCTGTATAGATTTCTTTCAGTCCACGGATTTTCCATCCGTACATATGAATCAATGTACTTACTTGCTTGGGGTTGAAGAAATGATCTAGAGAAGGCATTTTTAAAAGTCATTTTATCAGATTCGAACGATAAGTGCTCTCCGGTCGGGAAGATTTTGATCAACAAAATCATATTCATAATTGAGGTAGTACAATAACAAACATGCAGCTAACCAAATCCGGAATCAACTGTGGGGGAAGTACAATGCAGATCGAGAGACAAAAAGAGAGAAAAAAAAAAGCAATCTCGAGATTCCAACTAGCTTGATAAATGTGCAATTAAGATCAATTATTTTAAGGTAGAGAAACATCACATTCCAGAAAGAAAGAAATTAAGAAGTCTTAAACACAAGCAGTTGCAGCTCAAGTAAAGGGATTTTGTTTGAACTAGTCATTAAGAATTGATAGAGTGATTAAGGAGGAAAAAAACACACTTACCATTGCCGCTCAGTTTAGCATGATATCGTCTAAACTAATCTCCACTATAATTAATATAAGTAGATGATAATGATTTATATTGTTATCTCATTTATGAAGAAGTCAATAAATCACCAAAAAGTGATCAAGACTTACATAATGAAAGTCGTCTGACATCAATCAAGAATTCATATAGCCGTTAGATCAATGTATATCCGATCTTAATAACCTGCTTATTATAAAATAATGTTAGATCCATCTTCATACAATCTAATCTACTCACAAGTCACAAGCTTATGTGTCCTTTTTCGTTCTAACTTTTTCTAAAACATTTGTTGGGTAACGTAAAAGAAAAATGAAAACGGTGACGTATCGTTTCTTTACATATACGGCCGGATGCTAGTTGTTACCCGTCGTCAAAGATCTCGATTGAGATAAAAGGAGTTCATTGTTAATTTTTCAACTGAATCGGCACCTTTCAATAAGAGAGTAAAAATGACGTTTATGATATCTTTAAGAGTCTAAAAGTTTCATGTTATAAGTTGCTGTCATATTTATTTTAATAGATGAAGTGCTGATGCTATCTTATGTGGTCGTCACATTGCTCATTTTATTTGGTTCTTCAGACTTATCAATATATATTGGACGAAACCACATTCATTTCGTACTAATACTAATAGAACATCATCGGAATCTAAACAATAATGGTCAAAACTTTTAAACAAACTACTTATTGTAACCATTTAGTACTTGCAAGATAAAAGAACAAAAAAAATTGATTTGCAAACGAAAGAACAATTAATTAAACAAGGAAAGAACTAAATCAAATGTAAAAAAAACATGCATGGACTTGGCTATAACTATAATTCTATGAAGCCTTACACTAATTACCTGAGTATGCCCTACCTGTCACAGAGTACAAAGATACTTAGATGAAAGTTGCTCAGTTTCTCTTATTGATCACACAGACCTCTCTGTTTTGTTTTTTCTCAAAGAGTAATGAGCTCCCTGGAAGTAGAATCTGTCTTAGGGAGGACCCAATTGCCTACTTTCCCCAAAAGCCCTTCAAGCTTCTTAAACTCGAATGGTTTCCATATCTGTTGCTTCCTCTGAGAAACATCACTTTCCTTATTATGCTTTGCAACAACGGAAGAAACACATCTCTTGAGCTCTGAGTTCTCTTCCTTGAGCATTTGTATTGCTAAACTCATTTGCCTTATAGCTTCTCTCTTCTCTTCATCTTTCTCTCTCACCATTTCACTGTAAACCTTATTCTCCTCTCTCAGCCTATTTATCTCTTCCTTCATCATCTCATAATTTCCATTAGCTTCACCATAGTTGACTCGGGATGATTCCGTTTCCACGACGATGCCATCGATTTCACCTTCATCAACCCATTTGATTTCACCGTCATCCACTTCAGACTCTGCGTACCCGTCATGAGTCTCACAAGCCTCGGACCAAGAAGACACATCGCAAGTCGATGATTTCTCATGACTCTCCGAGCCGTGTTTGTACACAGAAGAGGGTCTCAACAAGTCGTACCTCTCGGCTAATGAGCGATGTGAACGGTAGAATTCTTCCACCATAGCTATAAGCTCAGGCCTTTTCTTGTAATACATCTCAGCTCGTGCGGCGAAAGTGTCCGCATCCTCATCAATCACTCTCAGCATTTCCTTTGTCTTCTCATCCAATTCTTCAATTGCAAAATCAAAAAGTCACCATGTCAAAATCTCAGCGAAGTTGAACACTTCTGTCACTACTCAAATGTCTCAGAAAAAAACGTAGACAAAGATTTGATTTCATTGGTCTCTACATCCAATTCTTCCATTACAATTTCACAATTCACCAAGTCAAACTCTCAAAGAAATCAAACACTTGTGGTCACTACTCAAATGTTCTCAGAAAATCATAACCAAAGATTCTAAACCAAGAGGGAATCATCTTCTCCAATTATAACCCAAATTCAACAAACAAAAGGTAATACCTTTGAAAACCATATAGACAAGCATATGATATACCAAAATTAACAGTTGGTATATTTTTGACATTAGCAGCTGCGAAATTAAGGAAAGAAAGGGTTTTTTTCCCCTCAAAACCCAGAAAGAGAAAAAATTTACCAGAGAGAGTAGAATGAAGCCACGGAGAGAAATTTGTCGTGTTGTGATTTCCAATCCACCACCATTTTGATGACTCCATCACCATCTTTTCACTCTTCGTAAAGCTTATCTCCACTCAAAGTACAAAAAAAAACACAAACACACACACACAGAGATTCTTCAGTTTACAAGATTCCACTCTAAAATCCAATCCAAGTCTCACTCTTTGATTAAGCATATTAGTTTCATCCTTCACTTCAACAACAACAACAAAAAAGAGAACCCAGACACAGAGACTCCAAAAATTACCAACCTCGGTGACGGATTCCGATTACACGGCGTGAGAAGAACCAAGACAGACACTTAATACGGGGCCGTTTCTTTCCTTTCTCTCTCTTCTTCTTTCTTCTTCTCGATTTTGTAATCAGAGGAATTTTAAGGATGCATGTATTCTTCTTCTTTAGTGGTCTTATATCATTAACCATCACCCTTTAGCCAATCGCATGTGGCCACGTGTGGTCATTAGAGAAGCACGCAGCTTATTGCAATTTACAGAGATACCCCTGTAGATTTAAGCGGCGGATGACATGGCATCATTAACACTGTTTATGTCCTTCAATTACGTTTTCACCCCTCTATGGATTTTGGATTGCCAAACTTTTTCGTTTAATGAAACGAATTTAATTTTCCTAAAATTACGGTTTCTGATACAGAATTTCCATAAAAAACCACCACGAATATTATCCACTGATTTCCTCCATAAATTAATATTCTTTTTATGTGTTTTTACATGGTTTTTAGGTATCTGTTTAGACGATATATAAAGTATATAATATATATGGAGCTAAGCAGGGGTAGTTTTGGGATTATCAGTTGATAGAGACAAAAAGTTATCTTAATGGGCCCCACGAAGCCATGTGGGCCTCAACGAGCGTAACACGCAAAAGGTGTTTGTGCAACGGTCGATAAACTCTGCCGCAACTTTACATGCTTATAGAGTAAAGAATAAGACCAAAACAATACACTAAAAAATAAAAATTGATGAATCTCATTATTTAGTTCTTTTTTCCGAATGAGACAGCTGAATCCTAACAAGTATGTAAAGATGTTAATGGTAACTAATCCTGGCTTCGAATAGTTGTTAAAACACTTTCCATGCTTATAATGTATATAATAGTACAAAAACAATAAAGAAAATTAATAATGCTAAATTCACTATTTATTTCTTTTTCCAAATAAAATGCTAAATTCACTATTTAGTTCTTTTTCCAAATAAGACAAGCGAATCCTATTTTTTTCTTATTAACAAGTTTGTAAGGATATTAATGGTAACTAATCTTGGCTTTAAATAGTGTGTTTAAATTTAGCACTATTTATAGATTAATGTATTAACAGATCCATAACAATAAAAAGTACTCCTTGAACAGACGTTAATCACATTATGTACTACTCAGTATTAGTTTTATTGTTTTAACTAGTTTTTTTTATAACAATTATTGTTTTAACTAGTTTTAACATTAACTATCTTATGCCTGAATGATTTGTTCCTTCCGAAACTTTTTAAAAACGCCTTGTAAATAAAAAGAATATGTAAAACGTTTTATTTACAAAACAACGCGTTTTACATATTTTTTTATTTACAAGGCGTTTAGATTATATAGTGTAATGCTAAACTTTATCGACATATAAAAGAAAAATGAGATGTTAAATCTTTTAGTCCATTCCCTGCTACGGCTTCTTTCTTTCCAAAGGTTACACTTGCTACATGAGTATATATTATTATTATAGTTGAACTTGAAACGAAAGACTAATTAAAATTTATTATATCGTTACTATCGCATTTTATATTTAATGAGTTTCCATTTGTCGTTTTTAACTCTTATGTTTGGACCATCAAGTGCTCACATTAGGAACTGAGAAGAAACTGGCATGGAGAGTGATCAAATGTGACATACAACATTCTCCTATATATTTACGTGGATTAATATAGAGATCGTCAATGTATATATGATACTGGGTGAAATTGTGTTGTCACCAGACTTTATATCCGACTCATTTTACCGAGACTAAGTCTAACACTATCACTAAAGTTGGAATCCAAGGATTGGAAGCCTGTAAGCCTCATAAAGCTTACATCTTTCTCGACCATGTGGAAACAGTGGAAGATCGATCTGAAGCTTATGGCAAGTGTTTAGGATCAATCGTTCTTATTCGTTTTATTGTCTCTTCCTGTTTTGTGCTGGTGTTCATTTATTCTTAAGTGATTCATACACTAGTGAGCCATGGTTGTTTGTAGCTTAAGCTTTGATTGTATGACCTAGTTGTACACCCTGTCTCTCTTCAGCAAGCTTAATTCCAAATCTTTAAGGAATTTTTTTGCTCTTTAAACGAGTTGAATTGGATTGGAGTATGTATATAAATATGTCACTTGTGAGCATATCTGCATTGGTAAGTTTAAAGTTTTTAACACTGCTCTAAGTTTGTCTTCGTTGCCACTGCGAAGAAAGAGAACATAATGACAGCGTTTCAGACGCATGTTAACATGCACAACGCCTTACAAACTCCCTTTCTCCATCTCTTCAGGTAATCTGATCCTCTAAGCTCAAATCTAACAAGAAATAATGGAAACAAACTCACTCGTCTCAATGGAACACGGGCTATATCCACTCTTTTGGGTTGATACAAGCATCCAATAGCTTCCACTCCTCACTCCCCTCTTCGGGTTTCTGCACTCACAAACACCGTTACTACAATTGTGATATCCGAATGAGTTTAAAGCCTGCGTTGTTTTCACAAATGGGAAAGGAACTTACATGGTCATATTCCCATCTTGCTGACAGTGGAAGAGAGACAAGAATACTCTCTATTCTCCCTCCTGTCTTCAGACCGAATGTCGTTCCACGATCATATACCTTTCCAATCAATACAAACACATTAGAGAGGTACAAGGCTCATAAACGAAAGATTGGAGAAATGATAATGAAAACAGAAAACGCTAGTGTCTGATATAATAATACCAAGTTGAATTCGACATATCTTCCTCTTCGCAACTGTTGCCATGCCTTGTGCTGCTCTGTAAATTCCGTGTCTTTCCTTTTCTCTACTATAGGTATATAAGCTGGTACCACTGAGTTGGCACATTCTGTGTATCACAAATCAAATAAATTAGTCTACCAAGAAAACTAAACCATTTATAATATTGTCGTTCATTAAGGATTTGAGAATTAGTCCATTACCAGTGGAGAATGCCAGAAGCATTTCCTGATCATAGTCATTAAGATCGTCGAAAAATATCCCTCCAAGTCCTCGTCTCTCGTCACGGTGCTGCAAGCAAAATCAACGAGATTTTATTTTTTAACATTTTCAGTGCCTTCACACAAACAAGAGGCTTATCAAAGACTCTACTAAGTCTCTGAGCTGTTCCTAAACACAATATTGAGAACTAAAGCCTTGAGTTCCAGAAAATGGATAAGATCTCACAAACCAATATCGGAATTACAAGACTAGCGGCATTACCTTGATGTAAAAGTAGTCATCACACCACTTCTTGAATCGGGGGTAGAAGGAAGGGTCGAATTTGTCACAGGCTTGCTTTTGAATCTACAACAAGAAAGATAAGCTTATAATATAAGAGCAAAACTGCAAAAGCACAAAGCTCATCATATCTTTGGAGCAAGGAATAAGGCTAAGACCGAGTGGAAATGCTTGACATCGTCTTCGAAGATGTAAGCTGGAGTGAAATCAGTGCCACCGCCGAACCACCACTGCCTCGGTGCTCCAGGAACATCTGCGCGTTGACAAAATGGCAAATCAATGCTAACTATCCAAACAAAAAGACTGTATTTTTACACTTTGACGGAGAATTTTGCTTTTACCCTTTGGAGCATCAGTCTCGAAATAGCGATAGTTGAAATGAAGAGTTGGGGCAAAAGGGTTCTTGGGATGCAAGACCTATACTCACAAAGAATATTAAAAAACTTGACTTTTTGCTTTGTGCGATGAAAATGAAAACCCAAAATCGCAAAATTGAAGAGAGAGAGAGAAAGATGGTTACCGAGCTGACTCCGGCGGCGAAGAACGGAACTGGACCTGGTTTCTGATCGGAAGATGAGCCTTTAGCGGCTCTGTAAGCTTCAGGAGGCATAACACCATAAACGACAGAGACATTAACCCCAGCTTTCTCAAAGACATTTCCGTCCTGCAAAACGCGGCTGATTCCGCCGCCTCCACCAGGTCGAGACCAGACATCTTCTTTGAATTTGGGACCGCCTTCAACAGCTTCGATGGCCTCGCAAACGCTGTCTTGAGCAGCCCTAATCATAGTCTCGAAACGAGCCCTGACAGAAGAAGATGAAGAAGAAGATGAAGAGGAATGAGTGGCATCATCAGAATCCCTAAGGAAAGTGAAGGGTCGTTCCGTTTCGGGGACTTCTTTCTCAATTGAGACAGAACATCGCAAGGGGTTACTGGGTTCACTCTTGATTGGTCGGGAAAAACGGACAGTAGAGATATTTGGGGAGTGATGGAGACGATGATGAGAGGAGAAGGGAGCCAAGGCATGAGGAGAAGATGAGAAGAGAGTCCAAGAGTGAGATGCCATCACTATTCTTTCCCTCAGATTGATCCGAATCGACGGAGAGAGAGAGAGAGATGTTATATGATAAGAAGTCGTCGTCGTCCACTGATTTTGACGGCTTCCTCTTTCTTCACTGTTATTAAGTCAATCAAAATAAGCAGTAAGTCGTCACTAGTCGGTCCCTTTGTTTCTTCTTTTCTCTTGGTAATTTTCGAAAACATTGATTGTCCAAGTCAAATCCATTTTAAACCAGACCAGAATCACATTTGAATCGCTGTTTAATTTGGTAAGACCGAGTTGATTTAGTCAATCCGTTCCAGTCGGAAACAATAGGCCCAAAGAAACACAACACAAATTAGGCCCAAAACGTCTAGCCGGGTCACATTAAGACTCCGGTTCTACATGTCATTTTTCTACTTATCAATTTTGTTTCAAAATAAAATTTAAATACATAACTAAATAACAATAAAATTACTGATATATTATTGTTAAAATATCTAAATGGGTATTTATATCATTGAAGATAGTTTTAAGTCTTTTCATTATTTTTCCTATAATCTCTAGAACTGAATGCGATGATTATGTTCTCAGGTAAATCCGGTTTCCTCTTTTTATATGTGGATCCTATATTTCTTTTTGTTCTTGCGAATTTACATCATCAATGACTTTTATTTTCTTTATATTCTCTTCAGAGTTGTTGATAATTGGATTCGACCATAGAATTAAGCTATTTACATAGATGGTAATGATCAAAGTGAAGACCTAAAACTCTAAGTTATATCACTTGCTTTTATTGGTGTTTGGCTTGATGGTTTAGAGAAAAATCTCAGAATCTGCTAAACTTAAGAGTGTCAAAATGAGATAGTTCACTCGGCTCGATTTAGTTTGTATAACTTAGCTCAAACTCAGATCATGTTAATCATGAGCTAAATGAGCCACTCGTCAGCTAACTCTCATAAAAGTATAATAATTAAAAAAATTGAGTTTGTAGAAAATCACCCCCAAAAAATCAATAATAAAATTGTAAAAAAAGGATACAATTTGATTTAGAAAAACAGAAAACGGCCCATTGGTTATGCAAAATAAAGGCCCAATAAATGTTGTAAAACCCAACATAACGGTGGTTGCGGAGGTTGGGGCACGTGAGAGAGCGTCTGATCTAAACTACACAACTTTACTTGCCCGGTGGGTTCAAGTCAATTAAATAGGCAAAACTCAAAAGATTGAATAATTTTTTTATCTTTAAAAACCAAACATTTTCGTTTCCTCAAACTTAAAAAAATCACACATACAATGGCACATTTTCAATCTCCTAACAACATTATTGAGATCAGTCACATCTCTCCCTTAAAGGGCACCGTTCCAACCACCACTCTTCCTCTCACCTTCTTCGATGCACCGTGGCTCACTCTCCCACTCGGCGAGTCCCTCTTCTTCTTCTCTTACCAAAACTCAACCGAACGTTTCCTCAAAGACTTTGTCCCTACCCTCAAACAATCACTCTCCATCACCCTCCAACATTTCTTCCCTTACGCCGGTAACTTGATCACCCCACCTCGTCCCGACCCTCCTTACTTACGCTACAACGATGGCCAAGACTCTCTTCTTTTCACTGTCGCAGAGTCTGTCGGAGCTGATTTCGACCATCTCAAAACCGATTCCCCTAAAGATATCAGTGTGTTGCATGATGTCTTGCCCAAGTTACCTCCTCCTCATGTCTCTCCTGAAGGAATCCAGACGCGGCCAACAATGGTGATCCAAGTCACCATCTTCCCTGGAAGAGGAATCTGCATTGGAAACACGTCTACACACGTTGCAGGAGATGGAGTCGCTTTCACTCATTTCATGAAGTCTTGGATGGCGTTGACCAAATCAATTGGCCGAGATCCTGACACCCTACTCCTTCCCTCACCACCTATTCACAGCTGCAGAACCATGATCAAGGATCCAGGCCAGGTAGCCGCAGGACATTTGGAACGATTTTGGAGCCAAAACTCTGGAAAACACGGCTCGCATGATCTACCAGCAAACATGGTCAGAGCTGCTTTTACAATCACACGGAGTCAGATAGACAATCTCAAGAGTTGGGTTACAGAGCAGTCTGAGAAACAATCTCCTGTTTCGACCTTTGTGGTGTCTCTAGCTTTCACTTGGCTGAACTTGATCAAGACACTTGTTCAAGAGAGTAGTGAAACAGAGGCCGAGGTGGAAGACAAAGACGACGAAGTCTTTCACTTGATGATTAATGTAGATTGCAGGAATCGTATCAAGTACACAGAACCGATACCACCCACATACTTTGGCAACTGTATGGCTCCTGGTATCGTATCTGTCAAGAAACGAGACTTGCTAGGAAAGGAAGGTTTTTTGGTGGCTTCAGACGCAATCAAATCGAGAATCAAAGATATGTTATCAAGCGATCTATTGAAAACAGCACCAAGTTGGGGACAAGGAGTACGTAAATGGGTCATGTCCCGTTTTCCAACCTCCATTGCAGGAGCTCCCAAATTGGGACTATATGATATGGATTTTGGGTTAGGAAAGCCCTGCAAAGTGGAGTTAGTGCACATTGAAACAGGTGGTTCTATTGCATTTTCAGAGTCAAGAGATGGGAGTAACGGAGTTGAGATTGGATTAGCACTGCAGAAGAAGAAAATGGATACATTTGCTTCAATTTGGCAACAGGGAATCAAGAAATTCGAACAAGTAGCAGATTACAACTACTCTTAATTTCCGCCTCATAATATCATAAACCCTTTTCCATCCGAGAACTTAATACATCAAGCCAAATAATTCAAATTTCACCAATGTCACTTTAATACAGTGTTACATTGTTATTTGTATGTTCATTCTTACATATCCAAGAACTTTATTACTATGTAGTAGCAGGTGCCTTCCACCAAGTTCATTACTCTTTTCCCTTAAATATATCATTGCCTCTTTACTTCAACGTAATGTCAGACGGCACAACTTTGACCAGATCAATACAAAGCAGCAACAATTCATAAGGACTCTCAAGAAGCATATTGTGATATCTCCAATCTCATGATATATTGCAATGTATTGATCTGGTCAGAGAATTTCCAACACAGACTAATTCAACAAAATAAAAAAATAAAACTCATTCAGATACATCACCTAAGAGAACAGTGTAGTGTACTTGTTTAACTCCGGTCTCATAGTTAGAAAGAGACGAAGCTGATGAGAACACTGGAAATTTCTGAGTTTTTTCAGACTACAAGCACAAGGATACAAGTGCATGCGTATAGTTTAAACTCAATAAAACTTTCGAAAAAAAAAAGTCTCAGTAAAATCCATTGAAGTCAAAGAAATTGCAGCTTCTGCCAAGGGGTTCTCCCTGAAAACAGGGTCTCGGCTCCACTGCACCTCGTACAATTGGATTAGATCCTCATCGACATTCCCAAATTTCAACAAAACAAGAAAAAAAAAGACAAAAGAAGAAAAAAGAAACATGTAAAAAAAAAGGCTCAGACAAAGAATACAGCTTTTTCTATCAAAACTTATCAGAAGCAGAAGTGGCGTATCAAAGCTGTTATAAATTATTACTCATTCACTGCCTAAACAAAAACAAATAAAAGTGAACAAGAAATTGGCTCATATTAAGATCATAGCCAATAATTTTTTTAAAAAACAATTAGCTAAGAAAAGATTCATTTGATCAACAAAATCAAAACTTTGGATATAAATCGGAAAGAGAGATTTAGCAGCTTTTTTGACACAGAAAAGCCTAAAGAGAACAGAGGAAAACCTGCAACACAAACGGCAAAAACACAATTTAGCAGGAACTTTGGGGCTTACTTCCTCAAACTATTTATAATCAGATTAGCCAGGGAGGCTCCTGCGTACTACATAATGTACCAAAACCCTATGGCCTATGTAATTGAACGACACGAATCTAAAAAAACCATGTAAACTGTAAGAGAGAAGAATTAAGGCGATGTTTTAATAACAGCAAGAGGTCACGCGGTTCTATTATATAGATAACTGTCGCTGGTCAAAACCCTAGCCCTAAGCTCTATATAAAAAGTCGAAATTACCCCCTTGATTGATTGCGGTTAATTAACTAACTTAAACAACCGGTTTTATGTCCTTTCGAATGAAAAAAAAAAACAAAAAAACAGAGCGAAAGCGGGGAGGATTGGTCTCGAACTAAAGTAACGAATGTCATGTTGTCACCAATACAAATAGAAGAAATTCGTATTTCATGATCTCACACTCTTTATTTTTTCAAACATCACCTGTTGAGTCTAAGAGATTTCCCATGTTCACCGGAGCTGGAACCAAATCTGTGGATACTTCAGGACCGTCCAGTCATATACATGATCAAACTGATAACCTGCCATTGAGAAAGAGATATATGAGCATTAATGGAGAGACCAATGTTATTTGTTAGAACAAGGTTAATTGAATTCTCTCCAATAATCTCTAGCTACCCTCTTGAAGTGACAATTTCTCGGATTTCTCAAAATTCGAAACCTTGACAAAGGGTCTCAGAGACCCATACTTGCTTCTTGTTTGTTTATGCGCCACGAAATCTACTTTATATCATTTTTTTTCTTGTTTAAAGTCAAATATCCTATGTTTTGATAATTATTTTCTCAAAATGACACGAGAAATCTACTACTCCTTGCTGTTTTCATTTCTCTCTTTTTTTTTGTTCTATGTAATAATTACATTAAATACGGAATGTATTGCATCTTACAAATTAGGGCTAAGAAAAGAAAAAGAGTTAGGAAAAAAGAAAGAGAAAGAATATGTAATTCGGAAAATCTCCATATGTACAGTATTTGGTATTTGTCTCCATACTAATTTCGATTTATTGTAATTGTAATTCACTAGTTCCGGTTCGGTATATATGTAGAATTGTAGATAGATATCTACTTGGACTCTAGACGTCTCAGGTTGCGTTCAATTTCACGTGACGTCGGATTCGAGAAACTCCGGTTAATGGTGTCTTGCTCCGAACCAGCCACCGTCTCTAACGTCTCCGATGACGACTCCGATTGGCTCTCTATTAAATTGTTACACAAGTATAAAGCCGTTATTAGGGTTATGAATATTATTACCAGATGTGAGTGTTTTGGTTGCGTGAGAGATTTTCACGTACCGAAGAGTGACCTGACGGGTGGTCTCTTTAGTTTTGTCTCTTTCTTCTTCAGTTCGGCTGGAATTTACAAAAATTAACCGGAACATTAGTGTTTTGTTGCTGATATTGAATTATTTAAAGCATATAATATGTAAAAGATGAATATAATACCTATCCCAGGGACTTGATAATCGTTGACGATTTCGAAGTTTTTGTATGTGTAGCCAACAAAATTTATATCTTTTGAAGATAACATCTGCAGAAAAATAATTATGGGGGAGAGTGTCAGTGAAGTTACGAAGTTGTTGTGTTATTGGAAATGCTAAAAGTCAAACTATTCTTGATAATTTATTAAAGAAGCTAATAAATGAATAATTCGATTATGATATATAGCGTAGTCATTTATTTATTATTAACTCGACTTACTTTTCTCCATGGTCCTGTTCTAGAGGAGGGTGTTTGAGTTTGATGATCTTCCTAAACATACGCTAAAATATATAAACATTTTCGAGGAAATTGAGAATTGACTTTTAAAAACAATTTGAAAAGAGAGAATAAAAACCTCATCGAACTTCTCAAAGTTTTGAGTATCCAAATCATCGTTGACCTCAGGAATAAAAGCAGCTTCCATTTGGTAAATCTTTTCCCATTCAACACCTTCGAACCAAGGATGTGCCTGCCACATCCATTAATATTCGTAGCTCGTTAATTAGCTATTAACTTCGAATTACGAATTAAATGTGACATTTTGTGGATTGGCTTAATTCGACTCGAACTATTATTGTTTATAATATAGAAGAAAAAAATAAAAAAGAGAAAGATACCTTAATTTGGGAGGCACCAGTAGAGCCGAGTCGTTGGTTGACATTACACAAAAGCTTACCAATGATATCCTTAGCCGCTCGTGATAGCCTTGCTTCTTCAGGGAATTTCAAATGTGTTTTCCAATTCACTATCTGATTTTCATATAATTATAAATATATAACTAATAAAAAAAATGAAGTTAATAGAACAAATTGATTTGTTAAAGAAATTGCAACCTTTCTACAAGTAGACATTGGATCGTCGGAGTAAAACGGTGGATACCCAACAAGCATCTCGTACATTATGGCCCCTAGTGACCACCTGAAAATTTTCATACTACTTTTTAAAAACTTGATTTTTTTTTCCATAACTATTATTAACAAAATGTAATATAGAGACGTGTAAATAAACCGGATGCATATGTGCACGTACCAATCACATTCCATGCCGTATCCTTTCTTTAACAAGACTTCAGGTGCAATGTAGTCTGGTGTACCAACGGTTGAGTAAGCCTGCAAGTGTTTACACCAAGAACAACTACATGTTACACACATTACTAAAGAAAACTTCAACTTAAAGGTATGTTATGATATTTGTATTTGCTTTAACATTTAGTGTACATTTTTGTTTTTTTTCCAAATGAATCCACAACATTTACCATCTTAAACAAACACAAACTAAAATAGAATCTTCTGTTTGTGTTTAGTGTTTGCGGTTACGTTAGTAACAATTGATGCTCTACTGAAACCATGGTTAAACAAATCTAATCAAATCCCCTGAACATATTAGAAATAGAGAGGCAAAGAGAGTGTATGGTACTTACAAGCATCCTTCGATTCTTTTGCCAATGTTGCAACTGTTCTTGCTGCGAACGTTTAGGAGCTGTTGATGTGCTCTCTTCTCTCTCTGAACCTCCTCCGTTTCCAACCGAGAAATCTTCACCTTCAATAACGCTACAATCCAACGGCTTACACAGTCCAAAATCAGACAACCTCAAATGTCCAATTCTATCAAGCAACAAATTATCCGGCTTTATGTCCCTGCATCAACAACAACAGAACATCTCAAAACACATAGCTCTTTGTTATCAATGATGAACAAAGACTCAATAAAAACCTGTGGATATAGTTGCGTTTATGGATAGATTCGATAGCGAGAACAGCTTCAGCGACATAGAATCTAGCTTCATCTTCATTTAAAGTATCTTTCCTCATCAGAAGAGTCATCATATCGCCGCCGGGCAAATACTCCATTATCAGGTAAAGATAGTCATTGTCTTGAAAAGAACAGTAAAGTTTCACTATACAGTTACTGTCTACTTCTGCTAGTAGATTTCTTTCTGCTCTTACATGCTCCACCTATAAATAAATTTTCAAAAGCTTCTAATAAATTAAAAAAACTAGAAAAATCGAAGTTGAACACGTTATGCGGTGTGGAACATTTTGTACTACCTGGCCGCGACGAAGCATTTCTGATTTCTTGAGTTTCTTCATAGCAAAAACGTGACCTGTCTTCTTCTCTCTACAAACTCGAACCTGAATCAATCGATATGAAAGAAGAAAGGGTTTGAATTTTTCGGGTTTTTTTGTCTCGATCGGGTCATTTTAGGATTAGAATCTTTATGGTGTTTACCTCTCCAAAAGCTCCTTTACCGATCATAGTTAAGAGTTCGAAGTCATCAGCACACATCTTATGCCTTTGGAGTCTCATGTACTCTGTTTCTTTCTTCTCAAGAAACTTTAAAAGATTGTTTTGATCTTCTTCAGATACATCTGCATCTGCTAGTTTCTTCTCAAGCGTTGTTCGTCTGCCAAATTTAAATAAATAAACAAACCCATCAAGGTAGTTATATGTGCGTGTGAATACTATATATACCTCTCTTTCCTCTCGTTGAGGTTCTTCATCTGTTCCTTGTAATGATTCTCAATGTACTGTTTGGCTGCTGCAACTTTCTGTTTGGTTGTGTTGGAGAGTGCTTCTCCTTCTCCGCTTAGTGGAGGAAGTTTAGCCGCCGTATCAGTTTCATTTCCACCGCCGGGGACGGTGGTTTCTGTTCCGCCTCCGTAAGTGCTGCCGGATAACATATCTTTTTTCCGAGGCTTGTCTCGAGGTTGAAACTTGTGAAACCAACTTCTTGCAGAATCCATTTGTTTTTCTCTTCTCAATCTTTAAACTCTTACTCTAGGGAAAAGGAAAAACCCTAAAATTTTAAAAATTAAAAATACAAAAATCTAAATTCGAAAACAAAAATCATCGTCATAATAAATTCAGAATTTTTTGAGCCCTAGATTGTAAATCGGTTTCCAGAAATTTATACTGTAAAAAAATATTCAGCGTACCTGAGTTTCATTATATCTTAAATTTAGAAAGAAGCAGAAAGATCGGAGATTAAGATACGGTTGCCTACAAAAAAAAAAAAAAATGGAAGAAGGAAGTTGAATGAGGAAAAATAGAAAATGTCGCGTTACCGTAGAAGTTTGAAAGCGATTTGATCATATAGAAGACGAGATTGTTTATTTTGTATTTATTTTTTTGGATAATAAAAAAATAATTTAGCGAAAACTCCGTCTTATTTTCTTCGCCTTTTTAGTAGGTTATTTTATTATATAATAATTTAGTTGTATTGAGAATTGTTTACCAATAACAAAATGGTTCTGATGTTGACGATGAACATTTAATTTAGTGGTTGTCTCTACTCCTTTCAAAAAGCTTCGGTATACATAATTGGTTGTTATATACATGTTTTATTTACGAACTAAAATGAAATAATGGAATACAGTTATGTTTTTTTTTTTTTTTTGTCAACGAATACAGTTATGTTATAAAAGTACAGATATCATTGTTGGTCTAGTTTTTTTTTTTTTTTTTTTACATTGTCATTATGTGGTATGACGATATGTTTTTGCGTAAAAAGTCAAACCTCAAATATATATGGTGTATTTAACATCACTCATCACATTTAATTTAGTTTGCATGTATTCAGTCTCCGGTTTACTGGTTTAGTGAGACTGAAAACTATCACTAACATTTTCAGCTAACTGTATAATGAATTATGAATATACCAGCATAATTAAAGTATAGTTTTCTAAAAGCAAGAATAAAACTTATATATAAATATGATTATTTATTTTTTTTGTCTTGGGGTGGTGGAGTTTGGAGAACAAGAGACATCCAAATGGAAATGAAAAGTGAGAATAAATAATATCTTCTACTCCACTACTTAAGTTACCAACAGAATCTTTTTATAAGCATTATGATGTTGAGATCTCAACCTAAACAACTTCACCACATAACTCTCTCCGACTCCATCTTTCGTGGGCAGCCAGAAATCACATTCATGTCTACACCAACTTTTCGACCTAAACTAATGGAACAATTCACCAAAAAGTACTCACAGATTCACCAGCTCCAGATTTTGTTCCAACGATCGACATCACGTTTTGTTAGTAATCATCATTACATCTAACATTTTGAGCTTGTCATGATGACAAAACTTATTTTCTGTTCTGTTCTGTTTGATAATCAGTTTCAATGAATATAGTCCAGCATAATACATATTCTTCTCATCTTAGACATTTAAACTTTTGAGAAATCCAGATTTGGTTCCCAAAATCAAGAGTATGTATTTCCCTTTTGTAACAAACAAGGCTTAATAAAACACCACCCAAAGTATTACAACTGCCAACTTCGTATTCTCCGGGCAAACTCCGATCAGTTTATCGCCTGTACCGATGTCGTTTAAAGTTGAAGTACAAATGCAGAATTCCACGCTCAAACGTGCATTTGAAACCTTTCTTGTGAGAATACTCCCATTCTTTATTCACAATCCGGAACGCCTGAAAATAAAAACAAATTGATCACCACGATAACACAGAGAGGTGATGATGAAAAGAAAAAAAAAACAGAGGCGATGGGTATGAGTGCTTACAATGTCTTCGTAAGGCGGACCAGCATGGAACCGGATCATACAAGTTTCAGCGCTTGTTCCATCTTTTTCGATAGTGTAAATGGGAGCCTTGATCTTATCTACTAAATCTGGATAGAAGATGTTAAACTTGTACCCTTGAACGATTTTTGGAGGCGGGTTATCGTGATCATAGTGCGTTTGGTTATACTTATTCCACTCGTAACCTGTGTGAACTCGGTTGAAATACTTCGGTTTTCTTGGGCGGTACTTGTCATGCCACCAGTAAACCTGTATAAGAAGAGTTTTTTTTTTCAATATTTCCAGTCTTGGAAGAATAGACAAATTACGGAATAGAGAAGATTAATAGTAAAAGGGGTACCTCAGAATCAAGGTTCACTTCAGCATTAGAGCCAAATACAGCATCACCTTCCTCCATCGCTCCCATTGCTTTCATTGCTTTAATCTCCAAGTTATCTTCTACAGGTGCCGGTTTTGAGACCATAGCTTCTTTAAGCCGCTTCTTCTGTTTCTCCAACACAACCATCCGTTTCATTTCCTGTTATAGCCACAATCATATTTTAGGTTAGAAAAAGCATCAACGACAACAATTCATCGGAAAACTTGACTGTAGGAACTGTTAAAGGGTACCAGTAGCTTCTTGTCTTCCTCGGGATCGATTGCTTCTTCACGATCATCACCGTGCATGAGCTCTGGCGAAAACGAACCAGCCGCTTCTGCTGCCACATCAGCTTCTTCTTCCTCTACAATAGGCGCCGGAGAGAATGATTCTTCAGCATCTGAAAGACTCATATCGTTAATCTCCTCCTCGTTTCCTTCCACCACAGGTGATAAGCGATGATTAACTTCTACATCTTCTTCACTCTCTGAAAGTTGCTCGAGGCGATGTAGATGTCTCCTCAGCATCTCAGCGTGTATTTCCTTCAAGCAAGCCTATTTGAACAAGAAGATAGTCAGTGAGTATGCAAAAAATCGATCCTATGTTTTCGAAATCTAACACCTCAAGATCCACACGCAGATACCTTTGCCTTGTATATATCGAGGCGTTTAAGAACCGCTTCCCAATACTCTACTACTTTCGCTGACCCAGAACGCAGCTGGGACTCGATGTCCAACTGCAGATCTACAAGCTCCGAGTGGGTCTTCCCATCAAGAAGTTTTCTAACGTCAGCTTCAACACCAGCGTGTAGTCCCCTCTCTTGAGCAAGCAATTCTGCAGGAGGCTCCTCCCCTCTAACTCTAGCTCGATCCAAGGCATCCCTTTTACGAGCTTCAGCTAACTCCCAATCGCATACCACAATAAGTGCCTGGAAATTTTCAATGGTATTAAGCACACAGGTTTACTCGCATGCATCATGCATGTATAGATGTAAGGTCATAAAACAAAGAAAGAATGCTAACAACCCATCAAAAAGAGACAACATGAGGGTCCATAGAACATTTCAAAATTTTGTACATGCACAATCACTTCAAACGTATGAATCACCTCGAATGCAAAAAAAAATGAGCCTCGCTGAAGAAAATACCTCCCAATACTGTATGCGGGTTGGAGTTGCCCGATCTGAATCCAGATACATTTTGATGTCATCACGAAGCTCTTCCATATCTTTAACAGTGAGTCCCTGCATTATACATATCAGGAGTACGTTAATTTTAGTAAAAAAGCGTCACAACAATCTGAAAAAAAATTTGACTCTCATTGTTCACCAAAAGAGAACAACTACACAATCATAAAGTTTGTTTGACGAGAGATATACACTCAATCTCAAAAGCAAATCATCCAGAATCATTCTCACATTCCGCCTCTCCTTTTTTTTTAATCAAATTTTGTACACTAAACGACATAGAGGTCGTCTATGCGGAGGTCAGATTTGGCCAAAATCCTATATACAGATTTTTGGGGGTAGTTAGCTTATGCATATGTTGGTAACATTTATAAGGAATACTCATAAAAGCTAACCAGCATAGATGCTATCTCAACATCTAACTTGCTAATATGGCTCAGACTTACAGAATAACTAATCTAATCTCAAGCTTCTTCCCTCTCTTCACAACCCAACTGGTTCCAAAGACTGAAAATGTGATGGAACTGAACTAGGAGCGAGAAAGTAAAGACATAAGTGAAAAAGCTCTATCATAAACTTAAACACAGTATGGTTGTACCATCTAGCATAATCTTTCAAAATACCTTGAAAACCATGTAAGGTTCACTGAGCTCGATATCCATATCATCTGAACCATCCAAGTGCTTGCAGAGGACGTCAATTGGCTTCAGTCGTCCTTCACGCAATCTGATCTCTGACCTCACTTTGCTTTGATCGAAATGGAACTGTAGATCAAACAGATGTATCAAGTAACGTACGCCAAACTAATAAGCAAGAGGAGTTAATTGCAAAAACAAAGAAAACGCAACTATACCTCCTCCTCCTTCTTCTCCCAATCTTGAAACTCAGCTCGAGCACGTTCTCTAGCCAATAATGCCTGCAGAGAATAACATTTTTGAAAGTCCATAGCTATAAGTAATAACCAAAATAGAAAGCTAGTTGGTTAGTAAGAAATTCAATCGTATCCATCCTCCTGGACCAAATGATTTTTGGAAAGAGAAAGGCTTCCATATATTTTCAACATGAAACAAAGTTTACCATTTCTTCCTCATGTCGAGCTTTCTCCACTGCTCTCTCTTCTCTCCTTTTCTTAACCTTTTCAACCTCTGTCTGCACATTCAACCAAAGTGCTTAATACATAGACGAGAAAGCTCATTCCACCAAACAAAATAACACATAGTTAAAGCATCGAGAACATGAGAATCTCCCCTCCTCTGTTTTATTATTTGTAATCAGAATGCTTATTGTATTTACCATCCTTTCTCCCCGTCTTCTCTTCTCAGCTTTAACGGAAAATTCTTCCAACGGTACTCCATGGTGAACATCTTTTTCAATTTTCTTCCGCCACACAAATCTGAAATTAATAGAATATTATGCCATGAGAATTGCAGACTATTCAGAACCATGTTACTCACAAGTATCATCTGAATAAATTGATTACACGCAATCAAGATAACAAACCTTAACTGCCAATTTTCACAAATTGAACGAATGAAAAAAAAAGAAAGCCGCACCCTATAATATTTATGAACTTGGTTACAACTAGGAATGAACTATATACTTTATAATCCTCCTACATCCTATTCTCCAAGTTATACCAACAAAGATCATCTACCATTGTCTTAAAAGTGATTTCACTTACGTCTCAGTGAGATTAGAATCCCCAAATGGGTTTGAATCATTGGAGTACCCAGACACTGACTGAGTCTTCAGTTTCTTTGCTGCACGTAATGCCTAGAAATAATTAAAGAAATAGCATAAAGTTAGCAACACGTACCAAGACATAAAAGGATTTAACACAAGAAAGCAAGCAAAACAAGTAAAATATAACAAGGAGAAATACCTTCTTCTGAGCCTTTCTGGCCATATACTCCTTGATTTCTTCTTCTGAGGGCTTCTTAGACGAAGTCCTCTTTTTACTTTTCCTTCCACCATCGCTATCAGAGGAATCATCACTAGAGCGATGGCGTCGACGACTGCTGCTACCCTTCCTCCTCCTGGAACTCCTGGGCGGCGACAAATCATCTGAACCGTCCGAGTCAGAAGTGTAAGACACGGACTCAGACTCAGACTCGGATTCATCTCTGCGCTTCTTCTGCTTCCCATGCCTATCTCTCCTACTCTTACCATGAGAACCCATATTTGAAAAGTACCCCTCTGTCGAAACATAATATCTAATCAGTCGCTCACCCTTTAATTGCCATTAACAAATATTCAAAGAGAGTCCCTCGAAACGAACGTCGAAACCCGAAGGACCAATCTCCAGTAAAAAAAAACGAAGTTCGTGAATTCAGATAAACTCCAATGCTAATTAACCAATTCGATGATAACAATTGAAATTAAAGGCTAGACGTTTATTGATACCGAGACTGCTGCATATAGAATTAGCAGAACTCAATTCCCCCGAAAACCAATCCAGACCACACGATTTGGTTAAGAGAAAAATCACGGAAAAGCTCCTTACTTATCAGCTTTCACGAGCAGTAAGGGAGGGAATCTAAGTGAAACTATGGAACCAATAAATAGCGTAAAGAGAAAAAGAAAATGCATACCTAGTTAGGAAACAAAGATCTGAAATCAGTGGCGCTGAGGGTTTAGGGTGAATACGGTGTCTGTGCGACGGTGACGAAGGCGGTGGAGACTTCTCCTCCTCGATAAATGAATCGAAAGGGGGTGCTTACTGCTACCATATATATGGAAAACAAGGGTTCATATTTATTTTTAAGTTAAAATTGAGTAAAATCTCTGGGATATTTTCGTCATTCGGACCTCGGTTCTTCGTTTTGTTTTGTTTTCTTATTTACCAAAAACATACCAGAAATTCTATTTTGCTCGCCGTTTTCAATTAAATCATGTCAAACCATTCTCCCGGTTTATTAAAAACCGGTCGTCTAAGAATTATCGCCTGGTTAACAGAAAATTGGCCGGTTGACATGGCCGACTATGACTAATCCGCTTTTACTAACCAGCATTTACACCGATTAAATGGCTATTTCTGTGTCTTTTTCTTTAATTGATTGATTCTGTAACTACCTATAGGTAACTAGCACAATTTTTACTAAACTTCATTGTTATTTGATTCATGATCGTTAGATCGTCCGCGTTTTAAAAATCAAACGGTTTAAACTCTGGAAATAACTACAGATTGGTACCTTGTAGTCGCATGTGTAAATGACTAAATGGTTTAATCTTGGTCAATATGAGTTATTTGACAAAAAAGAATACTGTATGTATATTTTGTTGTACATTCTTCAATGACCACAAGAGTGTATAGCAGCTAAAGAAACACAATGTGAACATGTTCCACCAAGTGTTTTTATTCTTTGACCGATTAATCATATATGTGATCAATGATGTCACTTGTACCAATCATCGGTAATAAGCCATGTGTTTAGATGACCTGAAAGGAGAGTTATCAAATGGAGATGGTTTCCATGCTGCAACAGGCTTCTTTTTCTTCTTCTTCTTTTCGAGTTTGGTTTCAGAACGGAGCCAAGATTCTACCACGGAGAGGAGGTTGGGTGAAGTTTTCATCTCGTTGATATCTGCCATTTTCGATGAACGATTCAACTCACCGTTCTGAATGTAGGCCAAATGTGATGCCCATGTCTCTAGCCCGTCGAATATGTGAGTTGCATATAAAATCGTAGCTCCTCTCTGAGTTAATCAATGTTAATAGACAACCAAGTCAAAGATCATGCACTAATCAAACCGTTAATGCACAATAACAAACCCAAGAGAACTGTCGATGTAACTCGTCTGAATACTATGAAACCTTGTTCAATGGCTTTTTTTAGTATAGTGTGAGCAGTAATATTCCCAACTAACAAATGCTCTACAACTCAGGAAGCCAAACTATAACAACAGGCATAAGTTCTGTTATATTTATATTTTGATTTGCAGCTGCATGGTACATGTACTCTACTAGTAATATTTCCGTTTCGGAGTTGATAACAAGATGACACGCAAGGACCTAAATATAACCAAGATGAAACGCTTGTCCCTGAATGGTTAAGTAATTACTTACCCATAGAACCATGTAAGCGAACGGCGTATATAGTTAGGAGCGTAAGAGATTTAAAGGGTTGATGATTAATACCTGATCACATTCTTCCTTGAAGAATTCCAGCAAATCCATCCTTGCAACAACATCTAGGTCAACAGTGACCTCGTCAAGTAATAACACCTGTGTAATCAGATTAGCATTAAGGTCAGAAATGATTACATGACAACAAAATTAGAAACTAGTAACTCTTTTGATTAAAGCCATATGAGAATATAATTGACAATGAAAATGTGAGATATAGACCTAATAGTCAGACTCTTTGAAACCATATTCGGTTTACCTTGAATGGATGTAAGAGTCCCATGCATATCTGCACTCGTCGTTTCTGCCCATCTGAAACCTTGTGCATACGCCAGTGAAGATTGATGTCAAGAAGATCAATCAGTTTGTCTCTTCTCGCTGGATCGATTCCTTGAACTAGTAGCAAAACAAAACGAATAATCTGCGTGAGTCTAAACCTACAAATAGGGTAAAACAAGAGAAAAAACGCCAAATTTAAGAATATCATGGCTAGGGCAGAGGATATATAACCTCCAAATATCATATGTTCTGCTGAAAAGTCTCCCTGGAGAGGAACCTCACCCTAAAATGTAGCAGAATCACGAAATTAAACCAATCTCAGATCAGATAGATATAAAATGCGGTTGAGTAATCTTAGATTAGTTACTCTCTAGGCAATCAAATTCCTGAAAGATCTCACAGAAGAAATAAGAAACATGAGAATGGAAACAGAAGGGGGGTACTCACAGCTGAACCAACGGTTTTACTCCAAGATCCTCCAAGGTAAGACAAGTCACCACTGCAAACAAGTTGAGTATCATGGAAAGCCGAGCGGCTAAGAACTTGTACAACGTTCTTTCCTCCCACCATATGCTTTCCAGCCACAATCTTCAATAAGGTTGTCTTGCCTGAACAAAGAAGAATTCCACAGGAACACAAGCTTTAGTCTTCCAGAAAAAAAAAACCAAATCAGTGTATTGTAAGAACAGAAGCTAATCGCAGTCATATATGATCACAAGCGGATTCAGAGAAAAAAAAAAGAAGAAGGGGAAACAGAATTCTACAACGAATTTTCAAAAAAAAATCCTCACGCCGATCAAGAAATAAACCCAGGAACCATAAGTTTGGCACATATAGACTCTTCAAATTGCGAAGGCACAGGGCTAATTTCAAAATCCCATACCGTGGTGAATAAAAATTCAAAAGAATCATATCTTTAAAACTCTCAGTTCTAGCTGAAAGAAAAAGCAAGGCAAATCGCTAACCCAAAACCTAAACCGAGCTATAGATTCATAGAGTCCTAGAAAAACAAAACAAAAACATAACACATAAACAAAAATCTCAGGCTACAAATCGATCATCGTACCAGATCCATTGGCACCAACCAGAAGGCAGCGAGATCCAGCTGGAAGCTCGAGGTTGAAGTCGAAAAATATAGGATCCTCGACTTCATAAGAAAATTCCATACCGCTAACTCTAATGGCATCATCACTGGTCGTCGTTGGATGATTCGCCGCCATTTTTTGCCCCCGTCTCCAAGAGCTCAAGCAGTAAGATAAGTTAGTAGGTAGGATTAGTAGGTGAAGAATATGTTTCGGTCCCTTTAAATATGTTTCGTTAGATCCACGTAAGACCACTAAGTTTCCGCCACGTCACCTGCTTCCTGAATCCACGTCATTATAATTAGTCATCGTTAAACCAATTACACACGATGGAGTATCGTGCGGACTGCAGACCAAAAAGTTGTTCTGTTCTGTGTTTTGAGATTTTTCTTCATTATGGGACATGAAATGACGTAGAAAGATATTATAATAATCTCCTCATCTGTAAATATTAAGAATCTCGTTATCCAGCAGATGTAACAAAGATGATTTGAAAAAGAAAAAAAATAATACAACAAGGTGTTGGGATTACAAAGAAACACATCAATTTGCCAGTAAGCATACATTATAAAAAAGAAAAAAAAAACACTCAGATTGCTGTTTGCCATTGGTGTCTAGTGTCTCTGCCTCTAATGTCTCTTGCTCTCAAGTCACAAGAAGATGAAGCCGGACGGGTCCAAGACCTTAGATTTCACGCAACCTGTGTTCAGAAAGCTGCCCAACCTGATGCAGCTCCTGTTGACTTGGTCGGTCCTGATCCATTTGTTGAAGGAAGATTCGTCTGCATGGAGGGTACACAAATATGGAGAATTCAGTGATTCAGATGTCGTTCTTAGTTGATGCAAATGCTATTAAGACGACAAGGTTTGATTACCTTGAGCTGAGATAGATCAGACAGGGGATCGTTCCTGCGTCTTATGTTATCCGTTGGTTCCTTAGAACCGTCAGATGCAATCCTTGAAGTGACAGGATCATTTGGAGGAGGCGGTAAAGGAGACCTGGTTTTTATAGCAGCATTTGGTGGTGGAGCAAGTGCTAGAGGTTTAGGCTTCCCGTTTCCTGAAAGAGCAGCTGAGAGCATCCCAGTGCCATTTGTAGTAGGTTTGGGCTTCACGTTGATTCTTATGGTTTCACCATCCTTGAACCCATCAAAAACAACAGTCTTTTTAGCTTTTACTGAGTTAATAAGAAATTTTGCTGCAGGTACAATATGGAGTTTAAGTATAAAAAGGGAGGCACTTCCCGTTTTTGCAAGATATCTATTCCATACTTAAGTTTCAAAAACAGATAAACTAATATGAGCATGAAATAAACAATATCAAAAGATCACTATCTATTACTGATAACGGATGCTAGGACAAACTTGTGATTCTGAACCATTTATGAAGACTAAACAGAGCGAGAAAAATGAGAAATTTTGCAGCATCAATTTAATTCCACGACTTATGACCGGGACAGGACATTAAATAGTCAACGAGCAAGAACTCCAAACACATCAATAACCATTTTTTCTTCTTTTAAATAAAAACTGTAGCCTAAGGATCGGTGCGTTCATAGTGAGCGTGAAGATTTACTCATTCTAATCTCTGCACAAACCATAAAAAATTACAGGGAAATTAACTCTGGGGCAATCCAAATCACCAATTACACTAATAATCAATTCACTATGTAATGCAATCTCAGATATTCAATCTATTGCAAACGATGCATCGAAGAATTCCAAAAGACGACATCTTTAAAGCCTACGAACAAGAGAGGGATCTACTGCAATGCCAATGATGCTAAGAAAACGCTTCTGAATGAAATAATTTCAAATCAAATTTTAGCAGTTTCTTTTTTCAAGCAAAGCTTCAATATGGTTACTCCAAGTGATCAGATTTACGCATTGATCTTATCTAAATTCCGAAAGCTTGATGAAGAGATCGGTTTACCTTCAATCTGTGATTGACAGCGGGATGGATATCGATGTGACTGTCGCTCTCACTCGTTTCCCCTGTCTCCTTCTCTTTCTCCCTCCTCACGTACTTTTCGTGATCCGACAACGCGACATTGAAATCAAACGCCTCGTTCCTCTCAGCGAATCCTAGCCCGATAAACGCATACTTCCCACGCCCGTCGTCGATCCTGAGAACGAAATACCGAGACGAATCCAGAGACGGCTCGACGGAGTTCTCCCTCCTGCCAGGATCCACGAAACAAGCCGCGAACAGATCGCCTGAGTTCGAATCCTCGAGCCGGATCTCGCATCGATCCTTGCACGATACGACGCGGAGTCTACCAGACCAGATCTTGTCGGATTGAAGCCATTCACCGCACTTGTATCCGCCGGATGTGGTTCGCGGCGGGATCTTGTAGACGGAGACCTCACGGACCACGAGAAGTGTATGCTCGAATGTCTCCTCCTTCTCTTCCTCCTCAAACGACATCGCTGTGACCTCTAGCCAGACGAGTTATGGAGAAAGCCGTGTGTGAAGCCTTTTGACGATCGTTGCGGACTTCGGAAGTTTTTTTTTTTTACACAAATATCATCTTTCCTTATAATAATATAAAAAATAATCTAAATTTTTAGGGAATTAATCATCTAAATATCAAATCTAAATTTAATCCAAATAACTCTCTATCATGTTAATTACAAAATCCTCTAAAAAGTAATTCTATCACATCAGTTATGTTTTAGAGATCTGAAAGCTTATACGAGATCCCAACCTTTTTATTTTATTTTAGTATTCTTTTTATCAATATAAAATATTTAATTTTGTATGTGGTAGCATTATCCTTTTAATGGATTTTTTATTTTAAATCAACTTAATCATACTAAGCTAAGATGTATTTGTGAGTGAAGAAAAATATTCATAAAACTTGTCCGCAATTATCTAATTAATGGAAATATACAATTATAATTCATAGGACGATGTCGTTTATCAAGGCCCAGAGCCAGAGGGGTAAAAATATAAAATCGCTCCCTTGATTTCTCTCCTCTTCGAGATTATTTTTTTCTTATCAATCAATCTTCGTTGCTCGCACTTTTTTTTTTTTTTCGTGTAGCTTGAGAGGAGCCGAAGCTTAACGATTTGATAACCATGGCGACGGCTTCAGGTACCGATTTCATTCTACTTTCTCTTCTAATGATTCCGATAGATCTATTTGAAACTGGGTTCTTTGTTTCGTTGTTAATTTCCCTTTGGTTGGTTCTGATTACCTGCTTTCGTATCTTGTAGTCAGAAAGTTAGGGTTTTTACTGCTTTGGCATCTTCGTATCGTTGGCTCCCTTTCTCATTTAGTTTTTGTTAGATCTAGTTTGCGATACTTCAAAGTGTCTGATTTAGAGTTTGTTCTTCTAATTAAATTTGGTGCTTTGGTCAATTTTTGTTTTTTTTCTCTGTTAGTGATCGATTTTTGGAGAGTCTCATCGTGTGATTTGTAGATTCTCTGCTGATTTAACGCTACAGTCAATATGTTTTCTGATTTAGGGTTTCTTCTTATAGTTCTACTGTTTTTGGTTTTGGCTACTTTCTGTGAACATAATAGTAGTAGTCTTGTCAATTGCTTGAAAACTGTGAATGTTTTCTGACATGTTCGTGGGGGGTTTTGCAGTTGCGTTTAAGTCTAGGGAAGACCATAGGAAGCAAATCGAATTAGAGGAAGCTCGTAAAGCGGGGCTTGCACCAGCTGAGGTAGATGAGGATGGAAAGGAAATCAATCCTCACATTCCGCAGTATATGTCATCTGCTCCATGGTATCTCAACTCTGAAAAGCCGGTAAGCTATTATATACTTCTATGGTTCACTAGAGCATTATTTTGCTTGAACATGCCCACTGAATACTCTGTTTTATTTGTTGGTTTTGGCAGAGTCTGAAGCATCAAAGGAAATGGAAGAGTGATCCCAATTACACAAAGTCATGGTATGACAGAGGTGCAAAGATATACCAAGCCGAAAAATACCGGAAGGGGGCCTGTCAAAAGTATGTCTTTCTGTGATTTTGAAACCTTGCCTATTTTGACAGATGAAAAAACAGGCTTTTTAGTTTTGAATTTGTTCCAGTTTCTAACGTTTCCCGTTTATTTTAAAGCTGTGGTGCAATGACGCATGATGCTAAAGCGTGTATGGATAGACCTCGCAAGATTGGAGCAAAGTACACGAACAAGAACATTGCACCTGATGAAAAAATCGAGAGTTTTGAACTCGACTATGATGGCAAGAGGGACAGATGGAATGGGTACGATCCTTCAACCTACCATCGTGTGATAGAGCTTTATGAAGCAAAAGAGGATGCACGAAAGAAGTATCTGAAGGAGCAGCAGATTAAGAAACTAGAAGAGAAGAACAATAACCAAGAAGGTAATGATGCAACCAGTGATGGGGACGAAGAAGATGATGACTTGAGGGTCGATGAAGCTAAGGTAGATGAGAGCAGGCAGATGGACTTTGCAAAGGTCGAAAAACGTGTTCGAACAACTGGTGGTGGTAGCACAGGAACTGTAAGGTATGGACTACTCGCTTTCTACAGCTACAAAAATATCGTATCTCCCATCACATGTTTTAATTGGTTGGATGCTTTTATTTGATGCACTAATGGTGGAACCTTTTCTTGATTTTAGGAATCTGCGTATCAGAGAAGATACAGCGAAATACCTGTTGAATCTTGATGTCAATTCGGCTCATTATGACCCTAAAACTCGTTCCATGCGTGAAGACCCTCTTCCAGATGCAGATCCGAATGACAAATTTTATTTGGTTAGTTGCTGCGATTCATCATTATCATTCATTGAATCTTATATTCTGATAACCTATGGTACTAACCATTTTTTTGCTTACCAACTATCCAGGGAGATAATCAATATAGAAACAGTGGCCAAGCTTTAGAGTTCAAACAGCTGAATATTCACTCATGGGAAGCGTTTGACAAGGGACAGGACATGCATATGCAAGCGGCTCCATCTCAAGCTGAGTTGCTCTACAAGAATTTCAAGGTTGCGAAGGACAAACTGAAGACTCAGACAAAGGACACAATCATGGAGAAGTACGGGAATGCTTCTACAGAAGATGAAATTCCAATGGAGCTTTTGCTTGGGCAGAGCGAGAGACAAGTGGAGTATGACCGAGCAGGGAGGATTATAAAGGGACAGGTGAGGTTTTTGATGATTTACTTCTCGAATCGCATTCTCATAGCAATATGAACGGCTTGTGGTATGTTGTGCTTTTGTTTGGATCCATTTCATTCTTGATACATATTTGTCTTGTACACAGGAGGTAATACTGCCAAAGAGCAAATATGAAGAAGATGTTCTTGCTAACAATCACACTAGTGTCTGGGGCTCGTGGTGGAAAGACCATCAGTGGGGATATAGATGTTGCCAGCAGACCATACGCAACAGTTACTGCACAGGCTCTGCTGGAATTGAGGCTGCAGAGGCTGCCCTTGATCTGATGAAGGCTAATATTGCTCGCAAAGAAGCATCTGAAGGTTTGTGTTGTTGACTCTGTTTGTTATTCCAATTGCGTATATCGTATTGGATTGGTTTAAAAAATTGCTTTCAAGGACACATTTCTGAATATGTTTTTGTGATGTTGTTTGTACGCCTATGCTAACAAAACAATGAATGGTATTTTGGTGATCAGAGTGCCCAAAGAAAATTGAAGAGAAGAGAATGGCCACATGGGGAACCGATGTTCCTGAAGATTTGGAATTGAACGAGGAGGCTCTTGCTAATGCTCTGAAAAAGGTAAGAGGCCTCCGCTTTTATAATTCTCGTGTCAAGACGTTTTTATGCCTTGCAGACATATCTGATACGCAAATACAATATGTGCAGGAGGATGAGCGTAAGAGGGAAGAAAAAGATGAGAGGAAACGCAAATACAATGTCAAATACACCAACGATGTAATGATCTTAGCACTCTAATCGCATCAAATCATATTCTTAAATTGAACGGTTGCTAATCAAAATCTCACATTTCATCGCAGGTGACTCAGGAAGAGATTGAAGCTTACAGAATGAAGAGAGTTCACCACGAGGACCCAATGAAAGATTTCCTCTGAACAAAAAAACGTTTCTCTTTTCTCTCCTTTTACCATTTTAACCTGAAGAAACCTCATACCTTTTATGTACTGACGTTGTCTTTGTTTACTCGCAACACTTGTAGTAAGAATAAACTAAAATATATGTCACTGAAGGTTTGCGAAAGTTTGCTATTGCTAGTTGCATCCTTATTTATTTCATTGATTGGAAAATCTAAAAACATCATAGGAAGCAGAAGCCAAAGCTTAAGAGCTTGGTGTCATAGCCAATATAGTCTCTTGCTGACTGAACTTGACTCGCTTGGCTTCTTCCTCGGTCACTCCATATCCCGCTTTGATCACATCCACGGGAACCGCTCTCAAGTACGATGTTTCGCCGCTGAGTGTGTTCATGTAAGCGTTATCGTTTGTCTTGAACGATATCCACTCGAACCCTGTGTCACCGGCGATTTTCACAACCGCAAAGCCTTGTGGAACCATAAGGAGTTCTCCTTGTCCCACTTGCTGATTGAACACTGACTGACCGTTGTCGTCCACCACTTGTATCCTGGCTTGACCGCCTGTGACGTATATCAATGTGTGAGCGTTAACGGTCCATTGCGGCAACACCATTCCTCCCTATCTCCATAGAAGTTCATTAGATTAGCAAAGATTGTGATTCAGCAAAACTTGAAAGAAAGTAAAACATAAGAACAAAAAATTCAGTGATATAAATTTATAATTAACAAGTAACCTGAATATTATAATTGACAACACCTCTCATAAAAGCAGTATTAGGATTTAGGAATGGGACACTTACGCTGTAGAGTACGCCTCTAACGGCGTTAAGCCTGACTAAACGTAGAACAGGGAGATTGAGGCTGTTGAGAGTGCTGATTCTACCTGCTCGTGTGCTAAAAAAGTCGCTCCGTTCTGGATCGTCTATATTTTCATGTAGCCTCGCCGTGCAATACGTCTCTTCAATGCCATTACCAGTGCCATCTTGCTGCCACTGCCGTGGCGAGGAGCTGATGAAATGTAGGGGACCGTTTGCCCGGACTATGTTTCCTCTGTTGTCTTTCTGGTTCTGCAGTTGCGTAGCTGTCTCGATGTCGATTTTGAATGCTTCTGCAATCATGTTCGGGTCGAAACCGCTGAAAGCGTTGTTGCCTGTTGCCCAAGTTAGTGGTTGTTGTTGTTCTTGCGTTTTGCTCCCAGCTATTTGGAACATCTACATAAGTGTGGTTCACAAAGAAATTACATAATGTGTTATTGTAGTAAACCATACCAATAGCATGCAATATAAATTTGGAGTTACTTGAATTTGATAGTTACCCTAGGGACTTGATCAAGCTGGTTTTCTCTGTTGGTTACATCAAGAACGATTACGATAACGACATCGGAATTGCCACGGTTGTACCACCACTGTGAAACTCCGGCAAACGAAGCAAACACATCTCCTCGCCGAAAATTCTCCAACTTCTGGTGCATGTCCTCAAAACGTCGAGGCCTGTCTCCTCCTCTTCCTCCAACTTCTTCATAAGTCTCAGGACAACCAGAAGCAATTGTCCCCATCACTCCTTCTCCTGCAAACAATCAAAATAAAGCATTTAGATAGGAAACACGTAACAATTAATCACCACAAAATTTGTACTAACTTTTAAAGCCAAGTCTACTAATTTTCGACACCAAAATAATTTGTACTTAAAAAAATACCTTGGACAACGTAAGCGAGGGCAGGTGGGCTAAAGAAAGAGGGCAAGAAAATGGAATTTGCTTGAAGGGTGATGCGAGCTACGGTCACACCAGCGCACCGGAGCTCGGGGCTTGTGTGATCCCATACTTCCATCTGCCCTGCTTCGAACTTAGTCGCATGAGCCGGGCCGAGGCTGTTGATCTGACTGAAATGGCATGCGTTGGGCAACGGCAACTCTCGTTGGCGTGCCTCGCCACCGTGGAAGAAGAGGAGAAATGAGAGTGAGACGACGGAGATAAGAATAAAGAAAAGTTGACGCATTTTTTCTCTTTAGTATGTATAAGGAATCATTAAGAGAGTTGTAGAAAATAACTATTTAAAGGAGGTAGTTGCTCTTTTACTACGGCTGCATTTGCATACCAACACAAAAAAAAAAATGTTTTTTAAAAAAAATCAGAAAGCATTTAAAATTGTTTACTAGCATATTTTTTTGGACTGAGATTTCGACAAAATTTAACTAGAAGAGAATTTATTTCTCAAAGTAAATTTATATTTGTATGTACTTATTAACGCTAACACTAGCTAAAAATAAACTTTTAAACTGATTTAAATACTTAAATTTGAATATAAAGTATGGGTAGCACATAAATCTTAACTATGTACGTAGGATCATAAATTAATTAGTTATTTTAGGATACAAATTGGATACTCAAAGAGTGACACATTGTGACATGAATGGCCACAGGAGTCACATTGCATGGCAATGTCACAGTTTGCATTTTAACACATCATATTATCATATATGCTAAGTGTCCCCGCGCAAATTCATACAGTTTTAGATTTTGCTTTTAACGAAATATAAAATGAATTTTGCAAGAGAAGTCATCAATATAATTTCTTTTTGCTTTCATTGTGGTCTTTGGTTATATATATATATATATATATATATATATATATATATATATATATATATATATATGATTTATTCAGGTTTAAAAGAAAATGAAACCGGAGCAGGATCTTTTAGAATTATAGTTTTGACGAGGTTCTGGTTTTTACAGTAATTAAGCTTGTTTTCAGAGGATGATATCATATAACCCTGTGTTAAATTTGCCTTATAAAAAAAACATATTTATTTTTACGGCAGGCCTACCACTTGCCATAAAATTATGATGTAGTGAGCGAGCGACTGTTCTCGTACAAGTGACATAATGGGCCTAACGAAGCATATTTTTTTTAGTAATACACACATGTGAGAAAAAAAAACGAAATGACATAATGGGCCTAACGAAGCATACTTTTAGTAATGGGCCTAAGTAATTCGACCCAAATATACTAGCAGATAGTTTGTGATATAGCCGGAGTTCCCATTTGTTATTTATCAATTCTAAAACCCTAAGCTTCGCCGACTGGATCCGATCGTGATCCTTCCTAAACCCTAACATCGCCGGTGATTAAGACCTTAGCTGAGGTGCCTTTCTCTCTTTAGATCCTCATCCATTTTGCATCTCCGGTTTTTTCTCACTGTGTTTTATTGGTATGCTCTGTTTGGGTGTCTGATCGTTGTTCAGTTTGATAATCCTTGCGGGATTTAGAGAGAGAATAATTCATGTGATGAAAATTCGTGGATCTGTTATTGTCTCAAAAGCTTACTTATTGTATATTATTCGACGATCGATCTATGGTTACTGAGCCGATTTAATAATGGTCAAAGGCTCGATAGATTTTAGCACTGACCGATGCTTTCAATTTCTGGACTTTTTTTTTTCTAAGTGATCTTTTCGAATTTCATGTTTCTATTGCTATCTCTTGGATCTTTGGAAAACAAGGATTTTTTTTTTATCTTGAACAAAACGGTTCTGTAAAATTTCTCTGCGAGCACTGTTTCTCTTGTGTAATCTCAGTGATATGTTTGAGTGTTTATTGTAGCTCTTAAGAAATGAGTTTCAACAAAGTGCCCAACGTCCCTGGATCTCCTGCGCTCTCTGCCCTTCTTAAGGTCAGCGTTATTGGTGGGCTCGGTGTCTATGCCGTTACTAATAGCCTCTACAATGTGGAGGGTGGACATCGTGCTGTCATGTTCAACCGGTTAACTGGTATCAAGGAAAAGGTTTTGTATTCCTCCAACTCAAAATTAGTTTTTTTTGTTGAATCTGAGTTTATCAATAGTTATATTGATAAGTGTGAGTTTCATTCTCGGATTTGGTTTTTGTGTCAGGTCTACCCGGAAGGCACGCATTTTATGTTGCCATGGTTTGAGAGGCCAATAATCTACGACGTCCGTGCACGACCCTATCTAGTTGAGAGCACCACCGGTAGCCATGACCTTCAGATGGTGCGTTCTGTGTTTCTTTTGCTTTTGTCTCTCTTTTAATTCTATCTATGCCATGATTAATCTCAAAGGAGATTATATTAAGCTGGAACAGATAATAACAATGTCCCTGTTTTGTGTTTTTCTTAAAGATGTTGCTGTGTTTCTGATATTTTGGTTTGTTTTTGCACAGGTGAAAATTGGACTTAGGGTTCTCACTCGTCCCATGGGTGACCGTTTGCCTCAGATTTACCGAACCCTAGGCGAGAATTACAGTGAAAGGGTCCTTCCTTCCATCATCCATGAAACCCTAAAGGCTGTGGTGGCTCAGTACAATGCAAGCCAGCTGATCACTCAGAGAGAAGTATGTAACTCAATATTCTTCTTTACAAGTTTTTCCACTCTTTTTTGTCCATAATGGTAGACTGTTTTTTTACTCTCCTCTAGGCTGTGAGCAGAGAGATACGCAAGATTCTGACGGAGAGAGCATCTAACTTCAACATTGCTCTTGATGATGTCTCCATCACAACTCTCACTTTTGGCAAAGAGTTCACCGCCGCAATCGAGGCAAAACAAGTCGCTGCTCAGGAAGCTGAACGGGCTAAGTTCATTGTGGAGAAAGCCGAGCAAGACAAGAGAAGTGCGGTTATCCGTGCGGAGGTAAAGTATATTTGATTTTTAATTGGAACCTATGACAGAGGTTATAGTTTTTGGTCTGTCTCTGCTAAAAGCAGTAGGAGTGTTTAATTCTTTGTGCAGGGAGAAGCTAAAAGTGCTCAACTTATCGGACAAGCTATTGCAAACAATCAGGCATTCATAACTCTGAGAAAGATTGAAGCTGCGAGAGAGATTGCTCAGACCATTGCACAATCTGCTAACAGGGTGTACCTGAGCTCCAATGATCTGTTGCTTAACCTTCAAGAGATGAGCTTGGAGCCTAGCCCTAAGAAGTAAAAAGAAGGAAATAGTCATTTCCATTCGTTTCTCTCCTGCAAAACATGGTCGGTGTTTTGATCATATGACTATTGTTCCCATAATCGTGCTAGATCCTGGAAATACTATTAAGTCGACACATTGAGACTCGGATTGACTTTGGTCGGTAGTAGTTCATCATGTTCAGTGGAACTGATTGTTGATATCTTCTTTTGTCTTTCCGGAAAATTGTTGGAGATTAATAACAATCATATTCATGATTAAATACTATATATATATATAATCCTAAGATTTATAGTAAGAAAGATACATAGTCTGAGACATATTGGATAAGAATGTCCTGGTTTTCCTAATATTTGATCCATACAAATCTCTACACTTATAATATAAATGCATACGTATTAAAGGATTCGTATGAGCATAGCAACATGGGCCCTTTGTATTTTAATGATGCCATGCCGGCGCCACCATGATACAGACGTCTTTTTCTTTCTTTTTACCGGTGAATAGTTTGATGGGGTGACGAAACTCCGGCAAAATTTCCTGTGACGTCAAATTTAAATACAAAATTTATTTAAATTTTGACCAAGTAAAACTCTTATTTGGTGTGTGATTTGTATATATAACCGACGGCTGCTTCTTTATGATGTCATGTATCATTAAATTATCTGGACCATATTGTTTTGAGTAAGAAATGATTCAAAATTATAATTTAAACTAAAGAGACACGACTTGCTGTTTCGTAAAGAGAAAGCGAAACGTCATGTCGTTTTATCACGGTGAGGGTCCATCTTCTGTCATATTTTATTCTCAGCTGTTTCATTTTTAGATTTTTCCACCAATTGCCACGTCGTCTACTTGGCTTTTGAGGGGTTCGTGCAATGTATTCGCGATCAGATTGTATGCAAGATTAACTAATCCTAAACAAAGGATTCAAAATGAAGTTTAGTTGTTTGAGGTATTTCGATTAAATATATATATATATATTTCTCTTATTTCTTAGAAAACAAGTCATCGTCATGACGTTATAGAGATGATCTAAAATCTAATGGGCCATACAATGATTTGCATTTATCCAGAAGCGTAACCATACGCAGACAATTTTAATCGTGATATAAGTCTAAAACAACTAAAGAAATCTGTTGACATCAGCCTTGTCGTAAGCCATTTACTATGTCGTCATTAATTGTTTTTTTTTAAAACTATATCGTGCAAGTCATTGATTTTCTAAATTACAATAGGTTAAAAGTGACATTACGTTAAGATAATGATAATTATACTTTAAAATATTGAGTTGTCGCATTTGAGTTCCGACAATGAGTTCAAAATTTGTCTTTCACCCCTAATTTAATTAACACAACATGTTTTTAAAATATTTGGATGATTTACACTTGACGATAATGAATAAATCACAAGTATAGTTATAGATATTTTAGATACGGTGACGTTAATTCAGATATTATGAGAATAGGAACTACGCATGCTTACGTTGACCCCAAAACGAAATGCTCCCCAAAAACCTCTATAAAAATTCTTCAATCCAATAATCTCTTACCAATCCAACCCAACTAAACAAGACTCTTTCTCTCTTTCTTCTCTTAATCATACATCAATAATGCAGAAAGCAATAAGACCATACGAATCATCGTGGACGAAGACCATACCGGGCAATAGCATCTTCCATCCAAACAATGAAGATAAGCCATCATCATCAGTATCATGGTTAACATCATCATCATCACCACAGAAGCCATCATCTTTAAGAACTAAGAAATCAAGCAATAACGTTTTGGTGATGGAGAATGCTGTGGTAGTGTTTGCGAGGAGAGGTTGTTGTATGGGACACGTGGTGAAACGATTGCTACTTACACATGGCGTGAACCCATTGGTAGTTGAGATTGATGAAGAAGACGACAATATCATCATAAGTGAATTGGGCAAAACCGTGATTAATAAAGAGAAATTACCAGTCATGTTCATAGGAGGAAAGTTGTTTGGAGGATTGGAAAATCTTATGGCTGCTCATATTAATGGTGAGTTAGTGCCTACTCTCAGACAAGCTGGGGCGTTATGGCTTTGATTGATGATTTTAGTACATTGTTGCATTATTTGTTAATACTTTTGGAAATGTTTCAACCTATGTGAAATTTGTAACTGATTGTTATGTGATTGCTTGATCGTAAAGAAACACATAAAAAAAAAATTATAAAGAACAAAAAAAACTATTTTCTTGTAATTAATAGCTTTTGAAATCTGTATTTGTGTATAGTCATTAACAAGTCAACTCGTACCAACCAGTAGCCAAATTTGAAAAGTCAAAACTCATCATCAAGTTTGGCTTTTTCCAAATCATATCTGCGGTTTCTGCTTTGGTTTCACCAAGACTCATGAGGTTTCTCCGAACAAATGATGATCAAACTCAATCTTGTGAAGCTTTTAATAAAATGGTTTTTGCTGAATCTCTTAGTCGATGAGATTTTTTGAGCTAAATCCAACTTGAGAATATGATTATATTAAACTTCATCTTTGAGCTTAATTGAAAGCATTGCCATTCAAATTTTGTTGAATAGCCTCGTACGTTGTGACAGCAATCTTGACCAAGAATAATATGACACTTAATTAGGCCTTCTCAGCCCATTATTGACATTTTAATGGATTAATAATATTTGACCCTAATCTTGATAAAAGAATTATATGGGCCCAATATAAGCTAAGAATTTATAGGCCGTCCAATTCTGCTGCCCTCTGTTTAAGTTCAAACTAATGTTCATGCATAAGAACAAGTCTCTACAAGTTGCTAAAAAAACAATCACAAAATCGTGAAACTACAAGTCTCTAATCTCTATAAAGTTTTTTTTTCATATATCTGATTGTTCAATGATGTATGAAGATCCAATTCTACTTTATGCAAATCAAACACTACAGAAGTAAAAGCTCCCATAATAATGTTGCAGACTGATTTGTGCAAAACAGTATCATCCATTACGAACTGTTTCGTCTATTGGATAGTTCTGTGACTTCTGTCTGTTTTTAAGATATGTGCAGACATGTGCAAATTTCTTTTCTAAGAATTTTCTTGATAGATATGTGCAGATTCTGTCAAATCATAAATTTAGTACATTCGCATCTGTCTGCATATACGTTCGAGTAGTGATACATTTTTTTTTTATAATAATAAATAATGGTATTTAAAGAAATTCAGTATTAAGAAACCATATAAATGCGTGGCATATTTGATTTAAACTATATTTGATGAGGCCTACCTTCAATCATGAAGCCAATAACATTTTTGTACTACTATAATATATTACGAAAAAGACCGCTTTTAAGTAATTATCATCAACTTTTTAATATGCTTTTTACAAACGTGAATGCATCAACGAACCAAGGTGGGCCAAATTTGACCGTTTGGTAGCAATGTAAGATATTCTTACTAGTGTTTTCCAATCTTTATCCATATATGTAACATGAAAATGCCACATGTCCTCATCACTCAATGATTTGCTCTTACTACGACTTGCTTAGCTAAATTTATTGTAATTTTCATAAAAGTTTAATGGATATGTTATCAAAGTTAATTTATATTTTAGTAAGGTATATGTGTTATTGCGATTCAAGCAAAGTTTCGCTATATCAAAAGAAATAAAGAAAAAAGTTTAGCTGGCCATATATATATATATGCTACTGGCTGTACAGCAGATCATATTAATAATTGTTAGGTCACAAAACTTTTTATTATGAAATTTGATATCATGATTCATGAGAATCATACCTTTGATCAGTCTCAACTGAAAGACAAATTTCTAACCATGCACGTGACAATGTTAAAAAGAATAAAAATTAAAGATGTTTTTTAGTCTTGCTTCTGAAATTTAAGTTCGATCAACAGTTGAAAATACATGCCATTGCTTGTATATATAGTTGGTTATAAGAATTTGATAGCTCTTCAAGCAAAATATAAAAAATTGGTGAAGTAATTATTGAATTATTAAAAGAAGAAAATGTACATGACGGTTTTGAACTTTGAACCCCATGCGTACATCTTATGTCAAACAAACCATTACCAACGAAACTATTGAATTGTTTTAAATAAACACATAGAAGCTCCAAATCCAAATTTGGTTAGCTTCTAGTCTTCTACCTAGGGCGAACTTTATATTACTGTTATATAACGTTTGAACAAATTAATAAGTGTGTGTTGGACAAATATTAAGATTAGGCATATTGCGAACTCGTAAAGTTATAGGTGTAAACTACATGACAATGAAGATTCATATATAAGGGACAATGACCATTTCAGTTAATTATGTTCTATGATAATTAACAACTACTTGATCCTATGTTTAGGTATTACTCTCTTTTTCTAGCTTTGCACTTATGGACAGTTTCAATCAACTTTGTGGAAAATGGTTGGAAAGTGTTACTTTATCTTTTAATTACTTTAATGACCCATTGAAAAAAGAATCTTTTTGAATATCTTTTCCAGTTTCCACATGTATTTGCATGGACGAACATAACCATTTTGTTTATTTTCCCATAAGTTTGCCATTTCACGAGTTTCTCTAAATGTGCATATAAGATCATTAACTAATTTTAGGTATCCATTTAAATATATAGATATATTCATATAATTTATGAAAGTTTAGACATATTCCTAGTAAATGGAGACGATATATATAATGATAAATATGTTGGGAGAAAACAAATAAAAGATCATGAAAAATAAATGATTAAACCTGAATTTATAAATTATTAGACTAAAAAAATTATATCATAAAATGTGATCAGAAATTGACTTCGGTATTAGAAATACATTGTTATAATCGCGTTAATGCTTTACATGATGTCGCTCTAATATGTATATATATATATATGTAGTATTCTATATAGATCTTTAGTATTTGTGTTATAAAGTAAAAATGCAATTTTTTTGTTTGCATTCTTTTTGTTAAGCAGCAATGCATTCTAAGAGGTTAACATACAACGGAAAATAGTAAGGTTAATGTCTTTGAAAGATTAAAGAAAGCCATAAGAGAAATAGAGCGATTTTGATTTGTGGAATGTCGATATCAATTTGACGGAAAATGTATTGGATTGGTCAAGTCCGAGTAAAAACAAGAAGGCCATTATCATCCACTAAGTGACATATGTATACTTTAATTCTAATCATATCTCCATTGTGTCTTTATTTTTATTTCATATATCGCCAAGTTTCTATGCTATGATATAGATCTATCATTTGTCTTCTTTGAAATGTCGTGTATTGCATTAATATTTTTATATACGCATACGTTTATACAGGTATATATAATTGTATACACAATAATCCATGGCTTAGACATCTCCTAGATTGTGTTTTTTTTGGGGTACTTTTGTTTATTTTTCTCCCAAGAATAAGTATGGATTCTAGCTATTGTTGTTTTATGTGAATCCATGTTAAGACTTTTTGGTTGATGCTAATATTATTCTACATTTACATATAAAATGTGCATATAATATAAATATGAAATGTATATATATATATATGTACATATGCTTTTCTGTTTTTAACATACTTTTAATTTTCAATTATTAACAAGTTCAACGTGATTTGTCTATTTACATCTAATAAGCGCAGTTGATCAACTTCAAATGAACTGAGCTCTGCAAATAAATAAATGTCATATTATCATTCTTTAATTACATGCATATTCACGTATAAAGGAGAACACTGCATTACTATATATATAATGAAGTCTCGAAAAATTAGGGGAATATTTTGGTGCCGCCAAAGTTCAAGAAGAAAAGTCCAAAACTATAACGTTAATATATGTTAATTATTTATAGGAATCTTAAAACATGATTACATTATGATTAAAGTGAAAATTACCTAAAGATATTGGTAATTAAGTCAGCCCACAACCTGACGACCTCTCGTCCTTCCAAAAATTCACCTGCATTTTGTCAGTTATCTGTCTCTTAATTTCTTTCAATTAATTAATTCACCATAATCATTTTACTTTTCAGCTAGGGGGTTAAAAAGCAAAATTAGTTTACTTTTGTTTGAAAACCGATATGATCGAGATTTTGATATATCAAAAAAAGTTTTAAAGTATCTAATATTAAGTATAAAATAACAAAACATTTTATTAATATAAAATAATTGATTTGGCACTCTTAATAGTATATGACTCATAGTCCGCACATGTTAAGTTGAAAATAAACATTTTTGGAAGGAAAAACACTCTGATATATTGGGAAAAATACTTTGCTAAAGAAAAAGAAAAAGGGAACATCGTAAAAAGATCCATGTAGAAAAGCATGAAAAAAAGATACTCGTATCTACCAACTTTTAAAATCAATTTCAGATATTATTTGTAAAAAAAAATTATCACTTAGATAGGAAAATGATGATAGAAAATTCGAATAGTCTTTCTTCTATCGTGATTTTAATCTTCTGTGGTCAATATAAATGTTTTTAGATGGCAAGAATAATAATTGTTTCAGTTCAAGTTATTTTGACTATCAATTAAAAAGGAAACTATAAAAAGAAAAACGAATATGAGAAGTGGTGGTACTTGAGAACAGTTTATTATATCGCATGGGTCTTGTTTTCACTGTCGACCAGACGATTATTCTCTTTTGCCTATTTTTTAGGTTCTTAATTTCTTTGTCGTATGTTGTTGGATTTTACCTTATGACCACGTGCATGGGTACACGTGCATTGCAGGCTTTGTTCTCAACGAAGGTGAGATGCAATCACGGCCGTTAGATCTGTTTACTTCATTGACCAGCCTCAATTAACGGAAAATGTAAATCTCAATTAGTCAATTATGAAAAGGATCAATAAATCGTTGGCTATCATATAAAAAAAAATATCAATCACGATATATTGTTACTTCAATAATTTTAAATGTTGAAAATATAACATATCCAACTATTTAGGTTTTGTTAAAATTCAATTAATTATTCAACATATCAATCACGGCCTTAGTATACTCCGGTACTCGTAGTTGTGGTAACCAAAATCAAAGAGACAAGTCTTTACTTACCACATAGTTATTGAAGACTTTGGTCCGCTCTTTACAAAACTTCAACCGGACCTAATTCGAATGAATTTTTTTTAACCTTACAAATATGTTGTATCGCTATTATATATACATCATGTTCATGATTGTACTGAAAAATAACACTTTTTTGCCAACATATTAAAAATAAAAAAATTTATAAGGAGTAAAAAAGGAAAGGTAATTGACCGGAAGATGAAAAAGTAAAATTAATAAGACGAAATAAATAATGAGATCATCATTCCAAATAGAAAAAGTAGACAGTAACTTTCTGTGTGTCATGTCGCACGGCCATTCAAATATTGAAGATTATTGTAGTCAGGTAAGTTATATATAGTTAATTTCCACCGCCATTAACTTTTAACTTACAAAAAGAAAATTAAAAATGAGAAAATATGTGAAAGCTTAATTATATCTGAAAATGGCTGCAACATTTCTTACTGATCAAGGTGCTTATATATTTATTGAATGGGAGAGGAATTTTATTTTCTTATTGCACATATATATGCGCTTAAGTGTGTGGGTGTGTGTGTCTATATAAGTATACAACCATAATAACTTCGCTTTTGTATTTTCCTCTCGTTCGCAATCACATCAGATTCTAAGTGTTTCTAGTTTTTTCTTTCTCTCTTAATTATCTTTTAAATCCCCATCTCTAATCTTAAAGGTTCTCTTTTGTATCTCTTCCAACAAAAATTTTGTCCAGAAGAAGTCATCATGACAGCTGAAGATCAGACAATCTCAAGATCATCAACAATTGATCATGTTGATCATCATCATGAACATGAATCCCTTAATCCTCCTCTTGCTAAGAAGAAGAGAAACCTCCCTGGAAACCCTGGTAATAATTAAATAATTAACTTTAATATATCACTAAATTAAACCCTAAATTTAAAATTAAAAAATGTTTACAGCTAAGTCATCTTCTTGATTTGTTTTCTTTTCGATATTGATCTACACATGATTAGATCTTTCATAGGATCCATTATCAATATGATCACAAATTAGATTTGCTTATTTCGATCTCTACAGATCCAGAAGCCGAGGTCATAGCTCTATCTCCAAAGACACTTATGGCCACAAACCGTTTCCTATGCGAGATATGTGGAAAAGGTTTTCAAAGAGACCAGAATCTACAGCTTCACCGTCGAGGACACAACCTCCCATGGAAACTAAAGCAGAGGACGAGCAAAGAAGTAAGGAAACGAGTGTATGTATGTCCGGAGAAGACTTGCGTTCATCACCATCCGACAAGGGCACTCGGTGACCTTACAGGAATCAAGAAACACTTTTGTCGGAAACATGGCGAGAAGAAGTGGAAGTGCGAGAAATGCTCCAAGAGATATGCAGTTCAATCCGATTGGAAGGCTCATTCAAAGACATGTGGGACTAGAGAGTATCGATGTGACTGTGGTACAATTTTCTCCAGGTATTAAATTATAGATCTTTACATCTCTTCATCACAGTATTATAACTTAGGTGTAGGCGCATATCATGAATTCAAACATGATTAACTTTATAATTATCAAAATTAAATGATCATGCTTGAGTTAGCATATATATATTTTTTCTAAAGATGCTAAGTAAACATAGTTTACTTGGTGAATACTCTTGTAATAGAAAGAAATGCTATCTATTACTTCAGCTAATATATACTACCGTATCACTGGACGATATATACAAACAAAATTGTTTTATTATGTTGTTTGTAACTAATAAAAAGAGATACGTTTTATTTTGTTGACTTGTTGGAAGTAGCTAGTTCTTGTAGGGTCTAAAACGAAATAACTTGAAGAGTTTTGGTATATCTATTTGTCATTCTCTGAGCGTACGTGCTGCTTATTTTCTTTAACGAGTCAGTTTCTTGGATTTGACATATTTTGGCTAAAGTACTAAGAGGGGTACAACCTTAGTAGCTATATACATATATAAACATAAACATTATAATATTTGTGCATCGGCTATCGATACAATTGTTTTGATTAATTGTTGTATGGTTAAATTCTTGAAAACAGGAGGGACAGCTTCATTACACATCGAGCGTTTTGCGACGCGTTAGCAGAAGAAACGGCTAGACTAAACGCAGCTTCTCATCTCAAAAGCCTAACCAGTGATAATCTAAATTACCATTATCTCATGGGCACACTTATACCGTTACCACCATCATTTCCATTCGGACCACCACAGCCACCGCAACATCAACACCACCATTTCCCTATAACGACCACCACCTTCGATCATCATCAACATCATCATCAAGACGCCATGAAATCTGCTTCTTCGCTCTCCCTATGGATGGGAGAAAATATAAATCATCATCAAGTGACCAACGACGACCGTATCGCCCTGCATCCGCAGCCGCAGTCACCGCACGACGATTACAATTGGGTTTTCGGGAACGCGAATAACCGTGGGGAGCTCATAACGACTAGCGATCCCCACATCACACAAGAAAATATCAATATCGTCGTCCCGAGTAAGGAAAACGCAAACGCGGTTACTTCTCTTTCTGTGCCTTCTCTTTTTAGCAGCGTCGACCAAATGACACAAGATGCAAACGCAGCTGTCTCGGCGGTTGAGAATATGTCGGCTACTGCGTTACTTCAAAAAGCGGCTCAGATGGGCGCGACTTCTTCTACTCCGACGACGACGACGACGATCACCACCGACCAATCAGCATTTCTTCAGAGTTTTGCGTCGAAAATCTCCGGTCAGAGTCAGATTGTAGAAGATGGTGGTAGCGACAAGTTCTTCGCTGTGTTTGGATCGAACAGCGTCGGGCTAATGAGTAACAATGGTCTTCATCACGAGATCGACAACCCTAGAAATGGCATTACGGTCGTCTCAGGGATTGATGAATTACAGAATTGCCCCTGGAAACGTAGAAGAGTTGAGATTGGGGATGCAGTAGCAGGAGGAGGGCAAACTCGAGATTTCCTTGGGGTTGGTGTACAAACAATGTGTCGTTCATCCTCTATCAATGGATGGATTTGAAACACTTGTAATATATTTCTTCTCCCGATTTTCTCATGCACCGTATTTACAAGAGCTTCTTAGCTGTTTTTTTTCTTCGTAATATCAAGATTTTTCGTAATGTACATTAATTATGTTCAATACAGAATACATTAATTCTTTCGATTTATGGAATTCTATATGATCATGTCTCAAAATAGAGTATCCATTCATCAAAAACCAGAAAAGGTCTACACTAGATAGAGACGAGCGTAATGATAGTGTAGTGATTCACATATATTGGTATTATATTAGCATTTTCATTGAAGAAAAGTTAAGATTCATGCATACTCACTAGGTATAGAAAGGTCTTCGATTTGCTTTTCACAAATAACTAAGTAATTAGTGTATGTGTACGCATAGTAGTATTTTTGTATTTGCATACATAAAGAGTGGATCGAGAAGTGGTGGGGACAAAAGGAAAGATGAAGGCTTTTGTGCTCAATAATTCTAGCTTAACTTTCAGGGCAATTCATAGTGGAAGATAATAATAAGAAAAATGAAAATGGAAGAGAGAAAGAAAAGAAAAAGAGACATATATTACGTAGTGTTTTTTTATAGTCGAAAGCTATTTTGCTAGCTAGATATGTGATTTACATCATTTACTGATGATAACACAATATCCAAATCTCACGTGACACACTTTTAATAAAACTTTTAAAAGCTAGAAACAAATATTTGTATGATTTTAGGGTGTTATATATACTTCATAGAATTAAAGTTGTGGATTTTTCAATAATTATGTAAAGTTTGCATTTATCCTATTTTCGACCAGGTTTTTTTTTGTTACTTTAAAAATTCCATATATATTGTCGAGAAAAGAAGAAGAAGAAAGAAACTTAAGGGCATCTCCAATAGGGGCTTTTAAGAATATTTTAGAAGTGTTTTTTAATATTAAAATAACTGAAAAAATTAAAAATTTAAAAAATTCTGTAATAAACAATTCTTAAATAAGAACTTTAAGAACTAGTTATAAAATATTGATAAGAAATTTTGGATGAATTTTTCTGATGGAGATGGCCATATAAATTGGTTGTTAACGCCAAAAAAAAGAGGAAAAAAGCGTGGGAAAGAGAGAACTAAGAAGAGTTGCGGGCTTACACTTATGGGCTTACACTTATGGGCCTTTGATAACTACGGACCAATAGTGAAAATTACAAACCTTTTGAGTATTAAAATTATAAACCTTGAGACTTGAGTCGGCTATTCCGAGATCTCCGGCTATTCCCCTGTAAAACTTTAACCCTTGGGTAAATATTCCGTTTCCAAGTTTAAACCTTTTCTCACTGTACTTGCCCAAAGTTGACAACTTTTGTAATTCTAATTCTGTTTAGTAGTTCGAGCAAACCCACTGTGGAAGTGGAACGAGGATCTGCAGTGACTCAGCATCACTAGGAAAAAAGGAGACGCCTTTGAGCTGGGGTCTCGATGAGAAAGCTAACGGCGGAGTCGGGTTCGGATTTGGGTCGGGCCATCCAACTGGTTTACATAGATGAGGATGGGAAGTTGAAGACGGACCCGGAAGCCATCGGCACTCTTCAGAAGCTTAAGGGTGCTGTCGCTGTTGTCTCTCTCTTCGGAAAATGTCATCATGGCAAGAGCTTCATCTGGAATCAGGTTTTTTTAAAAAAAATAAAAAAGAAAGTTTTCATTGGGTCTCTACTTACTTTGATTGAGGGTTTAGGGTTTTAGTCTTACTTGCCCATTTCCCCTTTGTTGGTGATGATAAATTTCTGATCATCTAGGAGAAGTTTGGTTCTTACTTGTGGAAATCGCATGCCTTTCCCTTTTCTGAGATCAATTTGCATGCGCGAAACATATGCTTTGTTTTTGGGGAACATTGTATAAAAGATGCAAAATGAATGTGATAGTGTTTGTGTATATGTGAATGTTATGTATTTTCGATGCTCTCTCTCTCTCTGATGCTTTTGCTTCTAGTGATTGAAATTTGAAGCTGAAAAATGTCTGATTTTGAATGTTATGTATAGCTTGTTAGCAGGAGCATTGGATTCGAAGTTCAAACTCTTCACAGACTATGCACTGGAGATATATGGATGTGGATTGAGCCTGTGAAGAGGATTTCAGAAGATGGCACTGAATATAATTTAGTGTTACTCGATGTCGAAGGGGCCGACTCAAATGGTATACTGGTTAGTCTTTTTTTATGTCATCAAAGATTCATGTTACTTAAAGATAAATTATGTTTCTTTCTTTACTTTATGAATAATCAGTTTCATCATGTGTTAAATTGATTTGATATGTCAGGCTACACGCAGCAGTCAGATTTTCGCCTTGGCTATCCTCCTGTCAAGCGTGTTTATCTATGGTCCGGTAAATTTCTATGACAGATTTTTCTTTCAGAAGAAATTTTCTTCTAAACACACACTTAGTGCTATGTAATTACGAAGGTTCTGCTTCGTGTTTCAGACACTTGGTGTAAATGACATTGCACTTGATCTCTCGCGTCTACTTGAGATTAGCAAGCACGACCACGTTGGAGAAGCTAAGGATAATACATTTTCCGGGCTTGGGCAGTTCTCTCCCATGTTTGTACAACTTATGACGGTGATGATCCCCTTATCAAAATGCATTCTTTAGGAGCTGGAATCAACTAGTCTCTGATGTTTATGATCGGATTTTAACTTCTTTATTATCAGGACATGAACTCAGAAACAGTGGAAGGTGGAGAGGATGTAACTCAGAATAACAGAGTAAGTTGATACTTTCCTTAGTTTTCTAAAATTTTTACTTCGGATACGAGAAATTGCTTTTTATTATTACCAAAAGCATCATGCTTGCCCTTCGTATGACCAATAAAGCTGAATTTCAACCCCCTAATCAAGCCTCAGTCGTTTTATCTTTTCTCTTCTTTTGTCTGATCAAACTTGTGTACTCCTTTGTGAATAGCTCGAAATGCTACGACCCCAGCTTCTCTACGGTGTAAATGCCCTAGTGAAGTTTGTCTCTGAGAGAGTAAGGCCTAAGAAAAGAGGTGATGTCATCGTTACAGGCCCGCCTCTTGCTGGTTTCACAAAGTCATTTTCAGAAAATGTTAACAACAACGCCGTGCCTAAAATTTCTTCTTTATGGCTGGTAATTATTATTAGTCAATTCTGGAAATTTTTAGTGTTCTCATCAAATGCTTCTGCATATTCTGATGCATCCTCTGTATTTGCTTGCAGTCTGTAGAGGAATTAGAAGGTCGAAGGGCTCGTGATACAGCAACTGAGGTATACATGTCTTCTTTGGAGCGTACAGAGACTCCCGAAGAAGTAAGTTTTAATTCAAAAGTCACTTGGATGCAGTAGTAAGATAAATTATTAACATAATGATCTGCAGTCGATGCTAATAGAAGCACACAATAAGGCGGTTGTCAAAGCTTTAACCGCGTTTTGTGAATCTTCCATTGGAAACGTTGAAGTAAAACAGAAATACAAAAGAGAACTTTGGAGTTTCTTTGCGAAGGCATTTGAGGTCATCTCTCTCTCTCTCTCTCTCTTGATTTATCTCTTAATACTGTTTTGCCAATAAGTCAGCTCTTTCTTTTTAGGCTAAATAATGTTTCTTTTTGTTTCAGGATCACAAGCGAGTGGCAAACATGGAAGCGTATTCCAGATGTTGTAATGCGATAGAAGATATGGGCAAGAAACTATGGGCATTGCCTTGTTCTCATGATGCTAATATCGGCGATATGATCAAGGTTCTCTTTTTTTCCCCCGTCTAAACACTGAATTTTCCGTCACAATATAGACACTGAAGCAAGTCTTGCGTTCATTTTAAACATTGTTGTTATATATATGAAACAGGCCCTTGATACCGCTGTTGCAGAGTACGAAGTATCTATCAACGGTCCTATGAAGTGGCAGACACTTTCTTCTTTTTTGAGAAAGAGGTTCTCCTTATGTTTATATACGTCCGAAAACTGAAGATTACTCTTTTATTTTTTATACGATTTATCTTCATGAAAAATTAACCTTTCTCAGTTGTTATTTATCAGTATACAGGACATTCATGTCCATCGCAGATGGAATCAAATGGATGAACTTCTTTCTGAGAACTCTAAACTCAAGCTGCAACACCGTTCCATGGAAAGCACAATGGATTTGCTCAAGAAACAGCTTGAAGGAGGAGAGAAAATGAGGAAGCAATATCAGAAGCGCTACGAGGGCGCCATTGATGACATGAATAAGCTCTCAGATCAGTTCAAACACCGGATTCATGACCTGGAAAGTAAGTGTAAGTCAATTCACGATGAACACTCAGACCTAATGGATGTGCTCGGGTCTACAAGACTTGAGGCTTCTGAGTGGAAACGTAAGTACGAGGAGACGTTGGATGAGATTGGAGCGAGCAATAGTCGGGTAGGTGTAGATGCGTCGATCAAGAGGTGCAATAAATCCATTGATTGGAAAATTAAATACGAGAACACTACAAGTGAGCAAAAAGCTGCTTCAGAGAAAATAGCGGCAATGGAAGAGAGGTTGCAGCAAGCTTCAGCCACGGAAGATAGCATGAGAGCTGAATTCTCCCGTGTTTTGGATGAAAAGGTTTGGCTTTTTTGAATAAACAGAAACTTATCATATGATAGATCTGGAATCGAACGCAATAGCTTGACCATTTTTGCCCAGTTTCATAGTAAATGATTAAGTTGTGACTCTGATTTTTTGTTACTTATAGGAGAAGGTAATCACCGAGAAAGTTGCAAAGCTTGCGACTTTGGAGCAGCAATTATCCTCTACACGTTCTGAATTAAAGGTGAGCTTCTCTTAAGATTCTTGTGAAGACCGTAACGAGCTCATAAGAAGAAGTTTTATTGAGCCCTGAAATTTTGTGCTGTAACACGTTTTTGATTGTTGTTTCTTTCCAGAAAGGTGAGCTGAAGGTGAACGAATGTTCTTTGGAAGCAAAAGACTTGAGGCTTCAAATCTCGGCTCTGAATGAGAAGTACGAATCCGCGAACTCCGCAGCTAAATTGTGTGAAAGTGAGACGCAGGCGTTAAAATGGGAGAAAGATGAGTTAGACAGGAAGTATCTTTCGCATATGGAGGAACTTGAAAAACTCTGTTTGAGGCTTAAAAATGCTGAAAACGAGACTTCATCAGCTATGAAACTTGTAGATTCGTTGAGAATGGAAGCTGAAGCAGCAAGGAATAACGAGAAAAATCTTCAGACGTCACTGTTGGAGAAATGCATTGCAATTGATCGAGCGAAGAGCCGTATCGAAGAGCTCGAAAAAGTCTGTTTGAAGCTCGATAGTGGGGAAAGTGAAGCTTCGGCTTCTAAGAAACTTGTATATTCGATGGAAAAGGAAGCGGAAGCCTTCCGGATGAATGTGAACGAACTCCAGACATCGTTGCAGGACAAATGCATTGAAATCAATCGAGCTAAGTGCCGCATAGAAGAACTTGAGAAAACCTGCTTCAAGCTAAAAGATGCAGAAGCCGAGGCTGCAACAGCCAAACAACTTGTGAGTTCGATGGAAACGGACGTGAAATCAGCCCGAGACAACGAAAATAAACTCCAGGCATTGTTGCAGGAAAAAAACATCGAGATTGACAGAGCTAAGGGCCGGATCGAAAAACTGGAGAGACAGAAAGCAGAACTTTCTGAAACGTTGGAGACTAGAGCGAAACAAAACGAAGAAGCCGTTGCTGAATGGCACAGAATCATCAACGCCGAGAAAGATAAAAACATGCGGGTGAATTCGATTCAGCGAGAAGACTCTTTTATGGTTTCTGATGAAGCAACACCACTGCAGCGAGTGAAGCGTTTGAGGGTAGAAGCAAGTATGACCTGTTCGAGTTCGGAGTTCGGGCTAGAGACGGAAGAAGATACGGTTTCACAAGAAAGCGGGAAAACTATGATTGCAATGACCCCGAGAAGATGCACGAGCACTGGAGGTGGAGCGTCTTCGTCTTCAGGCATGGATCATTCAAAGTACACAATGAAGAAGCTGAGAGATGAGATACTTAGACACGGGTTTGGAGCTGAGTTGGTTGCGTTGAAGAATCCAAAAAAGAGAGTGTTGGTTGAGCTCTACGAACGGTGCGTTTTGCGAAAGTGAGATGTGACAACATGAAACAAAACAACAATCTGTTCTTGGTTTGGTGCGAACGAGCTAATCAAACTGCCGTTACTTGACGTCGTCATGACGTATATAACTGCAAGGCTTTTCGAAAATGGCCGGACTCGTATATGGGCTTGTTAAAAGCTTTTGGACCTTATGAAAACAATGTGTAGTTGCTCTACATAATATACTTCCGAAATGTTATTTTAGTAATAATTTTGTTTTTCAATCATAGTATTGTTTATAGCTTTTCATGTAATTTTGTTTTTAATGGATTATTAATTATTTTCTTATTCACATAATAATGGTGATGCATACTTGTAACAAAAGCAAAAAGAATTATATTGTCTCAATACTTAGAAAAAAATTATAGAGAATCACATTGAGTAATGTATTATATTCCCTAATATTTTTTATTTATCGTTTTAAATTCTTTTTTGTTTTTTAAATTATTTGTGGTTCACTTTTTTCAATATAATTATTGTAAAAAGTTTCCAAAAATAGCTTTATTTAATTACACTATTTTTAAAAAATAATAAATCAGAAAATTATTACACTTTTTAATTTAGGAGATTTTTTATAAGCTAGAAAACAGAGTAATTTATTAAAGTTAAATCTCGAAAAACGTTGAACATACCAATAGATAATTTCCGACGATCACGGGACAAAAAGCAGTGATAGCTTCGATTCCACACTAAGCAATCGTTGAGAAAAAAAACTTCATGACACATTGTCCCATGGGCCCTAAAGTCTTTTAATTAACAGTAAATGCCTAAACTTCCCCTTATTTCCAAATTAGACCCACACCCTCTCTTTAATGTCCACCGAACTATCACATCTATCAGTTATTTTGCTATTACCGAAATACTATCATATGTTATTCAGTGATAAATCACATTTAACTAACAAATTTAGCAGTTTGGTAAGTCATAGTTACGAAGTTTAGAAAATATCATTACAAATACGTAATATTAATAAATTTGTAATGATATTTTCTTGGGTGTTTTTCTTTTTTGACCAATCAACTTTAGCTAACACATCTAACAAATGCAAAATATCCATTCGGTTAATGAGACAAGACACCCACTATTCTTAACTCTTTTTATCTTTTTGTTATTTATTTATTTATTTAAAACTACTCGAATGTCCCTCCTCAATCCTCGCATGTTTGCTCGGCCCTTTCACTACTTACATAAACTCACTCACACACCAACACACATCTTAAACACTAGAATCTCTCTCTCTCTTCTCTCTTTATTGATGGCTTCATTTGCTGTAAAGTCAACTTTTTGTTTCCTTGTTGCTGTTTTTTGCTTCATAGGAATAAATGTTGAAGCTAGAGAAGGTAAGCTCTTCTTTAGCAAGTTCACTCACTTAGATCGTTCTAACAACAAAGATGTAGCTCTAACACCAGCTCCCGCTCCGGGCCTAGCCCAAGTCAACGGAAGACTCGGTGACGGGCCTTTCGGGCCAGGTTCTGGTATGATTCCTCAAACCAAAGAATCATGGCCGGTTTCATCTACGACCACAGACGAAGAGTTGGAGAAATTGATGGCTACATTTGACGAAGAAAAGAGTAACAACCAATTACCGGAAGAGTTTGAGGAGGAAGAAGAGTCCCAAGATTTGGAAAGTGAGCAAAAGGAAAAGTACAACAATTATGGATACACTTACACTACCAACAATTATAATGATAATAGAAGAGGTTACCGTAACGAAGAAGAGAGACAAGGGATGAGTAATACCAAGTTTATGGAGAACGGTAAGTACTTCTACGACACAAGAGACAGGAGTTCCGAAGATACGCCTAGTCGCAGGTATGAGAGTGCTCGAGGAAATGATCATCCCAACGAGTTTGAAACCATGGAGGAATACTACAAGAGCTTGGAAGGTAATCAAGAGGAGTTTGAGCCTTGAAAACAAAATATTTTTTTTTTTTTGAGATACAAATGAACTTTTGGTGTAATTTGTGAAATCTCAAGTCAGATCAACTACATTAGCAATCCCAAAAGAACATCATTAGCTCCAATAAAAGTTATACTTAATAATTGATTAAACTCGTTGCTTAATTCAAAAAGTTGTTCTATTAACATAACATTCGAATAGTCAATATTATTCGAATGTACGACTGGGCTGATTTTGAGTATTATTATATCAACTCATCAATTTTTATCTTCAAAATTAAAGTTAATACAAACTTATAGATTCGTTAAGTTATATTTTGTTCCTGACAGAGAAATTTTTTAAAGCCCCTAAATTAATTTATAAGGCTTTTAGAAATCCTTAAAGAAGCCCAAAGTGACGCCGCATTAACATAAAAGCCGTCACAACAAGTAAAAGTTGTACAAACGCATCAAACTCTCTCTAAGGCGGCGATTCAGTCAACCATCATTGACCGTCTCTATCTCTCCCTCTCTTTTATCCTCTTGTTAGAGATTGGGAACGTCACTTTCTATAAAACCATACTCTCTTACTTTCTCTCGTTGTAAAGATTATATCCTCTCCAATATATGTATCCAAGAGAAGAGAATGTGGGTCAGGCCGACGCCGCCGTGAGCGGAGGAAAGATCAAGGAGGTGCATTATAGGGGAGTGAGGAAACGACCATGGGGGAGATATGCGGCTGAGATCCGCGACCCGGGAAAGAAAATTCGGGTCTGGCTCGGAACCTTTGACACGGCCGAGCAAGCCGCTAAAACCTATGACTCCGCCGCTAGAGAGTTTCGTGGTTCCAAAGCAACAACCAACTTCCCTTTCAGCGGCGGGGACTGCGGAAATGCTACGGGGACGCTCGTGACGGCGCGTGAGGAGAGGTCTCCATTAGTTTGTCGAAAGAATGTTTCTGGCGTGTTAGCCCCGACGGCGGTTAAAGCGGTTACTGGATTTTTCTTAGATCTCCCGCATGCTACTGCGTTGAACGAGGAACTGGTTCGAGTTTTCCCAGTCCCGTTCGAGCCAGTTGAAATGGGATTGAGTGTCGGTCTCAGAACCGCCGAGGAAGTCAAGACAAACGCCGCTGATTATAAGCTTCCAAGGGATCTGAATCTAGACCTTAACTTAGCTCCATCGGTGGACGTTTAGAATTTTTGTACTTGACGGTCAGCTTTTTTTGAATTTAACAAGATTATCCTTTTTCAGTTTTGTCTGAAGAAATATATTATTTTGTCATTCCATTATTATTGTGTCTGCACTTCTATTGGTAGATTTTATGTTTCTACTGTACTTATGTTTTTTATATATTTTGTTGTCAAAATGTTTCTACTGCACTTAGGTAGATTTTATGATTTTAAAGATGAAAAGAAACAGCAGCAACAAAAAAAAACCTTTTTCTATTAATAGCAGTTTTCTCTGATATATGTTTTAAAAAACTAAGAAAATGGTAATTCGAATTATATAAGACGACCGAGCCGATGAGGTATTGGTGTCAGGTGGGTGGCACGTGTGCTTTTCGCCTTGCACAGAGACACGTAGTAGAATAATAAAACTTTTTGTTCCCTTTTGCCCACGCGCTCTCTCATCATGGTGATAGATACTTTCCCACACAAACATTCAAATCGAAATTTATTTATAAAAACGTCTTTTCGATGAATGAATCATTAGTTATACATTTATAATTTTTTTTTTCCTCTTTCATCTCTGTATGATCTATGTTTTAATATAAACTACTATAATCCATAACCGGAATATATACATGTTCATAGATCCCATACATGCATGTATGTGTACATCTGTCAAGCATATACACATGCCTCCTCTGAATACTAATTGCCTTCGTGACTTCGTGTGGTGTCCAAAAAAGAACAAGCAGATAACTTATCAGAGGTTTTTTTTATACAATAAAGGATATGATCAAATTGTTTTAATTTCTTTGTGGAACCCTACACAACTATATTCTCGACAAGCATAACCAGAAACACAACACGTTTTTCAGGGTGAGAGATGATTAATTCGAGAATTGTGCAAATGTATGATCATTGTTCATAAAAAAAACACGGTTCAGGATTAGATGAATTGTTTCAAGGATGGTATATCATTGTTTTTTTTTAAAAAGGTGATAATATATCATATATATATCCACTGTTTGTAACACCATCCTTTTTTCGAATTAAGCGTAAATCTAAAACATGGCCTGTTCAATGATGGTCTAAAGTTCTTACGCGTCCTCAACATAACTAACTTCACATAATAAATAGTCCCGAGTCCACTGGTAATGGTCCAACGGAAAGAAATGTTCATTAAAGCGAAAATATTATACAGAATGGTAAAACATAATACAATCCGAATCGACATGATATTACAAGTTCAAACATATTATTGGGTAAAAATTAAACGAAAATACACAGACGATTCTTAATTAGCTTTCGTAGTATCCGTAAAACAATAAAATCATCAAAACAAATTTTAACAACAATATCTCACTGCATTCACCAAACTGTTGCGCTCCATAATTTTTGCCATGATTCATGAATGTAATTAAAACTCGACATAAATCTATCAGATCATCCTTCCCTCAAATCTCCTTCACCGTGAATCTAATCAAGTCAAGAGATCATTCACCCATCCAAGGTCAGGGTCACCACAAGAACCATCCTCAAAGCAGGTCTTGTCCCTAACCGCCGCCATAGTCGTGAAATCGTTTATTTGTCTCTGGCGAGGAGTGAAATCATCGCCGAAGAAGTTCGCCCTAGGCGAGTTGGCTAGGTAACTTGGAGTGGAAGGCGAGTGTGTGAATTGCAAAGGACTACTTTGTTGTTGTTGGAGATTGAGACGCTGATTGCTCAAACCGCAGGATGAGGCGAAGGCTGCAGCTGCCGCAGAAACAGGCGTCGCAACAGGCGACGAGGAACTCACCTGCAATGCTTCGGCTAGGCTAATCGAATCCAACGAATTCACCAGCTCGCTTAAAACATCTTTATAGTTAACTGACCCAGCGGCTGCTGCGGCCGAAACAGCAGAAGCGGCACGATTCCTCAGCCGCGAGAAGGCAGCGGCTTTGTGGGCCGGAGACAAAGGTGGGGATAAGGACGGAGATCGAGAAAGATGAGACAAATTACCCAAAAGAGTGCTCGTCGGAGAGCTACTACAGAACAAGCAGCAAGGATTCTTCGCCGGAGCTGCCGAGGCTGAACCGCCGGAAACATTTTCCGGTGGAAGAACCCTAAGCTGACGTGGCGAATGAGCAAAGAAACAGACCTTTCTTTTACAGTGTTTACCGTCTTTGCAAGCTTCGGTACGGTAACGAATCGGATGGAGCCAACACTCAAAGACTCCATGAGCAAACTCACAGTCGTCTCCACGGCTACAATCACCACCACGGCGAAATTCGGGACAAACCTCACCGGAATATTGAAATCGACGAGGATCACGACGGCGAGCTTTCTCTCCGGGATGAGCGAAAGGACAATCAGTCCAATCGTGGCTTCGGCTACGAGTGCAACGACGGATCTTGAACTCGAACATCCGGAAATGGTCGCTTGCGTAAGGATCATCGGTATCGGAATCATAACAATACTCTTTAGTATCCTTGTTGTTGTTGCTGTCCTCGTTGAAGCTGTCTTCTTCGTGTTCAGATATGGCGATCTTGTTGCTCTTGTTGTTCCAGTTATATTTACGGGGCGAAGAACGAGGGGAAGACTCCGCCGTAAAAGACTTGGAAGACAAAAGAAGCTTTCGCGGTGGAATCTCCACCGTTGGTCTCACGACGTCCATGATTAATAATAAATCGTGTTTTTTTCTTGTTTGTGTGTGTTTTGGTTCGAGAGATAAGTGCAAGATGAGATAAGATGATATTGCATGTGGTCTATATATATTGGGGTTGAGTATAGATACAGACATGAGAATAAGTTAAAACATATATTGTTGAATAGTGATGAGATGTAATAAGAAGACAAGAGTTGAAGGGAGAAGTGTGAGAGGGTATGGGCAGAGGAATCGTGGCAAGAGAGGAGAAGAGTAAGAGAGAGGTTTCATGCAAAGAAGCAGGAGCTGCCTTTCTCTCCTCGCTTCAGACCTAACACATGTGCCTATGTTTTCATCATCATAGTCATTTCTTCTCTCTCCCTTATCAATATCCATTAACTATATCTTCCTTTTCTCTAAGACAAAATTACATGGGAGGAGGTTCTTAATAAAAAATTTTAAAAATGAAAAGAAATAAAAAGATAAAAGAAACATTACGAATCGGTTCTCATTTGAAAACCCACGAATAGACATGTTTTATATATAATTAATTTATATTTTTAAAAGCAAAAATTTAATATTTTATTAAACAATATCAAAATAACAATAATTAAGACTTGAGAAACTGAAAATGAAAATCAATTAGTGATGCAGATGTTATAAGGCATTCATTTGTTTTTTTTTGGGTCAAACTAAGTAGAAAAACTCTTTTTTTTCGTTACAAATTTATTAACTTCATTGCAAATTAAAGAAAGGAACATATTCAGATTTAGTTTTGAAAAGATGTGCGTTACTGCCATGGAAATAACGTAGTACAAAAACCTAGCTAATAAGAAAATCGATCAATATATCAACTGAATGAGCAAATAGATGAAATTGGCTCACCCCCTCGTATTGTTGGTTAAAATCAACCACGTTCCAAGAATAGCAGAGCAACGAAATATAAAAGCTATAATAGTTCTCACATTTTTAAAATTCTTACATATTTATTTAGCACTTCATTTTAAAATTCTTACAAAATTTTAATTAAAGCTGTTTCTTGAAATGGAAAAGAAATACTCATAGATCAGTTGGATAACACTTCATCAAAATTTTGCTAACTCTTCTTAGATTTGTGAGCGTGTTAATTTTTTTACAAACAATAGAACATTGTAGTCTAATTTTGTTACCATAACGTCTAACAAAGATGTCTTTTTCTTTCGTTAAAACAGATGTTATACATTGCATAATGTCTGATTAATTTATAAATAATTAAATACACATGATTTATAACTCTTTCGAACCTAACAATGAACTAGTTTGGTTAATGTACACGATACAACAATACAGTGGCATGATGTTTTTGATTTAATTTTATATTATACAATTTAGAAGGTTGATATTTTGTGTACAACGAATCTAACAAGACTTTGCAACACAGAAAGGATATGCACAAGATTATTACAAGTCCAGATACAAACGAGGTTTCAAAGAATACGTTTTTCTATTTGGTACGCCATTTATCAGCGGGTTATACATGATTTAAAATATAACTATTTTGTATTTCTCAACATTTTATAATATATATGTAAAGGATCGGGTGCATGTGTATGTACAAGTGTCACGTTTTCGATTGGTTGCGTGGCTCTGATGGAAGCAAATACATTTTTGGTTTCTACCTTCATGGCTCAGCCATAAATTAATATTTTTTTTATAAACTTTGGTCCAAAATTTAATGAATAAGTCAAGTCTGAAAATGTATTTTCGGTTGGAAGTGGATAGAATCACAAAAAGAAGAAATACAATTATAAAGCTGTAATTTACGCTGGTTTTTGATTGAATACAAATTTTACATCCTTGGAAAAAAAAAAGCTAATAAAATAATATAGATTGGTGGCAAAAAGAACATTGTTTTTGTTATTATAGGCATTAATTTCCGGTAATGAGTAAGTGCAATGTTTTTGGACCGGTATGGTTATCTCTGTGAACTCTAATTTGGAGGTATCGTCTATGTCCGTACGTACGTCATCGTTCCGGAAAATCCAAAGCTTCTAAATTTGATGCTTAATAAGGAAACGATTTAATAGTTTTGACGGCAAACCTTGGATTTTGAGCATCAGTTCTTTCGTTTTACAGGCTGGAATTTGATATTTCAGTCAACCAAGTCTAAAGAATTGATATTACAAAAGCTGCATGTAATTCACGAAATATATAGCGTATAATACTTAATTGTTTTTTTTTTTTTTTTTGCCATGTGATCAATTTCTTACATATATGTATTTGATATTTTAGGTTAAGCAAGATATAATCAGAAATTGTAACAACTAATCTTTCATCTACCCTTTAGCAAAAGATATCTATGCGAGGGGACCTAAAAATACTTAAAAGTGAAGAGAGGCTGTATTGGTAAAGCGCTAATCGAAACATATTCAAGGAACAAATTAGTTTAGTCGATCAGCAGAATAAGTGTTAATTGGTAATAAAACGACGCCGTTTAAGTCAGAGAGATAAGAATCAAAACGACATAGTTTAAAGGATGAAGAAGAACATTGGCTGGAAAAATATAGCCGTTGAGAGTAAGTTAATAAAACACACACACAGACACACTCCTCCATATTCAAAATTTATATGACCGTTGTGATATAATTGTTCTTTCTTTCTTCTCTTCCCTTTTTTATTCTGACTACAGACACATTCCCTCTGGAAAGAAGGAACCAAGAAAGAACCCTAATTCCATCCAGATTCTCTTCATTCCTCTCTCTCTCTCTCTCTCTCTCTCTCTCTCTCTCTCTCTCTCTCTCTCTCTCTCTCTCTCTCTCTCTCTCCTAGTTCTGTGATTCGATTTATACTACATGGAAGGAACAATAGCTCCGGCGGAGGAACCGATCGGTAGTGTTGTGACGTCGATGACTGACCAGACGTATGAGTTCTTGGCTCCGCGATGGTTCGATTTCATTAACGGCGAGACGGAAGACGAGGCTCGCCGAGCGGAGCTCTGGTTTGAATCGGCTTTAAGCTGCGCTCCTTCTCGTGAGTTTCCTTTTTGTTTTTCATCACTTCTTTTTTTATTTTTCCGTTCGATCTCTTGATCCTAAGTTTCGGAACAAATATCCTTGTCAGATCTGTGGTTTGGAATTCTGATTTGGTCTCATTTTCGTGGATTTCATTTCTTAGGGTAATGATTAGGGTTGCTGAATTCTGCTATGATAAGCGAAATTAGGGATTTCACTTTTACAGAAATCTCTTGATTCAATAATTTCATCTTTGGTTGATTGCAATTTGTAATAGCGGAACAATTATGTTTAGTTATCTCAAGTTCCATAGGATTGGGGGAGAAATGTGGTTTTCTGTGCTGCGCAGATTCAAGATAACTTTATGTTCAAAGTTGTATTATTCAACTTTTACTTTTGTTTTGTGTGCAGCTTCGGTTCATAGAATCAAAGCAAGAAGATCATTCAAGGTAGAGACCATGTGCAACTTCAATGAAGATGAAGAAGAAGACGAGATTTCGATAAAGGTTTTTTGCCTCAATGAACAATGATCTATCCATTACAAGTAGGACAGTATTGCTTAAGATTCAGCTTTTAATCTTTCTAAACATGTGCACTTTTCAGGATAGAGAGCCTTCAGAGCCAGTAGCATTAACTATCACTTCACATCCGGAGCCTCATAAAGAAGAAGTTAGTCCTACTGAAGCAAGCACAGTTAAGCCGTCTCACAACAATTCCAAGGAAGCAGATGCAAGGTTCTTTATCGTTCTTTGGAAGTTCCTAGTGACGTTTGAGTGAGATGAGAGGCTGTTCTAATACTCTTTCTTCTTGTTCGTTCAACAGCAACCTCCGAGACAAGACGACTCAGCAAATAGAAAACAAGGAGAACATTTCTCTTCCCAACACAGAAGCCTGCACACCCAGACCACCACTGCAGTCATCTCAAGGAGGAAAGTCAATGGACCTTAAGAAGCAGCAAACTGCTAGAAAGATAGCTAGTCTGCTGAGGAATCCATCTGCACTTAGGCCGAAAAACCAGTCACAGTCGTCTCAACCGAAAGGAACTAATCAGAAGAGTGTGAAAAGGTGGCTGACATTCTTAATAACAGCATTCTGAATACCCGAATCTGGTTTCACGTTCTCTGCTAATCGCTTTGTTATGTGTTGATGCCTAACTATAGAGAAACGAGAAGCATAGCTAGCACTACCAGTCTGATTCAGGATAATCAAGCAATCAAAAGGCAAAAGCTAGATGATGGAACATCAAGACAGGTGAGCCCATTTTTTTCCAATATCAGCAAGCTTAACTACATATCGCACTGCATGACTGAAACTGTTTCTTCCTCATCATTGATATATCTAGATTATCAATCCAAAACCAACAAATCTACTCCACAAAACAAGACAGGGTCTCGTTAACACCGGTTTCAACGTCTGCCCTTCAGTCACTAAGCAAACTCAGAAGGAGAACAGAAAGGTTTGCGTTCTGCTTCATAAATTTTGTGACCGACCCTGGTTCTCATCTCTTGTGTTCACTCTTTAGGTTTATGTCCGTGAGCAAATTACACCTTTCATTTCAACTGCTGAATTGATGAAAAAGTTCCAAACAAGCACGCGAGACTTGTCACTGCCTCATGCCAACACTTCCTTTCCACAGGTAAATAAACAAACTCTTGAGAGTTTCTCTGATTTCTTTTACTTTACTCGTATCTTTTTCTTTTCTTGGAATTTCTTCAATTAACTTCCAGGATGATGCTGCTTTCCTTGTGCAGAACCGAACTAAGCTGACACTGACAAAACCGAAGGAGCCCGAGTTTGTGACATCCCAACGAGCTCGTCCCTTAAAATTGAAGAGCAGTGCAGAGCTTGAGGAAGAGATGTTGGCAAAGATTCCCAAGTTTAAAGCTCGACCTGTGAACAAGAAGGTAATGCATTTGGTTTCTTTGTGGTATATATCTATAACTCGTAAGGAGAAATCTAAAACACAAACAATGCGTTATTTGATGTAGATTTTGGCAGCTCCAGCTTTGCCTGCGCCACAAAGAAGCACACCACATCTGCCAGAATTTCAGGTAGAGACACCTTAGCAGAGAGTATCCCCATTATACAAACGAACCTGTTAGTTGATGTACAAGAGGCTCATATCTTACCATTGCAGAAATTTCATCTTGAAACAATGGCTAGGGCTAGCCAACATGCAGAGACATCTTCAATAGCTTCGACAGAAGTGTCTAAGCAGGTATGGAACTTCTTCTCTGCCCACATAAATGTTGTATGTATGCATATGACACTTGGTTACTTAGTTTCATGCCATCTTATATGCCTCTGTATTCCTCTCACGCAGCATAATGATTTTAGGCCTCACCTTACTGCACCAAAGAGCCCTCTGCTCCAAACAATGCTACGAGCTCGTCCTACTAAAGCAAAAACTACTGCGGAACTTGAGCAAGAGGAACTCGAGAAGGCACCTAAGTTCAAAGCAAAACCTTTAAACAAAAAGGTAATACTCAAGTGGTGTAGATTACTTATCTACTTCATTTATCTTTATCTCGATCTAACTTGGAATCACATAAACCCATCTAGATATTTGAAAGTAAAGGAGAGATGGGCATCTTTTGCAACACCAAGAAGCACATAACCATACCTCAGGAGTTCCACTTTGCGACAGATGAGAGGATATCCCGACCAAATTCTGTCTTAGATATATTCGACAAGGTATATTTCAACTAACAGAACCTACTTTATGCAAGTCTTATATAGTTATGTTCCACTGATATCGTTATGTTTGACACAACTTTTTCTTGTCAGCTCTCATTGACCTCTGAATCTTGCCATGAAAAGCCTCTACCAAGGAACACCACTCCAAACCCCTTCAATCTAAAGACAGAAGTATGTATTACGACGAACAGTTCTTTGAAATCAAGAGTGACTTGACTAGCCACCAATTTTTTACTGACCGTTCTTTTAATTACTTTGTGGCATCCAGGAACGAGGCGCTGAAAAGGAGAAAAAGTTTGTAATGGAAATCACACAGAAATTGATAGGAGATGAAAGGGCCAGAGTTCCAAAAGCAAACCCATATCCTTACACAACCGACTACCCCGTGGTATGCAAAACCTTCCTTGCTTTGGTTTTTTGAGTTGCGAACATGGTGTTGAAAATCTTGTCTGTTCTAACTCTCAGGTACCTCCAAAACCAGAACCTAAGCAATGCACAAAGCCAGAACCGTTCCAGTTAGAGAGTCTAGTGAGGCACGAAGATGAAATGCGAAGAGAAATGGAAGAGAGGATGAGAATGCAGAGAGAAGAAGCCCAGAAGAGGCTCTTCAAAGCACAACCAGTTATTAAACAGTAAGTGACCTGCCCTTTTGCTAGTTTTTTGTCTCCTGAAACTTTATCAATGTTTTCAAAATGCTAACTATAGCTTGAACACAGGGATCCAATCCCGGTTCCTGAGAAAGTACGAAAGCCCCTCACAGAAATTCAGGAGTTCAACCTCCATGTAGAGCATCGAGCTGTTGAGAGAGCAGACTTTGATCATAAAGTAAGGGTTTCAGTCATTTCAACAATAAAGAAAAATGCTTACATAACCTCTAAATTGACAAAATTATCATTCTATCTGGAACCAGATCAAAGAGAAGGAGAATCAGTACAAGAGATACCGTGAAGAGAGTGAAGCTGCAAAAATGGTATGCAACACACACTTACTTGTAAATATATCTCACAAACTTTACCCAAATGTAATAAAATTTGAAAAACTTATGTCAGGTGGAGGAAGAGAGGTTTCTGAAGCAAATGAGAAAGACGATGGTTCCTCATGCTAGACCTGTGCCTAACTTCAACAAACCCTTCTTACCTCAGAAGTAAGTTCCCGTTCAATAAAACTAAGCACCAATTCTCTTGTTTTCAGTAACCTATTGCTTAAAAACTTCATGTCAAACACAGGTCCAACAAGGAGATCACAAAACCAAAATCCCCCAATCTTAGAGTGATCAAAAGAACGGAGAGAAGAACTATGATGGCTCGACCAAATTTGTCTGCAGCTACCAGTGCTTCGGCTAGTCAGATGAGATAGTTTGCAGTAGACTTTTCCTGAAGCAGAGGCGAAGCAGCTGAAATGTTCATGAATGCTTGAACCTACATTCCTTATGTAAATTCAATTTATGCAGTACTCGATTTTCGTGTGTAACCTGGTCTTAGGACTTACTAATATAGTAGCAGTACATTCTCTTATCTTAATGATATAAAACTTGTTTCATGTTTGACACCAAATAAAACAGCCAATTACTCCTCAGATAATGTTAAAGAAGACTTAGAAAAATAAAATCTTAGAGCATATCAGTCTAATTCTTTCATGTATACATTGTTCGAATCACTTGCTCCAACTTCTACTTCTTCTACCCGATTTCGCTTTTGCCGGCACACTACCATCTGAAAGAAATCAAACAAGGGAAAGTTTCAGCAGGTATCACGGTGCGAGATGGGATTTCGAGATTTAGTTTAGATGAATTATAGACACTAGTAATAGTGAAAAGTACCAGATACTCATGGCTTGAAATGCAGTCAACTTTGAGGTTTGCCAAGGTTTCATCATCTTCAAGACTTTGCAGCTTCTTTGTTGGTGCTGATGAGGTATTACCCTCAATTGCCTTATCCTCTTCTTTAGACACCAACAACTCAACCTCTTCAGCTTGTAATTGCATCTGGAGTGCAACAAACTGTTCACCATTCAGATAACACAAGTATCAAGACCATGTTATTGCAAAAAAAAAAAAAAATTGTTTGTACTCTCGTCCCCACAAATGGAGACTCCAAACTTATGATACCATAGGAAGAGAGACAGTAGAACTCACTTCGCGGAGCTGTTTGACTAGCAAAGTGGGTCGGCAACAGAGATATGGCTGAGGTAACTTTGGTATACATTTTGTATCCAGCGAGATAAGCTTAACATGAATATCCAACTGCAGAACAGATTTGAGTTTTTACGAAACTAAAACATTGACAATATCATCTGTAATCTTTAGACACAGGTCAAGAAAATGTATTTTCATTTGTTACCTCGACACTGTTACTCTCTAAGCTACCGAGATAATCCACAAGTCTATTCAAGCGAGCATTCCTAACAGTCTTACTACTAGCTCCTTGGTTATTATTCCCTTGCCTCGTGTTACTCCTTGTGCCGCCTCTGCCCCATGCAAGTATTTCCGGGTTCCACACAAGCCCAGGTGATATTCCTCTGCTGTCTCTATGATGCCCCTCCTCTGTGCCCGTATGTGCGCAGTTATCGTTGTTGTTTGGACTAGAAGAAGGGTGAGCTGTCGGACGAGTTGTAGAGCGCCTTTTTCGCTTTCTCAGCAGTATTTTGGCAGAAGGCTCATCTGAAGGAGAGTCTTTGCCTCTGTTGTCATTATCATCATCATCATAGGCTTCTGATGTATCCTGTTCCACGTTTCTGCAGTTCCTCCTTCTTCTGGAGCCACTACCACTACGCTGTGATCTCGGTAAGACCCCAGCATCTTTACCAAAAGATTTTCTTTTCACAAGGGCCTCAGATTGTCGTTGCGATACTTGGGCTATAGATACTTGAATCTACAAAACAGTCATAGATATCAGTTGAAAAAAAAGAAAGCAAAAGAAGATCAACAGCAAAATTGCAATAGGAACATTCTTAAGTGAGTGTCTTATGTTACATGAGAGGCAATGCCTCAGGATTCTGACCTGCTTATTACGAGCCAACTCATCTTCATGGAAAGCCAATTCCTGAACAAAAACGAAAAGCATATGACAACAGCAATTTCTTATAAGTACTCCGTTCTCTCTAAAATCAAAAATGAGGGAAAAAGAAAAGTGTAGATGCTTCACCTGCTCCTCAAATCTATCAATATTTTTGATTAAAGCTGCAATAAAGGCGTCGAATTTCGGGTCATCTCTTAAAGAACGTCGGCTGGCACAATGTTTTCTGCAAGCAGGACATTCATTGTTCCTGAAAATGCATTCGTCAATTAATAAAACCCATAACAAGCTTTACAATAGGCTCACTAAATAATGTTAAACATGTAAAAATGGAAGGCATACCCCAATCTCATTGACTTATCAATGCACTCTCGACAAAACCGGTGGAGACATCCCATGACAGTCCTTGTTTTCCTTATAATTCCTGAAAGATGAGAAAAACTAGTGCTTGAATCAGTCGGATTTAGGAAAGTGTAGAGTTGATAAAATACAGAGTGAATGACTATGTAAAAACAGGATCATGAGCAAAGTTGGCAATCCAAGAACAGTCTACAGCAAACTTGTGTAATGTCAGATTAAACTGAAGACCAGGAGCTATAAAAGCTGACTGACTTTGAAATATAAATGTGCAGAAGGGTACGTACCTAAACATATCGGACACTGCACGTCCCTACGGATACCCCCTAGCTCAATATCCATAAATCTGCAAGAAAAATGCAAAGAATTTATCAATTGTCGGAGATCATCAACCACCATTGGCTACTGTAAGAAGTCAGTCTCAGTCAAATACTTATGTTAAGCTGAAAGAGACTCATAACACAGGAAGTTCAAGTCGCATGGAAGATAAATCTTCTCAACATCAATCTGCACAATGTCATACTCGCCTACTAGAGATAAAACCTAAGCACAATGCCACTTGAACAATAAAATTTGTAATATTTGAGGAAAAAACACGATAGTAGTTGTACCGCAATAACCAAACAATGCATCGGATCAATTTCTAGAATGTCGAACTGAGGACATCCGAAAACACTGATTCCACTTCAAACCCATCAAACAAAACCGTGAAACCAATAATCAGAAAAGTCAAATCTGGTAACGCGAGCTAAAAATTTGGTACAGAGAAACGAGGAGCAAAGGGAAGAGAATTGTCGTTACTCTGATTCTGATTGCTCTTCTGATGTAGAAGATTGACCTAGTTCCTTGGAATCTGTATTCGATCAAAGAATTTGATCACTTTCACGTTATGCATACACATATTCACGCATTGATTGATCTCACATATCTCACTTACGTATCCACGACTAATATAGAACTAGAATGAAATCCTTACCTTCTTCATCCAACGCTTCCTCATTCTCTGCTTCTACTTCGTCTTCTTCTTCCCCTTCGTCACGTTTCACGTCATCTTCGACTTCCTCGTCTCTACCTTCGATATCATCTTCGTCCATCTCATCCATTTGGTCTTCCTCATCAGCTTCCGGCTCATATCGGTCAACTTCTGGGTTCCGACACAGCTGGTCGTCTACTTCCTCGGCGGCGGAAAAGCTCTTCAAAGCAGGCATTGTTTGATGGTTGATACGAAGTGATCTTTGCTTCTAAGAAGAGAGAGAGAGAGAGAGAAACGAAAAAAAAGCTTGAACCTTTCTCTCTGGCTCTTGACGATTCTCGCTGGGTCGGTTTTCTTCTGTTTCCTTGTGCCTTTTGGTTGTTTTTCTGGTGCGGTGCCAATGGAGAGTCACAAGGAGAATGAAGGCCGACGAAGAAAACGGAGAGAATTTTCTTTACCTTTTGCTCTATTTTTTATTATTGATTTTATATTTCTTTCCTAAATCAATTTTAATATCGTAAAGTCTTCAGCCGAACCTTTTTTTATTTATGTTTTCCTCCTAATCAAATACTTATTTCCGATTTCCTTTTTCCTCAGAAGACAAAATAACAAAATAATTATTTCGTTGCATTTGACCATATGTACTTTGTTAATTGTTTTGTTGTGGCTCTTATGATTAAAAAAATAATAATATTAGTTTAACAAAAATATTTTTAAATTTATCTGTTGTTATCAAAGTTTAAGTTTTCATAAGTTTTAAATTATAAAAAGGAGTGCTATTTTGGGTGATAAGTTATTAATGCTTACCTATAGTTTATTTAAATTTTTTTGTGAGAGTTACATATATTTTTATTAAGCTTAATATATAAACTATGTGAAAGTGTTTAGTGTAATGACGGAATAACGAAATTGGATCCAAAGGTGTAATGAACTGAAAGTTCTGAATAAAAACGTCGCACATGTCGTAGGTCTTCTTCTCGTGTGTAATCCTACTTGCCAACCCATTTGCATTATCCTCCACACTTGCAAACATGTGACACAAAATTTGTAAAAACATATTACCAAAACAATCAAACTTTTAACATTTGTCACTGTGTTAGCTTAAAATTTTAGCATATTACAAACGTTAATAGAATCTTTCATTACACAAAGGAATCTCCAGTTTCGAAAAACATCATAAAATATATTTGGTGATAATAGATAAATCAAAATAGATAAATTTTGTCACTCGAGATAAATCTCACTTTGTTACCGTGTATATAGGGTAGTTTGTTACCCTTTTAAATACGATCTATTGGTTGTATAGCTTCCTATGAAGCCATGTATCTATTCAAAAAGGCTTGAATCTTACATTTGGGCCATAACAAATCGGCCCAAGAGTTTTAGTATAACTTAAAGAAGCCTTTTATGGAGAAGACTCGCTTAATTAGTCTCAACTCAACGTCCCTCTCGTTTAACTTTTTGTTTTTGTTTTTTTTTGGTTGGTTCTTTGTTTGTTTTTCTTCTCTGCAATCATTTTGTTGCTTAAACCCTTTCCGGAATGGAGCCTCAGATGAAGGGAACAGTGACGCCTTTAGCGTCGATGTTCTCAGAGGAGGAGGCACGGAAAGCAGCAAATTACGTCGAGGAGAAAATCGGAGAGAAGCGGGAAGAGATGAACCGTCTTCAACAGTTCGTCGATGAGAACGACAATCTCATCAATCTCGTCAAGAAGCTTCCCGATCAGCTCCATCACAACGTTATGGCGAGTTTTCATCCGTTCAACACCCTCCTTTGTATTCTAATCTCGTGCCCGTTTGATGAATCTGATGCTTTGTACACAGGTTCCGTTTGGTAAAATGGCTTTTTTCCCAGGTCGATTGGTTCACACCAACGAGTTTTTGGTAAGTTTCATGTTTTAATTCTCCTTTTTTCGATTTTTGATTTTAATGTGATTAGTAGAAGCTTAGTGTGAATTTCACATTGGTTTTAACTTAAGCAAATGATTGTTGATATAGGTGTTTTTGGGAGCGAATTACTATACTGACAGAACATCGAAGCAAACCGTTGATGTTTTGAGGAGAAGAGACAAGACCTTACAGTCTCAAATTCATTCTCTTAAAGCTGAGATTGAAGATTTTCAAACGGAGGCTTCTTTTTTCGCTACAACTGCTTCAGAAGCAGCAGTATGTTTGTTAAAATCTGTGGATATGGTGTTCGATTTTTTTCTGGGTGCTTTATCCTTTCTGTGTATGCATCTTAAAGTGGTGTTGTCAATTTTTTTTTCTTTTTAATAGGAAGGAATTCTTGAGATAAGAGAAGAGTACGAAGAAGAAGATTCTTCTGCAACTGTGCTTAAGCCAGGTGTTAAAAAAGAGCCTTCTGGTATTTCTGGAGGAGAGGCTGGAGAAGGTGAAGCTGAAGACGATGAATTTGCTCGAATGATGTCCAGGTTGAATGAACTTGAATTGGAAGAAGAACAGGCGGGAGAGGATGGGGGTGATGGAAGTGAAGAACATGACTCTTCAGTACAAAGTGTGGAGGAGAGCGAGCACGATATGGTGAAGGGTCTTGGAGATAAAACAATCCACAATAGGAATGAACATGAAGAATCTGCTGCGAAACAAGAAACTACCATATCTGTTCTCAAGAAGGTCTCTGGCCATAGTTCTATTCGTGAACCGAGATATTCAGAGGTAAGCAAGTTTCACATCTGAGTTCATGTTTATGGTGAAATGGTTCTTTCCTCATGATTTATTACTTTTGATGCAGCCAAGAGTCAAAGCAAAAGTTATTCAAGTGTTACCAGAGAAACATCCACACAAAGGTGTAGATGATCCGTCGAAAGTAAGTAAAACCTTTCATAGTGATATTCACTTCTTTTATTAGCCTTTTCCAACTTCTCTTAAATTTCCTGTGATTGCGTTCTGGCAGTGTATTGGATCGAAGGCACAGTATCTCCACAAAGGTTAGCTTTATGATCCAAAGCATTTCAGATATCAGAACAGTTGACTTCGAATAAAGATTGATAATCTTCCTGAAAACCATTCCTTAAACAACATCTATGTTCCTTTTATTATAAGAAGATCAAGAACAAACCGCTGGAACATGGAGGGACTTTCAAGAAAACTCCGCTGTTACCAGAGCAAAAGCAAATTCCAGTGTTGGTCCACAGAAGATTGAGGTATATCGATCTTATACTATAAGCTTTACTTCTAACCCAGATATTGTAGATAAGTTTTGCAATCGAAAGACAGCCTTGCATTATGCAATGTTTTTACAAACAAAACGTAACCTTCAACAAGAATCTCACAAATCATCATGGCAACTTTTTTGGTGCAGTCACCTATACAGAAACCGGAGCCCAAGTTTGATACTAACAAGGTTTCATATCTCTTCCGCTCAAGTGTTTGCTAGTAGTATAGTTGTTCGGGCAGATCTGATATTTTTCTTTAAGCTCGTTAAATATCTGCTCCAAACCGTGCAGGCTTTTCCTGGATCGATCGTAGAGCACACCCATAGTCTAGAACCAACACACAAGGCCCAATGCAGGTACGTTTCTACCACACGCACAACACTACACTCACAATGCTGGAAACATGATACTTATTGTTGCATGTTTTTGTTTGTTTATTTGTATGTAAGCAGCCAGGGTCTCAACCATCAAAACCGCTTTCAAGATTCAGGGCACAGAGAAAGTAGCCAGCAGTCTTGTCCATGTGCAATACAATTTTGTTTGGTTTGCATTATAATATGTAAAACTAAGAACACATACATGTCCATGTACTATACAATTAACTAGCCAAATCTAAATCAGTAAATCACATACATGTGAATCTGAGAAGTCTTGAAGTAGCTTCTCTCTGTCAAAAGTAGAAGCTGACAATATCCATCTACTAAACTCTAATATCTCCATGCCTTTAAAATCAGCTAATATCTTGTACTGCTCTCTTTTTCGTTCTCTGTTTGAAAAAGACATATCTTCCTCTTCACTACAACCTTTCATCTTCTTCTTTCGATCCGCACACTGCAAGTTCTCATTGCTGTTACCGTCTTTTATTCTCTGAGATGCAGATGTTGTACATCCACCGTTGATGATATCTTCATTTCGATGTGCATAAACAATGCCTATTCATAGTCACAAAGCCCGAGCAAGGATTCATAAGACTAAGCAACAAATATATTCAAGCAGAGATGAACACAGATCAGTCTTACTCTTACCCAAGTCTCTGAGGATAGGTTCTTGTGTTTCCGGTTTAGAAGAGCACAAGAACTCTTCTTCATCTTCTTCATCTTCTGAGACACCTATCTGAAGCAATGATCTCTTCTCATGAATGTTACTATCCTTAGGCAACTCAACAATCTCGCTGGTGAAGAGCTTATCAGAGAGATCACGGAAAAGATTTGAAATCCCAAATAGCTCGCCTTGAAACTCTTTGCAGTCCTGATCATAAGACGTACCAAAACATTAGAAGACAACAATATCTTTAATTGAAAAGTAACCGAATAGGATTGAATATTTTTATGTTACCTGGACGCCTTCAAAGTACCTCGTCTCCATCTTCCCTGCAACAGCAATGTTCGAAAGCTGTTGTTTGTATACTTGTCTTGTATAAACTAGCTCCTCAAGGGAACCAGCAGCCAACAAACGAAAAACCACCACATGGCGTTTCTGTCCATACCGAAATGACCTATCTTGTGCTTGCAAGTCATGAGACGGGTTCCAATTTGGATCAAATATAACCACACGGTTCGCACTCACAAGGTTTAGTCCCAACCCACCAGCTCTAGTTGATATCAGAAAAACCTGCAAACACATTGAAGTCACCAGTTCAGAAGTAGCTAGAAAAAAAGGATCTCTTTTGAATGGAATTTGGTTAACCTGTTTGCTAGGACTCGCATTGAAATCATCTACAAGAGTCTGCCGCAGATTAGTCGGAGTAGAACCATCAAGTCGTGCAAAGCTGTAACCTTTTCTTATAAGAAACTTCTCCAGTATGTCCAGCATTCTGTAATTCAATGGATCAAAAGCTTATAACAACAAGTATTCCTCCTACGCTCATCGAAACCTGGAGCTAAATCCAAAAACTAACCTGACAGAGTAACTGAATAGAAGTATTTTATCACCCTTTGAAATCCATGAAGCCATCAACTTCTCTAAAGCTCTCATTTTCCCACAATGCTTAACATCACTAAGGTCCATGAAGCTCTCGCTTGCGGAAATACCTCCTACTAGATCAATATCCGTCCCAAACACCGCAGATACAAAATCTGCGTCCTTCTTCTGTTTCTCTGGCTCATCTTTTGGATTCGGTTTAATAAGCTCTAGATGATTGCTTACCTGCTGAAGCTTCACAAGGCATGGAAGCACCAAGCAGAAAGGACAAGAATCACATCCGTCCGGGTTGTCTTTATGAAGGTAACTCCAGATAGTTCCATCAGGAACAATCCTTCTGCAGCACTCTGATTGCTTAAGCGGGCTTCCACAAGCGCACGGATTGTCCTTATTCACAAGGCACTGAATTTCTGGGAGTTGCAACATTCTTTGGTACACCCGTTTCTGCAATTGGCTCATTTGACAGAAAACTACGTTATCTTCTTTCCCCATCATCATATGTCCTATGGTTTCCTCCTTTGTCCTCCTCAGCATATACTTACGAAGAACACTGACCAAATGCTGTTTCCTCTTATTTGCGATCTGGACAAAACTTTCCGGGGCGGTTGCTCTCTGCCCTTGCTTTAGCGGTTCATCATAGTATTCTCGGAAATGTTCACGAGTGCCCAGCGATCCCGGCGCTACCCACTCAAAAAGGTTGAATAGCTCAGTGATCTTGTTCTGCATCACTGTACCCGTAAGACCAAGTCTTTTCTTCGTTTTGATCCCAAGGCAGGCCTCATAAAGTTTCGATTTTTCATTCTTTAAACGGTGTGCCTCATCAGCAATCACTATCTCCCAGTTAATCCCGGACAAAACAGGGCCTTGGATTCTAAATGTATCAAAGCTAGTTACAAGTACCTCGACACCACGCGCATTGAGTTTCTCCAGAACCATATCTCGGTTTGCTCCGTGGTACACAGAAACCTTGAAGAAGCTTGCCCATCGAGAAAACTCACTTTCCCAGTTGTGGATAACCGAAGATGGACAGATTATTAGTACAGGACCCTTTTGACACTCCGAAACAGACGTATCACAAGCGTCGCTGTCTTTTTCATAAACTGCAGCAAGAAATGCAATTGTCTGAATGGTCTTGCCCAATCCCCTGCGTAACTACTTATTATTAGAATTCATTTTCATCAAACATAAACTACCACAGCTATAGTTTAAACTACACAAGAACATTCTCAACTGAGAGATTACTGTCACAGAAAAAATCATGTTTTCTTCCCCCTGATTCTATCAACATAAATCTATATAAACTTTAACATTTTCAAAACGCTATAAAGAAGAACTCACATGTCATCGCCAAGAATGCCGCCATGGTTGTTTCCATAAAGATTATACAGAAACTTTACTCCCTCTCGCTGATGTTCAAGCAGTCTACAGTTGATAGAAGCCGGTACCTACACCAAATCACAACGAACCACACATTCTTCAATGCAAAATCACAAAAAAAAAAAAAAAAAAATTCGAGAAGAACCCTTAGCACTTGGGTTCCATAAGACGTGAGCAAAGGCTAAGACTTTCATCAGTAAATGGAGTATCGAAATAACCTGTATGATCGGAATTTCTCCGAGTGATGACAGTACAAGTGGTTCATAAGGACCGGAATAATCAAATTCGGCCCGGTTTAAACCGGGTCTCCCGAATTCAATCGATTGCTCATCTTCTTCCTTCTTCTCTTCATCAAGCTTGATAGTTCTTTTGTGATTTTCTTCGGCAATACCAAAATCTTCGACCTGAGTTTTTGAGATTCTGGATTCGTGTTTTGAGGATAAGAAGTACGAATCATCGAGACGCAGTATCTGCTGTGAGAGGGACGATTTGGGAGGTTTTCTCGGCGGATCCAATTCTTGGATCGATGAAATTCGCAACGATGATGTTGATGAAGAGAAAGTACCACATGGCTTCAAGGTCTGCTTGAAAGTGTGTAACGACATCGGTAATCGATCGCGTTGCCAGAGAGAAAAAGACGTACTTTCTTCGAGAAATTGAAAGAATTTTTAGAAATTTTAAAACTTACTTGCTATTATTCGAGTTACTAGAAAATATGAGGCCTAAAGGCAAATTTAAAACGTATATAAAATCGGAAACGGCTCCGAAAGAGACGGCATCGTTTCAAAATGGGCCGCATCCAACGAAAGCCCAAATCATACTTTTGTCCTAACATGTTTAAGTGTTTCTTCTTCATCTCCAATCCAAGCAAAGCCCAAATTGTACTTTTGTCCGAACATGCTTTTAGGTTTAGGGTTTCATGTTCATGTCCTTTATATACTTCGATCTCTACCTATTTCATATCGCCGAGATAAGACACCAACCTTCTGTTCATCACGAGTGAATATTTCTGTTCTCTCTTATTTTTTCCGGTTTTGTATTCTGTCAATTATTTGGTTTTCTAAACGCTTTTTGAAGAATGTGATGAAAGTTGTAGATCGGTGATGATCTTTAGATTCGTATGATCGATAAAATTTCAACTCGCTACGTTCTTTCTGATTCTTACTAGTTTTCTAATTTTTTCCGTTAAGTTCGCTTTTTTCTGCTTCACGGTGTTGTTGAAATATTTGTTCTCATGACAAAAAAAAGCTCGACGTTTTTGATTCAGTTTAATTCTGTTTTGATATTGGAACATGGAATACTGGAGAAATGATGAGAAATCAGTTAAATCTTAGGACACCTTCTGACACAGTTCTGTGTATGAGAAAGACTTCTAATATTCTGATCTTCAGTTGGTTTTCTTTATCCTTTCTTTTTCATCTCAATAAATTTATTGTTTGCATATCCTTAAAACAATTGCTTCTTTAAAAATGTTGTTGATGTTTTTATTTTTCTTTTATGAGTTTTTTCGACATTCATGTTATTATCTTTCTTGTATGATCTGACATACTTAACCTGAATTGCCTAACTTATTGACTATTTGATTAGATGAATTAAATTTGGAAGTTTAAAGAATAGAAAGGTTGTCTAAAGCAAGGAACAGTCAACTCGTTGTATAATATGTATTGGACAACATATTTTATGTACACATATTAAGCTCTATAATGATACCTCGTAAATACAATAACTGAGTAAAACAATAAGCCGGAAGTACCGTATACAGATCGTATAATCTGAACATATGAACCACCAAATTCTTATAACAAATCTGGCTCAATTGGTTCTGGTTTCTCCCTTGGAGCAGTTCTGCTCTTCCACCGTAGTTATTAAGTTTAAAGACAAAAGCTCAGTGTTTGGTTTCATAATTTGCTCATGTCATTTGCCTTCTCGAGTCTTCTGTGCTAGTCTATTAAATTCCTGAAGCTGTCTGTCATGTTCTTCACGCATCTGATCCACTCTGCTTGGCTGAGCCAACAATGGTCCGGACATGTAAATCTTGCTATCACTAGGATTATACTGTACACAGAGAAGCTCAAAATGTAAGTAAAAAACACAATTGCTTCCATAAGGAGAGAATCAAAACAGAGATCGTTAACTAACCCAAGATGGGTCGATTGGTGTCGTCATATGTCTACTATCCATAGTTTCAGCTCTATTGTATGCTCGTCGATCCCTTCTTCTTTGATTCGTAATTGGTTGATCTAATAATGCTTTGGAGGAGACTGAGCCAGACAATATCTTTGGGTTTGCTCTAGATGGAGGGTATCTAGCAGGGGCATTCTCCTTCACAAACATTGTTGACCTAGCCATATTCCGGTTGCTCAACAATGGACCTGAGTGTGAAACTCTCCCACCAGTTTGATTGTTTCTGGTGTGCATATTTAGATTATCAGGCACCGGACCATGAGAAGTCCTCTCCTCATTGAACGACTTGAAACTATCGTTTCTGCTCTTCAAATCGAGGCATGGTTTCTTCTGCATTTGCCATAAGCGTGATTTGCTTTGCGGTTAAGACCGTTACATCTACATCCATAGTCATTATTACCTTGAAAGTTAAGACCTTTTAGAGATACTTACCTCCGTTGTCATTGATAGAGAGTGATTTGCTTTGATCGGTGGGACAAATTTTCTCTCGTGTGATCTTCTCCCCTGAGAGTCTTGCCTTTCTTTTTTCTCCGCCCTCATGGGTCGTTGCCTTTTCGCTTCATCGCGCAATTCAGCATCAATCTCTTTGCTAGGAGGATATTTTGGAAGAGAAGATGGATCACAAGCAAACGGCTTGGTTTTGAAGTACTGACAGAAAAAAAAAAAAAACAGCGCGTTTTAACTAACGATGCTCCGATGAGGAAACCAACAACAGAGTAAAACATCAAGGATCAGTTACCTCACTTTCAAGAGCAGTATCTGCAGAGCTCCGGTGATCAGGATCTATGGAGAGTAAAGTCTCTAAAAGCAAAAGAACACTCGCGGGAAAGTCCTTAAACATCTCTGATAGTTTACGTCTATAAGGAATGGCGGTTCTGAATCCAGCTGAAGACGGCAAGTTATGTTTTCTCCAGTAATTTTCTGTTGGTGAACCGCATAGCTTGAAGATTTTATGCAACTGTTCTACCTAGAAAGATCAAGCGCTACTACACTTGAGTAAAATTTGAATAACATGCAACACCAATTTGTAGTAGGAATATATAAGAAGAATGTGCATTTACCTCGGTTTTTCCAGGTAGGATCGGTTTACCAGCATATAATTCACCTAAGATGCAACCTGTGCTCCAAAGATCAACCCCAACACCGTAATGAGAGGCTCCAAGCAAAAGTTCTGGCGGTCGGTACCAAAGAGTGACAACATGGCTAGTCAAAGAAATAGTTTTGGCAGGGTCGAAAAATGTTGCTAACCCGAAATCTGCTATCTTCAAGACTCCATTACTGTCGATCAGAAGATTTGAGCCTTTTATATCCCGATGAAGAACACCACGGCTGTGACAATGTTCAAGCCCACTTAGAAGTTGTCGCATGTAACATTTAACCTAAACAAGAGAAACATAAAAGAAACGAACTTTTTTGACGCCGAAAGAAATCTACACTTTCTTCTAATAATATGTTAGCAAAGCATTTACGTGCAGTACCTGAGGCTCTGAAAACTTAACACCGGGTAGCGAAGAAAGTCCTAAGAGATCATGATCCATGTACTCGAAAACTAAGTAGAGGGATGATGAAACAGGGGCAGTGATCAATCCTTCTAACTTCAGGACATTAGGATGATCAAGCCGTCGCATTACTATGATCTCTCTCGCCATAAACTTGACACTTTCTATATCGTTAAGATCAACCCGGACTTTTTTTAGGGCAACAATCTTGTTATGAATAAGATCGCGAGCCCTGTAGACGCTGCTATATGTTCCTTGGCCAATCTGCATCCACCCAAAAAAAAAAGTAGGCTCTATTAAACATAAATAGGATATGGACCAAAGAGAGTTTCTTAACAAACTAACCAAAGAAACTTACTTTCTCCAGTTTCTCAAAGGTACTTGCTCGACGTGGAGCCCAATCCACTAACGCCTCACCAGCAACAGAGACTAGCCACGTAGGCCATCCTGCTGACACTTGCTTCAACTCTGCGTCCTTTGGAACAGCACCACTCGGGTTCTTGCTCAAGTCCCAAGGAACAACAGCTTGTACCAAAGCTTCCATCCCAGGATTCTCTGGTTCCTTCTCAATTTGATGATCAGAAAACTTTTTGGAACTCAACTTTTCAGATTCAATCAACCGAACTTTGGAATCTCTGCTATTCCATCTATCTAGTTTCGGTTTTATAACCTCTGGATCAATCACCAAATCCGGTTTTACAACAGTACTCGAGACCCTTTTCGATTCCTGATCATCAACAGCTTGATCAACTATCTCAGGATTCTCCAGTATCTTCCCAATCTGATGATCATAATACCTACTAGAACTGAACATTTCGGATCCAATCAACTTATCTTTGGCGTCTCTCCTGCTACTCGATCTACCAAACCCTCCTTCCGGTTGGATCCAATCATCTATCCTCGACGAATCAATCCGCGAGGAACGTTTCTCCGATGATTCTTTCAGTGTCGACTTTCTTCTAAAAGGCCAATGTTTAGAACTTACGCAACCCATCGTAAGCTCTAAAACAAGAATCTATTACACACATAAACATACACAACCATCAATAGCAAAAAGACCCTTAATTCATATCTGATCCATCCACCTCCCTAAAATGCAAACCCTCTATGATAAACAATACACACAGAGCAGCCACAAGCCCACAACTTCAACGGCTCAGCGAAGTACCCAAATCACGAAAACCAGTAGAAACCCCTGATCGAGATTTTTCTTCTTCTTCTTCTCGGAAGATCACACACTGTAAGATTCCCTGAAGATATAAAGAGAGATCAGAGTGATTCAAACCCGGAAAAGCCAAGACCTTTTGCCGGAATTCAATGACCGTATCAAAGACATAGTAACTTTTACCTGGAAAATTGATGATGACTGACTTAAGCCTGAGCGTATCAAAGAGGGAAACGAAGAGAAAATGTATGCAAAGGAGAGATTTTTTTTTTTGGTGTTACAGATTTGACTGATTAAACGCATACGTACAGTGATGTGAAAATCATCGATATATTCATATAAATAAATGTAATAATGAATAAGAAACATATATTTAATGGCTGATTGTCATTTGTCAATAACTAACTCAGCCGCCCTTCGTCAACTAAAGATAGATATGTGAAATGCGAATTAAAATTGTTATGTGGGGGATTATTGTCATTGTTTAATTAAAAAACTGTTAATACAAATAGAGAAAGCATTTTTGCAGTTTGAGTAACATACATTTATTTATGTATGCGTAGTTCTGGTAAAATCTAATGTTATCATGTGAAATAGTAATTGCGTATCATAAATAAATATGCATAATATGTTCAGATAAAAAAAATAACATGTTTTCTAGACTAAAAATTATATCATATTTTTGTTTAAAAATTCCCGCAAAACTTTAAATAATTTGAGGATAAATTTGTATTCTATCTTAAAAGTTATTATTAGGCTAGTTATAGTATATATGTGAGTGTGAGAGTGTACAAGTAAATATAATGTTAGTGACTGAATAGTAAAAATTATTAGATGGTAGGTAAAATTACAAGTTGAATTTTGAAAAATAATAATAATAGTACATTTTAAGTCTTGGTCTGCTGATGAGACTGCTTCTATTGACCACTTTTTTGTTTAATTTACTCCAACGGGTTCAACCGCAGCAATTCATACCACGATCTAAATTTACAAAGTTATCTAAAGAGTCCATTATTACTTTTAACCAAGTTCTTGGAATTGGACCGGCTTTATCCAACACTGGAATTATTAAAACACGAGTAAAAAAATGAATATCAAGAAACAGAGCATTTGTCCAAGAACCATAAGGAGAATAAAAAAAGAAACTAATCACGAATTTAAAAGAAGTCAGTTTTGTGATTTCGAAGATATTGTTTGACTGAGATATATATAAATA